>JAJTUV010000268.1:0-600000 GCA_021653895.1 Mastomys natalensis
TCTTTAAACAATGTCATTTCACTGGTATCAGCATCAGCATCAGGGCTGGGTTGATGGCTCAGTGGATAAGAGTACTTATTATCCAAGCATGAGGACCTGATGCCCAGTTCCCGGAACTAATATTGAAAGCCAGGTTTGGTGAATGAACTTGGAACCCTGATAATGCTGGAGTGGAGAAAGAAGGATTTCTGGGACTTTGGGGCTGCCAACCTAGTTCCAGGCTGTGACAGCCACAGCCACAGAAGAATAAGAGAGAGAATGAGAGGGTGGGACACCCAATGTCCACCAACTTGGCTTCATCTCAGCTTTTCTAACAACTTTTCCACTTGATAAATCAGATCCCAGCCACTCAAGTCAGGGGCTTTCGAGGAAGACTTCCTCAGACTACAATAGGTCGTGTTGGGCAATGTCTGTCTGCTGATACTCACACAAGCCCCCTTTCATTTCCTTCTAAAACATACTAGTCTTTGAATTCAAACACAAGGTCAAACTACTATACCTAACAGCCTCCTTCGATCTGGCTCATGGTCTCAGTGGGCTCTAATTTGGGGTGGAGGGCATGCTGGGATTGAATGGGGGTGAGGACTTTACGTTAAAATGCAGTTTCTAGCTGAGTGGTGGTGGTGTACTATTTTAATCCCAGCATTTGGCAGGCAGAGTTCGGCAGATCTCTGAGTGTGAGGGCAACCTGATTGACAGAGCTTCAAGTTCCAGGATAGCCTGGGCTACACAGAGAAATCCTGTCTAGATAAACAAAACAAAACATGCAGTTTCTGGCATGTATTATGTTTCCTAAGGGAGACCCACTTCAAGGCAGGTTTTATTGTGTTCCATCTGCCTGAAATCTTAGTGTCACTGAGGCACAGTTAGAACTTGTATCAAGGCTATTGATGTACCTTAGTTGGTATAAAGAGTTTTCATTGTGTGCAAAGCCCTGGGTCTAATCCATAGTGACACATAAGATAAGTGTTTTATACTTACACATTGTCCTGAGGTCAGGGTCTTTAAAATCAACTATTGTTTTTGCAACATTTGCAGTCTGGGGTCATGTCTGTTTGCCACCTGTTTAAAGCAGGTGAGAACTTAATCAATCAATCAGGAATCTGCTTACTCTACTCTACACACCTGCCACTTTGATTGATATGATCAACCGTTAAGATTACAACTTGTCCACTAAAATAACTGCATGCATCCCAACTCAACATACAGCCATAAAAAGACGGCATGCAGTGTTCCTTTGAGACAGCACTGGGGAAAAAAAAAAAAACATTGCTGTGACAAGTCTCCATAAATCTGCCACACTAGTGATTGTGCGTGTAAGCTCACTACCTTCCTAGCAATTCATTCATTCCATTTCTTCCTTTCTCTTTTTTAGGAGTCACTAGGAAAGTGCATTAATTTGGATTACTGTTGCTATGATGAAACACCATGACCAAAAGCAACTTAGGAAGGAACGGGTTTATTTTGTTCATAGTTCTATACAATAGTTCATCATCAATAGCAGTGAGGAATTCATGCAGGGTAGGAACCTAGAGACTGGCACTGATGCAGAAGCCATGGAGGAGTGCTGTTTACAACCTTAATACCCATGGCTTGCTCAGTCTGCTTTCCTATAGAACCCAGGACCACCAGTCCAAAGATGGTATCACCTACAATGGTCTGGGCTGTCCCATACTGATCACTAATTAAGATGTCTTATAACCAGATCTTAATGCAGGCATTTCTTATGTGAGATTCCTTCCTCTCTGCTGACCCTATATTGTGTCAAGTTTACATAAAATTACCCAGTACAGAGAACAGGTGATTCTTAAACAGGGTTCTTGCATTTAAGGACTATCCTTAGAACATTTAGAAGTTGCTTTAAATGAACATTTGCACAGGAGGTTTAACACATTACTGTAAAGATATTAATTAGGTGAGTTGATACTTCATTCCATATGATATTGCTTCCCCAAAATGAAAGCATGAACTATATGACCTTGATGTATTCTCCAGGCTACCTCCTCATGCTACATTTTTTTCCTTCTGTGATGGACTCTGCCCCCTCCATATGTCTGTTGCCCATAATTACACAGGTTCATTCATTAACCAAAGGAATGACAGAATGATTCGAAGACCCAAGGATTCATGGATGTTACTTCAAGGGCTTTATACACAGGATGGCTGGGTGTGGGAAAAGGGGGGCCTCAGCAGAGGAGGTCCCGGGCCCATGCAGCAGCAGCCCAGGACCATCGTGGTGGAGGCTGCCTGTGGGGTCAGGCAACGGTGGAGAAAGTCTGAAGTTCCAGGAGACTGGAAGCTTCGACAACAGCAGGCCCCAAGGATACGAGGAAGTCCTTGGTTCCAAAAGGGTTTATTTTCTTGGCAGGTGGTGGATGGATCTGGATGTACACCCCCCACCCCAAACTCAGGATAGACCTGAGTTAAATAGGGAGGGAGAAGTGGGAAGGGTTTGGGGAGGAATGCTTAATTGGCTCCGCCCTCTGACCTTCATTAGTATGTAAATCTCTGGGCCTGAGGCCTGTAGTCACACCTTCTACCTGTGCACTTTGGGAAGGGCTGTAATGGCCTACGTGACTGAACAATGTAGGCCCAGGGAGACTAGAACCCAGGACCCTGGGTTCTGGGGATGTGGCCGAACTCCTGCCGTTTCTCGCCTTGGAGTCTCAGGGTTCCAGGCCCATGCCCAGCCAAGAACCAGGATACCCTTACACAGTCCCACAGCTGGGCCCTACCTCACTGATGCTCTTTGAATGACAGAGAGTACCTGCAATCATCTATATATTAGAAATTCCCCAGACAATCTGGGTACCACAGATGCAGGGATGAACCCCGGGGAGCAACTCTGTTAGAAGACTCTCATTTCTCTCTTTCTTCTTAGTAATTTACCCTTGGTATATATGAGCACATTGATTTTTGGTTCTGCTTGTCTCAAATTACAGCCCTTATATTGATTATGCAAGTAAAGCTGACAAAGAGCTGTGTGTCTTTGGTCTACTGTTTCTCATGATGGCTGCAATTGCTTTTAAACCCAGGTAGAGGGTCCAGTATTCTTATTTGTAAAATTCTGCTAGATTTCCTCCTGCCAATTGGAACCTATCCACGTATTCATTGATCCTCTATTGTTTGTCTTTTGTATTATCATCCACATTTTCCTCTTATGTCTTGGCTGTCTGTTCTAACTTTGTAACTTCACTATAGTTGGCCACCAGTGTTCAAACACACATTAATATTTTCTTTTCCACATTTTTTAATGTTCTGAGTCAATGATGTAGCACTCACTTTATCCCATTTAGGTTGATTTCCTTTGATATAATTTCATGCAGGAGTTAGGACTATTCTTTGTGTGTATGCAGGCATAAAGCATGCATGAGTATGCATGCTTTCACCTGTATGTCCACATGCAGAGGCCAGATGAATGTGTTAGCTATCTTCTTCAATCCCTCTCAATGTTAGTTTTGAGACAAAGTGTTTCAGTGAAATAAGACCTCTCCTTCACAGTGGGAAATCTAACCATGGAACCTCAGAGACTGGCTTGTCTCTATCTCTCCAGTGCTGGGTTATAGAAATGATTCAGCACACGTAAGATTATAGCATGCCAGGAAAAATGGATAAGCAGCATATGGTTTTTGTCTAGTTGATATGCTCTGTGTGACCTGCCCGATGTTATAGTAAATTTGGGTTACAACCCTAGCTGTATGAATATTCAATATTTTATAGGCAAAAATATAATAATAATTCAGGTTACTGAACATCAATTGTGGTACCTTTCCACATCTCTATTATGCCATGCTTATTACAGATTTAAATGAAACACATTTCAGAAATCAAAATACTGATTACACATAAACCTATGTACACAAACTTTACAACATCAGTTCACCAAAAATAAATAAACAAACAAACAAACAAAACAAAAAGCAAAATCACCTCCAAAACAAAAACAAAAAAAAAAACCCACAAAAACAAGTTTTTGGAAATTCATATTTGAACCTATTACATACTAATATCATATTTACTATGATTTACTTTTCATAATAACTTGAAGTCAATAGGCTTTGAATATGCATATACAAAGATTCACCACTTAAGACTTACTAGGTAATATGTGTTTGATCATATTAAATACATTTAAAATGCATTAGTCGAAGGATATTTTAAACAGCTTAATAAAAACCCTAAGCACCTTTACATAATAAATCTCTGAAATCTTTCCTTCAAATGCATCATACAAAGAACTCAAAGTCTATCACCTGTAATCCCCCAACTGGTGTGTTAGAAAATGGACAAAATAATAAGGATGACTATGTGTGCAGGGTTCTGTCTTGTTTTCCTTCTGTTGTAAACTAGATCTGCAAAATTAAAAATGCAACTAATGTTTTTATTCATACAGTGCCTATAAGGGAGTCTTGTGGCTCCACATCCTTAGAATATTAAAATGTGTCTCTTTCCTATGAAAACTTGAGTTTAGTTTATAACCTTGAGAAATATACTAAGCCTTTACTCACTTCATCATGGAAGATCTGTCAGAAATCTTTCTATCTACCAGATGTCAGAACTCAGAGACCAGAGTATAAATATTAGCATGAAAAACAAAGGATATACTCTAGAGGAAACAAAATTCATAGAAAAAGCAACAGGGCAGAAGTTGTTTATAACAAAACAGCAAGCTGTGCATAATATAAGCACAAATTAGAGTCCTTTTGCTAAATAAATAAATAAATAAATAAATTAGATAAAGTATGAGTTTGAAACCAGCCTGATCTACCTAGTGAGTTTTATGCTAGCCAGAGATATATAGTGAGCCACAAACAAAGAAACCAAAAATATAAATAAACAAAATTAAGACCACCCACCTCTGGGCATGTCTGGGAGGGAGATTTTAGATTGTGTTAACTAATGTGAAAATACCCACCCTAAACTTGGCTGCTATGATGCGCTGAGCTAATGTTCTGTACAAAATTAAAAGTGAGCTGAGGACTAGCATTCATCACCTCGTTGTTTGACTGTCATGTGACAAGACTATCTAGCTACCATGCCCTCCTTCCTAGGATGGACTGTTTCCCTTTGAACTGTGAGCTAAAATAAAAGGTTACTGCCCTAAAGTAAAGTTTACTGCTCTAAAACCTTTACTGCTCAAAAGCCTTTATTAATTTAAGGCTTGTAAAGTGCACACTCTTAAGCAGCAACGTGCTAAGTCTTGTGGACCTCATGGTCAAAACTAAGTCCAAAATCAAATGATTAAAAGTACATAGAATACCTTCAAAACCACTGCAATTATAACAGTGCACAGTGTAGCATCGGGAACAGTGTGGAGCATGACAATAATTACAGAAATGTCTCAGGACAGCTTTGCAACATTCTGCTTCATCCTGCAGAAGGCAGGCATGGTCCCGTCTGTGTTCAGCTTGACTAAAGGATAAGATGCAGAAAGCACAGACCATTAAGTCTTTATGGTACAATGATACACACATATATATGAAAGGGCAGCGTGAAGACGAGTATTGATTTTTCATTCCTAATTCCAACAGGCTCCACATCACTGGGCAATTACAAGCGAGGTGCCCTTGAAGATGAGCAAAGAACCTTGCAAGATCCTTACTATATACAGTCCCAATTTGTGTAGATACTTTATTTATGTAAAGTTTTGAATCTGAAGCTAAACAAACCAGAAAAAACCTGGCTTCCTCATTTTTTGCTGAAAGTCAAATAAAGTAAATTAAAGGAAGAAATGAGTCTGAAGAAATATGCAATGGTTATTGCATACCTTTTTTATACTGTCTCAATTTTCTCTTGAGATTAAAAGGTAGGATATTTGAATAGTATTACTCAGGAGATCACCATACTTTCACCCAGAATCTGCACAGGCAGAAGAGAACAAATGGAGTGAACAAAGACATGGTTGCCTGATTTGAGACTGGTACTGAGTAGAGAGCTGAAGAGATTTTGAGGTAATTAATAGATATTTCATTGTTTAGCCATAAGGATTCAATGAACATCCAAAATAAACATTTACTGTATAGCATGAGTAAATCTTGACAGGGAATTTCAGAGTCCTGCTGCTTGTGAGCCAAGAGGCTGTGAACTAAGTTATCTACATCTATATTTAGATGTTATTAAGTGGCCACACAGAGGGCATGTCCAATCTTCTACTGGAAATAGGAGAGGAAAGAAGAGGAAAGAAATGTAATCTGGAGAGAATGATTTAGAGGTCATGACCATGTGACTGATTAGTGCAACTTGGATAATAAAGAACGTTGTCCACAGGGAGCCCAGGATAAGAAAATAGAAATCACAACCCCCAATGGAATGGTATGATTGCAGAGCTTACACTTTCTGGGTGAGGATATCTGTTTGTTTTCTCCTGTGCCTGTAGTTGATTGACTAGCAAACATTATGTATTTATTTGTTAGTATTCTTTACTCTATTAGATATTCTTGAATTCTACTTTGGGGAACACAGCTCAGTTCTTTGAAAACAGAGTCACCTTTTAAAGTCATGTGATAGTTGGTAGCTACAATACATACAAGACACACAAACAGCCAAAGCAGGAAATCTGCTGTGTGATGAACAGGAGAGGGACTGTGTAAGCTCTTTTCTCAGACATATACACCAAACAGTATGTACCTGTATAGTCAAAGTGGGCCCTAAGGGCTTCTGGAAATTTTTAAGCCTATGGCTTCCTTCCTTTATCTACTTATTTTGTAAAAATCTAGACTTAGTTTCCTTGGGGCCTCACCTCCAGAGAATGCATGAGCCCCATGTGGAATGTTCTTTCCTGTTTTCTTCTTAAGCAGTCATCACACTGCCACAGGCAGGAAGATAAACAGAGGCACTGATACACTGTTCTATTTTATTAAATTGTTGAAGATACTGATTGGAGTGAGATCCTGAGTGCAAACAAATTGATTGAGCTTTGTCTAACTGTAGAAGGTTCTACAGCCCAGGATGCAGTTGTCTTTACATTGCACTTCAGAATCCAGTGAATGCCAGCATACCATTTGTTGGAATTGAATTTCCTTAGGTGGATACCCTACTTACATTTATCTATTCTATTCTATTCTATTCTATTCTATTCTATTCTATTCTATTCTACTCTACTCTACTCTACTCTACTCTACTCTACTCTACTCTACTCTACTCTACTCTACTCTACTGTATTCCATTTCATCCTATTCTATTCTAATTTCATTTGTTTGCTCTGCCATGTTTATGACTGTTCAAACCATTAATTTTATAGTCAGTTGTTCCTTTTAATGGCTCTGTACTAACCTGTTTTTAAAATATTCTGGTATATGTTTTAATAATTAAAATATGTTAGGACACAGAAAACCTGATTATATTTCAATTTATTTGATGTGGGATATTTTATAGGAAATATTGTATATCATCATTGTGATCTTAAGTATCATTTGTTTTATCTTTTCTTAACTGCATTATGGAGCTGTTTGAAAACATAGATAATTAAAATTGCTACATGCTTCAGTCTTAAAATTCTCTAAATAAAATGTGGAGGTTTCAGTGTCTAACCATACAGCATTCCATTGCAGACCATGATAAAACATTTTTAGTTGATATGATGATTGCAAACGTGATAATTTTCAATTGCTCTTCATACTTACTTCAATGTTCTTCTTTTCAAATATACATATAACATAAAGCATATTAGTGCCAAAATATTATCAAAATCATATATTGTCAGCCTAGAGGCTACATGGATGATTCCTTCTTCTAAGGAAGCAGTCAGTATCTCACTACAGAAACCTGTCTCCAAGGTTGCTAAGTCATGCCCATGTGGCAATGATTCAACAACACTAAACTTGTTAACCATGCTTATTATTAACGACATGAAAGAGACATGGCTTCCAAGGTTAAGCTATGAAGCAAGGATTAGGAAAGTGACAGGCTTGTCTGACTACTAGATGTTGAAACACTTATCAATTGATGAGTGTGTGCATTTTTAAGAACATAAACTACATTCTATTGGTGTTAGCATCTTAAGATAGCAGCTAATTTATGAGAGTCAGTTTCTTCTATATGCCTATGCTTAGGGTCACTTTTAGCCCCGAACTATTAAAACTCAAACTTCCTACAAGGTAGCTGATATCCAAGTACTGTAATAAATCATAGACCCTTATTGCTTCTTCTATGAGTTATTATACACATACCTTGGGCAGGTAAAGCCTGACAGCATCAATGACAGGCTTTAGGAAGTAACAGTTTAAAAGTAGGTGTATATAAATTTTTGACTTTAGAATGTCTTCTGAGTAGGATAAAGGCAGTCTCTACTCCTGACTCATGATACAGTAAATTAGATATTATCGCAATTCCAATCACTGTCTCAGGATGCTAAGCACTGTGAATCTCAAACAATTGGTTTAACCAGAGCCAGTTCATAACACTGAGGGGTTAAATTGTTGCAGAAGATGATCCTGATCTGAAAATGCACCTATTCAATCCCAGTCCAAATCCATTTGTTTTAGACTGGACCCTACTTTACCTGAAGCCTTCTGTAGTCTGTGCAGATTCTAGTATGATTACTGTATTGCACTGCTAAGTTTGTCCACTTAGAAAATGCAAAGAAGATAGAGCACACTAAATCCAGTTCTAGAATCCCATCTGATCAAATGTAGTCACTTCTCCAACACAAGCTTGTTTTCAAGGCAGAGCATTTGGTCATAGGTCCCTTCATTCTGACTCTCCAGGGAAGGTATGAGTGTGTGTGCATGTGTTGTGTGTGTGGTGTGTGTGTGTGTGTTGTGCGTGTCGTGTGTGTGTGTGTGTGTGTGTGTGTGTACTGACATGAGGCAGGAAGTAGATAGTACAGATGGCACTTGCCCACAAGCCATCAAGGACAAGTCAGTCAATAGGTAAATGAAATTGGAAAGTGTCAGGTTACGGCTATAAACGTAAGGCTAAAAGAAAATGCAGCAGCGAATGGTTAAACAGATAACAATTTATATTGTAATTTTCTAGAACCCTGTGACTAAAACAAGGCCCTCAGATTTTAACTTTATATATTAGAACAACAAATGTTAAGCTGTTGAAATTCCCTGTAATGTATTCTCTCCTATGGAATTTTTCCTTGATGGTGATGTGTATTATGGACTTAGAAAGGAGGTACTGGAACCTAGGAAGAATTTATTTCCTATTACGAACAAGATCAATGAACATTCTTTAAATTAATCAACATTATTCCCTGTGTTGTATGTGAAACACTAAGGATTATTTAAAATTCTATGGAAGATAAACAGAGAGAACAGAGAGTGCATTATTTGTTACGTGTACACAAAAGTTTTCATCAAGTTAAAAAAACGTCCAATGAAAGACTAGAATATAAATGTGAAGTGACTCCATCAACTCCTTAGCAGAAGGAGTTTGTACTTTCAATTCTTAAAGAAAGGAACAAGAGGGAAGCTGTCAATTGCTTCAAGTATGAGGTGCTCCTCATAGCCCTGTGATAATTACAAAGCAAGTGTGCATTTATAAACGCACACAGGCAACACAGTGCAGAACCTCCGAGGGTGAATCATTCCACCCACAATACTGTCATGATTAAGTGTTTTCCCCCCCTAAGGAGCTATTTACGTTTTTATTGTTATTTTGCAATTTAATAAAAATGTAAATGCCAGCCTAGGTGAGAGCGCTTGGGAAATCGTTGAGAAAATGGATCAGAAAGGCTGAGAGCTCAGAGTGGGTGAAGGCAGATGGCAAGAGCAAGCCTGGGTCACCCAGGGAGTTCAGTGCTCAGAGCACACACAGCAAGTCAATGAGGAAGGCAGTCAGTCACCTCCAACTCTGCGGGCGGTCATTCCAAAGCTACAGAGCTGGCCTAATAAATGAGGTGAGAACGTTGATAATTCAGATTTTTTTGTTTGTTTGCTTTCTTTTCTTTTGCGTCTAGAACTCCATATCCCCAGGGCAATGTTGTGTACTTAAGTATATATTTTAATGTTTTGTTTTGGAGTCCTGATCTTGTCATTTGTTTTATAGTTCACGTTGCCACTTAAATTAATATGCTGTTCTCCATAACCTTTGAAAGCATTGTTTGCTGTTAAGAAGAGGGAAATGCCAAAGGGGCTGTTTCTGTGGATATTTATCAGTGTAACTAATGCTGAACTCTGTGGTATATCTGAGCATGACTGTACACTGTTCCTATTCACATCCGGAAAGACCTACAGTCCAGTTACTTTAAACCTATGCCATCTCACAGGTTCTTTGTGTCACAGAGGAACATGAACAGAGCTGTCTCTCTGTGTATTGTGTTAGAATGGCGGCTCATATCTGGACAGATCACTCCAGGCCAGCACATCTCCACAGGAGAGGAAGGTTTATTGAGGAAGAAGCGGGGAAGAGAAAAGAATGAAGGGGGGAAAGGAAGAAGAGGAAGAGGAAGGAGGAGGGAGGAGGAGGAGGAGGAGGAGAAGGAGAAGGAGAAGGAGGTGAAGAAGAAGAAGAAGAAGAAGAAGAAGAAGAAGAAGAAGAGGAAGAGGAAGAGGAAGAGGAAGAGGAAGAGGAAGAGGAAGAGGAAGAGGAAGAAGAAGAAGAAGAAGAAGAAGAAGAAGAAGAAGAAGAAGAAGAAGAAGAAGAAGAAGAAGAAGAAGAAGAAGAAGAAGAAGAAAATGGGTGAAGGTTCATGAAGGTCCAGGGGCTCTGCCTTTTATTTGGGCCATGATGTAATCACATGCACCGTTTTGCACAGGTAAGGCACAGGCAGGTGAACGCTGGGAATGTATGGCGGTTGCCACCTATCGGTGAGATCATCACTAGATTTGGAAATTGCAGGCTCCAATGCCCACACTGTACATGAACAGAAACAGATAAATGTATGCACACTCACCATCTACACTCAGACTGACGTGCTGTAAATCAACACACAGCAATGCAAGTGTGCAATCAGAAAGGCTGGAGAACAGAAGAGAACATTCCCCTTGGAACTCAGTGCTGGCAGTGTGCTAGCGAAGATTCTTCTTGGAATTGATTTGGGGCACATCTGCCATGACCTTTGTCGATTAAGTGAGTCACACAGGGTTGCCTGAACAAACAGGTGTACTCTATGGGGTCAAGAGAGGCAGGTTCTGATACATCCTGGTGTCTCCATCCTGGCTCCATCCTGATCACCTTCGGAGCCTGCTGATGTGCCCTTGGCTCGCTTGCTTTGGGTTCTTGTTCTGCTTCTGTTGATTTAGAGGGTCGAGTACTGCCACGCCATGCTCTGGAACCCTCTATCAAAGATGTAACCTTCCCTACCAAATGGACTCCTGAAAACCTACCAGTATTCCTCCCTGCTCCGACCACTGTTCAATTTGAAAGCTTCCCAGGCAATGTTGCCATGTGCCTTGGTTAGAAACAAGCTTTGTAAAATAGGAATTAAGGCTAAGAATAGTTATAGGTCTGCTTTCCCCATATGTCACAGACAGAAAGCTTTTGAGTTCCAAAACTGCCCGTTTACTATAAGGTGACACATTGTCTCAAGTGTTGACCCGGGGTGACCATAATATTCTTGGATGTAGACTGTAGAACATGAGAAATGATTCTTTTTGACATCAGTTTGCTTCTTTATACAAAGAACAACTGGCCAGAACACATTTTGTTAAGTGCGAGTGAAAGTCTCTGTGTTCTAGATATTTGAATATTAGAGTAATATTCTATAAGGAAATTAGGATACCACCAAATCAGCTGCCTTATACTTCCTTGGCAGAAAAACAAGGGAGTAAAGGACTTCTTATCACATTTACTATCTGTGTCACTTAATGTCTAAAGAAGAACTTTAGCCTATTAATCTTTAATGGAAATGATATTAAAGTTCTCCAAATGGCAGTGCCATTTGGAAGCCTGGCCTTAAAAGTTCAGCTCTCAAAGTCCCCTCTTTCCCTTCACGTGGTTTCCAATCTTCCAGAGATCCAAGTGGTGTCTTCAAAATTGGCACCATGAATTTGATGATCAGGGAAAGAGCTTCCCTGACACAGATACACCTACTAGCTGTTCGGTGTAAGTCATAAGAAGCTGCATTATGGGCAAACTAATCAGTAATAAAGCAATCTAAGAAAATAATGATCTTTGTCGTTCAGGTCTGAAAAACTGAGCAGCATTCCATGATCCAGTTAAGTTTAAAAATTGACTGCAAAATCCTCTTTGGTGTTGGTATCCACTGTGTTTAATCACCACATGCTAGAGAAAATGTCCCCCCAAAAGCCTCCTGGTACAACGGTGCTTTAAGGAGGATAGTGTGCCATCTCCAATCGGCTAACTCATCACAGTCAACTTTATTCCTACTGGTTTATTTCCTTACCACTAACTGGCTTCTGCCATGCTGTGAGCAGACCAGACTTGTATGTGGATACAGGCTAACACAGAATTAGATCTATAATAAAAATGGGTAAAATTGAACTTTAAAAAAAAAAATCACATATTAAATGTGGAATTCAAATTAGACTAGAGGAGATTAATCATCATTAATGAGATTGTTTAATGTCTATTGTGGCCTAATTACTATGTTCATGAATATATAAAGGTGGTATGAGTCCTTGAGGAATTCAGAATCTCCTAGGGTTTGAAAATCATCACATGATACAGTCATAGGACAAGAACATCTATGAGTGTGTGTGTGTGAATTATGTGTTGTGATTGATTATATATATTATATTGTAATATATGTTAACCGTCGTAGCATAGTTTGCTATAACTGCTTGGCTCCTTGTGTAACTTCAGCCATCCGCCCAGGAACTCTTTTTGGATCCGCAAATGAAAAATACACACACATATTAGTTCATTTTTGAAATGCTTCAAAGGCTGGGCAGTTTTAATCTTCCAGCAGCTACCAAACTTTTCCCTCTGGTACTCCTAGCACAACAACTTCTAAATCTACCTTTAACTTTGCTGCCCTGTTACTTCTGTGAGTCTTTGCTGCCCAAGACTCTTGTGGGCAAGATTTCTGGGGGGGCGGGGAGGTGGGGGGAGTTTTCCCTTTCCTCTTACATTTCAGATATTCTTACTTCTGCAGCTCTAAACTTCCATTTCCTAATTCCATATCACGGCAATTCCTCTGTCTCCCCCCACCCCTGAGTCTTAGTCCTAGACTCTAAGACCCTAACTCTAAGGGTCCCTCCTCATTTCCCTTTGCCCAACCATTGGCTGCTGGCACTCTTTATTGATCAATCAAATACCAACTAGTAACAAGGACCTTTAGTGTTTGGACACACAGATTCCAGATTGAATCAAAGCATTAGAATTAATCTCAAACAAGACACTAATTAAGTATCTATACCTGCTGATTCAGTCCTAAAAATTAAAAAAAAAAAAAAAAAGATTAGTACATCTCCTGGTGTACAGGAGAAAGCAGATTTGATGCTATTAAAGAAAATATTATATAGACAAGTTCTATTAGAAGCTAGAGGACTAATAGAAGAATCAGGAATGGTGTCTAATGTCAGTTATCTTGAACTCAGATAGCTGAGGCAGGAGAATTGCCACAATTTGAAGTTACAAGATGAACTCCAGGCAAGCATGGACAAGTATGGGACCCTATCTCAATCACTCGACCAATTTATAACAATTGAATATAAAGAGAATTGAAATGTGTGGGACAAAACGGGGCGGGATCCTGGCGGCCCCAAGCCTCTCGTATGGCAGCGGAGGAGGCCCACGACTTTGTGGGGGGGGGTCTTGCGTGCGGTAATCTCGGGTCTCCGCGTGGGCGCCGGAGGTGGGCCCGAAGCAGAGACCTGGGTTTGGAGCACTTCCTGCCCGGCCCACTGTAGTTCCCACATGGTCGAGGCAGTCGCAGAATAGAAGTAGGCCCGTCCCGCGCAGACATGTGAAATTGAGTTTCCATGAAGTAGTTTTATTGAAGAAAATGGTGAATCTGGTGCGCTCCCCACCCCACCCCCACCCCCGAAAAGCCAGGCGGATTCCCTTATATAGGAAAGGGGCTGGACTAGGGAGGAGACTTAATTACCTATGTCCCCTGGCCTCATTAATATGTAAATCTCAAGGCAGAGGGCTCCTGACTGAAGTTCACAGGTGAAATGGAGAGGGGGGGGGGGGGTTGGGGGCTGGTCACACCTGCAACCCTTCCATGGCCCCACAGAAATGGAATTAAAAAGTAAGAAAAGCATCTGATACAGAAATCCTTTTTTGAAAATTAGGCATCTAAAGGTGAATGGAAGGTGGAAGATATGAGAGGGTTTGAAAGACCAGGACACAGACAAAAGTGGTAACCATTCTCCTAGTCTCTAGCCTTTCTTTTCTTACTTTTCTAGCCCCTCACACCATAAGCAACCATTCGCCAGTGCATAGCCTAAAGTAGAGTGCATCTATTAATAACAGCCTGATATCTTACCCAAGATTCCCAGGGAGAACATTCTTTCACCCAGGTGAAACACTTCCCTGCCTCCACCTATTGAATTCTTCCTTGTCTAGACATTAGAAGATGTTTTCTGAGCTGTCCTGCCAGTCTTCTGATCTCTCTTTTCCTCCCCAGTCTCATAGGAGCCCAGTTATTTACTCCTCCCCTAGGGGTCTGGAGTGCATCACAATTGATAGCTCTAATTTTATAGTTGCTCATTCCCTAAGGCACTTAATGAGGGATGGGGGTGGGGAGTGATGGGGTTCCAGCTGTGCCTCAGTCAAGGAGGCAAAGGAAGAACAGACACAAGACAGTTAGGCCTGGCTGAGCCCAGGACATCAGCTTTCTGGACTGGAGGGGGAGTGGAACCCAGAGAGGATGAGGGACACACCTATAGTCAGGATCAGAAAATGACATGGAGAGGCAGCGGAATTGGAAAACAGAGCCACCCACACCAACATGGGCAGAAACAACACTTGAGTCCACCTGGGCCACGAAACATTTTCACGGTGAGATGAAACTTGAAATCTGAACATTCAACCAACTTAAAAACCACTCTTGTCTAGATTTTCCAGGTTTCTTTTTCTAAATCAGGGTTTGTTTATGTATGTACTTAGCATATGTACGGAGGTGGGGAACACCCTCAAAGAAGCAGGGGAGCAGGGATGGGATAGAGGGTTTGAGGGGGGTGGGAAAGGGATAACATTTGAAATGTAAATAAAGAAAATACCCAATAAGAAAATAAAATAAGTAAACAAATAAATTCACACTTGTAATTTTCAAATCAAGATGCTCTCTTTTCACGGCTTCTAGGATTGCTCTCTTTCCATGGCTTCCGGAAATCTATGTTTCTTAACCACTTATCTATTCCTTCTTGCTTTTCTGTTGTTCTCTTGTTTGAATGTTCTGTTTAACTGGGGTTTGTTTTTCCCCTTAAAAACAATGCTGTGAACTCAATTGTCTTTGTGAGGTTATTTTCATGTTTTCCCTGTGATATTTTGGATCGATTTAATGTGTAATTTGCAGAGATGTGTTTTGGATGCTGATTTGCCATATTGCTATGATTATCCCTGGAGAGATTTTTCATTTCCTCAAATTCTTATTTATTTTATTCAGTTGTCTTGTGTTTATGCCATACTCAGAAAAATCCAAGACACTTAATGACCACATTCATTACAGAAACAATCACAACACTCAGATAGCATTTATGTTTCCTATCCCAAAACTTGCTCAATTTTCCTGTTTATAAATTATTTGAGCAGCTTATTTACTAATAAAGCTTTTCTGATGAGGTTGTATGAAACGGATTGGTTTTTCCCAAGCGTTTACCCCAGTTCATTTAATAAATGACCTGTTTTTAGCTACACATTGGGGTGGAAGTCCATATAATGTTAAATTCATTTTACCCCTTTTTAAAGTACCTATACCATTTTGACCACCGTACTTTGATAGTCATTTATCTGTCCATTTTTAATTTTAAGGCAAATTTAAACTTATATCAAATATAAGCAACAATGCAGTTATTCCCACATCTAACCCCTGTGAACAGCTGCCTTAGGTTGAATCATGGTATAACACAGTCCATAGATCTATACAGATATAAGGTGACATCTAGTCACCCTTGCATATTCAAAGTTTCTTGGTTGATCTGCTAAGTCCATTGTACTTGCCTGCTCATTCCTTTGCTACACATACACATTACCTCTTGTGCACATAGTCCCTTCTCATGGGCTTCGTAGCTCTGTCTTCTCCACACTCTCTTACAGATGGAATTGTAGATTGCTTCCACTAGCAATGTATTTTTAAGTGTTTAACATGACTTTTAAAGAGCTGATAATTCCTATTATGAGCACCAACTGATTTTCTAGCACATAAGAATATTCCTGTGTATTTATCCATCTTTGTTTCTGTGTCTTGGAAATTATCAATGTTCGTGGTTTGATTTCTGTGAACATTTCTGTGTAGACAAAAGTTTTCAACCAGTCATGAATTTCAAAGGTCCTGTTAGAATTATTTTTTCCCTAAAAGTCCGAGACTAGGTTTAAATTTCATACATTAAAAGCAAGAAACTTCACATCAATAAGCTTTCAATCATATAATTGATTAGTATATGTTCTCTATTCAACATAAAATTTGTCAAATGAGAACATAATATAGACATAATATTTGTGAGTATGTTCAATCTATCGATGTTACATATAAATATAATTATTTATGTTAGAGAGAATGTGGCTACTTGTATACATACAGAGTTAGTCATTTTAGCAACTGTAGTATCTCCTATTGTACATATAAAGTTATGTTATCCATACACTCAGTGACTAATCTTAAATACATGTTAATTAATTTAGTTGTTAATCAATAATAATAAATGTTATGCAATGTTGTGTATAACATAAAAACAAATTTTAAAAATATTCATTCATTTTTGTTCATTGGTTTGCTTTTACTAGGAGGAACACGACACAGATAGAGAAATATTCTGCTTGGATGAGTATTGTCTTAGTTAGGATTTTACTACTATGAACAGATACCCATAACCAAGGCAAGTCTTATAAAGGACAACATTTAATTGGGCTGACTTACAGGTTCAGAGGTTCAGTCCATTATCATCAAGGCAGGCACATGGCAGGTCCAGGCAGGCATGGTGTCAGGAGGAGCTGAGAGTTCTCATCTTCATCAGAAGGCTGATTGTGGAAGATGGCTTCCAGGCAGCTAGGAGGAGGATCTTAAAGCCCACATCCACAGTGACACACCTACTCCAACAGATCCACACCCACTCCAACAGTGCCACACCTTCTAATAGTGCTACTACTTAGGCCATGTACAAACCATCACATGTATGTCCTCCCTCAAAACCCACCCTTAGATTTAGAGCCCAATGGCAAGACAAACTGTCGTCATCTTTATTCATTTCTCTAGTGGAAAAGACTGCAAGCCTATACAACCCAAGCAATGCTGTTTGCCTTCACAGAAGGTTAGGGATGTGAGACACTGACCTCTCATTATTCAGCTGATCCTTGAAACACCTGCCCGGTGTTTTAGAAGTGCTTTACTTGTAAATGAATGGAGAACACTCTTGAAATGAAGAGTTTAAATATAGCTTTGAAAATCTCAAACTAAACAAATGAGCTTCTTGGAGAATATTAGTTTTCATTTTAATATTGGCTGTCCTTTGGCAGGAAAAAAAAAAAAACAAATACCAGTGCCCTGTGATTCACCCTAAAACAATCCTCGCAACTCAATGTATTTCTGATGAGTCCTGACCTCCACAATTCATTTCTTCTAACAACAAGAGGTCTACCAGCAGGAGGGAGATTTGAACACTGTTCTCAAACTCATAGAAATCTCATTTTTAAGTAAAACAAGAATAATGGACATGTATCACAAATACTTTCTTTTCATTTGTCTTTATCTGTGCTGCCATTAACTTTTTTAACCACAGTTCTTGAATATTAGGCACAATTGTTTCCTCCTTGAAATTAATGAGGTTTGGGAAATTGCTAAGTCACTCCAGTGACTCACGAGTTCATACCTCAGAGTTCTTCCCTGTCTGGTGGACTGAAAGTCATACCACATCCGCTAAACAAAAATGCTTCCGTATGGGGCTGAGGATGAAAAGGAGAACAAGACAAATTTCTGGCATCAATAAGAGCCATGTCTATAAGCACGTTTCAATTTGACATTGCTCTAAGTTATAAAAAACACCGGGTCACAGGGGTCATATTACTGCACACATCACACCGTTTTGGAACGAGGAGCATTGATCCAGTAAGTAGAAAATAGCAGCATATTAATAACTGAAAAATACCTTCTTAGATTCAATCTATATTTTTGGAAGACTAAATTCTACATAGAGACTTAAGGAATAGGAAAGAACAGTATAATTATAGTGATTTTTCTAAGAATGTGTCTTTGGCAGAAAGCAGGCCTTTTAAATTTCCAGTTGGTCTTATGCAATTTCAGCAGTATGGAGAAGAGGGTTGGGAACGCAACCTTATTTCTGTTTGCTTTCTTTAAGCCTGGTTCTGAATGTAATATGATTATCAATAAGTAAGTTACTGTGGTTTACTTAATTAAATATTACATCTTTATATCACTGGAAGGAATGTTTTATCTTGTCATGTTTTAATTATTTTCCCCATTTCATACTAGACTACAAACACATTATCAATCCCTCGCAAGTCTGCCTCCCAAATAGTCTACTCTGATTATATGGCGGAGGAGGGATGGGCGACTGTTTATCAATAAGCTTCAAGTTATAGTGGGCATGAGAAAGAATTCCTGCTTTCTAACTGTTGTGGGTGGTAACAACATTTACAGTTGTAAATACGGTAGCCCAAGTGTTTATTCAAACGGTAGCAGATAATTTTCACAGGAATTGATAATAACCAAGCAGACAAATACATGAACAGGACCTGATTGTAAACACTGCAAGGTGAACTCATGTAGGTAAGCCACAAGGATCTTCATTTTTTTTTATACGGTTTTGTAAGTTTACATTCTAGCTAATACAAATTTTCAAACATCATTCTCTCCAGATATCCACAAAGCTGCTTCTGCTTAGGGTAGCTCCTTCCACTTCATGCTTTCAAGTGTTTATCTCTTAGCCATGCAACACCCCCCCACACACTTCACATACTATTTTCAAATCTTTTGCCTGGTTTTTCACTAGAGCAGTTATCTTTAAATAGTATTCTTTATAATACTGAAAAAGTATGATAGACAAAGATGGATGCCATTAAGGTTTCTTATAACTGAAGAAACTGGAATAGTTTACACATGCTCTGCATTTGTTTTTTTTTTAACTTGTTTTCTAAAGTTAGAAAATACCAAATGATCAAAAGGTGATGTTTTTATAACCCCACCCCATCACTCGCCCATCCCATCTCTGAGAAGATCATATTTTCATCCTGCCATTTTGGAGGATCACTAACACAGGTAACAGCCAGCATAGTCACATCACGACCAGAGAGCAAGTATCTCAGACACAATAATTCAAGTTTTGCTTTGTTACATAGTCTATGTTCAGCTGTTTTTTTTTTTTTTTAATTTATGACATACTACTATACAGATCCGACACGAACACTCATTTTATTAAGCTTATTGCTTAGTAACCAATGCAATAATAGAGACTTAATAAGTGCATGCTGAGAAGGATATTGAATTAACTAATTAGATCGCTATGGAATGGGCTGGGTTTGAGTTACATTTCTGGAAACACTTGAAAGTGAAGTCTGTATCCAAGTATTTTTTTAGATATTAATCTACAAGAACAGTCCAGATTTTCATGGCTTCCTTTCCTATTTGTGGTCAGAGGGAGAAGTATGTGAGATCGTGGGAAAGCATCCAGCAATCTAACCCTGTATGATCCCTACTTTCTCATCAGACAGTGATGGGACATAAGGTCTCCCAAAATGTCATATTTTCAAATACAATCAACAATTATTCAAACCGGTTACAAGAATATGTTCTCCTACTTTGAATCTAAAATGAAATGGGAGATGACTCAAATGTAGCGATGATATATGAGTGACATAGGTCACTCAGAGAACTATAGTGCATGTAACTTATACTTCTAAAGGAAAGCATATATTCAGGAAGAAAGAGATCAGCTCTCTTGTGATTGGGCTCAGATAAAGGCTCCAACAGGAATCCAAACAACTCACCATATTTGAAATAGTTCGTGCTAATTCATCACGTCAATTGCCAATGGCTTGCTTTCGCTTCTGAGCTGGTTCACAATGAATATAACCAAGGAGCACTGCATGGCATTTGTAAAAAGCAGTGAAATATTCTATAGATTGTATTTGAACATCTCATTTCCTCCCTCATTGAGCTGGTTTATAGGTTTTTTTGTTTTTATAGACTATGGGAGAAAAGAAATCAGATTTGCTGTGTAATCTTGACTTTCATGTTGGTGTTGGCCCTTAACACTCAAACTTTTTCAGAAGTAAGTCTGTCAGAATGAACCTTATATTCTAACATGATATTATGATCTTTCAGGGCAAATGTGAACTAGAAAATATATGTTTACGGGCCCCATTTATTATCTGAATATTCTTTTCTTTCTTCCCCTCTGCCATTTTAGTTTTTGTTTGTGTTTGGTTTTCTTTGTAACAGACTCCCATTATACTGCTCTGGCTGGGCTGGTACGTGCTATGTTACCCAGATTGACTTTAAACTTCAGCTGCCTCCTTAGTGCTGGGATCATTGGTGTGGGTTACCCTGACTGTCTCATACTTGAATAATCCATACTATGTGAACAGAGAATACCAACTCTTCCAGAAGTCGCGTTGCCAAATCTCTTTCAGCTTCTAAAGCAGTGTCATTGGCCAAAGGTCATAACTATTTGTCTACTGCTCCATTCAAGAGCACAGAGCCTTGTTTTGATATACAGCAGGTAAAGGAGACAAGAGCACAATGCCTAAATAAAGTAAAGCCTTAATGAAGAAGGAAGCAATGAAACATACTTCACGGCATCCTCCCTGACCAATTGGTTGCCATGTGCTGAAAGTATAAAAGCAACTTCAGAGAAATGGCCAAAGCAAATGAGACCATGAGGATAACTTGTCTTCCTTAAGGGAGATTGAAACTCTGAGGCCATGTAATTTGAGCATTGAGGGGAAATATCCTATCACTGTTTATGTATGGACTCTAGGTTTTGAATGCCACACATTATACAAACAAGGCAGTTAATATAGAACAAAAAGTCACGATGAAAACGATGTCTCACTATAAGGTAAGATGACTTCCCTCTTTCTTGTGGTCTGGAATTTCCCCAATATATAGTAAATACAGCCAAGAAGAAAACATCAAAACTGAGAAAGTATGTACACTTTAAATACTGTGGAATATGATTCCCAGTTATAGTTCCAATGTATCATAGCCTTCTAAAGTCCAACTGCCAATCCCAATACAAAAATAAAACCTAGTAATGACACAGTACAGTCAAACAGAGCTGGATAGATGGAACATTTTCGCAATGAAGACATTCACAGCATGTCTTCTCCGAATAAAACAACAAGCTTATTTCTAAAACATAAAAGTCGTGGGAAACAAAATACCAAAGCCAAACCAATTTTATGATGGGAAATTTCTCAGCACAGGCCTCATCTTATTTGGGATATTTTATGGAACTGATGAAATTACAACAATGCCTTAATTACACAAAATAGCCAATGCAACCAATACAGAAACTCACATACACAGCTTGATTTTTTTTCCCCAAAGGTATCTGGTAAGTTACATGGAGAAAAACTATACTTCTAACAACTTCTTGGGGGACCTGGATGTCCAACAGGACAATGAATGACCCTTACTCATAGAACATTAGAAATAAACTCAGTGTAGCCCATGTATCTAAATGTAGGCACTACAAATGAACAGCTGGTAGAAAACAGAAATGGTTTTGTGACATTAGGTAAGGCAGACATTTGTCCCCAACAACAAAACAGACATAAAACATTGTTTGTAGAGGATAAAAAGATAAAGTTAACTTCATCCATGTAAAAATGAATTTTCTTTAGAAAATATTGTTTTAAAACAAAGAGAGCCAGCCACTGATTAGGAAAAATACTCTCTAAGAAGAGAGATCCACAGTAAATATTTTAAGACATCTGAAAATCAAAACATCACAAAACAACTGTAGAAAATATTTGCCAGTATATATCACAGAAGTGGTTACACGCGTAGACAGTACACACAGGATTAATATCAACTGAAACAAAGAATCAGCACCTTGTTCAATACCAGTGTGGGTATCACTCTGAAGTCATTACCAGGTGTCATGGTTATCTTTGCTTGTCAACTTGACAACATCTGGAATAACTAAAACCAAAATGGTTAGATACAGCTGTAGGGGATTTTTTCTTAATTAAATCATTATAGGTGGGAAGACTCATCTTTAATTAAGTCTTCTGAGATGGAAAGATCCACCTTTAATATGGGCTATATCTCCTCCAGGTAGCCTATATAAATGACATGAAAGAAGGAAGTGTTCTATCTTTCTCTCTCTATCTCTGTCTCTATATGTCTCTGTCTCCGTCTCTGTCTCTGCCTCTGTCTGTCTGTATTTCTCTCTGTCCCCCCACCCCAACTCTACCTGCTTGCTCCTGTTCTGGCTAGCAAGTTCATCCCCTTGATAGATAGATAGATAGATAGATAGATAGATAGATAGATGTAGAATATATAGACAGATAGTAATGTAATAGATAGATAGTAATAGATAGATGATAGATAGATAGATAGATAGATAGACATAGATAGATGATAGATACTAGATAGATAGATAATAGATATCATAGATCTAGATAACATTGATATGATCTACTAGTAGTAACCCTAATAAATATCATTTCACATTCATTTCTCTAGAGAATAATAATACACCAGCATCAGTGAATGATTTATTTCCACAGAAATCCACAAGTTCTTTAACGTTTAGCAGTTCCTCAAAATATTAAATATAATTTTCCACATGGCCAGCATTCACCGCATGAAGAGCTCTTTACTCAAATGGATTCACAGCATATATCCACAGAAAGACATATTCAGAGAATCAAAGCAATACTTTCATACAGGCCTGAACTTGAAATAACCCAAGCATACCTCAAGTACTTAAATAGGAACAACCGTGAACTCTGGCTACTGCCCACACTCAGTGATTCAAAAACGAAATATCAAACCACAGCATAAAATGATACAGAGTGAAAAATGAAATCAAATACCTAAGACTCCATATGATGCCAAATAGCATCAAAGAAGAGATACACAAGTTATTCCTCTGTGTGTCTAGTAGAAAAGCATATTGCTTGCTGTAACAACTCATCATTGGAAGGAATAGTTAAGATGGATATAAGAAGTGAGGAAGCCAAGTGCATGCCAATACTTGATGCAAATAAGAGGAAAAGATGGGTAGAAGAGAGGAAGAGTGGGAGCCATGTGTCTCTTTCTTTATCTCCATTTCTGCCTTCTTAAGCCTGGGCTTTGAGCCTGAAACCCAATTCCTGGCCCACCATAGTGAAATATATAGAGAGAGAGCCCAGGCAGTCTACCCTAGGCTGACATCCCAGACTGAGCAATAGAACTACCTTAGCCAGACACCTGGCTACCTCTGTCACCCCTCCGTCAGCTTAAGTTACAGAGGGGCACCAAGGTAATATTAAGTGGATGCAAAGAAAACAAATCTTGCTCTAGAAATATCTTAACAATATATGTAGAGCATCATCTCTGCCCTAGCACAGGGGCTTTCAACCTTCCAAGTGCTGTGACCCTTTAATTCAGTCCCTCTTGTTGTGCTGTCCCCAACTATAAAATTATTTTGCTGCTACTTCATAACGATAATCTGCTATGAATCATATAGTAAACATCCTTGTTTTCCAACGGTCTTGGGAAACCCCTGTGAAAGGGTCCTCACCCCCCCAAAAAGGTTGCAATCCGCAGACTGAGAACTGCTGCCCAGCAGGAGCTTCACAGCTCTTTGCCCCTTGAGCAAATGACAGATTTAGTCATTTCTCCCCACAGAGTTTCAGAGGAAGACAGAAGACCTTTACTTCAGGGAAATCTATGAAACTCCACCTTAATAAGATTTCAGTAGGCATCACCTGGGCTGTCAGAGCTCAGAGAGTTCCTACCTATGTACTCTGACAGGAAATGATGGAAAAGATTCTTTAGTGAGTTCTTCCACCTTCCGAACTCCAGCCTGTATTGTCAGGAAAACATCAGACAAGCACAAACATGGGACACTGTACAGAAGCTTCTCAAGACTAAGGTCATTTAAACAAGGAATAGAGAGAGAGACAATTGCAGATGGTAGGGGCCTCAGGAGGAGTGACAACTGAATGTGATTTTGTATCCTAGATCTGTTCCTACAATGGGGGAAAGATATGCTGGGGCAGCCAAATAAAGACTGAGGTTAATTTAATAATATGTACCAATATCAGGGTTTCTTTAGTCTCTAGGCATGCTTCAATAATGTAAGCTGTTTAGAGTGGTGAAGGCTTGGTAAGGTATATGCAAACTTTCTATACTACCTCTGCAATGTTAATATAAAACTAATTAAAAGTAATAGCGAGAAGATCTCATCTCATTACTTAGTAAATACATAGGAAACATTATCCAGAAAAAACCAATTGACTTACTTGAAACAGTGATATTCCATACTCATATGACTGCAAGGGCAAAGACCACTGTTTTTGACAGTGGTTTTCACCTCTTTAGTTAAGTAGCAAATAAAAGAACTAAAGTCAATCCAGTTCTGTGATTAAGCAAGATTCATGGCTGATTTCAACTTCCCCAAACATAAGTCAAAGCAGCTGTCCTAAATTCCCGAGTCATTTTTGTATTGAACCATAGAGAAGAGTCTGGGTTAATTAAACTTCAGTAACTGGTTATAGAGAGAGAAGACACTAATGACAAATAATCACAAGAAGGCATTGGATATAATTGAACTACCAGTTAAAATTAAAAATATAGTGATAGGATTAGCTTTAATGTTTGTGCATTTCACACATGAGACTGCCTGTTCACGAAAACTTACTTGCATACTCAAAATCCATACTCAAGTTCCCCCAAAGTTAACCACAGTGTTGATGGTACAGCAAAGAAAAATAAATGTAGGTGGCTGACAAACAGGTCCCTTCCATAGGTCAAAACGGCACACTGACTTCAAATTTCATACTGGTAACCAATATCCCTTTCTTGGTATAGTGCTATGCTTTCTATACTTCTATAAATGACGTGACCTCAAGAATAAAATGAAAAATCTGCCTATGTCTTTAATGGATCACCAACAAATACTTAAGGCAGGAGCCATGAAGAAGCTCAAAGTAAGCAAGGTTGTATAGTGATGGGTTGAAAGACATGCCATGGCCAAAAGTCTCCAGAATACACTCCTTTTCTTTTCCTTTTCCTTTTCCTTTTCCTTTTCCTTTTCCTTTTCCTTTTTCTTTTCCTTTTCCTTTTCCTTTTCCTTTTCCTTTTCCTTTTCCTCCCCCTGTGAGCAATAGTTGTGGACTAATGAACTTTGATTCACTGTGAGTCCAGAGAACATAACCACAAAAAGGCAGGAATTCTGATGTATTGATTTTTTTTTATTTTTTATTGGTTATTTTCTTTATTTACATTTCAAATGTTATCCTTCTTCCCAGTTTCCCCTCTACAAATCCCTTATACCCTCCCCCTCCCCCTGCCTCTATGAGGATGCTCCCTTACTAACCCACCCACTCAATAAAAGAACTCCTGGGGGAATCACCTTCCCTGACCTCAGCTGTACTACAGAGAAATAATGATAAAAACCTCATGGTATTGGTACAGAGACAGGCAGGTAGATCAATGGAATAGAATTGAAGATCCAGAAATGAAACCCCATACCTATGGTCACTTTATCTTTGACAAAGGAGCCAAAACCATCCAGTGGGAAAAAGACAGCATTTTCAATAAATGGTGCTGGTTCAACTGATGGTTGGCATGTAGAAGAATGCAAATTGATCCATTCTTATATCCTTGTACAAAGCTCAAGTCCAAGGGGATTAAGAACCTCCGCATAAAACATGATTTATTGATCTTAAACCCTATTATCTCCAAGAAACAGCAACCTAGTTTTTACAGTCTGGTGTAAATATGTATATATATTTGAGAGAGAGAGAGAGAAAAGAGAGACAGAGACAGAGAGAGAGAGAGAGAGAGAGAGAGAGAGAGAGAGAGAGAGAGAGAGAGAGAGAGAGAGAGAGAGAGATGTTGTGTGTGTTGTGTGTGTGTGTGTGTGTGTGTGTGTGTGTATGTGTGTGTGCTTTGCTTCACTTGAAGTTAAAATGACACAATGCATCCCTGGTATCCTTACAGACAATGGTTAATTCAATGGCCTTGAGCTGCCCAAACTATATATATCAAAGAAGTTTACAGTTTCATCAGGCCCTTGGCTACAACATGGGACTGGACATGATGAATGTTCTAAATAACAACAGAGTTTTGAACCCATGGGATCTTAACATTATAGAGACAGAGCTTTTTCTCCAACACATAAGAGATTCCCCCAGTGAAAGATTACTTTAAAAGTCTATACAGAGTGTGAGCCTACAAATCATTGTGGTTTTCTCTATTCCAGCCATTAAATAATTCATATGTGATCTGTACAGACTGTTATCTTCTATGAGTCAACCAGTTATCCGGATATTTAGAGGTCCTTGTTATATGGATCCTCTGGCAGAGGATATTAGGATGTATAACATATCATTTTCCTGTATCAATTGGACATCATTCCTAGTTCTAAAGACACCTGAGCTTAGGCCATACAACACTGAGACAGGCCAGCTGTAGGTACACAACTCAAGAGGGCTAACCATAAGATATTTCTTCAGGTAAGTCTTTGTTTTCCACAACTGGTCCATGGATATGAGACTGTTGCATGGCGGCCTTCATGAAGGAATTAGCTAGACATAAGAGCTGGAAAGCATTTGCACAGAACTAAGACCATCATCAGTAGCCAATGGCCACCACAACATATTCCCTTGGGTAGAGGTGCTCAATTGGACATGGTAGTAGAGGCAGAGGAGAGATGTTTAATTTTTATTTAGAAGTTCTAAATCAACATAAGGCTTTATTTTGATGGATGTAAATCCCTTTTCGTATTCACTCATTAACAATAATCTCGTTATTCTGAATTAAATATCTGATTTCACATGCACCTCAGTTGTATTGGGTTCCAGGAAGTTGCAAAGGATTTTATGAACAACATCATAGAGAAATTTAGTTCCATACACTTTTGAGATGACTCAGGTAAAGCGGAGCTCAATCAACTGCAATACCATTACCAAATTAAAGAATCCACAGAAGTACAAAAGCCAAAAAAAGCCAACTCCAAGTGTTCAAGGTAACTAATGGAGAAAACTTTCCAACTAATGTTAAACAAGTGTTTGTTACTGTTAAGCTAGGATTTCGGGGCCAGCTCAGAGGTTAAGTGTGTGCCCTGTTCTTGCAGAGGACCTGGGTTCAGTTCCCAGCATCTGTACAGAGCGCCCACACCACCTATAGCTCTAGAGCATAGCTCCTATGAGTGCCTATTTTGGACTCTGCAGCAACAAACTCATATGCATTAAGACTTATCAAACAAAATCATCTTCCCAAAGTAAGATAAAAATAAAAAGAAGAAGAGTATTTGAAGAAACAGCAGAAAGGTCTATCTGTAATCTTCAAATCTCATACATGGCAACGTTAGTCCGGGACCTTAGTGCTAATATAGCCCAATCAAATTGAATTCTACTTAATTACGAATCATTATTTGACACATGCTCAAGTCAGCATAAGTCGATATTCAAAGTGATGAGCAGAAATGTATAATGAGAAACTGAAATGAGGAAGATAAAACAAGGAAAGACAAACTGGAATGCTTAGATTTCTCTTGCCTGCGCTGTTCATTCAAAAAGAATCACCTGTTCAGATGATTTTATGGATTTACTTTTAAGGTAAGAAAAACAATCAATGTTTTATTAATCTTTTTTGACATTCTCCAAAAACCGCCACCAGAATAGTGACTGTGGGAATTATCTCTAACAGCAACAAATGCAGCAGAAAAAAAAAAAAAAAAATAGCAGGTCCACTAACTTACTCTGGCATATATGGACTCTCTCCGCCTTGATGTACCATAAACTTGTTTAAAAGCCATTGAGAAGGAGGAAATATGGAATCCTGTAATGTTGTTTTTTTTTTTTTTAAATTTCAGAAACTATGTCCAATTTAAAATATGTGTTCTTACACAGTATAGGCAGTGCTAAATCTCCTTCACACTGAGACGCTATGAATAATTCTGCTTAGAAAGTCCTTGGAGGAGGCCCTTTGAGCATCTCTGGCGTGGAAAGCTTTTTCATTTGCATGTACTTATTGCAGGGAGGAGTAGTTAACAGGAAGTGTTTGTCTTCCTCTCTCTTTTTTGGATAAAAGGAAGGATTTTATTTTTGCTTTTCATTTTAGAAAATGGTATAAATAATGTAAAATATCAAACAGTTAGGCAATTCTCTGGGAGATATGTTTGCTTTTCTACTGACAATTAGACACACAGGACATTTTCCAACTCTCCCCTTCTAGTCTTCTGTCTGAAGTAGAAGGTGATTTTATCAGTTTTAGCCACATCTTGACTGTAAAAAAAAATACCTGTCAATCTGTTTCCATCTTTAGCCCATGTGTGATATGTGACTCTAAGGAAAAGGTATAACGACGGTTATCCTATTTTAAGCTCTTACCTTAGGGTGTTGTCTTACTTAGGGTTTTACTGCTATGAACAGACACCATGACCAAGACCACTCTTATAAAGGACAACATTTAATGGGGCTGCCTCACAGGTTCAGAGGTTCAGTCCATTATCACCAAGGTGGGAGCATGGCAGCATCCAGGTGCAGGTGGAGTTGAGAGTTCAACATCTTCATCTGAAGGCTGATAAGAGAAGACTAGCTTCCAGGCAGCTAGGATAAGGGTGATAACGCTATGCCTATGACACACCTACTCCAACAAGGCCACACTTCCTAATAGTGCTATTTCCAGGGCCAAGCATATTCAAACCATCACAGGTGCTGAACTGAATTCTGTTATTGGACCGAAAGCTCTGTTCTATTTCACAAAATTCTAATTATTTTATTTTTTAATTTTAGTAGGGTGTGATCATATATTCAAAGCTGGCCTGAAACTCAGCTGCACCCAAAACTACAATTCTTCTATCTTACACAATACCCGGGATCCCAGGTGTACAATGCCCAGATGACATTGATATTTCTATATACTTTCGATTAAACATAGGCATCCATTCACAGAGCTAAGTATTCAATATCCTGGGCCATCCATAGAGAAACAAGAACATTCAATATACCAAATGTCCATAGCTTTCATAAAGGGAAAATTCCTGGACCAAAAGGAAAAAAATCTTTCTTCTCGAAAAAATATATATATACATATGTGAAGATATGTAT
This sequence comes from Mastomys natalensis, assembly GCA_021653895.1. NCBI lineage: Eukaryota > Metazoa > Chordata > Mammalia > Rodentia > Muridae > Mastomys > Mastomys natalensis. Next base: position 29,305 of record JAJTUV010000268.1, read on the forward strand.
ATATCTACACAGAAAACCTGAGGGTTTCATTCACTTACAAAATTAACCACGATATCCTCTCATGCCCATTCTTATTCATCTGTGAATATGCATGTGTGCATGTTTGGTGCATGTATGTGTGTAGGCCAGAGATCCATCTCAAGTTTTTTTCAGGTACTATCCTTGTTTTTGAGACAAGGTGATTTACTGGCTGGAGCTCAGGGATTTGGCTAGACAAGCTGGCAAGTGATCTGCCTGTATCCCTCCTCCCAGTTCCTTGTCCCCAGTGGTGGGATCACAGACTTGTGCTCCCCAACTAGATAGTTTTTATCCAGATACTAGGGCTGAAAACCAGGTCTTTATGACAGAAGGCTTTACTGAGAGAGCTAGCTTCACTTTGACTCTAGAAACCGAAAGATTAACCGCTAAACTAGACCTTTGTTCTTGCTCCAAAAAAGTCTAAACGGCCATATACATCAGGATGTAGATATATGTAACTTAACATCGTTTGCATTTCCAATTATAATCAATTCTAGGATTTTTACCTTTGCCCCCACAACTATGCTCAAAATAATGACCCAAAGAGAAAGGAACACACGCACACATGCACACATACACACACAAACACACAAACTTAAGTCATTCTTTCTTGATATATGGTCTTTATTTTTCATTGGAACAAATGGAAAAATATCTGAAATCTGTACATCTGCTTCAAACTGAACATCTTCCTTACACTTGCAAAATACTTCTGTTATAATGTTATAATGAATCTAAATGCAATGGAAGACTCTTGGTAACGGTGTATCCCCTTTAACCCACTCCTGGAAAAGTCAGAGTACAACTACGTCCCCAGGGCTTATCCTTGTTGAGTCTGAAAAACTGAAGTAAATGAGCCATGTTTTATGTTGCGAACAAGGGACTTACCATAGGAAGACACTCACACTCCAGTGAGGACCCTACCTTTTTGAAAAAAGCCAGATATTAGACTCCATGGCAAAGCAGACATGCTCTAAATTAGATTGTTTTTTTTTCCAAGTTGAACATAAAATTCTCTCTTGTAAAATATAAATAAATATCCTCTTGTAATAAATATCCCTCTTGTAAGTTCTCTCTCAAAGTCCAGCAGGCTCCGGGCATCTTCACACACTGGTATCCTGCTTCCAAAATCCCCAGTGCTCAAATACTGACAGAACAAGGTCAAACATGGTTTGCCCTTACACTTTCTGAAAACATTTAAACGTTACAGAGACTTGGTTAACCCAACTCACTGTATTTTGCTGTGTTTCTTCTTTGCCAGTCCAATGGATGACTCTCATGGCCTTGTTTCATCTACACCAGCAATCTACCTCTGCGGGACACAGTCTTCCCTAAGGCAATATTTGAAGTTCTGCCATCTGGGAAGATGGCTCACTAGGTAAGAGCACTTGTTACAGGAATATGAAGGGGCTGAGCTTTGATCCTAAGATGGGCATAGAAAGCTGAGCTGAGGCAGGAGCATGACAGAAATCACTGAGCAGTCAGCTCAGCCCAAGACTATGTTCAGGGAAAGACTATGAGAGAAGGCAGCTAGTGATAGAGGCAGACACCCAACAACACCTTTGGCTTCCCCATATGTGTGCATGCACCCGCACGCACACACACACACCTGAGTTCCAGTCCCTGTCTCCATGATGTGACAAAGCCTTCCATTCCTTTCTGCTTTCCTTATTTCTGTATTTGCATTGCTGTAAATTGTGTATGTGTATATGTATATGATGTATATGATGTATACATGTATATGTAAGTGCAAATGCAAATACATATTCATATGTATATATATATATATATATATATATATATATATATATATGAGAAAAGTAAAATAGTACAAAACCTTCTTACAAAGCTCCACTATTAATGACTCCCAAATAGAAAACATATCAGCAGAAAGGACAAAGGGAGAGGACCTTACAATTAAACCTAAACAAAAGTGTGTTAACCACTTGAAAAACTGTTTTTCTGCCTAAAGCATATTTTTAGACATGCCTTTTGACTGTGATAAATTATGATTTAGAAACAAAGAAACAGAAGAATAAGTGTTGTGAGAGGAAAAGAAAAATCTTTACACTGATCTGTGGTATTGGATGCCAGGCAGCAGTAGCTAAACTTTATGAAATAAAAATAAAGTAAGTCGCTCGCAGTGTTCATTTTCATGATGCTTTGTCCGGAAGCAACTTACAACCATGCAAATACAGAAATAAGGAAAGCAGAAAGGAATGGAAGGCTTTGTCACCTCATAGAGACAGAGACTGGAACTCAGAGATACTAAGGTTCCACCCATGTGCAAGACAAGCAAGTGAAGAGAAAGGATCCACAAGGAAAACTAATTGCAGAGAGAGCCTAGCTTCCTGGCCCCTGACCACTGTGGGTCTGTAGCTGAGTGTGTACAGGGAGCTATTGAGGTAAAAGAAAGAAAATTTTCATTGTTCTGAATAGTGGAGTCACTCCCATCTCTGATAACCTACTGGGAAACATCACCATTGTCAGAAGGCTTACCTGACAACAGCAGCAGAAAGGGACACATTAGTTACAAAACCATTTGTCTTTAGAATGAGGGCTACTCATGCTGTGATGGCTATTCCTGGTTGTCAACTTGACTACATCTAGAATAAACTACAATCCAGAATTGGAGGACATACCTGTCATCCAGATATGGAGGCTGGAAGATGCAGGCTTCTGATCTGGATATGGAGATCTTGAGGTACAGGGACCATGAAAAGCTTTGCTCAGACAAAGTAATACATACCTATCTTTAATCCCAGGAGAATGTGGCAAGCAGATCGCTGAGCTCAAGGAACTGGACTGGAACAAGCAAGTTCCAGATCTAGGCATGGTGGTACACACACCTTTAATCTGGCCCATACCTTCTGCTGGAGGCCTACATAAGGACATTGGGAGAGGAAAATTCACTCTTCTTTGCCTGTTTGTACTTACTTGCCAGCACATCTGTTGGAACCTACTTCTTCAGGATTCCAGTTTACACAGATGACCACCTGAAACAACTAGCCTCAGGGACTGAGCAACTACTAAATTTTTGAACTTCCCACTCACATCTCCCATTGTTGAGTTAGTTGGACTACAAACAATAAGTCATTTCAATAAATTCCCTTAATATACAGAGACATTCCATACGTTCTGTGACTCTAGAGATCCCTGACTAATACAAATGTTAAAATTAATCATCATGGTCAGCTTTAATTTTCAACTTTATATAATCTAGAATGTCCTGGGAAGATAGGCTGAATGAAGGACTGTCTACAGTGGGTTAGCCCGAAGGTTTGTCTGCCTAGAATGTTCTGGATTCTGTTAAGTGATGTTGGAAGACACAATCTACGAGTTCAGGATCTGGACTGGATGAAAGGTGTGAAAGTACGTGGAGAAAAGAGTGTGTGCCTTCATCTCTCTATTCTTGATAATGGATGAAACTCAATGCTTTGAGTTCCTAAGTGATGCCCCTGACATGGACCATTTCTCCCATTGTTCTTCTTCTCAGGGTGTTTTATTATCACAGAAGTAGGGCAAATATCCACCAGAAAATCACTTAGATGGTGTAGTATCATCCACAGAGGAGAGTCAGTAGGAGACAGAAAAAAAAATTGAAAATATTTGACAGCTGAGAAGTTTTCACATTTTACAGGACATATAAAACAACGGATATCAAAAATCTGAATGAATTCAAAGAATAGAAAAATAAACAAGAAATCCACATCAAAGCACATCATAATAGAATCTCCATAAGCTAGAATGAGAGAGAAAGACATTCAATGACATTCAAAGCCTCAAAAATACATATTTTTGTTGGTGAGATATCCCATTTCTAACAATTGACTCCTGGAAGTAAAGTTTTTAATCATATAGTTTCTTTCTAAAGTTATTAAAGATACATACTGCCCTGATAATTGTCCTCTCAAAAACATACTAAATTTCAGCAAGACCAATGAGAGTTCTTGCCTTCTGAGCCAATCCTGCTTTTTATAATGGCTCTTTCACTAGTAGCATCAGAATTTAAGTAGATGTGGCCAAGAAGACTGGTCCTGTAGAACTCATGTCTTATGGAGAGTGGAGGGAGTCCAAAGAGGTTCAGATAGATACTTTTTAAATTCTTTCTTTATTTCCCTGATGCTTAAATATGATCTAGCAAGTTCTTCTCTACTTATTTACCCCAAAAGGACACAAACATGCATCTCCATCTCCATGACTGTGCCTAGCAACACTATTTACAAGCAACAGTGGATATAATAATCCCTGTGTCCATAGATATCTGGTTGCATTAAAATGGGAAGATGTATTATGATTCAACCTTAATAATGAAATCACTCAATTAGGGATGTGTACAACAACATGCCTGAATAAAATGCATGATAATAAGAGGAAGAAGCCAGTTAAAACAAAAAGCAAACAAACAAACAAAACAAACAAACAAACAAACAAACAAAAAAACCTCTCTACTATCATGAAAAATCTGGGCTAGGCAAAACTATAAACTGTAAAGCAAGAATGGTTAAAATTAAAGTTAATAGTGATGGTTTCTTCCAGGGTCTCTGTTCCCAAAGATAACACCTACTGATGTCATCAATCATGGGAAATCAAGATGACGCCCAAATAGAAGTCCCAATCCACTACTGCCTAGTATTCACCGCGCTGGAAGTTACTATACATACAGCCATAGGAGAAAGATAACCTTCAATGTCTCTGAGCTACAAATTCTGTAGCCTGCAACAGTGACTAGCCAGGAAATTATGGAGAGATACTAATAATATCATGTCATAAACTTTATAATGTTATATTATCAATCGGGTTTTTTGATTAGACATAAGAGCAACTCTATGAGATCAAATTCACATACCTGAGACTAAATGAATAGGTTATAAGCCTAGAGAAAAAAACTATGACTATTATTCTGCTATGTAAAAAGCAATAAAATAATTCCTAATGGCATCTTGCTAGGTAATAGATCAATGCCCTGTTCAACCCAAATCAAAGAAGATTCCTCTTGAAGTAGGTGGGGATTAACCCAGAGAGCCACACTGGAGAGTGAAAGAAAGTCAGAGCATTTGGATCCCTCAGTCTTCATGAAGTCCCTCTGCTCAGCAGTCAGGGAGCTATGAAGAACAGGAGGACAAACGATTTCAAGAGTCAGAGGGAAAGGGCAACATTAAGGAATCTGTGTCTTCCAGACTCAAGAGTATAACACAGGTATAATTCAAAGAAACTGGGGCAGCATCGCAGGTTCAAGCCAAATGGACTCCTAGTGCTTAGAGGGGAAAATAGACCCAGAACATTTTGCAACTGACAGCTGCTAGGAGAAAGAAAAACTCAACTGTCTTTAATGATCCAACATTGGGTTTGTCAGAACAGAACTCCCTCTATGATGTTGTATATATGTGTGTGTGCTTTTGCTTTAGAAGTTTTTGGATTTTTGTTTGTTTCTTTTGTTATTTGTGAAGTACACTGTGGCTGTTTTCAGACATACCAGAAGAGGACATCAGATCCCATGACAGATGGTTGTGAGCTACCCTGTGGTTGCTGAGAATTGAACTCAGGACCTCTGGAAGAGCAGTCACTGCTCTTAACCACTGAGCCATCTCTCCAGCCCCCATTGTGTCTTGTTTTATAAGCAGGAGAAAGAATATGAAGTTACTTGGTGGGAAGATTGGTGCATAGTTGGTGCAGGGAAGAATATAATTGAGGTATGTTGTCAAAGATTTCAAAACATAAAACACAACAAAAAAACCTAAATATACAAGATCAAGAATCTAAATACATTACTTTATGTTAAAATTACTTCTGACAAAGTTTATGGATAAATAAGGTTTGAAAATGCAAAGTGAATGAAATTCATCACTTTCTAGGAGAATTACAACTGATTGTTTTATGCCATTTTATTTCCATTTTATGAATCTTCAAGAAATTTAAATATATATGTATATATATTTCAATGTATCTCTATCTCTATATCTATCTATCTATCTATCTATCTATCTATCTATCTATCTATCTATCCTATCTATCTATCTATCACGTCTAGCTTACTCAGGATTAGGTGACTATAGAATTTTTTCAGTTTATTTTTATTATTCAATTTTCCTAGGAAAGTTGATCTTGATAAAATGCATGCCCAAATAAATGAGTCCAAACAACAAGTACACACAATGACCAGAAAAACATCATGTTTATTAACATCTATTTGTACAAAAAGGTTTTGCCTTCCATAGACATTGGGTAGTGATTTGGTTTATTTTATACAAAACTTGGGCGTGATGATGTCATACAATTTTGTCCAATTAGATGCTTCCTGTCTTATAAAACATTTTTACAGTAAAACTTATGAATTCTAACAGCTAAAATTGATGGCATTCAATTTAAAGAGAAGATCAAGGGGCACTCAAGATTGGTTATGAAAAGAAGTTCCAAAATGTTGTAGATTAAAAGAGAGATTTCAAATTTCAAGACTCCATTTGGCAAGCATTAGGTGATTGCTGCTCCCTTCTCCAAAACTACCTGACTTCAGTTTGTACACATGCGCATCTTTGCCAAACCTGAAAGGAATAGAAAGATTGTGAAATGTACCGAGTGACTCAAAATTCTGCCGAGTTCAAAATGTACAAGATCAGTTGCTGATTTCTGGAGTCTTTGATTTAAATTCTCTTTTATCTATTGGTAAGTATAAACCTATTGGGTTTAGCCTGCATCCACTAAGTGCAGCTTCATTAATGTTTACGCCTCTAAAGAATGGATTCTGAAGATTCTATGAAGTGTCTTCAAATACAAGACATCTGAAAACATGTAAAATAGGTTTTCTACCAAAATGTTTCTGGGAAGATTCTGGGAAGGGAATGACTGTATTTTAAAGTCAAGAATACAGGTAAGGATCTTTTTTTTTTTTAATTTTATTGGCTATTTTATTTATTTACATTTCAAATGTTATCCCCCTTCCCTGCTTCCCATCTGCAAACCCCTATCGCATCCTCCCCTGCTTCTATGAGGGACTCCCCCACCTACTCCTGCTCACTGCCCTAGCATTCCCCTACACTGGAGCATTGAGCCTTCATAGGATCAAGGGCCTCCACTCCCATTGATGCCAGATAAAGCCATCCTGTGCTACATATGCAGCTGGAGCCATGGGTTCTCCCTTTATGTGTACACTTTGGTTGTTAGTTTAGTCCCTGGAAGCTCTGGGGGGTGGGGTCTGGTTGGTTGACATTTTTGTTCTTCCTATGGGGTTGCAAACCCTTCAGCTTCTTCAGTCCTTCCCCTAACTCCTTCATTGGGGTCCCCGTGCGCAGACCAATGATTGGCTGCAAGCATCCAGATCTGTATTAGTCAAGCTAAGTTTGGTTGTTTCATGGGAGAGTTCCAATAGATCATAGTTTCCAAAGAGCCAAGGGCTACTAAGAGCTCTATCCTGACTGACAATGGAATACCTGGGTCAGTATGCTTTTGAAGCAGCATTTAGATCTTTGTCAGCAAAAGAGTATCAATTTTCCCACAATGTGAAATATATTCCCAGTTGTTCTAGTCAAAACTTGAAATAAAATATGCACAAGAGGTCAAGGGACTTGATTTTTTCAAGACTTGTTAAAAGAAAAAAAGTAAATCAGATTATCATAAGCCTAATGTTTGCTGCCCCCTGAGGTGCCAAGTGAATTTGGGTAACAAGGATTTTAGTTGGAGCCACTACTGAATATCATAAGACATTCAACAAATAAAACTGAACTGGATTATGGTACATATGAATTTATTAGAAACTGTACTTGTTTATTTACTTGAAAAATTCATCTAGGATGAAATACTCCAATTATCATAGATTGTAAACTAAGTGTATATGAAGGCTTAAAACATCTACTTAATATGTTGAAACATGTAACTACAAAGGAGAAATATCTTACAAAATATGTGATATTTGTATTTCATGATGCAAGCTCCTAGAAGACATAATTTTCACAAAGCAGTCACTGCAAGCTAGAATATTGCTCTTGATAATTGAAGGTAATAAAATCAATCATCAAGGATAAGTAACATTTTAAGAATAAATGGTTTTAAAATTGATAGAATTATGATAAGTTAGTAAGAGAGTACTTGAAAACCTATATACATATATTACACATATATGCATATATTATATATATAATACATATATACACACATAATGTTTTAACATTTTCCTACTTGTCCTCATGAAATTGACAACAGAGGGTTGAAATCAGATGATTGTATATATTGGAGAAAATATCTTCACCTATTATTGTGTATGTATATAAATTAGGAGTCTTAACTATGAAAGCTATCCAGAACTAAATTCTTAGAAACATTTAAAAATAAAACCATTGTGTGACTAAGTCACAGACACAGAATATAAATCTGAAGCACATCGTCTTATCTTTTAAATTACAGTATTTTATTAATTCTTAAGTTAGGACACAAAAGTCGCTTAGTTATAAGATTCCATGCATCTATATAAATCCTATCATCCCTCTCCATGCTGCCCTCCATGGATCCAGTAGGCTCCTCCTGCTGTTCCCTTTCTTTCATCTCCTAAAATCCCAACTTTTACACTCCTATCACAGGTTACACAATCTTCTCTTTTACTCTGCTGCCCTCTCTTTTACAAGTGTTTCCTGTACTACCATAGTGCCTTTTAACACACACACACACACACACACACACACAACACACACACACATTGAAAATGTAGATATTATAAGTTGAGTCTGGCTTATTTCACCTAGTATAATAATCTCTAGTTCCATTTTCCTAAAAATTTCATGAGTACTAATCTCTAATGATACATATGTGTGCATACATATAGCACGTTTTATATTTTATAATATATTGACATATACCTATATCTATGTTTATGTCTTTTATCTATCTATATAAACCACTTAACCCATTTATCTACTGGTAGATGTACAGGCAGACTGGTTTCATTTCTAAGTGCCGTGAAGCGAAATGTAATGTGTAAATGGACACAGATGAGGAAATACCTCTGCAGTTCCCCACTTAGAATAATCTCAGTGATCAACAGAATTACTACAACCTGATCAGTTAAAAAGATCACTGTAGCATATTGTTATGATTTCATTGCTACAAAAATGCTTAATGGTGTTTATTTATTACTGAGTTGGCCAGGGCATAATTGATATTGGATAAACAAATGCATGCTATAGCTGGACCATAAACTACGCTGATTTTAGGGAAAAAAAATAGTATTGGTAAGGATGTATATCATAGACGGACTCTGATACTTTATGGTTCAAGGAAAGTCATACAGAACGATAACTTATCTTTTACCTTTAGTGTTCTCTAAATAGCTGTCTCTTCCACACTAAGAAGCAGCCAGAGGACTCTGTGACGCTGTCAGCTGAGGCAGCAGATCCCTGCTTTATTAGGTCGAGAAACACAGGTGGCATCGACAGAAGCCAGTGGAACACAGAGGAAGTGCAGTTCTGATGGATATTCCAAAGAGAAGTCATGCCATAGGTGTTTGATTCAAAATGTGTGAGGGACTCAGCTATAGCTGAAGTGTGTGGACTGAGGTGGGAGGTATTGTGTGTATAAGCTTGACTTCTCTTTCCTTCCCATTTCTCTGTATCCAATGTCAAATCTAGAAAGTTGAAATGAAGATAGCTGAAGCACTGGGATTTCTAAAATTGAGATGATGTTACTTTATCATTTAACATCCAAATTCTATTTCGGTTTTTAAGATCTGTTGTTTATATGACATTATATCCTTTATTACACACAGAATAATAAAATAAGAAGCCAGATGAAGTGGATGGTACAGTCCATCCAGGAAAGCAAACTTTTTAAAAGCCTATCAAGCAAAACACATATCAAATAATTTTATATGGAAACCCTAAGTCAAGCACAATAAAATAAAAACAAAGATCTATACTTTATAACAGGATCTTTAAGATGTACAATGCAAAATATGAGTGATTTACTATTATGTTATTATAGTAAACAATGAAATGCACATATGACAGGGAAAAAATTAAAAAATTAGGATTTAAGAATTTGGAATTCTTCTATGGGGATATCCACATAGAATTTCAAGCTTTGAGAAATTGAGGTAGGAGAATCTCAAGTTGAAGGCAAGCCTAAGTAAGATATGTATCAGATACTGTCTAAAAGAACAATCACAAAAAAAAAGTAGAACATGGTTAAGGAATTTTTAAAAACTATCAAAGTATGCAGGCACCTGGCTTAATTCATCTTCAAGTGACCCAAAATCACGCTCCCATCTTTTTGAGACACAGCAGAATGTATGTAAAATGTCAAGTTGGAATATCACTGAGAGGTGAGAGGAGGGTCACGCAAGAGCACATGTTATCTTGAAAACAGGAAGCAGGGGTCACAGATGTCTGTCTGACAGCAAGCTGACAACCGAAACAAATCCGAGAGCCACACAAATCCAGAACAAAGCACAGCTGTAGGAAACACAACCTCCTTCTACAAAGCAATAGCTGGGACAGAGCTGAAGAACAGCTCACAGTTATAATTGCTAATAATATTCCCCAGCCTACGTTTCCTCAGACGTACAATTGAGAGAGGATCCACATGCACACACGATTTATAAGATTCCCCATCAAAGTAATTACAGCAATTGGGAGTCATTCATACAGATGTTTGGCCTTACAGAATCATTTTGGGATTAACACAGTACGGCATGTAATACCTTTCATTCCTACATGGCGTCTCAGACTTCTCCGCATTCAATTTGATGAGGACTTTGGTAGCAATCTACATTTAATTTTAATCTTGCAGAAAATTGGGTGCTAAGTCAGTAAGCCAGAACGCAACAACAAAGAGTTATTTATGAGTCTGGAGAAAAAGGGTTTCTGCATCACAAATCATAGAGTTATTAGAACTCCCAGCTAGGATAATCTTAGAGACAATCTCGTCCTCGTGCACACGATAGAAAATACAGCTACCTAGAGAGATGAAGTAGGGCACAGGTGGATGTGCAGCTGCACACTGAACACTGGATTAGAACCTGAGTCTCAGACTGTGGAATGGAGGGTCTTCCGAAAACCGATGGTCTCCCATAAAACATATCATACAGCATGAAACCATCGACATTGCCCTGCTATGGTCTGCTACATAGGTATGAAAAGTTTGCCCTACTCTAGTCTGCTAATGGGTATGAAGAATCTCTACTGAAAGGTATTTTATAGCTCTAAGAAATGGAGTTTTGAAACATATGCTATATTTCGGTGCACCGTTTGTATAGATGCTATTTATATATATATACTTAAATATATATGTGCTATCTATCATGTTTTAATATGTTTTATTGTATTTACTCTTTTCTGTAAAGTATAGTCATTTGTGCTTATATATTGTTGCCTGACTGTAATATGGATTAGAAAATCTGGAGGGAAAAACTATCTATCTTCCCAAAATAATAAAATCACACATGTCAGCTTAGGATGCCATTCATACACCTAAAGCCCAAATTCAACTCCAGCTTCGTTCTCCACATAGGAGCTTCATCAGGAGTGTTTACAGTTAATATTTAGGTAAATAGATAAATGTTTCCTTTGTTTATAAAGTGAGAAAATATAGGTTTAGAGGGGAAAGTAATGGCTTAAAGCCAGCCGTTAATTGTCCCTTCCCTTCCTGTGTTCTTTAAAACTGTTTTTAACTGCTGGAGTCATTCACGCCAGTCTTCATAGATCATGATAAAGACTCCACTTCTCACTGGAAACCTGGAGTTGAATTCTGAGGAACCTCAATATTAGCATTTATTTATTCTTTTAAGAAAAATATCTTCAAAGGCTACAAAGAAAGTCTACACCTGTACTGTAAAACCCCTTTCCCTTTGTTAGACCCTGCATTGTTTGCATTTCAGAAGCAAAACGGGTATCCGATTATCCCCTTATAAGGATGTATGTCTGCTTACTTTGCTAATCAATAATAACTATGGCATCATTTAACTCTTACTCTATATTGACTAGAAACTGTGTTAGCTAGTTTCAGACCTGTAGCATATGAAGCACTCTGTGTGCAAGCCACCTTTCCTGGATAAGTTAACTACCACCCCAATCAAGGAAGCTTTTCTTTACCACATAGGGAGACCATCACAGAGAACCACGATTGGACTCAATGCAGAGATCAACAGATTATGGGGTACTCAGCTCCATTAGAGACATCTACAGCTCAGCGCTTACATCTGTGGCTCAGGGACCATGGATGAAGAAGGGGCAGAAAGAATGTAAGAACCAGAACACCAGGAAGTCTGCAGTGAAACAGCCTCTCCTTAGAATGGCTGTATAAATAATAAAACTGTTGTAATAGCAATGCCAATAGAATGGTAATGTGGGAGGAGGACTATTGCAGGGTCCCAGCCCTAAACAAACAACTACAGGCAACTAATGGCTGCTGAGAGGAGAATTTGGCTAATCCCAGGGATGAGCCTCTTTAGTGGTTATCCAATGTGTAGTGGTCATCTATGAAACCATAAACACACACACACAACACATACACACACTCACACACATGCAAACACACACACTGAGTTAGCAGGTTGTATTTATATGTATTTGTGTACATACATCATACATATATACACACATATATATTTATATAGGATATCAAAGAATAAGAAAGTCATCAACTTAAGAGTGGAGCATATGCATGCTGACAGGAGCCTGATATAGCTGTCTCCTTAGAGGTCTGTCAGAGCCTGACATATACAGAGGTGGATGCTCACAGCTAACCACTGAACTGATCATGGGGTTCCCAATGGAGGAATTAGAGAGAAGATTGAAGGAGCTGACAGGGTTTGCGGACCCATGGGGAGAGCAACAATACCAACCAACCAGAGCTCCCAGGGTCCATACCACCAGCCTGAGAGCACATAGGGAGGGACCCATGGCTCCAGCTGTATATGTAGGGGAGGATGGCCTTGTTGGGCATTAGTGGGAGAGGAGGTCCTTGGTCCCATGAAGGCTGCACACACAGTGGTGGAGGAATTTGAGGGTGGGGAAGTAGGAGGGGGCTTGGGGGGCACATACTGATAGAAGAAGGAGAGGGGTGGGATGGGGGTTCCTAGGAGGGGGAAAAAGGGTAAGGGGATAACATCTGAAATGTAAATAAAATATCCAATTAAAAAAGAAAGGTATCAACAACAACAACAACAACAACAAAAAGAGTGGAGCAGGGAACATGGGAGCAGTTCAAAGAAGGGAAGAAAGGGAAGAGATAGGTACGCAATTTTATCCAACATAAAATATATTTTAAAGATCTTCTTGAACAGGGTGGAGATTGAAATATGATATATCTTTCAGGAAACTCACCACAGGTTATTTCTTAAACTTTACATAAATCTATGCTGGTATCTAGAATGTCTTGTATGTGCACAAGGCCATGCAGAGAATCGATCTACACACACACACACAACACACACACATGCATACACACACACACACACACACACACACACACACACACATGTGGGACTGCATAGGGTTCCTGGTTCTTGGCTGGGCATGGGCCTAGAACCCCGAGACTCCAAGGGAGAAACGGCAGGAGTTCGGCCACGCCCCCAGAACTCAGAGTCCTGAAAAGCAGTCCAGTCTCCATGGACCTACGTTGTTCAGTCACATAGCCATTACAGCCCCTCCCAAAGTACACAGGTGTAACTACAGGCCTCAGGCCTAGGGATTTACATACTAATGAAGGTCAGAGGGCGGAGCCAATTAAGCATTCCTCCCTCCCCAGAACCTCCCTCTTTCTCCTCCCTATTTAACTCGAGGCCCGCACTGAGTTTGGGTGGGAGAACAATACCAACCAACCAGACTCCCAGGTCATAACCAGCTGGGAAAGGACCATGGCTTCCTGTATATGTGGTGGCCTTGCGGCCGGTGCGCGCAAGCCTGTCCATGACTGAACCCAGGCCTTCCTGGGATTGAGTGAGGAGGCGTTTGGAGCACTCTAGGCAGGCTCAGCCGGAGGAGGGCCTGGGCCTGATGCCAATCTGGGAACCCGGGGGCTGCTGTGCGTGTCAAAGAGGAGAAAGGCGATGGGCCTTGCTTCTTTACGTGGAGCATGTTGAATCTCACGAACTCACCAGCATTTTCTCCACACACAACTTATCACAACATCAGACACAACACACACACACAAACATCAGGTACAGAGATCACAATGTCAAATACAGATGTGCATCACATTCTCCTCTTACAAAATGTTCTGTGAAAGAGATGTGTTTGGGACAGGGACCCTGTCTTCAGACAGTCTATTTCTACTTAAAACTTCAAATGTTATTTACACAGTATAGTTTCATGTTTTAGCTATAAATTCCGAACATTATTTTTACAGTAGATAGAGAGATGTGGTGGAACTTCGCAACACACCCTTGAGTATCTTCACAGGGCAGATATGGAGTCTTTTATTATGTAAATCATGGTGTCTTCCCATAAAGACACTGCTTTTTCTAGGCACAGATCCAAAGTTTGGCTTCATTCAGAGTTACTGGGCTATATACATCTTCGGAAAATAATTCAGGACAAGGTTGATATCACCTTGAAAGGACTGAGTGTCCAACATTGCTTCAAAGACAGAAATGCATGCTAAATAAATGACAATGGACCTGCCCCTTGCCGACAGTCTACAGTTTCTGAATCGCTGCCATCCTAAAGGAGGCTTGGACAGAGCTCACAGGATGTTTGCATGTAGGTGATGTACCATTAACACTCCCTGAAGCCTTTCTGAAGGTGGAATATTCCATTAGGTGTGAAATACGGTTCTCGAAAGTAGTAATGAGGCTCCAAGAAGATTTATTTAAAAAGAGAATGTTTGAGCTGGGCATGGTGATACATGCTTTTTATCCAGCACTTCGGAGGGAAATGGATCACTGTGAGTTCAAGGCTAACCTAGTGTGCACAGTGAGATTCTGTCTCAAAAAGAAAAGAGAAATCTGGACAGGAAAGGGGTTCACTTTTTCTACTATTTTGTTTTCTTCAAGAGAACACTAACTACTGGAAACTCAAATGATGATTATTTTCTAAAAAAAAGTTTTAGACGTATAAATATTGATAACTTGGCTTTATTATTTGGTATTCTGTGTCTGTTTCAATGAGCTATTTTTCACTGCATCTCTTGGGATAAGTACATAGGACTTTCTGTCTCCACTCATTTCTCCCATGGATTCTTTTATGATCACAAGGCACCTTGAATAGTAATGGTCCCAGAATTCACTTTGTGATATTGTGACTGGATCTCCATGATTTCCCGACAAACAATTCAGGCATCAGACTCTAAGTGCTTCCATAGGGATTTTTTCAAACACCTTGCTTTCTATGTGTGAATAACAGATATTTCCAATATTTCAGTAAACCAGAGGCAGGGGAGTACCTCTACCTCAACTTTGCCGTGGTGTCAAGGCAGAAAGCTCTGCTGAACTATTCTTGCTATGGGACATCAGGGGCCTATTGCAAAAAGGTAGTACTACTGGCTCATCCTTGCTGTGGCATCAAGGTAGGGAGCACCTCTGGGTCATCTTTGCCTAGTACCAAAGTGGAATCATTGCTGGGCCATCCTGGGTACCACTAAGAGTCTTTTATTTCAAGAACCCCAGCACCTTTTGTAAATACAGTTGGCAACTGGAAGAATGGATCCTGTTAAATTTAAATACTTTTTCCTACCCACAGGAGGCCAGGTCGAGACAGTAGAAGAAATATTGCTTCCTACTTCTTTGGAAGTTTGGTTGAGTGATTTATCATCTTTACTCACCAGATTTCTCCAAACACAAGAACAGAAGGAGAAATGATTAAATAAAATTTCTTCCCTCTCTACAGGAGACCCGGATGACAATGGCAATTTGTTAACTTCTGGAAGTAAAAGAGTGATTAGGGAGAAATAAATCTTCTAGCATTTCCCTACATCTTTAACTCGTTTTACAGCTGTTGCCAAGTTTCAGCATACATGCTAGCTTGGTCTTGACAAAGTTGTATGCAGAGCTGATATCCAATCATTTAGGTGATTAGTTGTATGATCCTTCTTGAGAGTTATGCAAAGCAATAATCAATACCTATGGATGGGATTCTTTGAAACAATGCAGGAATGACTGTATACATTGATAAGAATATTTTGAGGAATTACTGACATGCAGATGCAACAGAATGCTTGTATTTGCCATTATCAGGATCTGACTCAGTTACCTACAAGCACATACTCCACATCTGCCTCTCTGCTACGATCCCAGCTCACCTTGGTGACCAAATATAACTTTGCTCTGTTTTGTGGGTAACCTTGGTCTTGGGCATCAATCCATTTATGGTTGTCTAGTCATGAATGCATCATCTCTTGCCTGCACACCCTTTGTTCCAGTTGGAGGTTATTCCAGTGCTATGTTGTATTACAGACATTAAGAGCTAAAAATAAATGAATCAAAATATTTGAGAATACGCATTCAGTGTTCCATTGCATCCATCAAACATGAATCTTAGAAAACACTGATCGATTATGTGATTTTACGTGTGATGGATTTAACAATGAATAAGTATCTTATTACTACTCTTAATTTTAAATAGATAAAGAAACAAAGGAAAATTGGACTCTTTAACTCTCTGTTTCATTCATTTAACACTGAGATTATCACCTTTATATCAGTCCAGCAGAAAAGACAGTTAAAATAATGTTTGACTCTGATTCAATTGATTCTGAAAATACTTTCATTGCGAGGGACCCAGACTAGGCAATTCCAGTTTCTTTGTCCTCGACATCAATTCTATTTTTCACATGTAAACATTGGAATATTTGCCAGTCATGGCAGTGATACAAGATTTTCAATTCATGCCCTTTTAACCCAGGGTTCTCAAAGGATGGGTTAGATTCTCTGGGGTGCCCTATTATTTTTGGAAGGTTTTTCACTGGCAAAATAATTCCATTTTATTATCAAGATTATATATCCTCTTTCCATTGGTCAAAAGCAGAGTCACATCTTCTCGGGGTCTGTACTGTGGCATGAATGAATTTGTGTGAAGAAAGATTGCAAAGTCTGAAACATTGGCTGAAATCAACGATAATCCAGAGACCAGCAGAGGATGCCACAGGATTCCCAAAGGTAAAAGATGTTTAGAGTTGAATGGATACATTGTAACAAAACAGGATGCAAAACGGTCTTGCTGGTAGTCTTAGATTCCTCACTGAAATTACCCTTAACACATTACAGTGGGATGAGATTGGGTATGGTGCCCTACCATTGAGATGTGTTCTGTAATCTGAATGGCAATGCTATTGTGTTTCCTGACTATGGATCTGTGAAAGAGTAAGTATGCCATATATACATGTAAAAACAAAACACAGCGGCCAGCGGTGGCACACCGCAGCAGTGGCCGCGCTCTGGAGTCGGAGGCAGCCGTCCGTCCGTCAGTCAGTCTCTCTCGAGTTCGAATCCCCACCTGTGCTTGTCAATCAATCCCGGGGAAAAAATAAATAAATAAAAAAAATAAAAACAAAACACACGTTCAGAGGACTGAATACAGAAGCAGATTCTAGGATTCAGACATCATCCATTAAACTAAATTTTCTACTGTGTAATTAATACTAATAATATTAATAACTAAATATTCAGCATATTTATTCTTGGAGTAATTAATCATTACTTATAGAGTTCTGGGTTAAAATCTGTCTTTGACTTCACATAGAGGCAGCTAGTCTACATAAACCAAAGTTTTAGGGGCTCAGAACAATGTCTCAGAATGATAAAAATTCTCAGGCTTGAAAATTTGAGACCCGCTTTTTAAAAATCAGCAGTAGCATTCAGATCAAAGAACTCCTCCACCTATGTCAATGTAGCCACGTCTTGGTTAATTTATGAGCTACATTAAGTGCCAGATTTCATAAAAGAGACCGTATCAAGCATTTCTGTATATTCCTCTCAAAACGGAATTATCAGAAAGATACCCATTCCATTTATTTGCTTGAAGAAACAAACAGAAATTCTACACTGAGAGCTAACTTTAAACCTTGAGCTACACACAGGTCACCTATGGAAGTATCCATACTTCGGTCACACTTACACTCCACAGCCATTGATTTATACATATTTCTCTAACCACCCAATAATCAATCAATAACAAATTTCAGGAGGGAAAATAAGAATCATGATTTCAAGCAGTGGCCTCTTGCCCAGCGCCATCTGCATGCCGCTCTCCTGGATGCTGTTTAAGGAACCTGCAATGCATGCTTTTCCCCTACTAACTTCCCTGTCTCTGCAAATCACACAGTTGCTACTTTTATCACTCCACTCTTCCCTATAAATTTTAAAATCTGTTAGAGAGAAGAAGTATCAGAGGCAGTTGTTCTTTTATAGGGATATCTGACCAGATGCCTAGGGATTCATAATATTTGATATTTAGTGCCGTGTGGCCAGAAGGTGAACCAAAATTTAATACAGCTAGACAGATCGCCCATTCTGGGAAATAACGACTTCAGACTTTTGTGTGGATGCAGTCACGTGGACGGTGCATCTCAATAACTGCTCCCCTCTAATCTCATATCAGCTAATAGAGACTTTATATAAATTGCAGCCAACTATAAAAACTTAGATTTAAGGGATACTAAAAAGTTGGTGGTGGTTGGCTCAATGAGCTTACCTCAGAAGGACAAATCAAATCCTGAGAAGACAGATGAAAGTTATAGAGAAATATTATGGGAATGAAGCTAAATTAGCTAAAGAACAGTAGAGAGTATCTTAGCGGCACGGTGCATAGCAATAAGAGCCTGGGAAAGTATCTTAATGGGATCTTAAAGGTAAGATCAAGGTCAAAATTCAGGAAATCCAGGTGCCGGTTTAGTTCTCTACAGCAAGCAAGTTCTTTCAAGTGACATTTGACTTGTAAATTAGCCAACGTGCATTTTTTTAATTTTTTGCTACGTTTAACCTTCACAAGAAAGAAGGCTATAAATTAACAAAATTCAGGTATGTTGAGCATCTAAATGCTGGTAATTATGTTATCTTTGGCAGGGGTGGGACAGCAAAGACAAATTTCATTCCATAGCTCAAACTAGACTTTGACTCACATCAGTCCTCTCTCGGGGTCTCAACTCTATCCCCGTACTTGAGTAACACTTTATTATCTTAAGAGACAAACTCTGTTACTATTTATAGACTAAAATCCCTATTGCTGTATTTCATGTTACTCCAAAATCTTAAAGCAATAGACCCCAAAGTTAACGATAGAACTCTGCATTTAATCTCAGCCATACTTCCTTCTACACCAGACTAAAACCACACAGACAGGGCTAAAGCTTCAGAGATTGTGAAGTAGGTAGGGAGAGAAAAATACATGGACTAAAACTTTCCAAATAAGCAGAGCATCAGTCAACACCCTCTCAGACTCATACTCTGTTCTCACGGCTCAGCAATGGATGTTATCATGTTCTATTTGCAGGATTGTTGGTTCACAGACCCCCTGCTTTCCTGACCATTGGTATTAAATAATAAATTTAATAAATCTTTGAAGATCTCCTAAGATAAGCTTTTATATACATGGAGCATATGCAAATTATGTAAAGAGATCTTGAACTCCAAATCAAAAAGGGGAAGAAAAATTGTCCAACTGGAAAAATGCGTCAAAAACATAAGGAGATATTTCATCATGGAGGAGAGGTGGATGGAAAAAAATCTGTACATGAAAAGAGTGTACATTTATTACCCATCAGATGAATGTAAATGAAGTCTATAAAGATCTATCATGACACATTTATCAGAACGGTATAAAATTAATGAAAAGCGATGGCAGCAGTGAAACCTGAGGCAGGGCAGGATCACTCACATATTGTCTGCAGGAATATGGAATGACACAGCTGTTGGAGGAAATGCTATGATGATTGTCATTAAGCTCAGCTTGCCATTATTGGGCATTCTGGAAACTGCACTCCTGGGAATTTGGCCTATAGACTGCAAACTAGTCACACACACACACACACACACACACACACACACACACAATCTACACACAGATGTTTGTTGCATCTTTGTATTCCTGATAGCTAAATTGGCTGCAATCTAGACAGCAAGAAGATGGTTAATAAAGCACACTACTCAATAGAAAGGAGACAATTAACAACGGCAATCAAGCATCTTTCCTCTATTAAACCTTTGCTAGACTCTGACAAGTCTTCAACTCTACTAAACTTCCCCGAAGCCCTTAGAGTCTTAGACTAAACATTAGCATAATCTCCAGTATCCTAAAGCTAGCTACATTCTGTAAATTGACCCTAATCTCCCCTAAAGTACCTAACTAAGAATTCTCAAGGCCATAAGTAAGAAGACACAGGATCCAGCCTTCTAATTCCTGAGATTAGATTATACCCTGCCTTCTGTCAGTTCTTGTGAAGAAGCCCAGAGCAGATGACATGGAAAGGTTCTTCCTATGAGCTTTTTATCTGGTTGGGTCCTCACCCTCTTGTTGAATTCTGGTCTAATCCCTCATTCTCTCATTATCTTGTTTAGCCAGCCCTACACAGAGGAGAGTTGCACTCTTAATACAGGTTAAAGCCTACTTTACCACATTAGTTTCCAGCTCTGCTTACTGTGGTCAGTATACGAAACAGACAAGATCCATCTGACTGGGTTGCATTGAGAAAAAGAGCGAAGAAACCAACCCCAGCTTGCACATGCTGTCTGTTGGCATTTGAGTGATAAATACATTTAGGGATATCATCACAAAAAGTTAGGGATAAAGTGATAGTTCTGAGCTGTTAAGGATGAAATACGTGTCAAAGTGAGGGCTTGAGGGTGACTATAAAAAGCTTTTATTATAAACGTCAAACAACCTGTTTTTGTTAATTAATCCTAAGTGTACAGTACGGTGTTCTCTCTGAGGACATTGCTTGCTGAGTCTGAGAAGTTTAAGTATGTGTGACATTGTCTGTGTTACTCATCCTCTATAAACCTGTTTAATCAAACCATAATATGAGAGATAAATGGCAAGGCATTTCTCTGAAGGGGAAATAACGTCTGCAAGTTATACAAATTTCCATATGATAAAAATTTAAAGCTGGGTGGGAGAAGGTAATATTTACATTTAATATGTTTGAAAATTGAAAATTAGGGTATCAATTGCATCAAAAATTCCATTAGCCATATTTGCAAAGAAATTACTATTGTAGCAATGGTCCATAGGATGGGTATGCACTGCTGAAAGGCAAATTCTGTCACTCAGATGATATACAGACAAGGGTAATGAGACCAAACCCAATGGTTCTATGTTCAGTATTAAGTTACATATGACCGTCTTATTTATTATAGTTAGCATTTGTCCATCAGTGATGCGATAATTCAAGGACTTGTTTCCCAGAACATCTTCTGAGAACACAGACACAGGCCAACTTTCCAGGATTCTGGAAGCCCCTAAAGAATGAATGATGTGAGCCGGGTGGTGGTGCGCACGCCTTTAATCCCAGCACTTGGGAGGCAGAGGCAGGCGGATTTCTGAGTTCGAGGCCAGCCTGGTCTACAGAGTGAGTTTCAGAATAGCCAGGACTACACAGAGAAACCCTGTCTCAAAAACCAAAAAAAAAAAAAAAAAAAAAAAAAAAAGAATGAATGATGTGAACTGTTTCACCATGACCATCTCAAATAATGATATATTTCAGTCTGTAGACTATTGCAATATCTTTAAACCTTTGAATTTTAGAAGGCTTTTATATCATATTTTATTATTAAATTTGTTTGGTTAGAATTTTTTTTTCCCACTCCACCTTCAGTCATCGTTTTGTGGCTCATTAAGCTTTTTAAAGAAATTAGTTCAGAGTTCATGTCTTAATTTCCTTGGGATGGAGCACTTGTCAAATTCCATACATCTTCTCATTAGAATCTCAGTGTTTGGAGGATCAAGCATCTTCTTTAGACTCTTCTGACAAGACTTCCTGTTGACCTTTCCTCAGGCTGAGATCATATTTCAGAGTCTACAGGCAGACTGTATGGCTGCTGAAGTTCAGCAGGCATCTATAGAGGCAGACTTGTGAACAATGAGCATGGGCTGTGTCCTTGGGTAGAAGGTATGGTATTAGAACATTGTCAGTATGTTCTAATGGATGATATTGGGACAGTGATTTGCTTCAAGGTCTATAATCAAGACTGTAGAAGCTTGTCCAGTACATAGGAAGGTGTAGCTCTTACCTCAACAGTTTTGCCAAGCCAATGATCGGGTCCCAAGTGAGGAAGGATTGCACGAAGTCACGGATATGCTCTGATCCATGATGGAACTAGATCTGCAGTCTACAAGTCTTCCCTATAACTCACAGACATCATGTCTCACTATGGATCTCTGGATATACAAGGTATTTTCTAGACCACAATAGCAACATGCTAGAGCCAGATATGAAGACATCAAGATCCATAAAGGAATTATGTAGACACATCTTTGTCCTGTATCACAGATGTTCATATCCTTTGGTGGATATCTGGCTCTATACAATGTCTTTACCATTCATCTTGGAGAGTGAAACTGTAACGTGGCCTTGATAAAACAGTTGTCTCTGTGGCACCTTGATAATCACAACTGATACATTGTGTGATGGTTTGTATATGCTCAGCCCAGGGAGTGCCACTATTAGAAGGTGTGACCCTGTTCAAGTAGGTGTGGCCTTTCCTGGAGTAGGCGTGGCACTGGGGGTGTGGGCTTTAAGACCCTCATCATAGGTGCTTGGAAGCAAGTCTTCCACTAGAGGCCTTCAGATGAAGATGTTGAACTCTCATCTCTGCCTCCATCATGCCTGCCTGGATGCTGCCCTGCTCCTACTGGTGACAGACTAAACCTCTGATCCTATAAGCCAGCCCAATAAAATGTCCTTTAGAAGACTTGCATAGGTCATGGTGTCTGTTC
Organism: Mastomys natalensis; assembly: GCA_021653895.1. Lineage (NCBI taxonomy): Eukaryota > Metazoa > Chordata > Mammalia > Rodentia > Muridae > Mastomys > Mastomys natalensis. Next base: position 52,173 of record JAJTUV010000268.1, read on the forward strand.
ACAGCAGTAAAATTCTAAGACCCATTGATTCAAGGCCATGAAGAGAATATCAACTTGTCAATAGAAACCTGTATTCAATAATTTACTAATTATAAAAACACAGCTTAGCAAATATAAATCACATTGGATATTGAAAAAGCCAAAAGTTCACAGTACTGAGGTAGAAATTATAGGTGCAAGACTTCTATGACATGACGCATGTAAGCTTTGAATTTCATTTGACAATATTCCTTAATAATTATTAAGGAAATTCTAATCTTAACTCACAGCTGCCAATGCCACATAAAAAGTACTGTCACATAGAAAGAATTATTTTCTCCTTATCATTTCTTATTCTAAGTCTCCAAATTTTTATTGAGGACATTGAAATTGTTAATAAATTCAAATATAATGAATACACAATATTTTAAATATTTATTCTCTATCCCATGGGAACACAGTAAAGTCTACATTCTTTTAAATAGATGAATAACATTACAGTGGTAATCAAACATGGTTTTGAGAAATATAACTTAAGATAATATTTAGTTTAAATAAAAAGCTTGGTTTAATTTTGTCCTCAACCTAATACATCTACATGTTGCCATTACTATTTGTCAAACCAAACTGTATAGATTATCAGCTAATTCTGAACATTTAATTGTAGTCACAATTTAGTAAGTTGTGGTATTATATATTAAATTCTAAACCGGAGAGCAAATGAGAATTTGAGTTACAGGTATCTTAATATTCAATGCCTCTGATATCATTTAGTAGGTCAGTCCAGTGAGATATTTCAACTTTCTATGTAACTCACTTTGTAAATTGAGTACGATTGATTAAGTGTGGATGTCGTGTGTGTGTGTGTGTGTGTGTGTGTGTGTGTGTGTGTGTGTGACATGCGCGTGAATGATCAGATAAACATGCTCATGGACTTAAATTTAAGGGACCAGAACAGTGCATTTGTTGTACTTCTCCATCAGAGAAGACAAAGGTCTTATTGCCTTGAAGCCAAGTGTCTTCTTCAGCTAGAAGTTGATCCTGGGTTCACAGCCAGTGAGTCCCAGGTTCTACCTGTCTCTGCCCTTCTGTGAATAACTACACTCATGTACAAATACACACAGACACACACACAAACATGCACACACACAATTCAAAATGAAATAAATACCTTTAGATTTAGCTAAAATAATAAATCAGTGGCTTACATGTGAAGGAATCACTCAACCAAGTAAAAAGAATTCAGTGAGGGATTGGAACTGTAGGGTGGACTGGGTGACCTTTGAAGAAAACCTTTGGAATGACATGGAAAATGTGTAGATACCCATGAGATAGATATATGATTTTTGTTGTCGGGTGTTTAACAAGAAAACAAAATCACAGCTCATATAGAATAGTGTGACTATATCATGAATGCATACGACAAACTATGTGTATTATATGGTCGTTATAAAACCTGCAGACAAATGTCTTTGCTAGAGTGGGGGTGTGAAGGAAGCATCATCCCCAGATATGCTATTCACACATTTCCTTATAGTAGAAAAGGCCAGATGGTAAGGACTCTGAGAATAAATATTTATTCAGGGGTAGAGCACATAGTGTGTTTATGTTATCACACTAAATTATATGCTGTCTCTTAGTGGTCTTTCAGTTTAGGATGTTTTGATTCATAAGAAAGTCTGCCTTTAACATGAAGGTATTTCTTGTTAATTTCAGAGTACCCTCACTGTGGCTATTAAACAATTGGAACCATATCATAACCCTGCAAAGCTTAAGAAAGATAGCCTTTGCAACATGACTAACAATGTAATCTAGTAGTGCTGAAATACATACAAGGGTATTGCACGCTTCTTATAAATATGTTTGTGTTCATACTATGGAATCGAAGGGACTAACTCATTTTTATCATCTCCCTGTTCATCATGGAGGAATTAAGGTGAAATCAATAATGTGGTATAAGTACTATAAATAAATAAATAAATAAATAAATAAATAAATAAATAAATAAATAAATAAATAAATCCCAGAATGAAGCTAACTGGAGCTGAGACTTTCAGCTTCCTGGTGATTGATAGCAACCTGCAAAATAGCTAATCAGCTTGAAAAGACTCTTTTGTGAAAATGAGCTCTTAAGACTGAGAGCTGTCAGGATCAATAAATGGGCATCTTAAATTTGTAGACAGCCATTCAACGTGAAATTTGCTTAACATCATTTCCTTCATATACATTCAATTCCCTGTCCCCTGTCTAACAGCATTTGTAAGTCACAATACACGACACTAGGCTGGAAGTTTGTTCTTCTACTTTGGGACAGTACTACTGTCGTATCTGCCTAATAAATTAGCCACGTAACTTTCTAAGCATTGACTCATAGGAGCAAGGCAAGATTATCCACTTAGTGTTATCAAAATGAGTATTACTATAAAATTGAAGACTCATTCATCTGTGCATATCTGATGTCTGGAGAATGGGATATGCTCAATATATCTCTGTGGGTTTAATGGCTGGTACATATCCAAACAGTTACCAGCATCTTTAACTGAATGCACACACAGTAATTCATTCATATGTGTTATTTAAGATACAGAAGGGAGAAGGGTACAGTCTTATGTACCTCTGCATCCTCTATCTGGCATAGTCACAAAGTACTATTGTTGCTTAACATAACGTCTTAGTGTGGCATACTCTGTGCAACTCAAAGTACTGTGTGTGTGTGTGTGTGTGTGTGTGTGTGTGTGTGTGTGTGCCTGTGTGTCTATGTTCGTCTGTGGGTTTGTATATCTGTGTGTATGTCTGTGTGCCTGTGTGGATGTAAGTGTGTGTCTCTGTGTGTTTATGTGTGTGTGTCTGTCTGTGTATGTATCTATGTCTGTGTGCCTATGTCTGTGTGTCTGTGTCTGTATGTCTTTGTATTTGTGTCTATGTGTGTCTGTACGTCTCTGTGTCTATGTGTCCATATCTGTGTGTGTATATGTCTGTGTGTCTGTGTATTAGTGGTGTGTCTATGTGTATATGTCTCTGTGTGAATCTGTGTGTCTGTATATATGTCTGTGTCTATGTGGCTATGGCTATATGTGTCTATATCCATGTGTATGTGTCTATGGTGTTTCTACATGTAAGGCTGTATATCTGTATGTTTATGTGTTTGTGTCTGTGTGTTGTCATCTGTGATAGGCTTCTTGACTTATGCCTTGATATTATTCATTCAGAGAAGAATTAAATACAAAGAGAAATTAATACAAAGAGAAACTGGACAAAATAATCAGATTAATAAACTGAACTCTTGATTCTGTCATTTCCTAATTAAAAATTTACAAAGCTAAGAGCCATATAACAAGAATTAAGTAGGTATTGTGAAAACTTTCCAAATAAAATTAGCTTGTCTAGGCTGTGTCACTAGGCAGCAGGCAGACCTATGATGGTCTGATTTACCAAATATAAAGGGGCTATCACTCAGTTGGTATAAGGTGATTAATTTATTAGTTTTGCTCTTGTTCTGACCTTTTTACTTCAGTTATGTTAAAGGAAGTTATGTGAAAGGATTCTCATTTCTTATTCTCGCTCTCCCTCTCTCTGTTTTTAAATTTTTTTTATAGTATTAAATGGTTTAAGATCAAGGTATCTACAAGTAGTTCTCTGCCTGTCTGTCTGTCTGCCTTTCTGTTTTGTGTTTGTTGGAGAGCCTCTACTTTCCTTGGCTACAGGCATTCCCGTAACCCCACCTCTTCTTTGCTTGTTCTTCTTCCTGCCTACTGATTAATGCCCAAATTATCCCTTTCTTACTTTTCATGATGACACTGTGGTGGTTTGAATATGTTTGGCCCATGGGAAGTGGAACTATTAGGAGGTGTGGCCTTAGTGGAGGAGGCGTGACTTTGTTAGAGGAAGTATGTCACTATGTGAACGGAGCTTTGAGGTCTCAAATACTTATGATCATGTCTGGCAAGTGTGACTAGATCTCCTCCTGGCTGCCTGTAGAAGATAGTCTCTTCCTGGCTACCTTCATATTAAGATATATAACTCTCTGCTCCTATAGCATCAGTGTCTATCTACAAGCTGACATGTTTTCTGCCATGATGACAATGCACTAAACTTCTGAAACTGCAAGCCAGCCCCAACTAAATGTTTTCCTTTATAACAGTTACCTTGGTGTCTCTTCACACCAATGGAAACTCTAACTAAAACAGACACCAACCAACTTCACAATGATTCTCTCTAAGTGCTTATATTTACAAAAATTATACACATTTGTTCATGTCTTATAGTCCTGGAAGTTAGGGATACAGCATATGGAATTTTTCTAGAAAACAATTCAATTCATAATATAAAAATCTAGATATTTCTTTTAAAAATATTTACTTTATAAGAGTATTTTATTAGCAGATATATCTATGTACCACCTTCATGTAGTGTATATGAAGGGCAAGAGAAGTGCCAGATAATTGAGACTGAAGAGACAGTTGCTTGTGAGCCACCGTGTGGGTTCCGGAAGTCAGTCCCAGCTCCTCTGCGATTACAGCTGCTGCTCTTAACCGCTATTATGCAATCTGTCCACCCCCTAAAATCTGGGCATTTTTTAATTGCATCTTATCTATTGGCTTTATAGTGAGAAAAGGCAGAAAAATATACAAAAGTTGGGATTTTAAGCACTACTAGGTCAAGTTACCTGGGTGGTTGTATTTGCTCTCATCCCATGGAAAATTATTCCTTTCAGACAGATGCATGCTAATGTATTTTTCAAGGGGTTTATACATTATAAAAGAATAATAAAAAGTCTCATATTTGGACCATTATTTGTTCCTGCTCTACTAAGTTAGTTTACCTGCGTCTGTGCATGGCACACATCTCTGGGCATGATGAGAAGGTAAGGGCACTGAGAACATAAGGCAGACATCTACAGTGACAGAGGCCTCATCTATCAGCTTTAGCTAACCGGAGTGCTTCTACATTTAACAATCACAGATAACTCATTAATCCAGTGGCAGCCTTTCTCTGGACAGGCTTTTTCTTTTGGGTTTTACCTTTTCCTTTGTCAGAGTGCTATCAGCTAACGCTGACTACACACCTCTTCCTGCAGGGCTGTAGTAACACTTGACACAGAATCTCTATTGGGAACGGCTGGCTGCTCTGTGTGAAGTCCGAATTATCCCACTGACCATCCTATTCACATTTCTATGTAACTGTAGAACCCAAAACTGTTTTGTAAGTTTACTACAGAAAGGTAGAGATTAAAAGAAAAACAAAGATGTGTTTTCAATCATGGATTTACTGTTACAGGTTCTTATCATCTGTTTACATGATAAAGAAGCAGCTTAAAATCAGATGAACAACTATTATCCTGCTTTGAGAGCATGCACTGTTGAAAGCGAGTATCTTAATATAATGACTTTAGGATCAGGAGGGAAGAAAGCAGGATACTTAAGGAGAATTGCACAGACAAAGATATAAATAAGGAGCGCCATAACTGTAACCTATGCAAATCCAATTGATTAATTCCTTCATTTGTTGATAATGCAAATGATGTATTTTAGTTAATTTGCCTCATGATACAGAATGTGGTTCCATTTCTTTGCTTGTGACCGTAACACAGATGACATATTTTTAGTTAATTCAGCTTATTATGCAGAATGTGTCTTCATTTATTTTTTTCATGTGACTCACCATTGTTGGAGTCTAGTGTCCTGCACTTGGTACTGAGTACCATGTACAGAATCTCGTCTTCCTTTCTCATCATTAAAACACAGCAAACACAAGTTTACTACTATTCTAGCCTTCTCAAGATTAGCTTGCATTTGGTTAGAAATATCTACCACCTCCCTGCAGAAGCATTGTTCAAAGAAACAAATACCACTCTAGTCTCCAGGGTATGAGTTCTGCAGCAGTTGGATAAGACCTGAGTCACCTGTGGGCAAGTGCCCTCCTGGCCTCATGGGATACACAGCCTTTTATTCTATGCAACTGCATTCCTTAAATGATTAGACATTCATACGGAGAGTTACATGCCACTTTATTTTGTTTAATCATAATGTTTTAAACAATTAAAAATGATCAACATTGGCTAGCCAACAGAGTGGATGTTGGCCTGATAAATATGAACACCGTGGGTTTACTTGGAATTACATTTAGCTTTCGGGGGTTTAAAACTCTTCTAAACTTTCTTTCTACCTAATCTTATAAAATTATTTCAAGATGGATGAATATGTTTAATTCAGTTCTGCAGATGGAAGAAGCCAGTCTTGGAGCAAGCTGATTTCTGCAGCACTCTTATGGGTATGGCGAAAGAATGCTACAGTCAGGTCTCAGTTTACTGCAGTTTGTGGAATCATTTCCACCATACATTCCATGTTGTCTCTATAGTTGAGTATAAGCTTCAGTGGGCATGTTTTGGTCCATCATGACCTACACCTTGGGGGCTGGCAAAATAGCTCAGTGGGAAAAGGAACTTGCCCCAAACTTGGCAGGCTCCCAAGACTGGTGACTAGATCTTAATCCCTGGTGGAAAGAAGATAGGAGAGAAGAAAGAACCGACTGTCACAAGCTTCTCTAAGGGGGAGTATGCATGTGCCCGTGCGCACATAGAGACAGAAGAGAGAGACAGAGAGAGATCATAAATTAATAAACAAATGTACTAATTGGAAGGCTCGCAGAATAAACAACAATACTGAAGAACAAATACAGGACATGTTGCCTAATATCTGTTCCCATAGCAGCTCACACATCTATATAGGAGAGATATAATTATATAACTTCCTTTAATAGACCCATTTGGTTTTTTTATCTCCTTTGTAATTTTCACATTAATTAAGTAAGACAGTTGTGCAAACAGAAAAGATAAAACTTTGCATGAAGACTTGTTAGACTCAGGTTTATCTTCTTAACATCAAATTATCTTTAATTTAGTGGGTAGAACAGTTTTTCTTCATACCCCTTTCTTTTCTGAGAAGATGAGCAATATTGTAAATATGTGACTCTTAGATCTAGATATTAAAATAGCCTGAAAGGCTGCCTGCCCGTGTGTAGACATCATCTTGGGAAAACAACTCAGAAGCTCTGAGAGACTCTAATTAGGACCCAATTTTGAAATGCACAATTTTTCTAACAACTGAAAGTGTCCTGTGTGACCCTTCTGAATGATCATGCAATAGAATGATACCTGTAGCATAGACTAAATTTACCAAAGAATAATATAGATTCATCTCTGCCAAAATATTTTCAAGTCAGATTTCCAGACCATTATCACCCCCTGTCAAGTAGAAACTTAAATATGAGGATTAATTTCTGTGAAGTAGTATATCATTACATTAATCTATGAATATTAATTAACACAATGGCATCAAGGCATCCTAAAGAGTACAGGCCCTTGTAAATAATGAGCATCTGCAGAGAAAAAGAACACATAGTAGAATTCTTTGAAATGTCTAGTGACTATGAGGACAAATTGTGAAACAGATTAAAGAAACTAAACTCTTAAACAGGGTTCAGTGGCACAAATTTTTAATCCCAGCACTTGGGAGGCAGAGGCAGGCACATCTCTGTGAGTTTGAGGTCAGCCTGGTCTACAAAGCAAGTCTAGGACAGCCAGGGCTACCTAGAGAAACCCTGACTTGAAAAATCAAAATCAAAAACAAAACAAAATGAAACTAAACTCCTGAAGTACTGTTTGAGAACGACAGTAAGAAAAATGATAAAATTTAGTGAAGGATGGAATTTCTTAGAAGTAGCAATGATGCACGGTTGTTTCTAATTTCTCAGTGTATTTCTTTATTTTACAGTGATGCCAGAGGAATCCTTGGAGGAGGGTCCAATATCTTTCAGGAAATGTCCAGGATATAGCTCATCTTATGCATTTACAGTGACTGAGTGTGCACCAACAGGTTGTACCAAGTGATACTTGGTCTCATCAGGGTGACGTCACCTACTTATGTTGATAGGGCTTCAAGAGGCCTGTCTGGGGTTAAATGTCACTATATCTGACATTAACATTACTTTGGTGAAACTAACTCCATAAACTTTCCTCGTAAACTTCAGCCCAATGCCAACTGTGTATTCATTTATTTATTTGGCAAATGCCTTCTAAAATAAGAGTTCGTGGGCTTTTACAGATGAATAAGCCATTACTCCCTTTTCTCATGGAGGAGGAAGACTGATGATTCATTGAAGCCACATTTCCAGTGTTTTAGGAAGAGCATAAGCCCAGATAGGTTTGCAAGAGCAGCTGCTACATTCTGTGGCTGTCACTCTTTTGTGCAGAGTGAAAAGATAATGAAAATACGGTAAATATACACTCAGAATACGATTCATCTCTTTTTGACAAAATGAAATCATGGCTTTGCAGTTAAGAGGATAGAATTTAAAAAGTTCCTCTTGAGTGAGGTAATCCAAACGCTGAAAGACAAATGTGAAAGTTCTTTCTCACCTGGGACTCTTAGCTCTAAATCTTCATATATGAGTATGTCCTAGAGTAAATATAGAAACCAGGAAAGGAAAAATTTAATATTTCAAGGATACAGGGGATTGGGAGTGATATAAAGGAGAATATCTGGGTACAAATGGTCTGATTAGAGAACTGGAAGGAGGTTAAAATACTCACTAGTAAGAGTATCTGAAAATGTCCTAAGGATCACACTATCAACTATTTACCTAAAAAGCCCTACAAGGTACATAATTCTATGTATAAGTATAGACACATAGTTTAAATGAATTTTTCTCCTCTGGTCTGACAACTCTCCCTCCAAGAGCCAAAGCTCACTTAACAAAATTCCCCAATACCAGACACAAGAATGTTGTATAAGAGACTCCCAAAACATACAGTCTATGGCTATTTCCCTTTGTTGTGCTCCCGGAGAAGGACGGTAAGTCTCTATTGCTGGAGATACTACACATTGCAAACACAGGGCCCAAAGGATGCTCAACTGGGTCTTCCCTGAAAGTCTTTAATAGGGATTAGCTTTGATGATACCAGAAGGTACTGTGCAAGCTTCCAAAGGAGGAAGGAAACCTATAGTCCTATCAGCTATGATGCCTCTCAACCACAACAATGACCAGCATGTCACCAATACCCTAATGATACAATTATGTCACACATAATTTGGCAGTAGCCAACAACTTTCATTGGACTTAAGACCTGCTCAACAAGGATGAATTAATGCATGGTACTGAAACACCTAACCAAATAGCTAGTGCTAGTGAAACTGTGCTTATTGGAGGAGAGTTTACAACCCAGCACTTTAGTAAAATTGCATAATTCCTAACTGTACTGTGAGTATTGGTCCTTATGATGTGACAGCCATGAACTACATTTTAAGCTTTAATTACTGTGTCTAAGACACCAATGAGACAAAATGCCTTTAACCTGTAAGCTCCTTATCCAAGTACAGATACTTCCTGAAATGCCAACTGGGAGAAAATAAGTCACATGTTTTCTCTCCTCCAAATGTGTTTGACCCAACTGCATCTGCAGGCAGGAAATAGGCCAGGATATATGTTTGCCCTTGATTGAATATAGGCAGGAGGTACACAAAACAGAAAAGACATTAGGATATATCCTTGCCCCTGGTTGGACCTGATTGGACCTGATGGGAAATACGGTGGCCTTATGTGTTTACCTTTTTAAGTCTCTGAAAAATGTGACTCATTGCCATTTTCTGGGAACTCAGAATGGTCCTGGCTTGAGTCCATCATCCTGGCAAGTGTTTAAGTAAAGATTGCTTCAAATTTGGGTCAAAGATTGTGGAACTGGTCTTTTCGTTGGGATTTTTTTTTTTTTAAATTTAACAATAACCCACAGATAATGTAGTACTAACTCATCAAAGAAACTTCTCTATGCAACGGATGGAGAAACTGTCACAAGAAACCATAACCAATCAACATGGAGAGTTCTGCAGCCCAGTTGCAGTGGCTACATCTACAAAATAACTGCTGTACTTTAGGCTCAGAAAACACTGAGGAAAGGCAGGGCAGAAAGATTGTAAGAACCAGAGGATGAGGGAGTTTGCTGTGATGGCATGTCTCCTAGAAATATCAGAAGTCATATCCATAAATTCTCACCAGGACCTCCTAGACATGAGACGAACAAGGACAGCAGCAATCAGCATGCCAAAGAAAAGCCTGTGAGACCTCAACTCTACACAAAGAAATATAGGCGACTAAGGAGTATTGGGAACAAAAGAAATTGTTTTTCCAAGGGAAGGGCATATCAATAGATCATCTAATGCCAAATTGTCAGCCCTGAAAACATGAATACAGGTAGGATCATGCAGACCAAGCAGGTTATATTTAGTACTAGTAATAGTAGCAGTAATATGGGTGGATGTGTGTGTGTGTGTGTGTGTGTGTGTGTGTAGATAAAAAGAGATACTGAAATTGATAAGGACAAGCATCATAAGTCACTTATATCATGCTTAGGAGATCAAAGCATAATTTAGATATTTGGAATCACACATAGGATTTTGTAAGTGCCATTATTTCTGTCTTCCCACAGTTATAGTGAAAAGAAATTCACATATCACTAATCCTGAAGACCTAATTTTGACCCTGGAACCCTCATGGTGGAACAATTCAATTCCCACTGCCTCAGCTCTGACCTCCACATGTGTGCGTGGCATGTGTACATCCACAAACACACACATAATCCAAGAATACCTACAGGAAATCTGATTAACTTTCTATATAGCATCTACATTTCCTGATGTTTTGAGAGGAGCGACTGGTTGCTTCCTATTCAGTTCCACGCATGACACTGATACGTTAATTTTCCACATCGTATTGTGTACTGTGAGAATGATACTCAGCACAGCCTCCTTTCAGATACCTGCCACTGGTTTTTACTGAAGAATACAGAGTGTGCCTCAAAATTTGTCAGTTTCCGGGTCCCATGGAGGAGCTTAAATCTGCTTAATGTGCAGTAGCTTGGAGGATTTTTTTTCTTTTTTATAATCCTGACTTTAAAGCATTTCTCTCTTTGAATCAGAGAGTTCTGAATCTCCACTAAGGGAAATTTAGAGGGTGGAATATGCGGTTTTCAGCTGCATTTGCATCCTCTGCATTCCTCCTAACTGTTAAAAACAGACACATGAAGAGGATAACATCAGAATTCAAGCTTAGGGGACAACACTCCTCATGTACTCCTTTCCTTGCTCACTAGAAAGGAAAAAGGAAAGGGGAAGATGTGGAAAACATTTGAAGCAGTAATTCACAATTCTACACACCAGATGATTCAATTTGCCTAACCCAGGATGTGCCAATGGCTCCTATTTTCCCCCAATTCCCATTTCTTTCGACCTAACTACAAATCTATGTCCTCTCCATCCCTGGGGAACTAACTCTCTCTTTGCAGCCATGTGACATCATAAGTGGCCTCTGTCTCCCTCATTACTAGAACTATTTTGTCCTTTAATAAAATGGTGTTTTGTTTTGGAGGTTCTGTTATTGTTATTGTTTTTTCATAAACTTTTCCTGTTCTATCCTTCTCTGTGAGCTGTGAATCTTACTCAGATGGGAAATAAAATAGTCATTGGAAGTTGAGGGAGGGAGAAAACTTGGTAGGATGGGGTTGAGGAGGAGACCGGGGATGGGGTCAGATGTGGGAAAGGGGGTGTGAGAAAGGGCTGGGAGTGAGAATGTCAATTGATAGGGGGCATCTCTGGGAATATCTGGAAACTTTGAACAGGGGAAGATTCTGTATTTTAACCCCAAGCTTTGAAGTTTATCCTTTGGTAGACAAAATATTGGCACCATTGTTTAGACTTAAGAGAGGAATAAATTGTAGTGTGGGAATCGTCTAATTTATGGCTCATATCCACTTATAATTGAGTGCATCCCATGTGAATCTTTCTGGATTACCTCACTCAGGATGATATTTTCTAGTTCCATCCATTTGCCTGTGAACTTCAGGATGTCTTTGTTTTTAGTAGCTGAGTAGTATTCCATTTTCTTTCTTCATTCCTCAGTTGAGGAGTATCTAAGTTGTTTCCAGTTTCTAGCTATTACTCATAAAGCTATTATGAACACAGGTGAGGAAGTGTCCTTGTGGTCTAGTGGGGCATCTTTTGGGTGCATGCCCAGGAGTGGCATAGCTGGGTATTGAGCTAGATCTATTCCTAATTTTCTGAGAAACCACCAAATTGATTTCCAAAGTGGATGTTCAAGTTTGTACTCCCACAGCAACAGAGAGGTGTTCTCCTTGCTCCCCATCTTTGCCAGTATGTGCAGTCACTTGAGTTTTTGATCTTAGCCATTCTGATTGGTGTAAAGATGGAGTCTCAGAGTTCTTTTGATTTTCAATTCCATGGTGATTAAGGATGTTGAACATTTCTTTAGTGCTTCTCAGCCATCCACGATGTGTCTGTTGAAAATTCTCTGTTTAGCACTGTACCTTATTTTTCAATTGGCTTATTTGGTTTGTTGGTGTCTAATTTCTTGAGTTTGTTATATATTTTGGATTTTAGTCCTCTGGAAGATGTAGAGTTGGTAAATATCTTTTCCCATTCTGTGGGCTGTCGTTTTATCCTATTTATCCTCAGCCTTGTGAAAGCTCTGCAGTTTCATGAGCTCCCATGTATTAATTGCTGTTCTTAGTGTATGAGCCATTGGTGCTCTGCTCAGAAATTTTTCTCTTGAGCCATAAAATACACACACACACACAAACACACACAAAGTGTGTGTATAATATATATGTATATGTGTATATGTATATGTGTGTGTGAAATGTGTATATATATATATATGTGTGTGTGTGTGTAATGTGTATGTATATATATATATATGTGTGTGTGTGTGTGTGAAATGCATATATATATGTGTGAAATGTATACATACACACATATATAAACATACACAAATACACCCCCCCACACACACACTCATACACATACATGTCATTTTATTCTGTTTATCCTTAGCATTACAAAAGCTTTCAGTTTTAGGAAGTTTCATGTATTAATGATGTGTCCCATATAGTGTGTGTATATGTGTGTGTGTGTGTATATATGTATATACACACACACACATATGTGTGTGTATGCATATTATGTAAAGTATATGTATATATACATATAAGTGAAATATATGTGTGTATATATGTATATATATAAATGAAATGTATATATACATGTGCTAAATGTATACATACAGACAAACACACACACACACATACACTTCACAGACCCAGAGAAACTAAGTAATAAGGAGGGCCCAAAGGAAGCATGAATCTTACTCAGATGGGAAATAAAATAGTCATTGGAAGTTGAGGGAGGGAGAAAACTTGGTAGGAGGAGGTTGAGGAGGAGACCGGGGATGGGGTCAGGTGTGGGAAAGGGGTGTGAGAAAGGGCTGGGAGTGAGAATGTCAATTGATAGGGGGCATCTCTGGAATATCTGGAAACTTTGAACAGGGGAATCTATGGGGGCATCCCTAGCTGAGACTGCTACCAGATGGGGACATGGAGACTGAGGTCGCCATCTCCTGTAGCCCGGTGAGATTTCCAGTGGAGGGAAGCGGACATCAACCCACCCACAAAACCTTCAACCTAAAATTTGTCCTTCCTATAAAAATGTACAGGGATAAAGAGGGGACAGAGGTTGAAGGAACAGCCAACCAGTGACTGGCCAACTTGAACATATCGCATGTAAGACAGCCAATCTCTGGCACTATTAATGATACTCTGCTATGCTTGAAAACAGAAGCCTAGCATAACTGTCCCCTGAGAGACTTCATCCAGCAGATGGTGGAAACAGATGCAGAGACCCACAGCCAAACATCGGGTGGAGCTCAGGAATTCTTGTGGGAGAGTGGGGGATAGAATTGAATGAGCTGGAGGGGTCAAGGACACCACAAGAAGACCTACAGAGTCAACTAACTTGGGTCCATGGGGGCTCACAGAAACTGAATCATCAACCAAAAAGCATGCAAGGACTGAACCTAGGACCCCTGTGCATATACAGCAGATGTGCAGCTTGTTCCTTCATGTGGGTCCCCTAACAATTGGAACAAGGGCTATCTCTGACTCTGTTGCCTACTACTGGATTCCCTTCCCCTGTGTGGACTGCCTGGTTAGGTCTCAGCTGGAGAGGATATGCTTAGGCTTACTGTGACTGGATGTCCAAGTATGAGATGGTACCCAGGAGAATTCTCCCATCTCTCAGGAGAAGGGGACGCGGTGATGTGGACAGGGATTTGTAAGAGTAGGACTGGGAGGACAGGAGCCACAACTGGAATGTGAAGTGAACAAATTATTTTTTAAAGGGAGGATAAAATGGAATTATTAGCATAGGTTGGAAGCCAATCTTAAAGTACTCATGCCTTCTTTTCTCATGCAGCCCCCACTCCAGGGAGCACTGAGGAGAAAGGAAACCCCCCTCAGAAAAGCCTGAGAGAGAGAGGATCTGTACTGCATTCCCACATTTAAGAGGTTTTATGAATGATTTTACATGAACCCACTTCTATGCTACCATTTTCTGCTCATGCACAAGTGATTGACCTTATTTTGTAGCACCAGCACACATCGATACTGAGAAGCTGCTGGATTTTTCATTGTCTGGTTTCCTCATCATTTGCATACGCTCAGAGCTCCATCCCCAGATCTGAATACTCCCTCCCAGAGAGATCAGAGATTGAACAACCCAGACAGTTGCCAGACTCCAGAAGTAAATACAACTCAGAAGGCTGAGGAGACTCAGAAATTTACAGGGTTCACTAAGCACCTCCCAGGGTTGTTTCAACAGAAGGGGAGAAAAGTCAAGAGAAGAGGACAATGGTGTGTGCCTGCAAGCCCTCATGTTAGAAGCCTTTTGATGATAAAGCTGCCTGGGAGTCAATGAAGATCCTACAAGTGACCCCAGTAAACTCTCTGGCTCTCCAAGCTCAACTTGAATGGAGCCATTTTTTTATTCTCCTGTTAGTATCCCCATCTGGGGTAAATATACATTTGTTCATGTCACAAAGTACATATTTTAGAGATTCAAACCTGACGTTACAAGACCACAGCAGGCAGGATACAGCCATATATGCTCAGTCCACTTTTCGACGTGCCTTATCTTTAAATGATATGATTTCTATTTTAGAAATAAGCAGAAAGTCTGAGTTTTTCGAGTAAACCAGAGGGCTCAGGAAATCATAATGAAAAAATTACTCTCTAAAATCTTAGCTATAATAAACTGTAATGAAGTGTTTTGAAGTAATAGACGATTTTTATTACTTTGGCCCTCAAGTTCTGCTTCTATCAAACTAAGCTATATCAAGTTCTTCTTTATCAAACCTTCTAGGAGGAAGAAAAAAGCCCAAGGGGAGTGTGAGAAGGAGGTAAGATGAGCATGACCCAAGCACAGCACAACCTATTCACTCATGAAATCAATGCATTTCTAATCATAATACAATTTTAATTTTAATTGTTAAATTTTAATGTATTAAAAATATTTTTAAAATTAAGAAAAAAAGAGGTATTGTGAAATTAATGAAATGAAAAAGACAATTGGCAAATCCAAGGAACTACATTGATTATAGGTGCCTTTGACATACTTTAATGAACTATGAGAAATAGATTTCATTGCACTGCTGGGCAATGAACAAACGCTTAAGAGGCAGAACCTGAGAGAAGTTATAACATTCAGGCTATGCCCTTGCGGGAATTATGGGAACTTCCCTTATAGGGAAATCAGTAGAATTTGGGGCTGACCAAATGGGGAAAGGAAGGTCTGGGAATGATCCCCTTTAAGAAGCACTTCTCTGCTCCCTAGGTTACACTCACAAGGAGACTGGGAAGGAAAGAGCCTATCCAGAGGAAGATGCCCTGGGCAAGAAAATGTGGGAGGTGAGAGAGACTGAGGCACAGGGCAGTGTAGCCCACTCCCAGCTTTTAGATCTCTCTCATCCACCTTGATAGGAGTCCCTAGTCTATACTAATACTGCTTGTAGTTTTGTCCTTTGTCTCTGTGGCAAGTGTTTCTAGGTTCCTGTCAGTCTTTAAGCCACACTGGAGATCTGTGTCCAGGACCCTCAAACCTCCATCTTCACCCTAGGTAGTGCCATTGGCTAACTTCTTTCATTACCGTAAACTCTTTTTGTCAGGCACCAAGAGTTCTGCCATTTCTACTCTGAGGCATTCCCCAGCCTCAGCCCTCTAGTTCTCATCTCTATCAGCAACATGGACAGAAAAGTAGAGCAACATAGGGAAACAGGGAAGATGAGAAAAGGTGGGCAGGTACCAGGGCTGGTATTTAAACCAATAGGAGGAGGAATGGGCGCTAACCTTAGGATGTACATATAAATATAAACTTCCCTATTCTCTGCTCCTTGGTCTTCTATCTTTTCTGATCAAGTCCTTGTTTTGGGAAAGAGTTCACCAGTATGGGCCTTCTCCCTGCAACTGTCTCTTCGGTTTCCTGTTTGAGTGGGTCATCTTTACATTTCTTTATCCTACAGAAGCAACCAGGAGGTACCCTTAGATAACCATCCCTTTCCCAAGAACCCCCATAACACTCCATCTCTTTCATGTCACCCACTTATTTAATGTTTGTTTATTTGTTTATTGTGTTTGTTTGTTTCTGAGCTGCCAGAAGAGAAACTGATTGTAGGTTGAATTCTAAAACTCTGAATCAAAAGAAACCTCTCCTTTCAACAAGTGATTTTCTTTGGTGGTTTTTTTTGTTTGTTTTTTGTTGTTGTTGTTGTTGTTGTTTTGTTTCTTTTTACATATAAACCGTGGCCTGACATTTTGTCTCTAGCACATATTCTACATAATTCTGATTTATCTTTCACTTCTGTGGTAGATGGGAAGACATCTCCATATTTAACTTCCATAATCACTTACATGAAGGTTTCATTAGTGCTTTACAAAGTTCAATGTAATATACAGAATGAACAATCCATAGGCCTATACCCATGGAATAAACTTTATATAAATATATAGAGAGATAGAGATAGAGATATAAAGATGTGTGTGTGTGTGGTGTGTGTGTGTGTGTGTGTGTGTCTGTGTGTGTGTGTGTGTGTGTGTGTGTGTGTGTGTGTATTCACTTTACAACCTAATATCAGCCCTTCCTCTCCTTCTGGTGCCCATCAAGCAAGTCCTTTCCCCATTCCACCCCTCAACTGAGAAAGGGAAGCTCTGCTCTGGGCGTCACCTCCTACTAACATCCCCCCCCAAAAACCCTTGCCTCAAAAAAATTAAACAAAACCAAAATCAGAATAATTACGATACCTGCATCATCACTATCACCGTCAACCCCATCACAAATCAAGAGTCATCACATCATCAGCATAACCACTAATTACCACCATCACGAGTCGTTATTATCATCTCCATCAATATCACCGCCACCAATCACCATCCTCAGCACCTCCATCATTATCTTCATCAGCATCAACACAGCATCACCACCATCAGAGATGACATCATCACTGTGACCACCATCATCACTGGCATCCTTCAACCACTGTACAATATGTCACCCATATCACCGTGTTCTCCTACTGTACTCTTAAATGCATTTTAAGTTGTTAAAGTTTTCTAAAAGCAGACAAATTGCCTCGGGTGTAAATTAACTTAATACAGTCTTCAAATACACGGAAAGCTTCTGGTCTAATTTGGTATGGCTTTAGATACCAGGTGTAAGCTGATGGTTAAGAATGTTTCTGCAGGTGGTCACTGAAAAGAATTCCACTTGCAAACTCATCTTCAAATGCACCCTAATGGCATTATGCTGGTGTGTGCCTCCTTAGAGTCTGGCACAGTGCACTGCACAGATTGGGGGCCTGGAACGTGTCTGTAACTGGGAAGCAGAAGCAAAGACTCTGTAACTACAGGCCAAGAATGCATATTCATGACTTTGTTTTTGAAAGTATTCTAAATGTGGAATATAATTTACACTAATAAACCTTGAATCATTCTTCAAGGGAACCCCTGCTGTTCTAATCAAGAAAGCCAACATTAAAGGAAAAAAAAAAAATCTAGGTATATCCATGCTGGTATAAACTCTATCCCCAAGGATTTCCTCTGTCATTTAATCTAATTATACCTTATAGTTTTAGGATCATATAAAAAGTTTCCTAATGAAAAATAACAATCTGCATTTTCTTATACTTTCTAAAAAAATATAAGTGTGAAAGACAAGTTAAGAAAAAACCAAGATGTCTGACCAAAGGTCTTGAGCTGTGTAATATTTATCTGACAATTGTACTTTATTCTGCATATTCTGTCCTTAACATGTCCATTTAACTCACACCCATTACCCTCACACTTTAAGAAATGACCAATTATGGGTTAACTTTTTTTCATCTCTGAAACAAATGAGGCTAGAAATGGAATTTTCAATAAATCCAAGCCTGAAATCTAAAGACTGCAAGGGTAGTTATTGAAACTCCATCTTATGGATGCAGATATTAATTTATTCAATTAATAAGATCTTCCATTTTGCTAAAAGATATTTACATAGAATTTCAAGTGGTTCAAAATTACAACCAAGATCCCTCAGCTTATCACAGCTCCAGACTTTGAGTGATGAAGTATGTGAATATAGTTCAAATCACAAAGAGAAAAACATTCCCACAGTAGGACCTCAAATATGAAAAGCAAATTATTATGTTTACCACACTTCAATTAATAAGTCAGAAGAAAACAATAAATAACTTCAGATGGAACAATAGAGCAAGCTTCATAAAAGTTTCTAAAGTCATTTCCATGTGAATCTAACAGGATCAAGCTACTATGCTCTTTCAAAACAGGTAGACCATAATGGTTGGAAGATGGTTTGATAAATAAAGAAGAAACTCAAAGACCTATCATAATGAATGAGTATAGCAGATAGATAGATAGATAGATAGATAGATAGATAGATAGATAGATAGATAGATAGACAAATTGATAAGATGTAGATATATGTGTATAGCTATTGTTCCCAAATGAGAGATATGTGCAATTTAATGAGCTAATACTCTTAGCAAGAACTTTTACCCAAACTTAATTGATAGTAAGGTTGGAAAAACGAATATGGATATTTAAAGGCATCAAAGCTGTAATTCAGATAAATTAATTCACAAAGCAATGAAGAATAGGAAATGGATTTGCTTAACTCTGCTTTTCCCCCTGAGCCCTAGACACCAGATACTGTGACATCATGAGCCAGAAAAATGTTTGCTTCAAATGACAACGAAGCAGGAATTTGTTGAAAAATTGCTCAAAATAATAATGTGTGAAAATAAACACACTACCATTGAGTACTATTTATTTTCAGTAAGTCTTACTTTGCTTTTACTTGATGGACGTGTCCATGGTCAAGTGTTTCTTCAAAGCATCCTCATTATATATTATTTGTACACATGCTTCTAGGAATTTCTCTCTTCCTATATCTGTGTGTATGGAACTGTAATCAGAAAGAAAACTTCACTCTATTAAGTCACTGAATGATATCAATTGATATAAGAAGCCTTTGCCTTACACCATAAACCCATAGAAACAGGTAAGATAAACTGAGTTAAAGAACATTCTCCAATACTGAATTCTCTCTAACATTATATATATCATAATATATATATATGATATGAAATAATATATGTTATATATAGTAACCATAACCTTGCTATGGTTAACATATGTAGTCAGTCTTCCATAGCCTCAGACAACATATCT
The DNA here is from genome assembly GCA_021653895.1 of Mastomys natalensis. NCBI lineage: Eukaryota > Metazoa > Chordata > Mammalia > Rodentia > Muridae > Mastomys > Mastomys natalensis. Next base: position 71,773 of record JAJTUV010000268.1, read on the forward strand.
AAAGACTCAATCTTTGGTACATAAAAACACACATGATGCAAATTCTCCATGAAAAGTCTGATTTCTTTTGTCTTGTTGTTCTATTCAAAGTTATAGAGTAGAGAAAATTACTTACATAGTATTTACATTGTATTAGATATAAATGATGGAGCTTAGATAGTGTGTATGTAAATCCCATAATATTATTTTAATAAAAAGTCATTTGCATATTTGGGTATTTATAGATTTTAATCTCAGGAAAATCAGTCCCCTGTAGAAATGGAGGGTCAACTTGCAATAAAATCAAATGAAAGTATTCAGATGTAAAGACTCACACAAAGAACTGTGCCAGAAATAAATAAAGCCATGTTTAGAGGTTACAGTAAGTTTTCTACTTGTACAGTAAAGGTTTGTGAAGGAGATGCCAGTGGTGCTTTCTTGTCTTGCCGAAGGTTGGTCGGCCACCATGAGATTCCCAGTTCATATGTGTAATATTCCAGATAGGACCTCTCTCAGGTCAGGAGGCAGGGTCACTGACCCAGTAAATATGTATACAAATAAAGGTTACAGTTAATTATTTCCCCAACCTGTTATTTGCTAATGGACTTATTCTGAATAAGTGAAATAATAATTATAATCTTTATATAGTTTTTATGGTGGGAATTTTGTGAACAATTGAAAATATCTATGAACAAAAATATATCAAAGATACATTTGTTTGTCAGGAGCAGCCCTACATATACACTAAAGGCCTAAAATCAGCCATAGGCCTAAAGTCAGCAATAGTCCTGACATGCATGCATGCTAACACCAAGTCTTGGGTCTCTGTGGAAAAACACTGAAACAACAGGCTATAAGCTATTGTAAACAGGCGGCTTCTGTGGAAATTTACCAGCCCAAGTAGTCATAGATCTTATAAATAGGCAGCCTCGGTGGACAGTACCAACTTAGATAAGGACAAGTGAATCATAGGCAAAGTCATAGTGACCTGTCCCCTGAACTTTCACCGAGCTGATACCCTGTTCTGAAAGGTATTTGTACTCCCCCTGAACACCTATGCTCCGGTGCTATTCCCTTCCCCACATCCTGCCTTTTTGTGTATATAACCCCTGTGTAAATAAGTAAATTATGATGTGATTTAAATAACTAAATAAATTTAAAAAAAAATTTAAAAAAAAGTCCCAGAATACAAAAAAAAAGATACATTTGTCTCTTTTAAAATACTTCTAGAATATTCTATCTGTATCATACATCCTATATCTGTATCCTACATATAGTATATCTATAATACTTCTAGAATATCCTATATATCTATATAGATATCTATAATTATATATATAGATGCATAGACAGCCTGCATTTTTCTCTTGATTTGAAGATAAGATGTCCCTGTTAATTTATAGTTTATTTGACAAATTCAAACAAACTTCTATAATGTTCTATGCTTTGTGAGGCTTGAGTACAGACTCATTACAGACTTCATCATGACTTCCTAAAATACTATTTTGAGGAAAAGACCACCTATCTTGTTCTTATGATTGGTGCTACCATGCTAGATACTGTCATGTAATGAGATATTTTGCTCCAAAGAAAGAGAAAGTCTGTGAGGAGAGGGATGGGGAGGGGGAGGAGGGAGGAAGGAGAGGAGAGGAGAGGGAGAGGGAGAGGGAGAGGGAGAGGGGGAGGGAGAGGGGGAGGGGGAGGGGGGGGAGGGAGAGGGAGAGGGAGAGGGGGAGGGGGAGGGGAGAGGGAGGAGATAGGGAGAGAAGGAGAGGGAGAGGGAGAGATGAGAGGACTGTACCAGAAAACAGGAGAGCAGACCTCACCATGAGGAGAAAAAGAAAGGCAAATCTGAGAAAGGTAGGGAGGGATGAAGGTGAGAGACCAAACAGGAGACCTGGCCAGTGAGTTTCTGTCCTGCTACTATCTGAGTGTGAAATCATAGAATATACAACATTGTCTTGGTCATTCCAGTATCATATATCACATGAGGAAGACTGGCAAAGGCAGATGACAGCCAGGTTGGGAAGTCAGAGTCATTCTGCTGCTCCAGCTTTTGAGGGCACTTAGGAAAATTCTAGGTCTCATGACAGACATGTAGCTGCCCACTTTGAAGCTTCCCAAATTCCTGATCCACGAGAAACAGTGGTGAGCCTATAAAACTGTAGTAAGTTTTATGCCATGGAGTTTGGGAGTAGTTTGTGGTTCAGTGGTCGAAAACTGAAATATACTTTAAGGCAAGAAGTGGGTAGCTAGGTCATCTGAAGCTATGGTATCAATCCCCAGTCTTTAACTCCAGGTATTTGCCTTCTCCTTGGAAACCAGTGGGGAGCTTTTTAAAAGATAAACCTAAGTGCTATATATTGGGAGTTCACAGACAGTTGGTTAGAAAAGACTGAAGCTGAAGTCTGAAAGGGATGACTGGGGCTAATGTCATTTGCATCCCTTCTATGAAAGTCATCAAGCTGGATACCATGTAGAAAACCAGAACGGGACTGGAATAGCACATTTAGAAGTCAGAAAGAGAAAGGGCTTCTTTGTAATCATAGTTTTAATCCATCAGAGCATGGAAGGTGTGTTGCAGTACAGCCAGCCACTCACATCACATCATGGTGGAGAGCAAGGAGAGGCGGGGAGACGTCTGTGTCAGCAAGCTTCCTCCTTTCTCACACACTCTCTTTTCAGGACCTGGGCTACCAAATGATATCACTAATACCGTGGGAACTGACCTGTAAATCAGTCCTCTCTGGAAACACCTTGAGCATACACTCGGAAGTGGGTGTATTGTCTTTCAGGCATCCCTCGGTTCTATCAAGGTGGCAGTCCAGATTAATCACACAGAATAAAACGAACACAGAAATGCAAATAAAACCCTCCAAAACAATTTTCAGGACTCTTAACCTGTTTCACATATTGTTCAGAGTGCACTTCTGGCCTGACACGTGTCCTTCAATGGTAAAGTGCCTGCCCAGCTTGCTCGGTCCTTAAATTCAAACATGGCAATATACACACGTGTGTGCACATGTGCACACACACATGCATGCACACACACACATATAAACGCCACACACATAGCACACATGCACATACACACAGAGAGAAAGAAAAAGACAGACAGACAGACAGACAGATACACACACACACACAGAGAAAGAAAGAGACAGACAGACAGACAGACACACACACACACACACAGTGGATGATTCTGGAAAACTAAAATATAACACAATACTCAGTACCAACTTAATTAGTATTTGTTTTAAATCTAAGACCTACAGTTACAAGCAATTATTTCCATACATGAGATCAGGTCTGCATTCTTTACATGCATCTGTATTATCCAGATCTCTTACCCTCTATGCTTGAATCACTAATAGCCATGATAACACTGGCGGTAAACGGCAGCCAGCACGTTGTCAAACAAAAGAGAATTTGAGTGAATTCTATGTACTTTTACCACCTAAAACCTTATTTGAAAATTCTGTTTTGACAACAAGAAAATAAATACAACAAAATCAAAGCTGTAAGGTTGCTGCTGTTGCTGCTGCTGTTTTGTTTTGTTTTTTGTCATTAATGGGGCTACATCAACTGAAATTTGCTATTACTCCCCTTTTGGCCACTAAGTATCCTTGAGGATCTTCATGAGAGTTGAGGACAACTGTTTCTAAAATGGACCCTGAAAGCCAGAGGCAGCAATGGAGGACACTGGGGGAAGGAATATGCTCTGGGAGCAAGGAGGCAAAGGAGTTAGAGGGAGAAAGACAAGGAGGACCAGGAGCAGAAGGAGAAGGAAGAAAAGGAGGAGGAAGAGGAGAGAAGGCTGGGTAGGAGGAGGAAGAGGGGCTAGGAAGAAAGGGAGGAGGAGCAGAAGGAGGGAGAGGAGGAGGAGCAGGAGGAGGGGGAAGAGGAAGAAGGGTCCTGGAATAGAGTAGGAAAAACAGGAGGAAGAGGTTGGAGAGAACAGGGAGGATGAAAGGAATAAGAGGAAGACACAGAAGAGGCAGTCTTTCCTTTTTTCTTCCCCAGTGCCTGATTCGGTTTCTTATTTGCTTGAGTGGAGGCACTGCAGTGTGAAAACTTTCCCAAGGGCTTTGAAGTGTCACTGAAGGAGTCGTTCCTGATCCTCACTTTTGGCAATAAGTTAACCCAGAACCTCAGATGTGACACAGTCACTTGTACAATTGTCGGTGTCAGTGAGGTGAAGAGGGAGAATAGTTTTAGAAAGGTTGGCTGTTATATCCTCTCTTATTCCAGGCAGGCACAGCAAGTAGAAGAGAGGGAGGGAAGTGGAGGATTATGTGTAGCTATAATTACAAGTCACAGACACAGACACACAGAGATAGATGCACAGAGACAGACAGACAGACAGACATGGGGAAAGAGAGACATGGAAACAAAAACAGACAGATGGGAAGAGATAGACATAGAAACAGAGACAGACAGACAGATAGACAGACAGGGAGAGAGAGACATGGAAACAAAGACAGATGGGGATAGATAGACATAGAAACAGAGCCAGACAGAGGAGAGACAGACAGAAAAAAAAAACAGAAAGAGAGAGGAGGGGAGATTTATACAGTGCTCCTGCATTTATTGACTTCTGAGGTATTTTCTTTGCTCTTGGTTCCTTAGTCTGTCCTAGTTTTCTAAAGTCTAGCCGATTAGATCACTGCACTCATGTTGCTTTACTCTTTTTCTTGTTTTAAAGGCATATTGCAATCTTTTCTCTCTTAATCTCAGCCTCTAGAATACTATCTATAATCAGAAGGTTTTGGTTTTTTTTAAGAATAGAAAACAGCAAATTGCAGCAAGAATAAAATATGTCTTCTCTGCTAATGCATGTCCCAGGCATAGTCTCCTACTCCTATCTTCTATTCTACTGTTTCTCATATTGGGAAATGATGGATGTCCTTCTGTCTCTGTTGTCTCCCTGGAAGGACTTGGGAATTTTTATTTCATTACAATGGTGACACAAATTGGGAAAGAGAGAGTAGTTTTAGTGTTACATCGTAGGGTGACTTTGATCACAAAGGTCTGTGCACCAGGCATGGAAGACTGGGTATGAGCCCTGTCACCCTGTCAAGTGTTAATATAAACCTTGGAAGAAATAAGATCCTTCTATTAGCAAGCATCTTTAAAGAAAATAAAAACCTTTCACACCGTTTAAATCAGGGCTGCTAAGGAAAATTTAATTAATTGATTCTGAACCTGTCTCATGAGAAGAATATAAAATCCTGATAGTATAAGGAGGAAAAAAATCAGATATGACTTTTGGGAAAGGGAAGAAAAGCGAGAAAATATTTCCTTCTCTATAACTCCTATTAATTATTATTCCATTCATTTCAAGAATAACGGTTCCTCTCAAAATAGATGCTTTGATGTTCAAACTCTGTAAATATAATTACAGTCTGATCGTTTCTTCAATTTTCAACAAAGGTTTTGTATGAATCCTGTGTCCTCTGGGGAGTGTGCAAAATTATAAGTCTTGGCACATTTTTTGAGGCAGGAAAATCCTAGCACGAAGCTCCTTTCTGAAGCAAAGAAGGAGAAAATGAGCAAATATCTGATTAATATTTGAAACACAACAGTATGCCCTAGAGTTGGCAGCGTGGCATTCCACAGTTTCATCAAAACCGCTTTTAAGGCAACGGCAACAACTGCACTTCTTCCTTGCTGTCTTTTAAGTCCCATATGATAATAGAAGCTATTCGTAGATTTTAACAATTAGCCCATTAATTTGTAAGGATGAATCCTACTGTTAGATTCCAGTCATCTGGTCATTTTCTTTTCTTTCTATTACTGTTGAAAATACACTGCTTAGGGGACCCCAAGAGAGAGTTTGGGGAAGGACTGAAGAGCTGAAGGGATTTGCCACCCCATAGGAAGAACAGCAATATTAACTAACCAGGTCCCCAGAGCTCCCAGGACTAAACCACCAACCAAAGAGTACACATGGAGGGACCCATGGCTCTAGCCACATATGTAGCAGAGAAGGGCCTTGTCAGGCATCAATGGGACCCTAGGTTCGGTGAAGGCTTGATGCCATAGCGTAGGGGAATGAGAGGGTGGTGAAGAGGGAGTGGGTGGATGGGTGGGGGAGCACCCTCATAGAAGCAGGGAGAGAGGAGATGGGATAGGGGGTTTGCGGAGGGGAAACCGGGAATGGGGATAACATGTGAAATGTAATAAATAAAATAACCAGTAAAAAAAATCAAAATTTTAAAAAGTGATTAGAGGTTTTCAATGCAGTCAGACATTTGATCTGAAGAGCTCCCTTTAGGAAGGGATCCATACAAACAATTACAGTAGTTTACAAATGTGTAATTTTCAGTCTGGTCATAAGATATTAGATAATGATATGAATGGTAATTATACCTTTTGAGAGAAAAATAAGGAAACTTGAATTCAGTTTGTAAATACTCTTGTGTTTAATGATCCATTTCCCCCAAATATGTCAATACTCGTAAGACATGAACAGAGATAGAGAGGGAGAAAAACCTCACATTTGGAAACAATTCAAGGACATCTGACTGAAGAAAAGACAAGACTCAAGGTTGCCGATGTTTCTGATGTTTCATTTGTAACCAGTTTTAATTTTCAAGGTTTCTTAAGCATTTGTTGAGAGAGCAAGTACATTATGATCAGCTAAGCTTAGCGTGGCTGTTGAGCCTTCACAAGAGTTTTGAGTGTAAGCTGTTTCCCTCTCAGATCTAGCAGGTGAAATAAGAGCAAACTTGTAACTTGAAGTGGACAGATGTCAAACTTAGCATTTTCTGATCCTTATTTCCAACTCCAATATCTGGTCCTCCTTGCTTAAGTAATTTTTATCTAAGAACTCATTTAAAAGGATTTTTTGAAGGGGGGGTAAAATGAGAGTTAAAAGCAGTTATCAAAATTCACAAACACCTTTTCCCATTGAGCCTTCATTAGCCTTTTCATATTTTGCTGCATTCTTTAGAGCCAGAATCATTCTAGACAGGATAAAAAATACTTCCAAGAGGCACGGAAGCATTGCCTTTAAGAGATCCTCAGGTTTATCTCAAACACCCTTCAATGCAATCGTACTCAACAAATAAATCCGATTTGTTCTCAGTCACTTGACATGGAAGATTCGGTATATCTCAGTCCTAAGATTTATGTATAATATGAAGATTATAAATCTCTTATGACTGTGAGTTGCTTTCAAACACCACTAAAATAGGAAGTTAACAATTTAAAGACTTTTAATGTAATTGCTGATACTTGGGAAATAATCCAATTTTATTCTCCGGGGAAGGGAAAATGAAGCCCCTCTCTGTGGGTAAAAGTAAGACTGCTCATGACAACGAGACGGTAAGTATCCACCAAAGCGGTTGTTTAGTTTGTATCTTTTCACTCCTAATTAAGCCTAAGAATCCTTTCAAATAGGAGCAGTTCACTTAGCTTCTTAATCATAAAAAGATATTTGACTGTTGCAATAAATATTCTATTGGTGGAGAAAATTGTTGCTTTTTGAATGTATCCTTTGAGACACGGCCAATGAACTCCGGTTCCAAATATGTTTTGAAACTATTAACTAATACGAAACAAACTGTGAAGAACAGTGACTTGTGTTTAAATAACTATAAATATGTAAACTAAAGGAAGGAAAGGAGCATATTTTCCCAATAAAATAAAATTTTATAAATATGAAAAGTGTTTATGTCCTTAAAAACACATTAAACTTACATTTGTTAAAATTATATTTTGATGGCTATGCTGCTTGCTTCAGCCGCATTTTAATATAAATGCAACTCATTAAGGAGAGAAAGAAAACAAAGAAGATAATAGGAAAAAAGGCAAATTCATTCAATTATACATTTAAATGTATTAGATATAGTAATTTATTAATATGATTCTAAGCGTTCATTAATCTGTTTCATTTATAATTAAAGTGAATATAGTATTAAATTATGAAATGAATAATATTTAGAAGCTATTTAGTTTAACTTCATTTATTTTCTTCGTCATTGGGACCAAAGCCCCGGCAATTTTCTGGACATGGGATGCCTGGTCTAGCACAGAAGAGCCATCCCATGAATAGCTGATGTCTCGTTAAGGAAATGGAGCCCCTAAAATCTTATTCAATTTAAATGTCACAGGCAATTCAATAACTTAAACTAAATTATGACTCAGAGGTAGCTTGGAATAAAATAGCTTCCTAATATTTCTCAAATTGTGTTTTATTTACTTTTTTTACTTTTTTTTTCAAAGACAGAATCATGCTGACAGGAGCCTGATACAGCTGTCTCCTTAGAGGTCTGCCAGAGCCTGACATATACAGAGGTGGATGCTCACAGCTAACCACTGAACTGACCATTGGGTTCCCAATGGAGGAGTTAGAGAGAAGACTGAATGAGCTGAAAGGGTCTGTGGCCCCATGGGGAGAGCAACAATACCAACCAACTAGAGCTCCAGGAGTCTAAACCACCAGTCTGGGAGCACATTGGGAGGGACCCATGGCTCCAGCTGTATATAAGGGAGGATGGCCTTGTTAGGCATAGGTGGGAAAGGAGATCCTTGATCCAATGAAGGCTGGATGTCCCAGTGTGGGGGAATTCATGGGCAAGAAGGTAGGAGTGGAAGAGTGGGTGGGGGCAGATCCTCAGAGAAGCAGGAGGAAGGGGAATGGAATAGGGGATTCTGGTTGGTTGGTATTGTTGCTCTCCCCATGGGGCCACAAACCCTTTCAGCTCCTTCAGTCTTCTCTCTCACTCCTCCATTGGGAACCCAATGGTCAGTTCAGTGGTTAGCTGTGAGCATCCACTTCTGTATATGTCAGGCTCTGGCAGACCTCTAAGGAGACAGCTGTATGTATCCCAGGATGAACATTGAACATCTGGCCCTCCTGCCTCATCCTCTGAAGTCCTGAGACTATAGCTCCATGCAAGAATAACTGGGTTGCTTATAGACTACTGAAAACTGACCCCAGAGTCATGAATTCTAGATATGGACTCTACCAGCTGAACTGGTTTACCAGCTGGTTTCATTATGTAAAGCAGTAACTTTATTATCAAGATATTAAAATCATATTTTTAATGAGCATTGTCATTTTTACATGGTTCCTATGAATTTTCTCCCTGGGTAGTTTATCATACAATAATTTGTCCTTAGCTCTGAACCTGACACTGTCTGATCAGTTTGGCTCAATCACGTTGTCTTTGGAAAATGATGTGGTTCTCTGTATTTAGCTTTTTGCTTTCGTATTGAAAACGAAGATAAAACATTATCTACATCTCAAGAATACTTAGAGAGTTGACAAATAAATGTATACTAATGTATGTATAATCAAGATTATTATCCTGTATGGCAGGTTGGTACCTCTTCATTGATACAGGGTCTGGCTATGTAATGCATTCTGACCTAGAACTCAGGACCATGATCTTTGCCACCCAAATACTAGGATGGCGGATGTTAGCCTGAGCTAGGTCCAATGTAGGTGTTCTTTTGTATGGCCCAAAACGACCTGTTATTAAAATCATTGGAAAATAGATAAGACTTGGAATCACTACATGTATATTTTTTAGATTTGTCTATGAATTACCAGAACTAACTTTTAATATATAATATGTTATCATGTCCTAGGAGATTATTTTAAATAGTTTGAAGAAAGGGCAGCAACAGTTCTGTACATAGGAAAAGGTCTATGTTCATACACAGGCTATACCATGTGATGATAGATACTCCCTCAGTTCTATCCATAAACATCAATTGGTCAGAATGAGGTATCAATGACTCTGTAGCATTTATCATGCAGACTGAGACTACTCTCCAGTCTTCAAGTGCTCTAAGAAACTAGAGCATTTTCTATCTCAGTCTCTTGGTGCTCTTAATTACATTTTATCTTAGCCTTTGTAAAAAGATAGACTGGAACAAGCAAAGTTACTTTATGCACATTTAGCTATTTGCAAACAGATTTCATTTGTATAATGCATTTTAGGTCTAGAGAAAGTGGGCTGTATACCTATCAAAGAAAATTGGATATATTCATATCAACCAATGTCCATAGTGATTCAGACTTAGTTACCTTAACTTAGCACTGCTGTTTAACAGTTCCCAGATCCCACCCATGTCTTTCATGAGATATGTCCGTTTTCTCATGAGCTCTGTTTGGCTTGGCAGATTCTTAGACTTTCCCAGGTTTTGATGGTCCTGACAATTCTGAACAGAAGTAGTTCAGGGTATTTCGAGGCATCCTCAATTGATACTCTTTGGATGTTTTACTCATAATAGAATTTGAATTATGGGCTTGAATACTTAGAAATGCTAATTGACTTTACTTTCTTTTTTTTATTGACTTTACTTTCAATACACAATATCCATTACTTCTTCTTGCGATTAAAAAGAAAACAATACAGTATGACTGATAGGCAGTCTCTTATTTCTAATAATTCATTCAATGTGTATTAAAATGTCTTTGGAACATCTCACAGATTGCACTAAATCTAACATCTAACAATGAATGTTATTTTGCATGAAATAACCAACAGAAGATTGTAAGCAATCACAGAATAGTGTTTGTAAGAAATAAATCTCATTTGTGAATGCTATATAATTTGCATATATTATAAAACACTATAAACAAAATATACATGCATGTGTGCGTTAAGCTGTTAATGTGCATGATTAAATCCTTATTATCTTTATATAAGAATTACTGTCTATGTGTCTAACCATTAAGTTATACCTTAGTTTGTAACTTGGAATGATTATTAAGTATAAAATAATTCACTTAATAATATGCATTTCTACTTAAAATATGTTTAACACAGAGTCTTGGAATAGTCTTCTTTACAATTGTTCCTACATTGAGTAAAAATAGTCTTCTATTATTGCCTTTAAAATTGAGTCTTGACTCAATAGGACCATAACCTCCTGCCAGACATTTACTGTGATGGACATAGGATTGTCGTATAATCCTCCTACAATTCGAAAGTATCTTTCAAAACGTGAATGTGGTCACCAAAAGCACATGACACATCTGCTCAAGATTCCAAGGAAAATTTAGAATCCTAGCTTAGGTCAGCTTACAGACACAACTGGTCTCACACACTGATACTCATCCATCCATTGTAACACCTACTTCTCAGACTAAACAGTCTGCCTATGTCCTGTGATTCTCCTTCCTACAAAATGTCCAACTCAAATGAGAACTGATGTCGATCTTCTACAGTTAGATATTTAAATGCTCTCCTAACTGTTAAAAAGAAAGAAAATTATATAATATAGATAATATCAGGAAAAAATGAACTTTATCAAACTAACATACTTGTTAAATACTTTTTAAGTGGACCACTGATTAAAACTTTGAATTGCACAGTATGTTGATACAACACAAGCACTCATGGGAAAATAATTCTAGAATTGGAATTTTTTTCTTGCAACATATAATAAGATCAAGTGAGTCAAAATGATGACCAATGGAATTCCTAAGTTCTATCTTTGGCCAGCACAGGCATCTTCATCGGTAGCACGAATTTCATTAATGAAGAAACACATTGTCCAACATTCTATACAGTTCCTTTTTTATATAAACTATTTCAGTGTCACTCAGTCTTATGGATGGAAAAGTATAATCCCCACTGAATGCTAAAATGTCTCCAAATTCTACATGTAGAATATAACACAGCACTGATGATTCCTCTAGACTCACAAAGAAGCACGGTCTTTAAGACATTCCACAAGGCATCTTTTTTGAACACACTGAAGGCATTCAAATGGACTTCTTCTCCCATCCCCAAAAGCACTTTCTAAGTAACGTGTGTCACCATTTAAAGTATCCTAAGAGACTAACTCTAAATTAGATCTTTATATTAAATGAGCCCACCTTGAAATACTCTTCTTTTGTGGAAAAAGAGGTGTTTTTCTCCTTCAGTTATCAGAGGGCTACAGGAAGACATACAGAACGCAATACCATCCTTCATGTTCAGACATCCTCTGAGTGCAGGTTCTCACACTGGTGGTGCCTGCTGCATTGCTTAACACCATACCTTGTCCCATCACTCTAAAACAAAACAAAGCAACAACAATAGCAGCACCAACAACAACAACAGAACCCCACATATTACATAACATGCATTTAGTTATGTCTTTGCCCTCATTGACTTGACTAAGGTTGATTGTCTTCATAGGTAATGAACTAGAATTCTGCAGAATATTCAAAAATGTACTGTAAAACAAACAAACAATAATAACAACAAAAACCAAGACAGGAGTTCTAACCCAAGGCTGAGAAAGAAAATACATCAAGGCACTAAGCACTTGCCACACAAGCAAGAGAACCTGGGTTCAGATCCCCAGAGTCCATGTAGAAGCCGGACACACAGCACAAAGACCAGTGATACCAAAGCTCCTATGGCAAAACTAGAAGGGAGAGAAAGGCGAATCCTTGGTAAGCTGTAGACCAGCTAGTCTGAGGAACACAGCCAAAGAAACCCCACCTTCAACAAGGACTAATAGCAAAGTTCCTCTGACCTTTATACACAAAAGCATAACACACTCCTTACAAAAATGGTGCCCACACACAGAAACTCAAAAAAAAAAAAAAAAGAAAAGAAAAAGAAAAGAGAAGGAAAGGGAAAGGAAGAGGAGGGAGAACAGAAGGGAGGGGAGAGAGAGAGAGGAGGGAAAGGGAGGGGAGAAGGGCAGGGCAGGGCAGATGAGGCAAAGAAAAGATATTACCTGGCCTCTTTTTGAGCTGCTGTACTTGGGACAATCACAGATAGTCATGGCTGCACTAGGAGGGGCATTTGCAACCCACCAGAGTCACCACTTGCTACACTCAGTGAGCTTTCAGCTGTAAACACATGTATCAGCCTTAATACTCTGTTGTAAGACAGTACACAGTCACCTCTCCCCTCTTCTTCTTCTTCTTCTTCTTCTTCTTTTCTTCTTCTTCTTCTCTTCTTCTTCATCTTCTTCTTCATCTTCTCCTCTCCTTCTCTTCTCCTTCCCTCCCATTCTCCTTCTCCTTCTCCTTCTCTCTCTTCTCCTCTCCTTCTCCTCCCTTCCTCCTCCTCCTCTCCTCCTCCTCCTCCTCCTCCTCCTCCTCCTCCTCCTCTCCTCCTTCTCCTCTTCTCCTTCTTCTTCTTTTGGCAGAGTGTTTATATTAACACACCATAACCTTATAACCTTTTAGTTCTGTGACATCTGCCAACTGTGACACATGGACATAATTTGACACCTATAGTCAAAGAGCATCTAATTGCTGCTACAATATAAAGAAGACATACGCAAATGTGCTAACATACTCATATGGGTTAACAAGTGGAAATAATGCATCCAGTTACTGCAAAACTAAATGTTCACCAAGGTAACGCATTAGGCAAAACTTCCGCTGGACTTTAGTTATTATAGTAATAAGCATGCCTCTGTTGGTGAAAACTATCTCTATTTTCATTCTTTTGAAAGATACCTTCAAGATTATTGTTTTGTGCATTTGTGTGTGTGCACGCACATATGTTTGCGTGTATGAAGGTATGTCATAAACGCTTACAGAAGCAAGAAGTGAGTACAAGATCTCCTGGAGCTAGAACCGCAGGTAGTTCCTAACTTAGCTGAACTGGTATAATTTTATATAAAATGCTTAGTGGTGTAGTTTTTAAAATGGGGGGGGGCTGCGGAAACAGCTCACCAGTTAAGAGTTCTACAATTCAGATTTTACTCAGTAGGCTCTGGGAGGTCATTTGGAAGTACTGTGAAAATAAAGGAAAACCTAAGTTAACAAAGTGTTTTAAGTAATTAAGAGTGACTGGAAGTGAGCAAACAGTTTCACAGAATAAGCATGGAGAAGCAAAACTCTAAAAATAAACTAAGTAAATAATGAACCCAAAATGACCCTTTCAGAAACATGCTAACACTTCTCCACACCACTAAGCATTTTAAATAAAATTATATCAGTACAGCCAAGTTAGGAACATGTATCCTACAATTTCAAAATAGTCAGTAAAGAAACTTTTAAGTTTTCTTTTCTTTCTTCTTTCTTTCTTTCTTTCTTTCTTTCTTTCTTTCTTTCTTTCTTTCTTCTTCTTTTCCTTCTTTTTCTTTTATTTTTTTCAAGACATCTTTTCTCTTTTATAACAGCCAAGATTCTCCTGGAACTCCTTTCGTAGCCCAGGCTAGCCTAGGACTCACAGAGATCCACCTGCCTTTGCCTCTGGAGTGCCAACATTAACATCACAAGCCACCGTGCCTTTCTGAAATTCTTAGACTCTTAGAAAAGCCACCCTCAGTTTGTTTTTGTTGTTGTTGTTGTTCTGTTCTGTTTTCTGCTGTAACGTCAACAAACACCGCCATCACTCTAACTTAAAAATATCAAGACTAGTTACGTGTTTGTTCAGAAGTATGTTTGAGCAGAGCGAGGTTCTGAAGCAGTATTCACAAAGACTGATGGAAGATACATCCTGTCCCAAACACACCTCCTTGTCCACTCACAGATTCAAGGGCCCAGAAACAGGATACTCTAGAAGCTTTCTTTGTGTCTTGTAAAATTGGCTATCTCATGAACCAACCGAGTAAAGTTCAGGAGAGGAAACAAATGTTTTGTTTTGTTTTTCTCAACTGTCAATAGTTGCCAGTTTTTTGAACTGTTTCAGTTTGTGGATCACTTGAGGAGACAGGATAAAAAGCCAAAGTTATTATGCTGCTAACATGAGAAAGAAATCCAACACTATGACAGTCTCAGCATTGCTACAATGTAACGAGTATATAAATAACATTGGCACAAGTTCTGTGGGTGACATCTACCAGCTGGGAATCACTTCATTGCTGCCATCAAACCACCACGGTACACAGTCTGGAGCCTAAGGGACCACAATGGCCACATGTTATCCAGAATATACCCCATCACCATTTCCAACAGAAGTTACTATTGCTGAATTTAACAGTCGGAACAAGAAGCTAGAAGCTCATCCATCGAGAGAAAGGGCTTTGTTGAGAACGAGAACACTGAATTGTGAATTGCAGCTCAACCACTTAAGCAGGGCTCACACATGATCTCAGGTAGATGGTAGTAAGCTCCAGCCATGGATTTGATGGTATTAATCTATCTGCCACTTCTTTTACTTGGAAACATCACCAAAGACAAATGTTCTCTTCCACCCAGAATTTCAATGGAGAACTTCAACTAGCAGCTCTGTAACTTTTGCTGGATGTTATAAACAGCCCAACTGATGATGTTATCTTTCTGCTTTTTGCTGTTTCTTCCTTACTGGTTTTCAGATAAGCTCCTTTCTTAATAAACTCACTCATTTACAAATGAATTTATGGTTATCATACCTCATTCTCTGCAAAGAATACGGTGTTGTAGCTGAAAGTGTCTACAGATAGCAATCCCTTGCGTGGGATACAGTGTCATTGGGGATTGATCGGAGCAATGAATCTCTTGTTTATTAGCCTAGCACCTATCCATCACCACAGCCACTATCATTTTGGATAATAATCTTTGTTTCACTTTAAACTCTAGGTCTGTGGGCTATGTCTTGGAGAAGCAGTAACTCACTTAGAGGGTTCATATGATACAATAATCATGACGAACAAAAAAAAAAAAAAATTCACTAAGGGACGAGATGCTTCAGTGACCTTGAAAAATCAGTATTTGAAAGATTAGACATGTGAATGTAGAGTGATAAATACAGCCTGACCCATCCTTCTAAATTACCTATACTTAATGGGTATAACTTTAAGGCCCATCACAGACTGTACTTTAAGGGGAAGAAAAAGAAAAGAGATTGGACTTAACAACAACAGCAAAAATAAGTATTTGTCACTTGCAACCAAGACGAAAGAAAAAGTCACCTTTGATTCTTCACAGTTTCATCAAAATGAAGGATGGACAGAAGTAACTATGTCAACCGAAATGCCACCACGAGAATGATCATTTTCTCATTTCTCAAGAAATACAAGCAAATTGTTTGACGCTACGTCTCTGACGGCAGATCTACTTTCCTCAAAATGATTTCTTTTCAGGCATGATAAAACACACACCTCGAAAACACAATAATAAAAGTATGAGATCATTCACAGTAATGTACAGAACGTGGCTCATTCCGGCTTTCTTCCTATGAGCTGTCACCTGATGTCAGTAAATATATTTTAATCCACATATTACCCTACAGAGGCATGGCAGATGCAACCATAACCATTCACAGGAAATGTACATGCTAACACAGCTGCTGTCTATAATTAATAATGCTAAATCTCCCTACACTGAGCCAACGTGAGGCGGCACTAAGATGCATTTAAGTTAATGTGCTTTTTTAAATTGTCTAAACGACAATGTGGAATCAAAGGAAAGGGCTTTCAGTTTTCAACTCTTGCAATTTGTAAAACTGCTTTGCTTATATCACATTTATGGATAAATTCCTTTTGTTTTCCAGGAGTACTAGAGTGCTGGCTTCTATTACATTGACAACATTTTTATCTGAAACCATCATGTATTGAAAAGACTGCAGATAATTCAGCTATAGTGAGAGAGAGAGAGAGATGAGCCCCGGCAAGAACTTCTCTCAGCCTCTTCAGGAAGAAAAGAATGTCATAGCATCTGACATTGCTTTCTCTGTGGCTTAGAATCAAACGCTGCAGGTATCTAGTCCGAGATGGCATCGCAGACATAGTTTTGGGCTCAGGTGCTACAGGAAACACTTTACTGTGAAATAATAATTTCTTTTGAAATGTAAGGTGGGAAGAGGTAGGGAAGAAGTTTTCTGACCTAACATTTTACGAGCTGCAGAAGCCAGTATCTTTCTCTGGGAGGTACATCTCTGAAATTATACTGTCAGTCAATAGAAAAGAAATGGCTTAATAGCCAAGAGCATAAAACCTGATTTATACGTGACTTTGAAGAATGCTCCTTTGTATAAAGTAATGTAGGTTTACTCATTCTTGGAGTACTATGATTTATAATACTGTAAAGAGTTTATTTTATATATATTTACAGTATATATGTGCACACCACGCATGTTCATAAATAAGCTGGCAAAAAAAAAATGTGTTCAATACTATACGCAGTATAAAGCTTGACTTTTTGAAAATGTGTTTTCTGCTTGTCACTCCACCCTTATGGAGCTAAATTATTTCTTCCTTCTTTACCTCTTAGTCCTGACCTTAGTAAAGGTAATAATCATAATTTTGTGCCTGTACCTGATATTCAAAAAATAAAGAGGAGACAAGTATAAAAAGCCATCCTCAATTAGAAAAATATTTTAGTCAACTGATTTTACCAGGACAGTGGTTCTTTTACCATATGAACCATGGATCTGGAAAGCAAACATGAAGCAAGGGTATGATACGCTAACAGTTTTATCATTCAGGAAATCCACCACAAAGATCGGCTTCTAAGCCATCTATCAGAGGACACAGGGACGACACTTATAAAACACCAACTAGAATAAATACCTTCAAACAGGTGGACTAAGTCGGGTGTTAGCATAATGACAGAGGCTGAGGAGCACAGTGTGTTCACTACAGACTGAATCACTATGTATATGGGACAGTCTTAGCCTAAGACAGTGCTTCTCATTCTGTGTGTCACAGCCCTCAGCAGTTAACTGCCCCTTTCGTGGGCAGTTAGGGATCACCTAAGACCATTGTAAAATATAGGTATTTGCATCACAACTCATAACAATAGCAAAATTACAGTCACGAAGAAGCAATCAAAGTAATTTTATGGTTGGAGGTCAGGACAACATGGGAATTGTATTAAAGGGTTGAAGCAATAAGGACGTGGAGAATCCTTGCCCCAGAACATGATCGCAGGGAGGGTAGGTTCCAGCTTCTTGTACAGATGCTACAGTGGAGAAGACTTCTCAAGAGGCAGTCCAGGTGACTCCAGCTTGAGTTCAAGTAGTCTTACCGACTTAACCTAGATTCAGAAAACATATAATTTATCATTCTGCATGTGCTGTTGCACATACATCTGCTTGTGCTGTTGCACATACATTTGCATATCTGTTGCAAAGCGATGGTAGTATATTTAGGCACAATGACTGACATATATCTGCCAAAATATCCTTTATCTTCACGTTGCTCCCTGTAACCTTCCTTCAAACAGTTATGCAAAAAAATAAATTTAGCCCACAACTCTGGCCATCCAGAGACTGTCCCACCATGTGATCCATTCTGTCTATAGATACCAAACCCCAACCCTATTGCTGATTCCAAGATGTGGTTGTAGACAGGAGCCTGGTATGGCTGTCCTCTAAGAGGTACTACCTACACCTGACTAATACAGATGCAGATACTCACAGCCAAGCATCAGACTGAGCCTGGGGACTCGAGTGGAAGAATTAGAGGAAAGGCTAAAGGAGCTGAAGGGATTGGAACCCCATAGGAAGAACAACTAAACGGACCCCTCAGAGCTCCCAGGAACTAAACCACCAACCAAAGTGTATACATGGGCTGGTAAATGGTTCCTACTACATATGTAGCAGAGGATGCCTCATCTGGCATCAATGGGAGGCGAGGCCCTTGATCCTATGGAGGCTTGATGCCCCATGAAGGGGGATGCTAGAAGGGTGAGCTGGGAGTAGGTGGGTGGGTGGGAGAGCACCCTCATAGAGGCAAAGCTGAGGCAGATGGAGTGAGGCTTTTGTGGGGAGAGACTGGGAAGGGAGATAACATTTGAAAATAAAATGATTAATTAAAAAAAACCTAGAAAGTGTAAAGAAATAAACAAATAAAAGGACATCAAGTTCAATATTAAACTATAATTTGAAACCCAATAGTTTAATTCTCTTTGTGCTCATATTTGCACAATAAAACACCATGTCTTAATTGGCATATTTTGAACGTTTTTGTACAAATTCCTATTCTGAAATGTTTGTCTTCTAGGAAAAAAAAATGGCATTTAAATTGCCTAATTGTTCCAAATATTAACCTGTAGCTAATCTATAACATTTAAATATTTTTAATTAAAAAATACTTTAGCTTACTTTAATAAAAACATAAGACTATTTTTCACCTTTAAAAGCCTTTAAGCTATTTTCAGTCTTATAGGAAATTATGAGTGATTTCCAAAGAATAATTATGAGACAAATATTCTGGGTGTCTTTAGGACGATAACTCACCATGAGAAATTGGTTCTTAGATCAGTGAAAAAAATGTTATTTTTAGAATGAGAAAGCAATGTTTGATTTCCTTTGGGAAAACAAGCCTCTGGAATAGTTTAGAATTGTATCTAACTATGATACAATGACCTGGTGTTTGTAAACTAAAATCAGAGTATACATCATTATAGATAAGTAATGTTAAGAACACAATAATATTCCAAACCTATAAATTAATTAAAAAGAACATTGTTTATAATCTTTAATATGCTATGGCATAAGCTGGATGCTGGAGAAGAGATAATAAGTTCGGTCAGTGTGGAGTTCACAGCCCATAGTGGGTATGAGAAGAGATGGGAAAGCTCAGGTAAGCATATGGTATGATCTACATCAGATTGTCAGACTGGCACTTCTGATGTGGTGAAATATAAAGGGTGGAAGGCAGCAGACAGGGGTATAGGTGGAAAAGGTAACCCTTGGGATTCCATGGGCGCACATGTCCATCTGTGAGGGATGTAGATAGCAGAGAGTTGGCAGAAGCTATGGGACAGGGGTGGGGGTGGGGACATGGGGAGAGGATGGGACAGGGGTTGGGGATTGGGGAGGGGGATGGGGAGGTGATGGACTGGAATAGATGGGAAAAACAGTACTGATAAAATTGAAGACCCACATGACTGAAGCTAGGAAAGGGACTCTGTTAGGACATTGTATCAGAGAAGTAGGAAGCACATTTACATATAATAACAAGAAAATTAAATCAGTAATTGAGGCAGAGGATAAAAAGTCATACTCCTTCCAAGCTGGGTCGCAGGCACACTGCAGAGTGGGAGAACTTTTTGAAGGCATAAGTGGAGTTCCTTCACCCATGAATAATTCATTAGCTTCATTTACACTTTTCTTCTGTTTTAGATGATACATACCAGGTAAACTGACATTCGAAAAAACATGGAATCTGCCAAGTAATATGAGTTTATAAGAAATATGTATGGTAAGCCAGCAATTCATTAGATTCCACGTTTACTTCACAGTTGTTATCATTCTAACAGTTTATATCAAACTATTCAAATTAATAATATTTTTTCCGCCGGGCGGTGGTGGCGCACGCCTTTAATCCCAGCACTTGGGAGGCAGAGCAGGTGGATTTCTGAGTTCGAGGCCAGCCTGGTCTACAGAGTGAGTTCCAGACGCCCGGCTCACAGAGAAACCCAGTATATGTTAAGAAATATAAACCAAATAATATAAATTTCAAAAATAAAATATTAAAATAATATTTTTTCCAAATTTTATATCAAATTATGTAGTCAGTCCATCCTAATTCATTTTAAAGGCAAAGGTTAAAAAAAACCCATGCTTTGTAGATGCAGGGATTTTGACAAAAAGGTTGTACCCACTGTATACAGCAATATATGTTCTGTAATGTTTCTATTTTATTAATAAAATTAGAATATGTATTCATTATTCTATCATGAAATCACTAATTCAAAACATTTTCAAATACCATAAATAATTTGGATGAGCACACTGTATTTCTTTAAAATAGTTTAACAAATAAGCTAATATTTTATGATTATTTCACTAAGTGAAGGATAACTCCAAGCCATACCATGGTATCTTTATTGAGGCATATCTGTGCTGTGAAATAATGAGCTTCTCTTTTATTTTATGATTACTTGAAAATGGAGATATTCATCATTATATAGTTAGGCATTCATATTAGTTTCAGCCTTGGGTTTGGGTACTTAACACTTTGACCAGTTTCTGTGGTAGGATTGGAAAAAAAATGGATATGATACTCTAATCATTTATGAAGCCCTATAGTAATGTTAACATCACCAAATAGATAAGACAAATATAGTTAGAGGTGTTTGCTTCCTAGCACGGACAGAGCTTCCTCAAACCCGCAAAGACCTCTGATTCTGAAACATTCCGCCTTTCCTATTTATACAAGAGTTGAAAAAAATTGTGCTAAGCACCGTTATGTATTTGTTGTTTTAGGGGCTGGGAATCTAACCCAAAGCCTCACATGGTCAGCATGAAGTCATATCCCCAACCCTTAATACCTAGAGTTTGAAGTATTTCTCCGTTTTTGAAATGTGTATTGTTATTTAATTGCCATTGAATGAGAAACAGAATAATTACAGACCTTAAATGATGACATAATGCACTACAAGTTGGATTACACAATTTTCTTTCTTGGAGAACTTTTTTTGTTGAGTCCACCCACACATCAAATATCAAGAGTTAAAAGCTGACGATGGTAAAAGAACACCAACTACTCTTCTAGAAATGAAGCTGTTTCATCTCTGAGAACACCATTCCTAGTGCAGAGAAAGATGTGTTCTATTGTAGGATCAATTTACTGGACCAGCACAAAGAGGCACTATCTTAACCTTCTTGCCCTTAGAAATTAGTTTCCCATGGCAAGAGATCAACAGATTTGTAGCAAATAAATGACTATTAAAGTAGCCAGAATGTGTTTCTGAACTCCTTAGGACTGGCAACTATGAGAGTGGAAGAAATTGAACAATGCTCCATTCTATTCCTTTCAGAGATTTCAGTCTGCATACGCTGTATACTCAGATTCTTGGTATTGTTATCAAGCGTTTTAAGGAAGATTTGAGAAAAGAAACACATGGTAATGATAGTTTTTATAGCTTCAGAAATGTTTTGCTAAGAATGTTAGGGATGTGGTCAATAGCAGCCATTGGACAGGTAATTTCACAACAGTAAGAAGGAGAACTGTGAACAAGGAGGTCAGGACTCCACCAGCATATTCTTTGTTACATTTCCATCTTCTCTGAATGTGACACCACCCCCTTCCAAAAACCGATAAACTGTCTCTAAGATACATTGATGATCAAAACAGCAAATGTTATTATTTTAAAAGTAACTATATATTTTATATGTAAAAGGAGTGAGTTTTTTTTACTGATACACATATTTGTTTTAAATTATACACAACTCATGCATTTGCTTAAAGCTGGAGCTGCTTCTTTCTTGAATGAACATATTAGAGGTGGTAAGCAAGGAGACATTAATTTTCTCCAATTCTCCATAATGGAAAATGACATAAAATAAATGTTACTTCCAGATGGTCAGGATGGCCTTATCCTAATCAAATATCTGAATTATGAATTCATGCTACATTTTCAAACCCATGCTTGCCATTTCCTGTCCAGCTGTCATGAGTGTAGGACAGTGGTCATTCTTTCCTCCAAATGCAGTTGACCTTTCCTTTAACTATCAAAATTATACTCTATTTTAACATTGTTACACTGCAGGAAAGCCCCAGGTAAATGAGTCCCGTGAACCAACAGTCAAAACCAGACTTGATTGAAGTGGAAGTTTCTGGTTGGGTCACGTGATACAGACTTGAGCAGTATTTTAGTGAGGCAGATTGGCATAATGTTTTGCTGACTGCCAAGACCTGTGGGAGGACACAGGATGTTTGGAGAGACTATAATGGTACTCAACAGACAGTGAGGTGGTGCTTGCGTAGTTAGCCTTGCAACACTTCACTGGTCTTCTCTTCATTGTCAGAGGCATGTCAGAGAACGCCTGGCCTTCCAGCTGGTCCTGGCTGCTCTGCCTGGTCCTAGACATTTTGCTGACTCATGCCTATTCAGCTAAGGCCTGGTAGTTTCTGCTGGATCATGTTACTGTTGCTGATATGTGTTTAGTATCCTGACACTACTGAACTGAACTGTTGGTATCCCGACAGCAGAGACTGGAATCACCCCCAAAGAACTACTAAACAGGTCCACATCCCCTTGTCGTATTTACCATCTTTTCTCCCCTACCTTTGGACAGTGGGCTAGAAAGGGGAGTTGAAGAGTTTGGGAACCCTTACTAAAAGGTAGGTTTTGAAAAATCTATGTTTAGACTCAATTCTCCATCCTTACTTCTTGGAGGTTCTTAGTAAAGCCTAGCCATTCAGAGACAGTAAAAAAATAAATAAAAAATAAAAATAAATTAGCCATCCTGGCTCAGACCAGCACTGGTAATTGTACCTGGATCTTCAATAGGAAGCATTTCCCAAGATGACTGTTCACAAGCCTGTGACAATTCAGAGTCCTTGTTTAATATTCACCTCAGGAGATAATCACAGGACAAGTGATTCCCAGGAGCAGTGTTTGGTGTCAGAGGAGTTTCAGATTTGATTTTATTTTCTGGTGGATTTTAGATAATTCCTGCATATATATCCATAAGCATCCATGTGTGCTGTTTTGGGGATAGGAGCCAAGTCAAAGCACAACATTCTCTCACGGATCTCATCTGAAGTCAATTTCTTAGCTCTACGATGAGTTCCTGCTATCTGTGGCTGATCACATAGGAGCAGATGGGATCAGAGTACAGGAACTGAGGCGGACTGAGCATGACATCATCGTCAGCCTCTTTACACTGTAAGAAAAACGAAGGGAGGGAGGGAGGAGTGAGAAGAAGGAGAGACCAGGTGTGAAAGATTTTCTACCTACTGATGCTATGTCAGCACGTAAAATATTTACAATTTTGGAGGAACTCAGAGTTCATACTTTTGAATGGTAGTTTTGTCCTATACCACACACTGTGACAAACATGATGTAGGTTATAGATTGGGTACAATGTGTTACATAAATATATATCTCAAAAGGTTTTCATATTAAAACCTCCATATATTGGTATAAATTCTCTGAATGTCTGGAAATAAAAATCAAAGTGGCATTCATCCACATGATGTGTCTACTATTCAAATCAATTTTGGCTAAAATAATATAGAAAATTCAAAGTATTTATGAGGAACCAGGCCTTGTTTAATACATCTATAAATTTATTCGATGTTTAAATTGACTCAAATATTTTATCTCTTTAAACATTTATGATTTCCTTACAATTATTCCTTTCTTTAGCCCCTTTTAATTCTGTGGTAAATGATCAGGGCCCAGACTAATGAAAGTTTGCTTCAAGGTAATATAACTTTATCATAACCTATCATTTCTATGACAAAAAACAAAGAACAAAAGCCATCACATGGCCTGTTTCTGTAATACTCATGCCCTTACAAGCTTTATTCCAATCTTGTCTACAAAGCAGCTAAAATCATATTCAGCGCCTTCATAACTCAAACTGTGCATGCATTTGTAAAGATCCCAAAATGGCATATTTCAGAAATATTCAGCATTTGTTATTCTAAATGTGCCATGCTATTATTTAATCAAAATTCACTCTACAGATTGATTTCATGTGGAAAGACACAGCTACGTGTAGAAATATTTAGCATCTTTAATAAATATATAAATAACATCAATTTTAATAGGCCACTAACTGCTGCCAAACAACTTGGAAGACACTACGTTCTGCCTGTCGATCACCTGATACTGTTTGGTAGAGGTCACACATAAAAACTTATTTTACTTAAAATCATGTTATTTGTTACTAATTTATAGTAAGTATTGACTATTATTCATGACATTGTTATATTCATAGAAAACATAAAAGTCTGCCGATTCAACAGAAAACTGCAGAATTAAACCCATATGGCTTAGAGAGAACTAGTTGTCAGGGGGTTAACTAAAAGTAGATTTTTTTCAGACAAACAGTAATGTTAAATCCACCTGGAAAGTCAGCCCATACCATCTGTGTCAGTCAGCATTCTTTAATAGGAACTAAGTTGTTGATAGGCTGACATTGTCACAAGTCTCATAAGAACTGTGACTTCCACAGAAGATATTCAATGTCTTGCATTCAAACACTGTTGAAAAGGGGGAAATATAGACCTTTCTTTTAAAAGCTAATCATTAATCAAAGTAGAAGGAGACAGTAGAGATGGAGAGGGAGAAGGAAGGGGAGGGGAGAGGGGAAGAGAAGAGAAGGGGATGGGCAAGGGGAAGAAGGGGAGAGGAAGGATGAGAGGAGAGAAGAGAGGATAGGGGAAGTGAGGGAAGAGAGGGGAGGGGAGGAGAGGAGAAGGGAGGGGAGGAAAGGAGAGGAGGAAATTAATCCTTCTAACCTTGAGTCAAACCATAATAACTAAAAGTAAGGGGAAAAATGTCAAAATATGTTTCTCTAAATTTGTTTAACCTGAGGAATCAACCCAGGAGCAGGGACTATATTATGTTTCCAATTTTTTGGCATAAATTAGGATAAATCTCAAAGGGCCTGGTATACACAATGGTTAGTTGGTTGGTTGGTTGTTTAATGAAAATTTTCAATGTGTGGTTGACTGTGTTGAGTTTGGTGAGAATCATATTTTCTCACTGATAACTTCATTTTATTTAACTTTTATTTTTTTTATTTAGTTTTATTCGTCAAGAAAACACGATAAGGTTTTTAAGTTAAAAGTTAATTCTTCCAGCTTTCTCTTAATCTAGTCCTGGAACTCACTCTGTAGACCAGGATGGCCTCAAACACAGAGATCCACCTGCCTCTGCCTCCCGAGTGCTGGCATGAAATGCTTGGGCTACAATGCCCTGCTTTTACATAATTTCATAAAGTGACGGAATCTACCTTATGTTTACAATGCACATTTGGTGCTACACATTAGTAAATTTTCTCTAAGATCAACCTTACAATAGGGCTGGGTAATTCCAATTTAATTCAATTCTAGTGAATAAATACCAGGCAAAAATTACAACCAGACCATCTCTTTTTATGTTAACATTATAGTCAATATCTGTAAGCAGTTCTCCCCCACCCTGCCCCTCTGTCCTCTCATCTCCTCACTCTGAGGATACAGCAGCAGGTGGGCTAACACTGTGGTAACAATGCAGTCTCCTACTGGCTGACCATGTGCTTTACTGCTCCTATTTAACCCAGAAACTACCCATGTGGGCTTTCAGATGGATAAGATTCAGGATTCCATTGGAAATGGTATTCGGAGTGGACCACCATCTTTGGCCCACAGTAGATGAGTTTTCTCATTGCAGCCCCTCAGGAACTTCCACACTCAGGAATGGTGGACACAGGAGGGCTCTCTGCAGCTATGTGTGGCACATTGTCATGCACACAGGAAGCACTACGTCCATCAAAATAAGACAGTGCACCTGAAATTCTTCCCCTTTCTCCGCAGGAATCTGGAGTGAGATATTTCTCCATAGCCTGCTAGTTCTTTTTAAGTAGATATTACATATCCCTTTGGAATTTGAGGAATGTGCTATCCCCTCATTTGGGATCCTGAGTATCTTACATTTTGTTTCACAATTTTCATTGAACTCCATAACTGCAAAAGGAGCCCTAAAAGGATGCTAGAAATGTAACATAAATGTAACTTTAGAAATGTAACAGTGTGACAGTTGAGTATAACAGAATGATACAGGAAGATACACGCACCTGGGATAAATTCCTGACATAGACTTGTCTTAAAAGGTAAGAAAGTCTGTTTGTGATTTGGTCAGATGCAAAAATAATCAGCTGAAAAATATTCACAATGGAATTAGCTTTGAAACCAAATATCAGTCAAAGTGACTCGATGGATAAAAGCTGTTAGTTTAGAAACAACTGACTTTTAAAAATGTATTTATAATTAAATTTTTCTATCCAGTTCAGAATTAACCACTTCAATCTTTGTTTTAACTGTAACAGCATATGGTTATGAGACTGACTTGCTGGATTTTAGAATATTTTAAGCTTCTGTCTTAGTGTGCCATCTTGTTTCATAGACAGGAGATAATATTAGATGTTATAATTACTTTCAAAAATGGACTGTAAATTATAACGTCGCTTTGGTTCTTGTATTTGTTAGGGTATGTCAAAATGGAGTGAGATGGAGGAAATAAGCAGGGCCTCTGTCCAAATGATGTGGTAAGTGGGCTTCTCTGTGAACAGAAACTCAAGTATTCAGAAACTGAAGAAATAAAATCTAAAAATCAACCTCCGTCAGTGCCCCCCAATCTGTGTGTGTGTGTGTTTCCCTCCTTCCTTCCCCTTTTCTCTCTTCTTTCTCCTTCTTCCTGTCCTCTCTCCTACTCCTCCACTTTCTTGATTATATACATAGTGTGACAAACTAACACACTTCTACCACTGCACCTTCTCTGCCATGGTAAACTGTACAACTTAGAACTGTAAACCTAAATAAGCCTTTTCTTCCTTGAATTGCTCATAGGAATTAGAAAGAAAGAAAGAAAGAAAGAAAGAAAGAAAGAAAGAAAGAAAGAAAGAAGAAGAAAGAAAGAAAGAAAGAGAGAGAGAGAAGAGAGAGAGAGAGGAAGGAAGGAAGGAAGGAAGAAAGGAAGGAAGGAAGGAAGGAAGGAAGGAAGGAAGGAAGGAAGGAAGGAAGAGGAAGGAAGGAAGGAAACATACATAACCCCATATCGTTAATCTAGAATGAGACTACCGTGTAATAAATGAGGCATGTAGTGTAGACTACTAGAAACTAAGGAGACCTTGTAAATAATAAAAGAGATGAACTGTCTAAATAAATTACAAACACGCGTGGACCTTTGTGGACTTTTTATTTTTAACGTCATTTCTGGTAAACCGAGCCTCATAGAATCTGAAATGCAACTCAACAAATCACGTTTCTTATTAAACCACCTCTAAACTTCTAATTATTGGAACTAGAGACTTAGAAGAGTTAATCCGCTAAGAAATTTACAGGAGCTGTCACCCAGGTTGGCCGTTCTACTAATGGGATGTGGAGATCGGGCCCTTGATGGATCACCCACTAATGATCTAAGATCACATTTAAAGTTAATGCATATATTTTATTTTAATAGTCTAAAAACATAAGTGTCTTTAATATATTCAGGAGTTATTATTAAGTACTTAAAAACATTTTATTAAGCTATCATGAAGAAACAGATATGTTAAGTGATAAATACCACTTTTTTCCCCCAGAAATTCAGGCATTCCCTAGCACAAGTCGAGAGTTATTTATATTTCTCCTATAAGTAGAGAAATCCTCATTGTGAAAGAGGTGTGAATTATATGAACGATGAAATGGAATTATAAAAAAACCTAGCATCTACTGTAATTACCACACCCATTAATTATGGCGCAAACATAGTGAATACAAAGACCATTCAGCCAATCACATACTTCCAGTATAATAGAAATGTGAAAGTTTTGCAGGAGAAATAATATAAAGGCAAAGAGCTAATGTCTCTAATTTGCTCCATTGATTTAAATGGCTCCAAGAGAATTCACAGTGACCAATACAGCTTCTCTGCAACTTGTAATTCCTGTCCGTAATGAACATGAAGGTTCTGCTAGAGCCTAACCCATGGGTAAAGGAAATCCTATATAATCTATGTCAATCCTATGTAATTGAACCATTATCAGAAATGTAGGGACTGTAAAATTATGTAACCTATAGATTTGAAAATCAACATTAAATCTTTTTTATAAGTGGATCTATTTTTATTACTCTGAGGGACTGGAGTTTATCTGATCTTATGACTATGTTAAAAGATAGACCCCGTTATACGAGTGAGAAAAAAAAATATCTAAAGTCATATGAAAAATGCTATAAAATGTGCCAATATTAGAATTTTAATTTTCACATTTTCTTTTAAAAAAAAAAAAGTGTAATTTCCAGAACTTACAATTCCTCATGTCAAACAGCAGTGATCATGGAGGGATAGATGCGCATAAATGCTTGCTATTTATTTTTGAGAATTTGCTGAAAATCAGAGTTGGATCTGTATAAAATTGGTAAAGTGTTCAGCCACACACATATGCAGGCAATATTATATTATCTTGTTGATTTTATATTACTACATTATTTTAGGCACTCAGAAGTAATATTTTAACTTATAAGTGCTTTCGTAATCCCCACAAACTGTGACATTGTTAATTTGTTAAATAAATTTTTACAAAGTCTTTAGCAAGTTTAAGTTTCATTATAGTATGTCAGATAATAATTACTTAGGTTATTAAAAGTATGTGAACCGATATCTGTGAACTATGAAAATGAATGGCCGTTTTGGATGGGATGCAAATGGCTGTTTGGTTTTTGCTTTTTTTGTTTTTTGTTTTTTTGTTTTTTTTGTTTTTTTGGGTTTTAGGGGGTTTTTTGGTTTTTTCGAGACAGGGTTTCTCTGTGTAGCCCTGGCTGTCCTGGAACTCACTCTATAGACCAGGCTGGCCTCGAACTCAAATCTGTCTGCCTCTGCCTCCCAAGTGCTGGGATTAAAGGCGTGTGCCACCACTACCTGGCAGTAAATGGCTGTTTGTAAATGCTTGTTTTATTCAATGTTTTTGAGATAGAAGAGATCCATTCATTATCCTCAAAGCAGACTCGTTCTTGATCTCTTAAAAGGCATGTGTGCATCCATCTCTTCCTTTACCAAGGCAGAAAACTGTATTCACCTTTTTACTGAATACCAAACTTCTACTGCCATCCTTTCCTTCTTTAGTAATCATTATTTTATTTAAAAAAATAAATAAATAAATAAACCCCTGAACTGTAATGACTCGTCTGTCACTCGGTTACTAATAGTAACTGTTTATTTGATTACGTCGAGGCTCTTATGTAGAAGGTACTACTAGGTGTCCATCTACAAGGAAAATAATACTTATAATCATGCTAACATGCCTGAATTTAGCTTAGCCTATCCAGTAATCATCATCATGATAATGATGTAATAATAATTGTATTCGTAAAAATAATCGTCATAATCATCATAATGATAATGGTAACATCACAATCATTACATCATCGTCATCACAACCAGCAACGGCAGCATCACCATCATAACCACCAATCACATAGTCCCCAACACTACTAGCACTGCCATCCCCAAGATCACCCTTACCATCACCCTCCACTATCCCCAAGACCATCATCACAATCACCGCCATTACCACGTCACCATCATCACTATCTACTCTATCACCCTCAGCGCCATCTAACCACTCCATCCTAAACACCATTACTATCACTGACATGATAGCCACCATCATTATCATAGCCCTTGCCAGCCCTGTCATCATCAAAACAAATCTTCAAAGTCTTCCATGTTCCAAATCACTTTATGCTAAAGTGACTATTTCATTCAGTCCTCACAGAAATTCACAAGATTTTGTCATCATAAGCCCCTCCAATGGATATGGATTATCTGCTATGTGTTATTTAGAAACGTGATTGTGGAGAGTACGTACCTTACCCATGTTCCAGCTGATGCCGAAACTCTCATTTAACTGATGTAATCTCAAGTTTGATTTCAGATTCTGATTAGAGCAATCCTGACCACCCAGCCTTCTTTCCTGGGACTAATGGAGGGCCCCAGTCCCAAGTTCTTCCTTATATCCATTTCGAACTGAAATCTTCTAAGACAGACTTGTCTATCACTCCCTTAACAGTAATCAATCCACAGGTGCCAAGATGGGTTTTTGAGACCTCACCTACCAGAATGAAAATCCCAGGGTGCAAATATTATCTATACTGAATTTACTGACACTCCGTCGATTCCAAATCGTTTCCCAACTTCTTAAATCTCCTGTTCTGAAAAAAAAATCCTTCATTTGTAAAATTGAAAATGATAATTGCAGAAATGCCAAAGAAATTTTAATCATTAATAGGCTCAGCCCTTTGAAAATCTAAAGCTGGATTAAATGTTAATATTACTAATCTTCTTAAGTAGAAAAAAAAAGTGGCAAATTTCCCCCTTAAGTCTGTAAGCAACTTCATTACCCTTTCATTTAGGTAGCCAAGTTGCAATATCCCAAAATGTGTTTCCATTTGGTTAAACATATGGTTGGCTTCATTTACAAACAACCCTCATGAATGTTACATTCTATGGCAAATGTGCTGCTTCTCTTCTGGAATGGAATACTTCGTTTTGAATTTTCATCACCTTGGATGCGGGTTAGCCCTGTATTTTATTTAATTTCAACAAACATGTGGCCTTCCCAGCCTTGAACAGGCTGAATAAGACCTTGTTTACCACAATAGACCTTGCCACAACAGGACCTCGGTGGAGTCACCAGCCCTGACAGCACGTGCAACTTCCTATAAGAACTTAGAATAGACTGCCCACTGAATTTGTCTTGCTACAAAACCCAGCTGAAACTAAAAATGTGTTCAGTGGGCTTTCCTTATATATACAGGCTGTGCTGAATAATAAACTTTGAGCCTTGATCAGAAACTTTGTCTTGGCTTCATGCTTTTCTTGCCCCTCCATCTCCCAGCCCTCCTTTCAGGTGAACCCAGTTCATCCATGGCCACTGGGCAGCCACAAAACATGTGTCTGTCCAAGCATTTACATTTTTATTGAATGTAGGATGTTAAAGTCACCTGGGCTGAGAACACTAGCATGTATTATGATAAACAAAATTAGATCCAAAACTATAGAAGCTAGTTTTGACGAAATTTTAGCAGGGTCTGTATTTTTGGTAGGTTCATAAATTAAAATGTATTTTTGAGGCTTCTGGCTATTTTCTTAAAGATAGGAGGACTACAATTTGGGGTTATAATATTAAGAGGTAGAGAATGTACAAATATAGAAATGTGTTACATAAATTATACATTTATTTTGAAGCAAGAGGCTCATGCATTGGAGGTAAACATTTTATAATCATAGTTTTTCAGTATAATGTGTTCCTATACCAATAATGAAGGCTATATAAATTGTTGAGCAAGTTCTCCAGTTAGGATACCATGATCTATATCAACAGGGACTCTATTCATCCCTATGGCCTTTCAGCTATACAAAATGTTCAAATCACTCAGAGCCATCTGAGTAGCAAGTAGTTTGAGATGCCCATGCTTGCTCCTAAAGGTCATGGGTTTATGCTTCACTTCCTTGTGCTTGAAGGGCCCGTTGTATTCTATAAGTTTGATCCTTCAGAAATGATCCTGGTTACTCAAATACCATTACATAAACATCTCGTAGAAGGATAGAAAAGATTTTTATCACATTGCAAAAATATTCTTTGACTGTGAAGGTTGTTCGAATGTGACCACATAATCAGTTAAAGAATTCACTTTAAGAGGTAGGTTATTGAGTTTGAAGACTGTTTTCTTATTTTCTGTCCTCTAGAGCATACTGCTAAGGAGTCATCATCTGTCAGATTGGAAGTTCCCTGAGGCCCTGCTCCGCTGACTGCGCAGGTCTGCGTGAGTTGAATCACCCTTGAAACAGGAAAAGGAACAGAAATGGGAAGAGAAAGGGAATGAAAAGAGAGTTAAGGAAAACAAAAAAGGAAGGAGTAAAAGGAAGGAAAAGGGATGGGAAAAAAAAGTGGAACTAAAGACATATTTCACTTCTGGTGTGTACTAAAGAGCTGGGTCCCCAGCCTGTGGCCAGTACATGTATGTTATATATGTGGGATAGATCGGAGCGACTGCCCTACTCCACCGGGCTGTGTGGTATTGAAGACAGTTAAAAACAGACCTACTGTACAAAATATGGCTACCTGGTCTTCCCTCCTCTTGGGCTTCATGAATCCCTGTGGCAAAGAAAAAAAATGTGTTTACTGTTTTATTGCCTACTAGGTACACGTGGCAAAAACCATTATTAGGTGAGTCTTCTCCAACAGATGCTATAGGCTGCCACACACTCACTTTTCTGAGTTGGACTTAAACCCTTAAGTGTTTCTACCGTAGAAACCCCTATAACTTCATGGTCCTCATGTATTATAGATTGCCTGCCGGTATACTCAGCGGATGACAGCTGGAATAAAAGCAAAATAAGACATTTAAAAAAATAAAATAGTCAATGT
Organism: Mastomys natalensis; assembly: GCA_021653895.1. Classification (NCBI taxonomy): domain Eukaryota; kingdom Metazoa; phylum Chordata; class Mammalia; order Rodentia; family Muridae; genus Mastomys; species Mastomys natalensis. Next base: position 104,451 of record JAJTUV010000268.1, read on the forward strand.
GTAAAAGAAAGCGTGTATAATTCCAGAAAGCCCACGAGACTGATTTATATTGGTTAGGATAATAGCTATTTTGTCTAATTTCAGCTTAAATCTCGTTAAAACGGGAGTCACCATCAAGAGACCATTTAGGGAGGCTCGAGGAGGGATGAAACAAGATTCTTTGTATCGCCCAAACTTCTCTCTCTTTTACTTCCTCCAAATATATAACAAGGGTCGGTGGAACATTTCTAAGGGGGGGGATAGAATGTGCTAAAATTGCGGACAGAATTTTAGTCTAATCACTCCACGAAAAAATGTTAGTAATAAAGAAAAGTCTCTCAAGGAGGTGAAACCGCTTCTATCTGTACAGCAGCTAAATAGTAACATTTAGGTTCCCATCGAAGAAAACACAGGCGATAGCTGTCCTCAGAGATTCTCTTGTTTGACCTTCTATGTATCCACTTAAAGTTATTAAAAAGTCTGACAGGCAAATTGCCACTCACGGTTTTCCCTGAGTAAGTACAACAATGTGGGAAATGGGGCCACAGTGGAGGAGTTCCGGAGGCTTCCAGGTGGTGGGTCCCACATACAGGAGAAAGGTCTGGAGTTCCAAAGGCTGGAAGCTTTAGCACAGCAGGCCCCAATGATATGAGGAAGTCCTTGGTTCTAAAAGGGTTTATTTTCATGGCGGGTAGTGGATGGATCTGGATGTACCTCCCCCTTAAACTCAGGGCAGACCTGAATTACATAGGAAGGGAAAAAGGGGGAGGTTCTGGGGAAGGTTTAATTGGCTCTGCCCTCTGGCCTTCATTAGTATGTAAATCTCTCTAGAGCCTGAGGCCTATACTCACACCCTCTACCAGTGCACTTTGGGAGGGGCTGTAATGGCCTAGGTGAATGAACAATGTAGGTCCATGGAGATTAGACTGCTTGTCAGGACCCTGGGTTCTGGGGACGTGGACGAACTCCTGCTGTTTCTCCCTTGGAATGTGTGTATGGGGGGTGTTTCAGGCCCATGCCCAGCCAAGAACCAATATACCCTTACGCAGTCCCACACAACAAGGAGTTAATGGTTGAATTAACCAATCAAAATAAAATATATGAATATATGCAAACTTTCCTTTCTTTTTCTGAAAAATTACTCCTGAAAAATGTCCTGAGTTCCTGAGGGAGGAATTCGGAGATCTATGGACACAGCTGGCTGGGGACCTGATAGCAAATACATTTCTGCTCTTTTTAAATAAATATGGGCATTAGTAATAGTTGAATGGTGCTGGGTGCTTTATCTTCAGGCAATGAAAATGATTGTTGCCCATAAACACGTATGCGATGACTATCACCTAACTGCAAATACACACAAAGAATATTTACAGATTTTATTGGGATGGAAAAAAGAAATACGACTCCTATTGACTATGTAGAATTCACTGGCTATGCTATATAGTTCTGCATCTATATAAAGCCCTTCACATATGCTCAAAGAGAACCTACAATTCATAGACTGAGTTCTAACCATGTGAATAAAGGATTCTGATTTACAAGGTCTCGCTACAGGTAATAGCTGTGGCCATGGAAAACATTTACTGGGATATGTGGAGAATTTCAGGGAGGGAAGTAAATTTCTTGTGGCTGGAAATACTCATAAAAAAAAGTATTAAAGTAAAAAACAATAAAGGGGGGTTTTGTTAACTTCTTAGCTTACTGTCATATTTAATTACCACCCCAAATGCAAGCTCTCTTTTCTCACACCCTCACTGAGTGTGCCCAGGGGACACCTGAATGCCGGCTGGGCTGTCACTCCAGTCCCTTTGCATTATGACCCCAGGTTGGACTTAATTCAATGAGAAAGCATGGAAGGGGGCAGCTGCCATCTTGGTCTTCTGAAACCATCTCTCCAACAGTGATGCTGATAGCTGTTGCACAAAGACACTCTTAGATATTCTGGTCATTTCTAACACTCTCCCTTCTAGAGAAAAGGATGTTGCCATGCCTGTGTAATGCTGAGCCCATGGTATCTTATTACATTTCCAGAAGGAGTGCCCAAATCATCATCATCATCATCATCATCATCATCATCATCATCATCTCTCAATTGCTACATTTGATCAAATTCTGTCTTTGATTCTGAAATTTAAACACTTTGTTCCATGTATCTTTCTTTAGACAGACTTGATCTATTGACTTGAAAGGAAAGGATCACAGTATTTTTAAATAATAACCTCTCAACCAGTTAATCATCCTATCAGCCACTTGATCTAGTTACATTTGCATCTCCTGTGTATAATTAGCATATGAAATATAGCTGATGCAATTTCTAAAACAAGGCATCTATGAGTCTGGTACATTAAAATGGAAAAGCACCTTTTCAAATGTATCAAAAGTATCATTTCAATGACTGAACAGTGCAACTAGACATACTTGCTACGGAAAAAAAAAAATCTTGGATGTGTGCTTTGATTTAAACATAGGAACATTCCTTTTGCCATTCATTAGAAGACAGTAATGGAAACCAATACAATGTCCAACTCTATAATTGCTAATTATGGAAAACAAAGAAATGAAATGTCTGTTTTAAAACACTCAGTGACCCAAATATCCGTATTTAAAATATCCAAAGGAAACAGATCCATCTTTAAACAAGATTTCTTTCTGCAAAAGCATTTCAGTTGGTTTCGATATTTAAAGAAACTGAAGAGAGATAACATTTTCACTGGGGGAAAAAAAAAAACTTAGTTTTAGTTTTCTGCCATGTCATATACTTCTTCACAATTTTTCTGCTGCCCCCCTATTCTTTTCAAAATCATCATGTATGATTTACGTATCAAGAAAAAAAAACATAAAATTCGATTTTAAAAATAAAAAGTCATTTAACAGAAGAGATAAAGGAGATCCAGGCTCTCCCCTGTCTCTGTTAAAGAGTGTGGTTTACGGAGGGAGATACTCGTTCTTCTGGCCGCACTTTTAAGAAATAAAGGGGATTTGTTGCTCAGACCTGGAAATAAGAGACAGAGGATAGCTAACTTTCTAAGACAAATCTCTTAGCTTTTGCAAGAAAACAGAACTGTCTGATCACATCTTATCAATCATTATGGGAGAAAATTTCAAAGGATTGATGGAGACTGAAAAGTTCTCTAGAGCTGTTTAACCAAAGTATTGAAAACTGATATCTAAGAGTTAGCACACACACACACACACACACACACACACACACACACACACACACACCAGAGCTCCCAGGGACTAAACCACCAACCAAGGAGTACACATGGAGGAACCCATGGCTCTAGCTCCATATGCAGCAGAGGATGGTCTTATTGGGAATCAATGGGAGGAAAGGCCCGTGGGCCTGTGAAGGCTTGATGCCCCAGTGTAGGGGAATTTGAGGGCAAGAGGCAAGAGTGGGTGGGTAGGTGGGGGAACACCCTCATAGAAACAGGGGAGGGGGGATGGGATAGGGAGTTTTGGCTTGGCGGGGAGTGGGGAACTGGGAAAGGGGATAACATTTGAAATGTAAATACATATCCAATAAAAAAAAAAGAGAGAGAGAGAGAAAAATGTTAGCAACTAACAACCCAGGGACATTCTTGTAAGGACCTTAGAGACTTGGCTCATAGCATGGAACTTTCTGGACTCCTGAGTCACCAGAATGCAACTACTTAGAGTGTCCTCTGCCTCACAGAGGATACAGATGTAAAATGTCAGTTCTTGGTAGACTGGTTAACTCCAAAGATTTGCTCATGAGGATTTTTTTTTATGTGGATAAAGGGATGAATTGTGTTGTATTTGGGAAATGTTTGGCGATTATTAGTAAAACACAACCAAATGTATTTACTCAAGTCAAAAATAGGAGCAGAAAACAGAAACTTATATAGTAAACTATTTCTGAACTATACCTGTGATGGTTTGTATATGCTTGGCCCAGGGAGTGGCACTATTAGGAGGTGTGGCCTTGTTGGGGTGGGCGTGGCCTTGTTGGAGTAGGTGTGTCACTGTGAGTATGGGCTTTAAGACCGTACTCCTAGCTGCCTGGAAGTCAGTTTTCCACTAGCAGCCTTCAGATGAAGATGTAGAATTCTCAGCTCCTCCTGTTCCATGCCTGCTTGGATGCTCCCATGTTCCTGCCTTGATGATAATGGACTGAACCTCTGAACCTGCAAGCCAGCCCCAATTAAATTTTGTCTTTATAAGAGTTGCCTTGGTCATGGTGTCTGTTCATAACAGTAAACCCTAACTAAGACAACATCCACAGAGGAAAGCTGATGGGATTGGTTAACCTCAATGGAAAGTTCAATCATTAAAGGGAAGGATAAATTGGTGATGGGTGATGAAGGCAGCACATGCTAACAGCCACACGTGACATTTTCAGTGTTATGAAAATGACAAATTTTAAACAATACTTTACTCAAATTATAGGTGAATTCTAAATGAGTCTGCATAGACCGTTGTCTTTCAAAAAACAACCGTTCTAACTATGGCTGACGAAGTATTCTTTCGAAATATGTCTCTCAAAGTATTCTCTACTCAAAACTGACCTATAGAAGCGTTTGGTCTTTCAAATTTTTTTTTGGAGGCTCAGGATACACGTCCGACTTCCCATGGATATGTAGAAACTAGCTGCATTACTAACGTGGCAAGAAATGTCTTTTGAAGAACTTAGCGGAACAGTGTGGAGATACATGGGTGATATCCAGAGCTGGTGAGAACCAGCTGTCTGTCTCACTATCTTGGTCCTGGCCATGGAACTGTCATATATATCATCCATGGGTTATTGATTTTGAGTCATTAAATTTCATTGAAATTTGTTAAACATGAAAACTCTACATATATAATTTTTCAGGCTGGGGTCCCTTCCAAAATCTTTGGAACCTCAGCCAAATATCACTCAAGATCATTCAATAGAGAAAAAGGAACAGATTCATTATTAAGGAAGTTTTTTTTTTCTTTTTTTCCTACTTGAGAACTGAATTTTAACCCTAAAGCATTGTACATGCTGAGGACGCTGTATGCAACTGAACTAAACCCTTGGCCACCTGTAAGAGATCTTGATTTCATGAAATGCCCATAATCTAGTAGTTAAATACTGTTCATTTTTTTTCGTTGGATTATTTGAGAATTCCACAGAAAATAAGATGTATTTCAATCATATTCCCTCCCCAGTCTTCCATTCTATCCATGCCAGACCACCCTCAGAAGGCTCCCTATACCAGGGCAGAAATCGATCCAGAGTGGTGTGAATCCTTGTGGTTTGGACACAAAATGGCCACCGCACTCATGAGCTCACAGCATCTATCTTTGTCTGCACAAGATCAAGCCAGCCAACATTCAGCACGGATGGGCTCATTTCTTTCGAAGGTAACACTGCACTAAAAAGGTCTATGTGGCTTAAAGGTGTCAAATTTAGAGCTTTATATATTATATCAACTGAGCCAATAGTTTAATACAAGTCCAAGGAATAGGTGTGACAGTGTCCCTAGGTCTCACTATAGCTTACGGGAAAAAATCATCTATATCTTCTTGGCCATCAGGATAAAATAACAGGCATTTTCTGTGACATAGCTTATTATGATACTTAATTAATCTGCATTTCCCTTATGATCTATACAGCTTAATGGGCAATCAAATCCTAAGAACAAAACAAACATTAGCCTCCTTCTTTTGGAGCATGCTTCTGCCCATGCACATGAAAAATAAGAAATTATACATTTTGCATAATTATTGCTCTCCGTGATGTTTAGTGTTTAGACATGATCTGAAGACAAATACTGTTTTATAAGGTTAGATAGTAGGAAACAAACATTGTATACTACAACTGTTAACAGTGCTAACCAGAGCAGTAGAAACAGACTTAGGGGATTTCGTGAATGTTTTAAGTGACGCTGAAGAGCAAAGACCCTAAAAATACCCGTAAATAGCAAGGAAAAACAGAACTTGTTCTTCCAACATTTTGTGCTTTATATCAACCATCTCTACAAAGGAGACAAGTATTCGTTCTTCGTGAAGATGTTATGGCTGACTCTACAGGAAGGATTCTTGTAGCTCTGAACCTGGCCAGGAGATGACTATCTGGATGTCCCAGGAAGCAAGAAAAGTTCAATGTTTAACGAAATAAAGCTCTCAACCAATGTTAATTTAAGTATGAAGGAAGTTTCATAATCGAACTAGGCCATTCTGCATTCTCGGTGATCAAGGAAGACTCCAAGTCTAAGAAATCATTCAGGGATTATAATGACTCTCTCTCTCTCTCGTCTCTCTCTCTCTCTGTCTGTCTGTCTCTGTCTCGTCTCTCTCTCTCCCTCCCTCCTCTCTTTCTTCAAACTTGGTTAGAGAATGTGATAAAATTGGAGGATACGGATACCATCTTATCTCTTTTCTCAGGAAATGGGAAATGTAGTACTAATCATTTTGACTATTGAAACTTTGATTAGATACAGAAATCTAGTTCAATCCTGGTGCTATTTAAACGAAGGGTTAAGCTTTCTCTCCTGGTTGCACATGCTTAGGAATTTACATTGTACTGTTTAGAATCAGTTGTCACATCGTAAGTGGTAGACTGGGACATTTGTTTTGTAGATAGTCTCCGAAAAGTCATTTATGCCCCAAAGTGTAACCTTCATGCCACAAAATGTCCTAAATAATTGAGTGTCTATGGGTGACAACAACCTGCGTAATAAACAGCTTGCCAGAAACCTGTCACAATCTCAGTGGAACTCTATGTTGTTTCCCAACAAACTTAAACTCAGTGTGAAATTTTAGTGAAAATGTGACCTTAAATCTAGAAGCTCCATGCAAGTTACAGAGGGAAGGAATTCTTGAATGATTAATTGTGTATCTGTGGACTCAAACAATATTGGTCTCTGGATTGCCTTTCCTTCGATCTCTGCTCCATTTTTTGGTCCCTGCCTTCTATTTAGACAGGAAAAATTCTGGGTTGAAAATGTTGAGATGAGTGGGTGGTCCCATCCCTCAATTGGTACTGTGCCTATCTACTGGAGGAGGCATCGACAGGTTGCACGATTCATCCTATCTGCAGACACCAAACCCTGACACTATTGCTGATGCCAAGAAGTACTTGCTGACAGGAGCCTGGTATGACTGTTCCCTGAGAGACTCTGCCAGCATCTGACTAATACAGTTGCAGATACTCACAGCCAACCATCAGACTGAGCCCAGGGACCCCAGTGGAAGAGGTAAAGAAGGACTGAAGGAGCTGAAGGGGGTTACAACCCCATAGGAAGAACAATATCCACTAACTAGACCCCACAGAACTCCCAGGGACTAAACCACCAACCAAAGAGTATACCTGGATGGGTCTATGGCTCCAGCTACATATGGAGCAGAGGACTGCCTTATCTAGCATCAGTGGGAGAGGAGGCCCTTGGTCCTGTGGAGCCAAAGGAGGAGGAGGATACTATAGGAGAGTTGTGGGGCGATACCAGAAAGAGGATATCACTTGAAATGTAAACAAATAAAATGATTAATTAAAAAACAATGTTGTTACTAGAATCAATATTTAGTATCACTTATATCTGACTCTGCATAAGAAAAAGTTGGAATTGAGACCCATAACAAATGCCCCCTAAAGACAAAAACAGCTTCATTGTGGACACTAAGAGAGACAATCAGAACAACAACAATATAAAGCATAATTGAAAAGTGTATTCTTTGTGTTCTTTAGAATATAGGCCCCATCTTACAGCACGATGGTTGATTAGTTACTCTGGGATAGTCAACATTCTAGCAAATCGGTTCTGCACTAAAACTCTCCATTCAAACTGCAAAGATGGAGTTAAGTTAGCTGCCCACCAGCCTGAAGATCTGAGTTTGATCTCCAGAATCCATGTTGTGGAGTTGACCTATGACCTATGTACAAGTACACATACATGCCTATACATACACACAGAGAGAGATAGACACAGACAGACACACATACATACACACTAAATAAATATGAGGAAATAAAAGTTCTATTTAAAAACAAAGCAGTAATATCCCTCTTTCTTTCTACTTAAGTGAAAATAAATACCAAAAAAATAGTGTTCAGGAGTTCCTATTTGAGATGTTAGTGACAAGGACATTCATTTCTTCTACTTTCTGATCTGTCTATGCTCTAATCAAGCACCTTGAATGGGTCTCTAAAATTCCCATTCATAAATTCCTAGCATTATTCATCCCCACTTCTACCTACAAAGTCTTACCTACACAGCTCATCAAAACAGAGAGGGCATCCATTTCCACCGGATGAATGATAACAGCAGCTTTAATTCCCACATCGACTCCAGTCTTTCCTTAACAGTAATGGCATCCAACAAAAACGTGCCCACACGCCTTTACAAATAAGAAGGAGGCAAATCTTATAAACGTTATTTAAGTCTTTTGTTATTTAAATCTTAAGTGTCAGGCTGTATTATCATGCAGTAGCCAGGAAGTCTAGATTACCCCCTCTTTCTGGCAGATGGGTGATCAACATTTTCCTACATTCTTCTTTAAAATAGAAACTGGGAAACATTGGGATCCGTTCAGTTTTTGAGAAGGTAGAGGATTCAAGCCCATTCATTAATTTTACAGCTGCTCTTTCTGCTTCACGGGAAACATAAAAAGGTCTATCGGGTTGGTAGGGGTACTATACAGCCGTGAGATATTTGGACTGTGAAGGAATTCCTTCTGCTATTTTAAATGCATTGGCAGTAAAGCAGGACATAGAGATGCTTCTGATAGGGGGTTTCATTTTTACGGTACTTCTATAACAAAAATGACCTATAGTAGAATAACCCAAAATACTCTTTATTCCCTCATAAAAACTCAATACAGTTTTAACTACAACATTACAAGGATCCAAATTTGAATAACCTTGAAATAATATTTTCACACTGATGTGAAAAGTTTGAAGCTGTATATAGTTTTTATACACAACCAACCTCAACACATAGTGGACTATACAAAACAAAGTGTTTGACTTATTCTAAAATCTATCTCAGGGGTGATTATACTGATTTTTTTCTCTAACTTAACTTGACACAAAGTATAAGAATCATTATTGTAAATTGTTATTGTAAATCTGATACCATCAAGGTAAGAGGACACCATTGTTGATTGTAACGCCACATGATTAAAATATACACACTGCTCTGCAGAAATAATGGCAAATTACACTTTTCAAAGAGGCACGGAATGACTTCCTGTTTAACAGAAGCCCTGAAGGTGAATTTGGAACTGGAATTTTAACATTAGATACTAAGCCATTCAACAAGTGGTCAGCAGAAAATTGGTTATTTGAGGAGTTTATTGACATCAGACATTTTTCAATATTTTAATATAATTAGCTCAGCTACAATGAAACGCTGGAAGAATAGAAGGTGGTGTGAACATGCAGAAATAATGAGAGTGCTTTTATGCAAATATTTAAAGGCAAAATAGAACAGGAAAGGTTGGTAGATTTGACATAGGCATTTAAAATATGAGTGCACATCGTTTTCTATCAAAAGTTGAACTGAAGAAACTAAATCATGGAAAATGTGAGTAAAGAGTCAATTTATATTTAGACATAATAATTAAAAACTTGATTTATTTTTTTAAAAATAGAGCCTATCTTTATAAAACACAACACGAGAAAGGTGTCTTGATAGTGGCAAAAAAAGGTTGCTGTCCTAAATCTCTACCAATAGGATGTTTTTCCGAGAAAGTAACTAAAGGATGTTAAGTGTATCTAAAGATAGTTTTGGAAGCATTTCAGCAGTCCTGAAAGCCTACATCATATTAGGTTCGACACAGCACGGTGTTACCAGGTCACTGGTGACAGTCACAACAGGAGAGATAGCAGTCATTCTGTCATTCTGCCCTAGCTTGTCCATGGCATGCAGAAACTTGCTCTGTTCCTTCTGAAATTCCCACACTTTCCAAAAAGGTATTAAACCCAAGTTTTACAACAAAGATTATCAATTTGCATGTGTTAACAGAAATATCATCTTCAATATCTTCAGACGAGAACCTCCTATAGCTATGACTGGCTGTAGACTGTAGCCAAGAGTAACTCTTAATTCCTGATCCCCCTCTCTCTGGAATGCTGGGAATTATAGACATGTACCACAAGCCATGTTCATGTGATATTGAGGGTCAAACCCAGGGCTTCCTGCAGCTAAGCAAAGCAAGAATTCTATCAATGCAGCAGTATTCCCAGCCTGAGAAATATCAACTTTAAAAAGAATTATACACACTACTACCAAAACACACTAGAGAATCTAATGAAACTGGTTACAAATTAAATCTGATTCACAATTGATAAAAGCATTGAATAATAAAGAGTTACCCCAAAAATAATATTTCTAGTACATCTATTAATAACAAAAGCACTTCTTTTATTTAAATAGAAATACAGAAGAAGTAATCACAGGCTGCTGAAACGAGCAAGAGTACTTTTTAATGGTAGGATTAGTAATATTTAGTTTATGCTTCAAGTTTCCATAGATGTGATGCATTATGATGGAATTATAAAGGATAAATATTCTGAGTGTTTTGGAAGGGTTTTCCAACAAGCGATGCATGTCAGTGCAGATTTCTACCTACAGTTAAGCAGGGGGGAAGGGACATGGCAAAGGATGTGCCTTCAAGAATCTGGGAAGAATATGACCTGTGGTAATGACCTTCAACTTCTGGTAACTTTTCAGGCTGAGATGAACTGAGAAAGAGGCTCCCTAATGTGTTTTTCCTTATGTCAGAAAATATACAGGAGAAGAGAAAATATTAGTAACCTAATACTTGGTCCCTGCATGAGTATGGTATTAATTCTTCATGTGAACTTAAGCATGCTAAAGGTAGTGAATAAATTGGTTAAATATACTAAATTAAAATGGAGACTCGGCAGACAAAGCCAGCACATCCTTATGAAGGGACCTCGATCTTGCTTGATTTGTAAACACAATCAAACCTAACCAGACGTGGGCTGATAGTAACAGAGGACAGAATTCTGGCTCATCCAGTTAGAAGCAACCTGTAAATATAGAACAAGAGAGTTCTCAATGGGCCATCCTGGAGGCAGCCATGAAATCAGGCAACAAATCAGACACATGCTTTCTTTTCATTACAAGCTTTCATCTAGTTCCTTTCTGATGCTCTTAGAACATTCTTGGAGATGCTCAAGTCTTGCCTTGGCCTGGGACTGGGTTATATTACTGGTTTTCCCAGGTCTTCAGTTGATATACTGATATAATACCATTTGCAATCCTGACCTCCAACAATGCCCATGATAAGCCCCCTCGCATGCAAATGAAAGCCTATGTTTTTCTAGAGAAGTGGGCTGATGTCTTGGTATTCCTTAAGGAAGAGCTAAGCCAGGAAAGAAGTTATTAATTTGCAAAAGGAGCTGAAGGGGATATATGTCAAAAATATTCTAATCCAGGGCACATCGCCCTTTGGATTTTTTACTCTGTATCATGGCATTCATTGCGTTCCTGACACCATTTGGCACTGCATACCAGAACAGAACAAATAGAATTTGATTGTAAATTCTAAAGCCAACGAGTCTAACTAGAGCTCCCATGGAGACTCACAGTACAGCACACTCAGATTAATAACATTTCTCTTTAAAGAAGCTATACTCTTCTCTTCATCATCCCAATTACTACAAACAAGGGAAGATGAAGATGACATACATTATGTTCATAAAAGCCCAGGAATGTGCTCATGTTTTGTTGAAAACTATACATACACATATACCACACACACATATATATGTATATATATGTATATATATATACATATATATGTGTGTGTGTGTGTGTAGTATATATGTATATATGTGTGTGTTATATGTATGTATGTATGTGTGTGTATATATGTATCTATGTATGTATATATTTATACATATGTATATGTGTATGTGTATGTATATATGTGTATATATAGGTATATATATATGTGTGTACATATATGTGTAATAATATTATATATATATATATATTGTGTGTGTGTGTGTGATTGTGTTGTGTTGTATATCTATATAGTATACATACATACACACACACACACACACACACACACCTAGTTGAGTAAACCAAGAAGCATGAATAGATTCTGTCATGAGATATTCCACTGGAGAGGGTCTAAATGCCCAGCCCAGCTGCAGACTTTCTAGCAAGAAGGCACTGGTCCTTATACCCACCCTACCACCACCACCACCGCCGCCCGCCGCCGCCAGCGCCGCCGCTGCCGCCACCACCACCATTAGCACATACATGTTCAGAACATCTCTTGGTTCTGTATTGTTTTTGAGTGAAATCGCCTAAGCACTCCCCACTACTATCTTCTAATTCTTTTCTTGCTAAACAACTGTCTAACGATGCTCATTTTAACTAGGAAAGCTGATTACATTACACCCTTCAGTACATCATGGCCCTGGGTAAGACATTCAGGCAGAAGTTCCAGGGCAGAAGACCTGACCTCTGAGCCACAGTGTCTCTCTCCCAAACAGCTTCTAGAACTCAACCCAATTCCAGGACTTTATTTTCTACTTGAAACTTTTTAAGCTAATTTCACTCCAACTTTTTATCGACGCCACAGAACAGTTAAAGAAGCCTGAAGGACGTTTTTTGTTCTGAGAAACCAATGAGGGTAGACACGTGACTCCTGTAAATACAATTCTAATGAGATCAGAAGAGAACACAGCCCTCATGACAAGAAACACAATCGTTTCTAATAGCCGAGGTTTCATTTCAGATAATGTTCAACACGCGTAATGATGTAAAGCAAATACATTTCCCAAAGAAGGCCTAGATGATTTTATTCATTTCGGTATTTAGTGTACTTATTGTACCCATTCAAGGCCACAGAAACAATGAACAACCTAAAAGTGCCCTCCGTTAACTAATGTGTCTCTTCTAATTTCAAATGAAGTAGACATTCAGTTGGAAAAATTCATCCAGGAGATTTTGTTTTTCTGTTGCGTTCTCCTGGGGTTTAAAGAGGGCAGCATTTGTGAATCTGTCAAAGCTGGAATGTTCCTGTATGGTCCTCTGCATTTTTATTTAAATATGTGTTCACGTACACATATGTATATGAACCCCTGTATGGTATATCCAACTGTCCACAGCTCACATACATTTCATATTTTTTTTCTCCTGATCTCATTCCAAAACAGCTGTTCAAAATATTCAGTGAGACTCTCTGTTAAACCCTAACATGCACATGTTACTTGAATTCTTTCTCAGAAGGCTGAAGGCATTCCTGAGATAGAGGCATGAAGAAAGCAGGTCTAAGATAAATTTCAGAATCGCCTTGGAGTCAGTTAGCCTGACTACTGGCCCTGTACCCTTAACTCATATCTATGGACGGCTGTAGCAGGAAGGACAGAGCCCTGTGGCAGCCCGGTCTGATGAATGCACACAAAGAGAAAAATTGCTACCGTGGTGATAAACTGCAAAGAACTTTTGAATTTATAAAGCAGAAAGGAGTTCAGTGGAGTGTGGGTTTCAGTTAAAAATAAGTGGTTCCATTTTCAAACCATAACGGCAGGGCCCTACAGGTACTCTGCCCAACTTACATATTTACATCACCTCTTCAGAAAGAGATGACACCCTGCAACCCGGCACCGAGACGCGGCGAAGTCTCAAACCCACTTTGTTGCTGACTTACATGTAAAAACAGGGGTTTCCACCTTTAGTGAGAAGCACATGATACCTCCAAGAACTGAAATCCTAAGCTTGCAAGGGAAAAAATTTTTAAGACAATGCAGGTGAAAACATTTTCAGAATCGAACATTCCTAATGGCAAAATGCTATCATACACTGGTAGAGTTGAGTTTGGTAAAGTTGATCCAAACTCATGAAATTATAAACGATGTTATTTATTTGAAATCCCACTGTGAGCCTTTACAATATGGCAGAAAGAGACTGTCTGAATTCTTGATTGGAATCTCTTCCTGACAAGGGAACTTTGGGCAAAGTTTATAAATCTTACTGAACTTGTGCTTCTTATCTTATAGCTAGGGAGATAAAAATGTCTCAGGGTGGTGGATACATGAATATGTATATCATATAATATACATGATACATATATATTATATACATATAATACTGTGTGTGTGTGTGTGTGTGTGTGTGTGTGTGTGATCTATCTTTGAGTGCTAGGTCTGCAATATTTTATAAATATAAAAATAAAGTATATCAAAGCCAGAATAATGGCTTAGCATTTAAGAGTGCTCACTATTCTAACAACAGTTGAGTTCAATTTCCTTTTCCAACTTAATACCTGCTTAGGGTAGCTCATAATCCACCAGTAACACCAGCTCCAAGGGAACCACTGCCCTCTTGTGGCGTCTTTAAGCACTGCACTCACATTCACATAGGCCCACACAGACACACAAACACCAAGTTGAAAATAAATCCTTATAAAGCAATACTTGTTTGTAAATTAAAATGTTTTGAAACATATCTCAGACTCTTAGCTACGCACAAAAGCATGCATTTTCATATGAAGAATGGTATTAAACACAGTGGCCACATTTACTATTTGGTCTAGCTACAAAACTGCTACAATTTACATATAAAGACCATCACGGTTATTTTCAGTGTAAAACGTTTTAGGCATTATGGAATGACAAATTTACCTAAAAAAAATTGTTTCTTTTTGTAAGTCAGAGTTCCTAACTCAGCAGTGCTTTGTCACTTTAATTATTTTTATCAAAAGTAACCTGAATTTTTGGAAGTGTGTTAGTGATGGACTTGTGATCCCTTAATACACACCAGATGTTACCACTATTCCACGCCCCATGAATAGAATTTAGCGCACAACATATTTAACGTAGAATAAAAATCTGTGTCTGACTGAATTGTGCACATTCTTCCAACAATACTATTCGGATTTTTAGCAAGTTTATCCACAGAAGAAGAAAAAAAACTTATATGTCTGATTGTAAAAATATAGCCTCAGATTAGATGGCTTTACAAAGTAAGAAAAAAATCACCTTTGGAAGCTTGAACAAAATCCTCTTAGTTCATCGAAGTGGGGAGAAATACAGAAGCTATCAATTTGGAAGTAGTGAGGGTGTGAGAGGAGTCTGTGGAGACTGTAACTGGGAGGATCAGAGACCGGAAAGGAGGAGGAAATGGTATGGTTCTATTTACATCAAAAACATTTTAAAAGAGAAAATACAAAAAAAAAAAACGGTAAGCCATCATTTTAATTATACGAATGAGCAATTCCAGGCATTTTGCTAAGAGGTGGCCAAGGAGAAGTACTTCTTAAAAGAAGAATATATTTTAGTTTTAAGTTTTATAGATACTGGTTGTACTGGAAAGTTGCTTTTCACCCGCAATCAAGTTTCTATTCTAGTTAGCAATACATAAAACATTTTTTTTTCCAACCAGACAAATGAAACTCAAGAAAATATAAGGCAAATTTCCTTCCCACCTCTCAAAGAAAATATAGAGTCAACCCTGACACCCTGTCTCCTGCTGCATGGGGGCACAATCCTGGCTACAATGATGTCTTCTAGTCTGACCTCGCCAAACCAGAGCAGTCTGTGGGAAAATAAGAAGACATTGAAAGGCAACCCACTCCCATGGTTCCCTGTGTTCAGTTCTCTGGATAGAATCAACAGCAAGATTCTACTCTTTTTGCTCAAATCTGGGTTTTCACAAGTGTTCTTCTTTCCTATTTTAACCCAAAGGATTTCAGATGAGCTCAGGCCTTCTAGGGATGTGGTGTGAAATCCACAGACGTCCAAAAGTCTTAACAGCTGTTGGCATGTGTGCAAGTGACTTGTTGGTTGTGATAAACTGGTAATTATTCTTATTAAACTATGTGAACACCTCAAAACTGATGAACGCTAAGATTTATCTTTTTTTTTTTTCTCTAGTGGATATCTTATGCAAAGCAATCCCGTTAAGGAATCTGTTGGTGTATTAGTTTGAATGGATACATACAGTTTTGAGGTAGTATGTATGAGCACAGTATAAACACAGAGGGGCATGTTTGAGGAGCCATTTTAATTTTAAGAACCTAAAAGAGAAAGGAAAACATGTACGACATTATAATCAATTGAGAAATGGAATGAGTATTTCTTAAGATTCAAAGTCGTCTTAAGAAATCCTCTGAGGCCAGACAGACAGTTCAGTGGTTGAAAACCCTTGCTGCTCTTACAGAGGATCTGAGTTCGGTTCCCAGCACCCACTTTGGGTAGCTCATAACCATCTATAACTACAGCTTTAGAGGGATCTGACACTCTCTTTTTAACTTCAGGCAAGTGAAATTCACTCTCTAACCCACGTATCACACACATGCATACATAAATACGATGATAAGTATCAAAAGAGAAATTCCATCTACTAATGAGACTGAACTGACAAGAGTGTCCAGATTTCATCTTCTCACAAGTGAGAACTTCAAACAACAACAAAAATCTATCAACAGGGTACAATGAGATGCCCTACCCAATATCTATTAGTTTGAAGTTTAATAATAATAATAATAATAATAATAATAATAATAATCTTTCAGTTTTAGAAAAAACTCCATGTTGCCATTGGCATAATTTCAGCTGAAGATGTTTCAACACGGACATTTTCAGAAGAGTAGGCATCACAATAGCGCCACCATGTGGCAATTTTCTCTCACCCCATAGGTGGGGGAGGAAGGAGCATCTAGACATACCAAACACACAAGCTTTTTTGTATTATATACATGGAAGGGGACCCTATTGGCTATCAGGTCTGCCTCTCTTCTCAAGATACTTCACTAAGGCAGGGATGCTGGATGCTGGGTACTAGAATTCAATCTCTTTATCACTCCTCACACCAGCAATGGGGTTCATATAAAGAAAATCCAGTTCTCCTTTCTTTCAGCCTTGCTAGGATGATGCTAATTCCCTCCATGATTTTCCTTGACAGATTTCCAGCTTCCTAGAGTTTCTTCGAGCACCACCTACACACATATCTAAAGAGGTCTCTGGAAGATCGACAGAACAGAAACACAAAGCTCAGAAGAAGTAAGCTTTTATAATCCATGTCATCCTGAAAAGATATGTTTCATCAGAGTGCAACAGCTACTTCCGACAAGTAAATTCAAGATGCACGTAGATTTAAAGAGTGGGCAACCAAGCCTCAGGTAGAGCACTGGATGCTCTGGGAAAGGCCATTTAAGCAAAGTGGCATACATTACATACATGTATCAATATACATACATGGGTGTGTGCATGCTCACATGCAAGTGCACACACATGCCTACTACATGCTATTCCTGTTCCCACATGTTCTGCTGTTTTGTTGCTGTATAACATCTTCAGTGGTAGAACTCTACAAATGTCTGCCACTGACAAAATGTGTACTCTACAAAAGGAGTGTTCCTTAAGAAGGCAGCCTTAAATGGCAAGCTCTGACATCACACAGCCAGTGCACAGCACACAGACAGAATACCGGGGCATACAGTGACAGTTCCCTTTGGGAGGACAGTGGAAGGTCTGAGGAGTTTCATGAAAACGCCCAACAGACCAAAGAAATGCCAGCATGTCCAGTTATTCTTAAAGCATCCTCCTTATTTCTGTGGTGCCTTTCTAAAGCTTTTATTATTCATGGAAGCGACGCTCCTAGACAAAAACTGTTTGCTGGCATTTTGAATATATACTGTGTTTGTATATGGTCATAGAAGTTACTTAAACTATTTTCCACTCCTAAGACAACATGTAAGCAATCAATGTTAAAGGGATTTTAAAATGTGTTCTCACTCAATAAGTAGTTCACAATCCTGACTTCCAGTTATTCTCTAATCATGCTTATTCAATACATTGATCAATTGATCATCTAATCAGACTCCTTGATACATTGGTAGAGTTATCATCATCAATAAGTTACTCAAGTTATCATCTATCCAGACTCATCCATACACTATTGTAAAAAAAAATAAAAAAGTTAGAAGCTGAAACATGTTAAACATGATAAATTAACACTGGAGGGTAGTCACTTCACAGAAGACCCCTCACAGAAGACCCCATGGGATCGATGAGAGAAGGCAGGTAGACTCAAGAAGGTAAAAGTTTACTAGGAACAAACAGCTGACTTTTCCTCATGGAAAAACACATCCAGCAACGCTAAGCCTGTACTGGTCACAGGCTGTCTCTTGAGTTAGGACATTGGTTTTAACCAAGGGCTAAACCAAAGCCAGTAAACCAAAAAGCCCTGCACTTTCATGTTAGTGTCCAGTTCTCAGTCAGCCTCAGGAAGAAACATGTAAGAAAATAACTATTACAGTTGAGGAATTGATTCTTGAGGACAAATCATTATTTGAAAACATGGATTACTGCCAAAGGAGAGCTTGGTTTCTTGGGATGGCTCAACTCTATTCTGAAGTGACCCGAGTTTGCCCTCTGAGATACGGAGATGTGCCTCCAAGAGAACTCACATAAGGCTGACTCCTGATCATGAAGATAACTCAAGTTTTGCAATGCTTGTACGCACTTGCACACAGGTGGACACATGGGTGTGTACGCACCATGCCAACACACACACACAACACACAGTGCTCATGAGTTCACCTTTTCAAGTTGTGGTTTAATTCCCTTCTTTTTAAGGTAGCCCAATTCACCCTCAGTACAGTTCGTGTCTCTAACTTAGCATGACTTCCTGACTTCCACTGAATTCTACTCTTCCTACCTCTGTGGAATCCACCCGCCCCTCCCATGGGAGTTTCAGCTGATTTCCTCTACTCAGTATCCACGAGCGAGGACTCTAGGACTCTACAATTGCACTATCTACATAACTTACATAGGGAATCCCTAACTCTGAGCTGCCCTGTGAGGAAGAAGCACATGAGCAGAAGGCCAGGGGTCTGGAAACTGATTGCAATCTATGATCCATGAGGGTAAATCCAAAGGAACGGGTGTAGAGAAGAAAAGAGAGAGTAGGGGAGACGGAGAGAGCAGACCAGGGAAGGGCACTTAAGAGGGAGGAGGAGGCAAAAGGTGGAAAAGCCAGATCTTGGACCTCCTGCCTCTGCCTTACAGGACATCTTGGAATTGACAACACATACGTGAGGAAGTGGATAAACCCGTGCAACATTATTCTATTACACAAATGAGATTGGAAATGAATTGTAACAGCAGTCTCTCCGTGGAGCCAAGCACTGCAAGTTTGGAATACTAACCGGTTCATTTATTTCAGTGATTACCATATGTAGTTCAGAAAGCACCAAGCCCTGGTTTTTTCCCTAAGCCACCTTCTTCAAGTTAACTCTATCTTTCCATCCAGTCTCTCCATCTAGGCAATCTTATTTAAAAAAAAAAAAAAAAAAAAAAAAAAACCCTGAAGACTTTAAATCCCCCCCCACCCCCACACACACACATACTATTAAGAATGTCATTTGTCAAAGTGTAGCAGTCCTTTGGATCATTTGGGGCCAATCATATTTTTAGCTTCTATTCAAGAGTCCAACTCGGTTACACACTCTGTAGGAACTTCTACCTTATCTGAACTGCAGTCGGAGACATCTAGTCTGGTTTTACCACACAGTTTGTTACTTGACTGAAAGGGGTCTGATATTTTAAATTTAAAAAAAAAAAACAAAAAACAAAAAAAACTTTAATCAAGTCAGGAAACAAGAGAGGTTGTCATCACGTCTGTCCTCTGCACATTGAAGAGTGGGGTGTGTGTGTGTGTGTGTGTGTGTGTGTGTGAGAGAGAGAGAGAGAGAGAGAGAGAGAGAGAGAGAGAGAGAGAGTATAAACACGCTATGTCCTTTATTCTACCCTTCGAAAAGCCGCATCTTCCTTCTGCCTGCAAGTATGGAACCCTCCAGCCTCCATTGACTTCATCTGGACATTAAGAAAACTTGCTACTAGGAAACTTTTGGGGAGAAGGGAGGAGATGCTGGGCTGTGGTAGCAGTCGTACATGGTACATGGCAGGGACATTTATTTCCCATAATTCTTGCCCACAGGAAACACATCCTTTAATAAACTACATCAAATCAAGTTAAGACATCATCCAAATCCCAAGGTATCAACTTCTCCAGGAGGCTCAAGGCCCCCAGCGCTGGGCCACTGAAGGAGCCAGCACTAGGCATTCTGGTGGGAGGTGGAGATCGCGGTCCCTGAGGGGTCCTGGGTCCCCTGGGTCTCCAGAGGAGAGGTGAGCAAAGAGAAGAGGGTAAGAAGCTGGTTGCAGGAAACCAGACATGCTTTTGGATTCTGAGCTGGGCCTGAGAGTCAGGATCCTACCCCCTTGCCTACCTTCAGGCTCCAGCGAGCACCGCGGCGTCCTCCCTCCGTGCCTCTGCAGCCCACAGCTGCACTGATCCCTGCCGCCGAGCCCCGGTCCCGCAGAGCGCGCCTGCCCCGCGCTGCACTCTCCACTAGTTCCCAATTGAGAAGCAATCAGCAAGGCGATGAACATCCACTGTGCGAGCACCCGCGTCCCCGAAACCGTGTAGCTAGCTCCTCTTCCTGCGCATCCCGAGCTCGGTCGCGCCGCAAAGGGTCACCCGGGAGTCCCCGGCCGCAGCTCCTTCCCGGTGCTCGCCGCGACCACGCCGCTCGTGCCGCGCCTCTCACCCGCGCGCCCGGCGATCTGCTCCCCGGCAGGCCTGGGGACACCGCGCGGGGAGGGAGGATCGATCCAAACGGCGGATTCCGGGGGAAGGCAGAGAAACTTTGATGCCGCCGCTGCACACGCTGCGGGAGAGAAACCAAACAAGTTGCAGGTGCCGGTTCACCGAGGCGCCTTTCCCGGGCTCGGAGAAAAAAATCACCCGGCGCCCGAGCCTGGGAGACAGCTCTGTGCTCCACCGGCGACCGCGGGCGCACCTCGCGGTCCTTGATCTGCGTGTGCAAGGGAAGGCGCGGGGACGCCTGGAGTCCACTGTCAGACGCAAGTGGCCAACGCGCCTCCCGCTGCCTAGGATGCTGGTACCCGGTGCTGATGGGACCCAGACCCAACGCAGCGCCTGGAAACAAAGGCTTCCAAGCTGTCGCCAGCCCGAGCCGAGAGGCTTTCTCCCCCCCCCAAAGTGACTGCTCCAAAGTCGTGTCTCTCCTGCGCGGGGACCCGCACGTTTAAAGGCCCGAGAGGACGTCAGCGGCTGCCGGGCCCGCGGGGCGAGCGCCAGGTCTCCCCGCCCCACTGGTTGCAGCGCTCGGACCAGTCTGCCGCCGGGGGCCAGGGAGGGCGCAGGGCTCGGGGCGGCGGTGGGAGGGAGCGAGGGTGGCGCACGGGGTCCGAGTCCCACTGGTCCTGCAGGGCGGCACCGCGCGTGGTGCGCTGGTGGAGCGGAGCGGGCTCTGGCCACTCTGCGCGCGCGCCGCTGGCTGGGTCGCCCAGGCGCTCAACACCTGGTTCTGGGAAAACACACTTTTCTGGTTTGCTCTTGAGTCATCTTCATCATCGCTGATTCATGTGGAGAAGCTCAAACCCATTGAGACATCTTTTAAGCTGAAAAAAAAAAAAAAAGGTTTAGACTGTCCAGTCTTGAAATTCCTATGAAGATAATACGCTAACTTCCCGCAGCCCCCCACTGCCAACCTAGGGACAGTACGTGGAAAATGTCCACGTGTTCAAGTGTCCCGCATGCATCCAGAGCCACATACGCAGACACACACCTATGTCCACCTTACTTGCCAACACTCATCAATGACTTAAGAGCTTTTGCAGGGGGAAATAGTATTCCAAAAACAAAACAACAAAGCTTGCGCTAAATGACATATTCCAAGGTTTCTGTAGGAATTTCCAAGTTGGCTATGAGAAATAAAAGTAACTTCGCATGTGTGAATAACCAAGTCTGTCTCACACCGATTTTACGATTTCAAGCATAATAACGTGATGTTTTAGAGCTATAGAGTCAGATTAAGCAGAGAATAAATACGTAACTGGGGGAGGCAAAAAAAAACAGAAATACCAAAAACCATTTCTAGCGCGTTTTCTTACACCTCCTTCAGGAAAAGTCAAGATCTAGATCATCAGAGCTCCAACCTTAGTGTCTATGCCCTGTCCTCGGTTTCCTGCAGATTCCTGGTGTTAAGCTGAGAACGGCGAAGAACGCAAGGTCTCAACACCAGAGGAACTGGAGGGGCGAAATCCAGATGCTACTGGATTTTCTCCTCTGTGAACTCCCTTCGCTGTATCCACTTGAAGCCTTTTAAAGCGACATCATGACAAATTCCTCCAGACAGCGGACTCCTTTTTTTAGTCCACCTGTGCTGCCCGGCATGTCTCCCTCTAGCGGCCATGCTCGGGAAAACAGGCTCCATGGGCCCGTTAGCTCCCCACCATCTGTCCTCCTTTTCTGGTTCTTCTGTCTTCCCTACCCGCTTCCTTCTCTTCCCTCCCTAGCTAACCCACACCGTTCCAAGGACTCTAGACCTAACAGCCCCCCGTCCCACCCACCCTCACACACACACTTTGGTTCCGAACATGAGGGTTCTGCCAGACTCTGTGGAAGCGCCTCATTAACTGAGGCATTGGAAACTTAGGAAACAGAGTATTTTTGCTCTTAGTGGTGAACATCCCCGGGATGATTCGGTGAGGAGGGGAAAATGGCCTTCATATTTTCTAGAATCATATGCTGGCATCCGTAAGGAGACCAGGATTGTTTGGTGTATGCAGGTCATGTCAGCACTAGGGAGCCTGAGTTGGAAGAATCAGGAGTTCCAAATCGGTCTGGGCTACTTAGCAGGACCCCTACCTTAAAGAAGGACGCGAAACAAGCTGAACAACAAGCAAAACGCATGAACCTGGTAGATCAACTTTAGCATTCATTCATTCATTCATTCATGTAAATGGTTTGATGTGAGAGTAGCGAATTTGGGAAGTCAGGGGTAGCAGTCTTTGGTCCACTGTAACAGACCTTCCTAGTTGAAGGAATAGCGGCCAAGAGGGAGACAGAAACCCTGGATTCTACATTCTGCCTTCTGCTCACCTGCCTATCCCTCTCTGATGTCACAAGCTTGATCTTGGCTAGTATCACTCTTGGGTCAACGCTGTGAAAGAAGCTGCTGGGTTTACTATCTCTTCAGTTTGGATCGGGACCTGGGTGACAGGGGCACAAAAACACTCAGGTTCGCTAAGTGGACAGGCACTAAGGCATCAGTTGGCGATGCGCCTTGTTCCCTAGAGCCACCTAGATAAGAACCTAGGAGGCGTGGCAATGGCTGCTTTATCCCAATCATCGTTAGGGGGCGGGGCAATGACTGCTTTATCCCAATCATTAGGCTGCCGGGAGAAATCGGTGATGCCAATCTCTAGAGGACTGGTGCACCCAGCATGTAGCACTCTGGGAGGAGAAACTCCCCCAAAGTGACAGCGTCCGGAGTCGCCGCCCGGACGCACTCCTCCCTGAAGCTTGTGAGCGGAGATAATCTTAATAAAAGGATAGAAGGACGCTCCAAATGGCCCGGTTGCTAGTGGGAGGTTTTCTAGCCAGAAGGTCGCCCCTCCTGGCTCCTGGCTCTGCACATCTACTTGGACCCGCCCAGGCCTTTTGCCTGTGCTGTACACGCCCCGCACCATGGTGACCTGCATCACCAATGAATGCGCAAGCGCAGATGCAGATGGACATCTGAGACCAAGGTCCAGTCTCGAAGCAAACGTCCCTGCCTCCTCTCTGGCTGACGGCTTCGGGAACTCGCCATACTTCCCTCCTCCCCCTGGTCTTGCATATGGAACTGAGGAAGACACTTTTCCTCTTGGGTGCAGGGAACTGTAGTGATCCTGGGGTCTGTCTACATCCCCAGTAACCCTGGAGACCTGTACTAGTAGGGCAGACCTGCGGGAGAAACAGCAGGGCTCTGAGGGGTTCAAAGTTCTTCTGGTCCCACATCGGTCCCGAGGAGTGACTCAGTATCTGCTCCTCTATGTAGACTTGGTCCATCTGTCCAGATTCACCTGCAGGATTGTCCTGGATGACAGCTACCTCTAAGTAGCATTACACAAGGAAGCTTGGACATAATCTGGGGTTAAGAGGAAGCTTTCGAGAGCACAGAGAACAAATTTCCAGTTGCTCAGAACCATGGGAGCCTTCTACACTGGAGACCAATTACCCTGGAACCTCCCCATCTGACCTAAAAATGCTAGCCTTTTCTCACACCTTAACAGTTCGAGCCTTGTAACACGGATAACCGTGTATTTTATTTCCTCAAGGTAATATACACATTGCATTTTCTTTCCTAAATTAATAAAAATAATTTAAACAAGTAATTTGATTATTTATTTAAATCAAATTAAATAACTATTTAAATGATATCATTTAAATTAAGTAATAAAATACCTATATGACGGTTGCACGATGAAATGATTACATTGACATGTAGTTCATAGTATTGACTTATCATTTACTGAACCTGCTGGAGATTTTTTTGTGGTCTTGTTTTTGTTTGCTTGGCTGTTATACAAGATAAGCACGAAACAAATAATTCCCTTAGGTCTCGACTAAACATATGCATAACACTAAATGAAAATGCTTCTTTTAAAATGTTCAGGGAGCCTGTACCTTCCAACAGAATAGCACAGAGCATCGGGAAATAGTGTCAGACATGTGCAGCCTGCTCTATTTTTTTTTAACCAAGTAATGATATATATGCTAGAGGAAGAGCCACCCTCCAGTGGGAGGAGGGACAGTAAATATCTTCCACGGGAAAAAGAAATATCTAGTCCTCTCACCAGTTATAGAAATAAACTCAAGCTCAAATTAGTTTCAGGGTAAAATCTGAAACTATAAACTATCTAGAAGGGAGCATAAGGAAAAAGACTTTGGGACACAGAAAGATGGAGAAGGATCTATTTTTAGAAGAAAAGCCTGAAATGAAGGACATAAAAGTAAGAACAGACAAGAGGAATCACACGAAACTAAAAATCGTGTGTAGCAACCATAAAAGCAAACAGACAGAAGGGGCAGGTTATAGAATGCTCTAAAATGTTTCCAAATTCTGAAAGGAAATGTATCGGCTCAGGACCCACAAGACCAACTTCTCAGAACACCTTCTCGGTACAATGGAGATGCATTTTCTCCAAAGGGACAGAGGGTAAGGATAAGGGACAAAGCCAGGAGATACAGGATGAGAGAGGTGGAAAGGGAACAAAGGAGAGGGGAGAAAGGGGAACAGGGGAGAGGGGGAAGGGTATTTGTCTCAAAGTGGGGCAAAGGAATGCGTCTGGATAAAGACCAGCTGTGGTACATAGGAAAATGGCAGTTTACAAAGGTACAAGGGGAAAACCCCTGTTAAGATGGGGTGTTTGATTTTAATTGGGCATGCTAATTAGGTGAGCCAAAGGGGGTTTTGATTGCTGAATTTCTAAGCTTGGAGAGCTAATTCAACATCCTTATTGCACTAAACACTTTTTTTTTTATTGGATATTCTATTTACATTTCAGATGTGATCCCCTTTCCCCATTCCCCCCACCCAGGAACCCCCATCCCATCCCCCCTCCTCCTGCTTCTATGAGGATCTGCCCCACCCACCCATCCACTCCCACCTCCCCACCCTCAAATTCCCCCACAGTGGGGCATCTAGCCTTCATGGGACCAAGGACATCATCTTCCACCTATGCCCAACAAGGTCATCCACAGCTGGAGCCATGGGTCCCTCCCTATGTGCTCCCAGGCTGGTGGTTTAGACCCTGGGAGCTCTGGTTGGTTTTGTTGCTCTCCCCATGGAGCCTCAAACCCTTTCAGCTCCTTCAGTCTTCTCTCTCACTCCTCTACTGGGAACCCCTTGATCAGTTCAATAGTTAGCTATGAGCATCTGCCTCTGTATATTTCAGGCTCTGGCAGACCTCTAAGGAGACAGCTATATCAGGCTCCTGTCAGCATGCACTTCCTGACATCCACATCAGCATCTACCTTTGGTGGCTACATATAGGATGGATACCCAGGTAGAACAGTCTCCAGAGGGCCCCTCCTGCAGTTTCTGTCCCACACTTTGTCTCCATATTTTCTCCCATGATTATTTTGTTACTCCTTCTGAGAAGGACCTAAGCACCCACACTTTGGTCTTGCTTCTTCATGAGATTCATGTGGTCTGTGAGTTGTATTTTGGGTATTTCAGCTTTTGGGCTAATATCTACTTATCAGTGAGTGCATACCATGTGTGTTCTTTTGTGAATGGGTTACCTCACTCAGCATATTTTCTAGTTCCATCCATTTGCCTAAGAATTTCTTGAATTCATTGTTTTTAGTAGCTGAGTAATACTCCATTGTGTAAATGTAACACATTTTCTGTATTCATTCCTCTGTTGAAGGACATCTAGCTTCTTTCCAGCTTCTGGCTATTATAAATAAAGCTGCTATGAACATAGTAGAGCATATGATACGTTTGATGCACATGTCTTATTTAAAACCTGTCATGTGATGTATTAATTCTCCAACTTTAATCTGGATACAAACCATACCATAGTAAGGATACCACCTGAACATTTTAAACACAGGCTTTGGGCATTTTACATATATTGGCATTAACATATATCACCATCATTTTTGTCCTTACAAAACGGATTTCTGCATCCTTTCAAACACATCATTGTTTCCAATGACATTTATTCTTTATTCTTACATTCAGTTGACAGTACCCACACCGTGGTTTACCATCCATAACTCCAATTAAAGGGAATCTGAACCTATGACCTATGCAGGTAAAAGGCACATGCATGATGCACACATATACATGTAGGTAAAGCACTCAGACACATACAAGCTAAATAAATCTTTAAAAAAATTAAGAACATATGACTTTGGCTCATATTTAAAGCAACTTTTTGTTATTTTTCTGAAACCCAGGGTTGATATGTATTTTGTCGATTTTAACTCTTTGTAGAAACAGGGTTTATAAGTATCATTTTTTTCTGTTCTGTAGGTTTCCATTGCAGCTAGATCAGTATGCTCTCGAATAGTCAGACATTTAAAATTTTATGTTATATGGCTATACATATTTTTAAAGAGATTCATGTATGTGTTTTATGTAAGTACACTGTCACTGTCTTCAGACACACACAACGCACAAAGGATATCGGACTCCATTACAGATGGTTGTGAGCCACCATGTGGTTGCTGGGAATTGAACTCAGGACCTCTGGAAGAGCAGTTAGTGCCCTTAACTATTGAGCCATCTCTCCAGCCCCAACTATACATATTTTTAAGTGCCAAGGATAATGTCTGTGGCTTACACAAGGCAAGCAGGTAGTCTACCACTGATGTATGTCCCTAGTACATGTCCTATGTGAAATATGAACACTAAATGTCTTTCCTACCTTGAAAACTGACATGGAGACACTAACGAAGTTCTCAGCATATGACTTTTCTGCCTTGTCATTTTCTGCTATCTATTAATAACAAACTCATCCTCATTATTTTGTTTTGTATTTTGAAATTGTTATTTGTGTGCCTTTTTATTATTGAAATATTCATTGTAATAATCTCATTTTTTTTAATTTTTGAAAATTCATCAGTATGGAAAAGTACTATGAAACAAAAAAACCTTCATTTTAATGTGTTGTACATTTTCATTATATTTATACACACCATAAATTCACCCACTGTATAGATATAGTTCAGTTACTTCGTTTGTAAAACTGCGTGGTCAGTGCTGTAATTATTCATCGTGGACAATTTTGTTTCTTGTTTGTTCGTTATTTTTTTCCTCTGCATCATAACGTAAGTTGTTTTCTTTTACTGAGGGCTGGCTGTGATACACAGTATACTAATTACAAACAAACAGTCCACTTTCTGCCTGGGCTATGGATATGATTCAATGGTTAAGTTTCTGTGCTGCTCTGGTTAGCAGACCTGAGTTTGTTTCCTGAGATTCACATCTGGAGGCTCAGGACGGCCTATAACTCCAGCTCCTGGAGATCTGATATCATCTTCTCTGTTGCACTCACATGTATATATCCATATTCACACACACACACACACACACGTACACATGCACACTTCCTACAAAAAAAAACCTTTAAAATGCTTTGTTTCTGTTCATCTGAGTTAACTCTTCTATTATGACATATTAACTTTTGTAACAGGAAGTGGATTTCAAAGCAGCAGAAACGCCCTCTGCAATGATTACACTTGAAATTCAATGGCTTGAGAAGGCTCCATGCAGCACAGATTCTGTCTGTATGGTGAGATCGTTATTCTTGATCTTTCTGCAAAGACACGGTTGTGCAGATTAACAAGCATCCACAGGCTGGCAAGGACAGGTCAGGAATCCCAGCGCAGGGAAAGCTGAGAAGAAAGGACGAGCTCCACCTTGGGTCAAAACAAAGCAAAGAATAGAACTTGGGACTTTCAGAGCCCAGAGGAAACAGGTTCTGAACAGAGGCAATAAGAAGCAACTGCTCTTGTGTATCCAATCCTGCTAAGGAAACTGTTCTCCTTAGAGATTCCTAGTCTCACTTTTCTAGCCTGTGAGGAGTTCAGAGAGTGGGCCTCTTGTGTATTCATTCTCTACCTACAACAGACTGAGAAAAATTACTTCCAACGTCCTTTCCCGAGCCCAGCTTCGAGAGCCTGTAGCCTCTTCCCTGTACGGAAGCAAAGTAGAATCACCCAGGGCTTCAGGGAGCCCACAACTAACACTGTGGATATAATGGTCTACCCTGTGGAAATAAGAACCTGACTCTCTTATTTATTTATCTTTACAGGATGGAGGATTGAACCCAGGGCTTTGCACACGCCCCCAAAATTCCCTACTGCTGGACCCTGTTCTAGCATCTAAGACTTATTTAAATCACTATGAAATATTCCACCTGTGACCTAGTTTTCTCCTCTGT
This sequence comes from Mastomys natalensis, assembly GCA_021653895.1. Lineage (NCBI taxonomy): Eukaryota > Metazoa > Chordata > Mammalia > Rodentia > Muridae > Mastomys > Mastomys natalensis. Next base: position 133,159 of record JAJTUV010000268.1, read on the forward strand.
TGCTGTGTTAAACACTATGATAAAAGCAGCCAGGGCACTAGAGTGTTTTAGTTTTCGGATTATGGTCTGTTTCCATGCCAAGGCAGGATTTCAAGGCGGGAACCTGAAGCAGAGACCATGGAGGACCGGTGATTACTGGCTGGCTCCTCTTGCTTGCTCAGCTACCTGTCTTCGTAGCTCCACCCCGCTGCTAGATGATGGCACTGCCCACAGTGAACTGGGACTTCCCCTGCCAATTAGCAATCAAACTGATGGAGCAAGAGAATTCCTCTATTGAGATTCCTGCTTTCTGGGCGTGTCTATATTTACATGACGTTGACGGAAAAAGGAGAAAGGACAATAGCTAAACTGTAACATTGTGTTTAATCTTAATCCTTGTTGTCACTTAATATCGTTCAGGGTTTTACCTCACCTTAGATCATGTAGTTCCCAAATAAAAGACACAAAACCTTTATATTTATAATAAGCCTTAAAGCACTAGAGCCAGGCAGATATTAATCCTCTTTCTGATTTTGTAGACTCCTCAGTCGATAACCCTGAGATATCACTTGCAATGTTCTGCCTGGTTCGTTCCTATTCCAATAGACGGGCTCTCATTGACATTTGCACATAATCTATCTACCCCATAGTAGCTCCTTTTTTCTCTGTTTCCTTTTTCTCCCCCTCATTGTCCGTTCCTGAGACCCCAAGCCTGGGGAACCTTCAGCTCCCCCTACATCTCTTTTGCCCAGTTATTAGGATACAGTACTTAGCATTTGAATACATAGCAGTACCAATCAACCCACTACACCTTGTGAAAAATCTCAACAACCCTATTTATCCAAAAAGATAGAAAAGGAAATTAGAGAGCTATCCATTTATAAGTGCACTACCCATGGGGCCTCATTTTGTATCAGGTACACTATATTCAGATACAAAATCCATACTTAGTGCCTTAACATCTGGGTACAATTAAGATATTTCTGGATTTTATCATGACGTACTATCTCTAAAAGAGTTATATTAGCAACTAGTTTGGGGCTTTTTTTTTTCTCTTTCAAATTGATGTGACAATCTGTATATATGAATAATTGAACAAGAGTTGGGTTTTCCAACCAATGAATATATTTTACACGCTTATACATTTTTGTAAGTGTTCTCAGTCATGTTTAAATATCTGTATAATTTTAGAGTGAGAGAAGTAAAAGAATAAACATAAAAGATGTCATTTTGCATGATATATAGTTAATTATTTCTTTGTTTTTCTACTCAAGAGACTCAAGTTAGTGTTCATTAACGATGTTAAAATATATAATATTACAAGATAATCAGGTTGAAATTATTTAGCGGGGAGAGAGACAGAGAGAGAAAGAGAGTAGTTTGTCTGTGTGTAAGTCCTAAAATGTGTCTGTTTCAGGAAGATTGTTGTTCAATCTAGAGGATGATTTCTTTTTCAACACCCCAGAAGGCAGGTCACAGTAGAGGACATTGTCAAACCCTATTTGTAATAATTTGCATGCTATCTTCCTTTGTAAAATTTGCCTAGAGATGTCTCTCCCATCTGGAGAGAAGAGAAGCAGCACTATCCACACAGAATACACTTCTCTCAGACAAGTGAAAAAGATTCCCCTCGCTGCTGCAGCTGACGGGAAATCAGTTGATTCCAGCACTGCCAAAAGAGCCGAGGATAATTGAGAGGAATCATTGTTACAAATCACACTGACAGCAGCTAGCGTTTTTAGAAAGGGGAAAAAAAAAAAAAAAAAAAAAACCAGAGTTCAAATGGTGCAAACCCAAGCTCCACGTACAAAGGCTGCGTCACAGGGCACAGGCTGGAGTGGAGGAGTCTGAGGTCAAATCCTGCCTCACTCTGGTTGACTCGGGTGGATGAACCATGACTATGGCTAAGTGAACGGATAATAATTTCTTATTTATGAAGAAGGACTGCTAGGTCCCCCCTGTTAGCTATAGTAGAAGGTTTATGTAAACTTTAATATTTTGTTCTTCGTGTGTAAAAAACCACATGTGCTTGGATGCCTTCTATAGCCTCCACTATCTCCCACAGTAAATGTCCTAGACAGTTAATCTGCATACAACTTGGACACACTAAGGGCACCATTGAGAGGAGTCTCTCTCTACCTAGTCTACCCTCCAATCTTCCGTTTACTTGATGATGACCTTGAACTCTGACCTCCAGCCTGGAACTAGAGTATTGGAATTGCAGGTATCCAGGGCAAGGGCAGTTTAAGGAGGTTCCAGTGATCAAAACCAGGTCGTCTTGTAGGCTAGGCTGCTCTCCCACTGAAGTACAGCTCTAGCCATGGAGAGACTCGATGCTTTGAAAATTACTTTTTCTATTTAGCTTCTATTGTCCTAACATGGAGAAAATGTCATTTCAAGAAGGGCACTTCAGAAAAGTATAAATAGAATTTCTGGAGTGTGCTTGAAAAGTAATCAAGTCTGGGAGTCTACTTAAAAGTTCCCCTGAGATCAGAGTTAAGCTAACAAGATTGTTAGAAAAAGAGTGAAACATTTAAAATTGCAGGAAATATATTCATCTATGTTAATTTATATGATAAAAAAACCAAGTTCGTTAATACAGAACAGACTGACATTGATTATTTTTTACAGTGTAACTTTTGAAATGAAAGAGGAAAAAAAAAAAAAATACTGTTTCTCTTAAAAATTCTCCAAGAATTCACTGCAAAGACCACCTGCAATAAATTTATTCATGATAAATTCAAAGTAAAATGTAATCATTTGTATTTCCTATAAATCTCATCTCCTACTATAACTTTTTAAAAAATTGCTTTGACAAGCCAAATATGTTCTTGAATATTTGAGCAGCATGTGCTAAAATGCAGATTTTTTTTTCTTGCCATCTTAAGTGACTGTCATGACAAACAGATGTAAATAGCATCTGTTTCTGTGGCAGATTCCAAGATACCTTTGCATCCAGACACCTCCAGAAGCTCTCCAGGGACAGCACCTCCTACCCTGCGGTCCTGCAGCAGCAAGTGACAAAGACAAGGCTCAGCGACTGTATTTCTGCAATTATCAATTATATCAACAGAAACATAATGCAAAAGTGATCTTAATGATACCCTTCAGCTGGTTATGTGTATGTGTTTTCAAGGCAGCTTTAAATTTCCTGATTTAGAGCCAATCACCACGGCTTGAAATTTCAGGATGACAGACTGGAATGTGTGTCACCTTCAGTACAACTTTTGGGGTTCTGACCCTGTCTCAGGAAGAGCCTGTTATTTCTCATTAGCATGGACCCTACACTGTCTTACCATGTTACTTTATGATCAGATCTTGGCCAAGTTACAGTGACCATTCTCACCATCTTTTAAATGGCATGGCACTGTGGAAGACCCATGGCCCAAGCCACCATTGGAAGCATGGGGTTAGTACCAGGCAAGGACAGATGAAGCAACGGGACATCAGGCATCTCAGTGGCCTATGTTCTGGACCCTGTGAAGCTCTCATCAATATGGATTGAGATTGACAGTGGGTATACATTCTCTGTTAGCAAACATTGATGTTAGGAGACTATCTTAAACTATCTAGATGGCCTTAAGGGTGGAGAGAGGCAGAAGAGGAAGGAAGAAGGATGCTATGTAAGAACTCAAACCGGAAGAGTCCAGGTTGCTTTTGAGGACTGATGAGGGTGTGTGCCAAGAGAGACCTCTGCAACCTGGAAAAGCATGCAGGAGAGTTCCCCCTATGAAATATCAGCTTGAGATGACAACTGTACTTAGTCCCATGGTGATCCAGTCAACTCCAGTCCACAGACCTTGAGATGAAAAGGGTCTTGGAAAAGTCACTAAGGTGGAAACTTGTCACAGCCAACACAAGGGAAGTGATGAGCTAACTTCAAGTATTGTAACTTATAAACATGAGTGACACAGAAATGCATTGGTTGTGTGAGGTCTGAAGTCGAGATGGAAATACAAACTCCAGGCAACACACTTGCGCTTAGAAAATGAACTTGCCATTGTATAGAAGTAACACTTTGAAAAGACTCTAGATTGCTGCATGTTCATTAAAAAAAAAAAAAAAAAAATGGTTGAGTACAACAATGTACAACAAATGTTCCATAAGGGAAAACCAATTTGATCAAATAAGAACAGGTAAGCCCCAAAGGATAACGACAGAGACACGATAACACAGCCAGAGATCCATCAAAGATCAACTGATCAAATGTAGCTTTACATGTTCCGGTGTCACAAGGTAGGATAAAGAAAAGGTAAAGAATTTGAAAAAAAGATAATGGGAGTTTTAGCACTAATGTTCCAATTGATCTCAAGAGCACATGATGCCTTTGATAAAAGGTTCAACATGGATTAAATCTTAGCAAATTTTAAGAAAGGTCAGAATAAAATTACAAGGCTGAAACCCAGACAGGCAGGAATAAAAATATAGGTATGCTCATAAAAGAAAGCTGGAACTTTTAGTAAGAAATATTAGAGTCAACCAAAAATAAAGATAGATTCAAAACTCACAAAAAGACAAAAAAAAAAAAAAAAAGAAAAGAAAAAAAGGATGTATACCATTCTAAGGAGTCACAGGTTGGCAGCAGCTTAATTCTTAGGAGAATGCTATAAGCAGCAACTGAGTCGCCCAATAAACCCCACCCATTCTCAGTTCTAAACCACAGTTAAAAACCAACTGATTTTCTTCATTAAAGAGCTGGAAATAACACATTTTCAGGGAAAATAACCAAGCAGAGAATATGACATCAGCAGGTCCCAGCCTAAAGAAAACATTGAGATGTAATAAAGTCAATCAAAATATAAATTACAAGGAAGAAAGATAGTGATGATGGTGGTGGTGCTGCTGCTGCTGACAATGATAATGATGGAGGTACATCTCTCTTTATCATGATGATATCATGTGATAGATGATGGAATGATGATAGATAGATAGATAGATAGATAGATAGATAGATAGATAGACAGATAGATAGATAGATAGAGGATAGATAATTAGATGAGAGAAGATACGATTAGGTAAAATAGTGAAAATAATTTAAACTAGAAGATATGAATAGATGACAGGCATATATAGATGGTAGATATGTAAGATTATTGATGACAGATGAGAGATAGCACAGAGATGGTTCAAGCAAAAGGATAGATGGGTAGGTAGAGAAATATACAATAGATATAATAATGGAAAGTTATGAGAATTATATATATATATGTACGAATGTATGTATATAGAATAGATATTTAGATAGAAGATGGTAGACAGATAATAATAGAAGATAGATAGATAGATAGATAGATAGATAGATGACAGCTAGGAGAGACATAGTCATGATAAATGATAGACATACATGAAAAATACAAGGAACCAGTAATAAATAGATGATAAGAATGAGTAGGAGATATACGTATATTAGTTAAATAATATATATCAGATGTATTATAGACACATGATGTCAGAGAGAGTAACTTGAAGAGAGTTACATATGAGTGATAAATACATTACAAATAACATTCATTTTGACTTAATAATACACTGAAGAACGCAGTTGTCGAATTCATATTGAATTAAGTAAGAGAAGTCAACAGCATAAAAGTGAGATGAAATAGCTTGATCAATACTTCTTTACATTGTCTGTGGACTGAGTCAAACACAGATAAAGGATGTATGCTGAGGTCTTCAGAATGACATGAACAGGGAAGGACGATTTTAGTCAGATGAGAGGAAGAGAGAGAGCTGCCATGACTGCACACCTTCAGTCTTCTTTCCATACGAAGGCAGTGAACAGAAAACCAAGGATGTAATCAACATAAATATATCAATTATCTAATTACTATTTGCATTCTTCACTTTCATCCTTTACCACAGAACACCCAAGATGCAGAAATTTATGAAGAACAGAAATCTCTACATTTTGGGCTGCTTGAAGTACGAGAAAATTGGTTTAATTTTTGAGGTTTGTGTGTGTGTGTGTGTGTGTGTGTGTGTGTGTGTGTATGTGTATATGTATGCATATGTGTGTATGTGTATATATGTGTGTTATCCGTATACACGCATATAACCACAAAATATAGATATTAGAGAAAATGAAGCATGTACTCGGTTTAATCCACCCGACAAAGCCTGTGTGGAATGATTACACAAGGATTTCAAGGTATCCAGAAAATATATAAAAGATTTTAACTAATAGTAGGATCTCAAGTGTGTAAACTCTTGGCAAATCTCTCATGGGTTTGAAACCCAAAGATTTAACTGTACATTCCATCATGGGATGGCAAAATGTAGGACAAGAAGGTGCCATTTCAAGAGTCTAACTGTGAATTGCACTTAAATGCAGAGAAAGGGCAGTTAATCAGAGTCTCAAGAAGGAGAAGATTATGAAGGAAGAGACAGATCTGAAGCAGTAAGGACAACATCAGAAAGCAAACATCTAAATTTCAGGAGAAATGGGAGCCGGATCAGAATTTTCCAGAGAGTTCAGAAACTCAGCAGAACCAAATGGCTTAACACAGAGAACAAACACCCTGAAGACGGAAGAAAGGAAGGGGAGAGCAGCAGAGCACTGTTCAAAGCAAACACAGTAATTTCAAAGCACCTGGGAAAGATTGAACAAAGACCCCTGGCATGCTAAAGATTACCCAACTTCTCTTCAGAAACAGTGGATAATAAAAGAGTAGAATCATCTCTTTTTTTCCCACCTACTGATGTTTATTGTATATATAATCATAATGGATAAAATTCAGAAGCAACCATGTTAGGGTTTCTTTAACACTCTGATCATTCAAAAACAAATTTAATAAGAATTTCTTTCTCAATGCCTTTTTAAAATCAGTGCAAACAGGTAAGCATCTACAGAGACCAGTTAAGATTTGTATGAACCTGTCAAATGGAATCAATGGCCACCACCAACCACTTACCCTGTCCCTGCCCCCCCCCCCAAAATCCAGAAAAATAGAGTATCCTCAAAAAAAGTTCATGGGCCTGTGAATACATAGCATTTTATTATGTATTTGATTTATATTTTCTTACCATCTGTGAAGTATTGAGAGAAAATTGACAAAATGAATTATGGAGTCTGTCTGTCTGCATTAGACAAGAGTCCAGCAGGAGGAATCACTGTGTGGAATTCACTCTGGGAACATTTCCACATTGTAACAGGAAATATTTAGAAGCAAGGCCAGGGGTAAGTTAAGTCTCTGAAACGTGTTCTCTAGTAACATAAAACATTAAACTAAATGGTCATTAAAATTTAGGGGACTAGAAACATGGGTAATAAAAATACTTGACACAAATGGAAGACATGAAAACGAAAACAAAAAGTTCATATGCAAAATTCAATGAACAAAAGCAAATGAAAAAGGTTTTGTTTTTTGTTTTTTGCTACAGTCAACATTGAATTTTAAATCCTTCAATTAAAGTGGATATTTTTAAACTTGAAGAAAATAATAATCACTTATATCTCACCAATATGAATTAAACCATAGGGGCTAGGGGCAGGAATTAAAACACAGACCATGGAGGAATGATGATTACTGACTTGCTCTCCATAGCTTGCTCAGTCTTCTTTCTTACTCAACCAAGAACCACATGCCCATGGTGGGCACCGCCCACAGTAAGCTAAGCCCTCCTGAATCAATCAGCAATCAAGAAAATGCCTACAAGGATGCCCTTGGGCCAATCTGATGAAGGCAACTCTTCCACTTAGGATTCCTCTTCCCAGAGGACTACAGTCTGTGTTGAGTTTACATAAACTAACCACCAATATTGACCCTTTGTCAAAGAAATACACAAACACATCCCTATTAAACAAGCTTCAAAGGACCTGACACCCTCTTCTGGCCCCAATATGTACTGCACCCTGTGCATACTCAGGCAGACACAGACACACATGTGTGCACACACAGACACCACACACAAACACACACACACAGCACAAATTTTTAAAGTCTAACTGTAAATTTTAAAGATTTGGAAAATATAGCCTACGACAACAATATTACTAAATAAGTAACTCATGAATAGAAAAATGAATTCCCAGGAATACATGTAGACATTTAAATACTTTAATTTTAAAACCAAATGGAGTAGTAATTGTGTCTTTCTGCTAGTAGGGTGACTGGAGGGAATTTGGGGTTTCCATGCCTTCCTCTGTCTCTGAACTTCCTTGCAGATGAAGTTAGGTTGTTGTCCCCAGACTCAGCCGTTGGCCATTTGCTTTCTTTTATTATTATTGTTGTTGTTGTTGTTATTTAATCTTTTTTACAATCCAGTCATTATCCCCCTCATGGTCCACCCTCTGACTATTTCTCATCCCATTCCTCCCCTGACCCCCATCTCCAAGAGGATGTCCCCACCCTCCCCAGTCCCCCACCCTACCAGACCTCCCCACTCCCTGGGCCTCAAATCTCTGGAGGGTTAAGTGCATCTTCTCTCACTGAGGCCAGACCAGGCAGTCTTTTGCTATATATGTGTTGGGGGCCTCAGACCAACTAGTGTATGGTGCCTGGTTGGTGGCTCAGTGTCTGAGAGACCATGGGAGTCCAGGTTAGTTAAGACTGCTGGTCTTCCTATGGGGTTGCCCTCCTTTTAGCTTCTTCCAGTTTACTCCTCACACATATTTCCCATTCTTTCCTCAATATTCTCTGTATTTTGGGAGTCAATTCCTGCACATGACATTCTCCAGGTAATTCTATTATCTAACTCTACATCATGTTCAGGCCAAGGATGACATGGGCAGCATAATGCCAGACTCAAAGTACAATATCTGGGTCTTTTCCTTCCTCTTCTTTTTCATTAAAAATTATTTAGTGCTTGTGTGTGTGTGTGTGTGTGTGTGTGTGTGTGTGTGTGTGTGTGTGCATGGATGTGTTTCTATTTGTCAAATCCTGTGTGTGGAGGTCAGAGGACAAGTTACAGGATTCTATTCTTTCCTTCTACCTTGTGGGGTCTGGGAATTTCTAACTTAAGTTTTCAGGGTTGGCAGCAAGCCCCTTGATCCACTCAGTCACATCATGGGCCCACAGCTCTTTCTCTTATTTCTGTCCAGTGAGTTGGATCTCCTGTGTCTCCCTCCAGGTAGCCCTGCCTGTCTTTGGAGGCACAGCTTTCTTTCTTTATATACCCAGCAGGTTTCTTTTATTTTAAATTGACTCTGTTGATAGATGACAGAGAGATCGCTTAAGGATTATGACAAATCACATCCCTCGAGGTCATTTTTAATGTATTTATTTATGTTGTTACCGTGCCTGAGATAACCTTCCCACTTTTTAAAACACTTGTCAGCCATTCCGACTTTGACAGGAACCAGCCTCCACTTCTTCCCAAGTAAGTTCAAAATACTGAACCTATTAAAGTGACACCTGCCACTTTTAGCCAGAGGGTTTTCCTGGGAGTGGTCCTTGTTTGTATAGTCTTGAATACCAGCGTTCCACACTCATTAAAGGGCACGCTTGTGAAAACGTAACAGAAATTGCCCTGCCCAATCTATTTGCAGCGGGAGGTCTATGATTGGACACGAAAAAGGAGGAGGAGCAAAGGGTGGCAGAGGGAGGGAGACGAGGGAGAGGGGGAGGAAGGCAAAATGGCTGTGGACCTGGACCCGTGTGGCATCAAGTAAATAAGTAGATACGAAATGTACAGGTTAGGGTAATTGGGGTGACCTTCTAAATTGTGTGGGCATCTTGTGTATTGAGATTTTATATATATGTGTGTGTGTGTGTGTGTGTGTGTGTGTGTGTGTGTGTGTGTGTGTGTGTATCCGTTGGTTAATCTTAAGCTTTAGAGTTTTGATTTACTCGGTTACTGGAAGGTGGGTCCACCAACAACTGTGTGGTTATGGCTGTGAAGGTACTGGCGGCTGCAGGGACAAGCAAACCGAAGCTGGAAGCACAGTGACTGGTCGCAATGGGGGCAAGCTAGATAGAGTAGCCCAGAGGACACCCAGCCAGGACCAGATGGCTCGCCGCCAGTAGCCAGTGTGGGAACATGGTGGTTAAGCCGGGAACCAAGCTGGAGGTCTCTTTTCTAATATCTCCCGCTTCAGCTAAAGTTGTACTTGTATATATTCCTGTTCCTCACATACCTCCTACTAAGTGTTTCAGAGGACATATATGTAGAAACAAAGAGCTGGGTGCTCTCTGAAGTGTCAAATGCATGCCAGAACCTTAGAAGGGGGAGTCACGGAGAATCAGCGAATGTAGCATTCCTATTACAGTGGGCCACTCAGCTGCGTCCTAACGCCTAATGCACTCGGTATTTAAGGGCCTGCTACTCAGAATGAATAAGCCAATGATGTGATTAAAGTGCAAATTAAACTATCAAAAGCATTAAAATATATAGGTTTTGCAGGTAATTGATGAAGCAAGGAAAGCATAAATAAGAGGTGGTAATTAGACCGGTCTGTGGTAAAACTGAGGTAGTTGCTGATTTATTTCTCCACATCAGAAGTAAATTTGGAAACAAATGTGTTAAACAGCAATTGCTGTTTCTATGATTTGTATAAAGTCGTATATTTAAGACTTGAAGCCTCACTTTTCATTCTTTTTAAGGAAAAAAAAAAAAAAGCCATTTCGAACCCGTTGTGTCTCTGAGGGGCTCCACGAACTTTTCAATTGGAATGCCTTTTCTGCGTACTCAAGTTGAAGTTACAAGATTCTGTATATTTAAGGAGCAATCACTTGTGTTTTTGATGTGATAAATGTGGATAGAATATTAATTGATGATGTCAGAACGCAATTCTGAGAAGGACAAATACCTAACGTGATCATGTGCCAAGAACAATAGTGACTCAATCAGCCGATTCCCGACAAATGGGATAAAAAGTAGGCTGGACTTTTAAACCCAACAGCCCCATCCTAATTCAAAGAGAAATACTGAAGTCTTAAAATGTTACACTGCAAATTATGAATTTTCAGTGGTTCCTCTGGTTCTATTGGGACAGTGAAACCATTCCATTTAAACTCTCCATCCAGGGTCACACCTGGTAAACAAATGCTCTGGGAAAGCTAAACTCTGGGAGTCTTCTTGTTTGGCTGTTTGTTCATTTTGACAGATTCTGTGTCATCATTGCAGTGGAAATTTTGACTGCTGAACACCTGCCTTCATTTTTCCCCTTTGACCCTGGATCATCTCCTATCTAATGGTCCCAACTGCTGCCTTCCAGACATTTGCACCATGCCTTGACTTCCCCTGACAGTTCTCATATTATGCTGTATGACTACCAGCTAATATGTCTAGCTCATGACAGACTAAGAGATCAAACAAACAAACAAACAAACAAACAAAAAAAAAAAAAACCAGTAACCCTGAGTTTATAACCCTTTTTATATTCCTTGTCTGCTTGTCCTGATCTTAGGTTACTGTTTAAAATGTTTTAGTACTTTAGGAAATAGGGATTTATGTAACTTGTTGCTGTAGTCCAAATTTGACAACAGTTTTTTGTAAAATTTAAAGAGTTTAAAAATATGGGACTACAAACTTCTGGTCTATTCTTGATTCTTAGATATCCATTGATGATTAATTTTGCCTTTCATTCTTGTTGATCACAGTGAGATCACTGAGTCAATGAGAAACTGCAGCAGAAAAGAAAAAAAAACACTGGGCCTTCAATAGGTTCGGTAATATCAATTAAATGGTAACATGTATTGTGGTTAGAAGGTTTTAATATTAAAAATTCAGCCTGTTATTCAAAGACAAGGGAGAGAAGAGATTTGTGACAAAAGCAGAGATGGTAATGATTATTCATTCTTAGTTATGTTAAGCATACATAAAACAAATGAAACACCATACTCTAAAAGTGCTTGTATTGGTTATATGTTGATGATGAATTATGTAATAATAACTAATGGCATAAATGTTTTGCAACCTACTTTTAATAAACGTTCAATCTCTCCTCCTGCCCTACCCGCAGAGGTAGTGGAAGAGAAAGAATCGGATATGTGGAATGGAATGGAAGTGGAACTGTTCAGCAATAGTTCTTTGGGAGGTCTCAATCTTCTTTGTCAGCAGTTCAGCAGTGCAACATAAAACACTAAATGAATCCAGTACCTCGCAGCACTCGGCAGGCAAACCCAAGCATGAACGGCAACCTAGTTTAATCCGAAGAAAAAAGAGGCTTGCCCACGCACTCAAGGCCACTCAACAACCCTTGTAAGGCAAACCTAGTACTGGTGTCAGTAGTGAAGAAGGGGGAGCAGACAAACAAACCAGTTTCCCTTCCCTGCTGTAGAGTCACATTTATACTCCTTCATCACAAGTCCCTTCATGTGTTTGCTATAGCAAAACACTTTCACCTGTGTCTGCTTCAAAAACACTCTTTTGGTATGTTTTAGAAGCATCCTTTCACCTGTGTGCCCCAGCAAAACATCATTTGATATAACCGACTTTTGAAAGAAATTACAAGTTTCCACTTCACACAATCACCATTACTCCTCTCTAATCAAATTCTCTGTGAGTCAGGAATCTGGGCCAGTGTGCCGGTTTGTTAAGGGTTGGGTACATGTCACAGGTGTGAAGCTTGTACAAAACTTAAATACCAATCCTGACAGAAGAAAGACTGGCTTCAAACTCACTCTCAGCCCATCAGGGAATACCAATTCTTCTGGGAGTGGTGATACCTACAGACTCTGAGTCTGTACCCTTTGGGCATCTCAGCCATGCAGCTAACTTCAGTCAAATGTACAAAGCCCCAAGGGAAATAAACAAAATCCAGTGAGACAAAAGTAATGCCGTCTCAGAATGTTGCCTCTTAATAGAATGTTGTCACTTAATAGAAGTGACCTGCTTGTGTCCTGTGACACACACAAGGGATCATTGATGGCTTGTGACCTCAGAGGCTCTGCCCATTGAGGTTTGTGTAATAATCTTCCTATATAGAAGCACAAATGAAGACTATTTATCAGTGAAGGCTGAAATAGTAGAACAGTTCTCAGGAGACAGTGAGGCAGAATAATAAGGAAACACATAATACCTCTGTTTATAGTAGCCACTAATGATGTGACAGTCATACACAATAGTGTTTAAATCACTGATGCATGTCTCCTGCACACACTCTTCTCATGTTGGTCAGAGAAAGGTCACATGGCACTTGAGTGAGTTACTTTTTATATCAGTCAAGGGTATTGTCAGCCTTGGTAGCTCAATATACTTTTGTTCCTGTAAATTTCTCTTCTAGGCCCAAAAGTATGAGTGACTCAGGACAGGCATTAGAATAAATGGCACTTGACTGTCTGAATCAGAGATTGATGTTGCAAGCATGAGGACAAAGAGTTCTGCAAACAGTGACCTAGTCCCTCTGAGACTGTGGGACTGCGTAATGGTATCCTGGTTCTTGGCTGGGCATGGGCCTAGAACCCTGAGACTCCAAGGGAGAAATAGCAGGAGTTTAGCCACGTCCCCAGAACTCAGGATCCTGACAAGCAGTCTAGTCTCCATGGACCTACATTGTTCAGTCACTTACAGCCCTCCCAAAGTGCACAGGTAGAGGGTGTGACTACAGGCCTCAGGCCCTAGAGATTTACATACTAATGAAGGTCAGAGGGCAGAGCCAATTAAGCATTCCTCCCCAGAACCTCCCCCTTTCTCCCTCCCTACTTAATACAGGTTTGCCCTGAGTTTGGGGGGGGGGGTTACATCCAGATCCATCCACCATCCGCCATGACAATAAACCCTTTTGGAACCAAGGACTTCCTCATGTCATTGGGGCCTGCCGGGCCTCCTGTCGCAGAAGCTTCCAGCCTCTGGAACCTTAGACTTTCTCTTGCATGTGGGAACCGCCGTGTGGAAGTCTCCAGGCAGCCTCCCCCTGCGGCCCCGTATACCCACATGAGACAACATCATGTTGGTGATAAAGCTTCAGAACCTCTAGTTTCATGTGTCCAGGATTCGTGCAATAGGACAGGGGGCAGAGATGGATAAGTATGAAAAGGAAAACGGGTATTTTCTGTTCTGTGAAAAGACCATTCACAATCTTAGAAGCTTCAGGGTCCCTGGGTTTGAGGCATTGTTGAAGAGAAAGTTTAGAAATTCTAATGGAAAGAGACACTCCAACAGAAGAGGCAGGAGAATCCCATCTGTTCTGAAGATGTGAGCCAGAGAGCAAGGGGTGCAGACATGGAGTTGACAATAGCAAGACGTGATTCCTTTAAAGAGCCACCAGAAGGGTGACAGCTCTGCTGGCCCCAGGAGTCAGCGCCAGACTTCTGACCTCCATGTCTTCAAGGTAATACTGTTCTTATCCGCCCTTTAAAATAGACTGTGGCAGAGCTATAATAAACTGTTTTGAAATAATAGCTAGTAGTTTCTCTCAGATTAAAAAGAACCTGTCACTTATGAGGTTACATCTAAGGACATACATTAAAAGAAGAAATTTTGAAACCATGAAAAATTAGGCAGTCAACATAGAACTGACATAAAATAAACAATAAAACATGTTTAACTTTAAATATTCACTTTTGCATTTATTCTTGGAAAATATTAAGTTTGAAAAGGGTTTTTTTAAACTATGGATTTACCACATTTTTTTATATATGTATTTGATATTGAACAACATTTCTTGAAACAGCAATATAGGCATCCCAATAGCATCATATGAAAAGGCACATATAAAATGAGAGTTAGTATTTGTATAAGGAAAGTGCAAGTCCTGTCACTTTTAGAAGAAAATTTAAAGCAATTTTAAATGTTTATGTGTTCTATCAGAGAAGAATCTACTTTCAATAAAAATGTTTACAATGGGCAAATATTTTGAAAATCTGTATTCAGATCTGAAATAGAATGTTTTAAATGAGAAAAATAACATTGGCTCCAAATCTCTACTAATATGATATTAGAGAGAAATATGATATCACTTTATTTTCCAAAATAGAGTTTACAGAAATGCCAATGTGTCCCTAAAAGTAAGAGCATTTTGTGTTTGTCTTCATCATTCTAATGTAGAATACCATTGTGATGATTTTGCTGGTATTTACCAAAGAAACAATCTACAGCAATTAACAGGACAGACAGACAGATATAGACAGACAGACAGACAGGCAAGATTGCCCTTGACAGTCAGCAAGCCGGAGACCCAGAAAGCTGATGACGCATCTGGGAGCCAGATACCTGGAAGGGCTTGCTGCTTCTGATGTAGTCTGCTGATGGGAAAAGATTAGAATCACATCTTTTTGTCATCATTTCTGCTAAAAATGTATCGTAATTTTTATCTTCAGAGTTTCGTAAATGTTACTACTTTTTCAGCACTATTCTAAAATATTCAATTTTATTCACCTAAGAATGTCCTTTCTGAAAGACGTCAAATGATGGCTTGTATATGTTTTGGTAGATTTGCGCATTAAACGTAATATGTTGTCTTCAAGTGTGCAGGGAGTCAGATGTTCATCCATCTTCACCGTCTCCCACGAGCCCTGGTTGAGGTCAATGGATCTCCATACAGAGTAAAACGACACAGATTTGGGGAAGGCAGTAGGGAGGATAACAGGGAGGGAAGAAAGGTGAGCACAGGTGATGGAGGGGGAAGGCTGGTCTAGGAGAGGGATGAGCACTGTTGAGGCTCACAGTAACCAGAAAGTGTGTGAGACTATAACCAGCATATACAGTAACCAGTAAACACATAAGAGACTACCAGAAGACAAATATAACATTTAGAAAGTAGTATACAATTTTTGACATATATAGAATATATATATATATATATGTATGTATGTATATATATGTAATTATGTACTCTACATATAAAACTATGCAGGAAACATGACATAGCCTCAGGTGTTACAGTCATTAGTACTTAATAATATGGGACAAAGGTCAAAGAGGATACTTACAGATAGCACTCCATCAACATTTCCAGTATGAAATTAATAAATTATGGGTGACAAACGGGTAAATACTTAAGTTATAAAAGAATACTTTAAGAGACTACAAATGTAGATCTAGAAACAAATAATCCATGCCTTCTACACACACAGCTTTGGAAAATATGCCTGGTAGGTTCTTTCTGTTATGTAATAATTTTAAGACTCTACTCTATTTCCTTTAATTGGATTATTTGCATTTTGTTTAAATTGAGCAAACTGCATGTTTTATATTTACTGACCCATCAAGTTCAAATGTTTAAGCTGGAAGGCTGTCTAACAGTCTGCTCTCTTTGCCATTTGTAAATTCTTAATTCTTACTTAAACATCTCCACAAGGATAGAAACATGTTATGTTCAAATGTGGTCGCAGAGGCAGTGGCATCAGGAAGGATTTACAATTTTGTGCTCTCATGTGATTTTAGTTTATAGTTAATCAATTGTAAGTGGGTGGTGGTCACCCTACTGGACAAAACAGTTATAAACGACTCACAGATCGCTCTGTCAGTTTCAGTATCTTTGACCACCCGGGTGGTCAGAGCTTTCTTCGCCTCAGCATCTGGGACTGAAAATGTTTGACCACCACTGCCCTCATTTGCCTGAGTTATGTCTGTGGGGGTATTCTTCCTTCTATTACAGGGAACTAAAGCAGTGCTCACCTTCTCTACATGAGAGTGTCTCCATCTTCTTTGACTTCACTCTAGGCTTCAGTTTATGAGTGATCTTGCAAAGGTCATTTGTAGATAAGACTCTCAGACTGATCAGGCCTCTGGGAATGAATGAAACTTGTTTATGAGAGGTCACCATGACCTTCATACTCTTTAATGACTGCTATGAAGAGAACCTTTTTCTATATTTTCTCTTTTGCCTAAGTCAAAAAAAAAAAGAGTCTCTTACATTAATGTATGATCCATCACGACTAAGACGATGTTTTCTATGAAGCCCTAATTATGTTGATAAGTGTTTTCCTTGGTAGACTTTTAAGAATTTACACATAGAAAAAGAAAGCAGAATAGTATCAAAAATCTTTAAAATTGCATGTTTTCACTTGATGGGTCAAATAAGTAGAAGATACGCAACTCACATAGAAAGTTTAAACAAAAATGCAAATAATCCCATTGACATGTTAAAATGTGTTTGTTTTGTTTTAAATAACAGCTTTGATCTTTTCATGAAAATTATATCTTTTGAACAGCATTGTTTCCTGGACAATGGAGGTTTCACCCACAGAGGAATCTGGAATATATAAAGAGCTAAGGTTTTGGGAGAATAATGAACATTATCCTTCTGCCAAATTTTTTTTTTTAAAAAGGGAAAAATATAGTGTTTGTAATAAAAACCTAGTGTGAATATAAAACATATACCTACTGTGGTTGCACCAATGCTGTAGGTACGTTTTGTTTTCTTACTAAAATATCTTCTAAAACTAACGCAGAGACAGAGACTTCTAGGGAATTTCACAGGTTAAATATAAAATCACAGAATACAGTCAACAAAGAGATTCAATTATTTTCATCACCGGCTCTAAAATTATTAGGCAATATAACACATCAGAAAATATATCCAAAATAGGTTTTCAAATGTATATAGGCATCTCAAAATTTGGAATTTTAATAACCACACTTACACCCGTGTTACATGAAGTGACCGTGTTCTCCTGACTTTAATCCTGTTATAACTTAGTAAATCTAGACTTAAGGGGTTGTTTTGAAAATATTTGATCATCATAAGTCAACACTGTGGTCACTTGGTGAGTGTATTGAGGAGAAATTTCTTGTTCAAGGAATGTTTAGGGAAGGGAATTTTAGAACAAATAGGAATGAACATTCCAACAGTCAGGTTATTATGAGTAAGAATGTAAAACAAATGACTAGAAATAGTCACAACTTCTATGTGAATATGAGTAAGGGTCTTTCATACAGACACTCCAGGACCCAAATCATGGTCGGGGGATCTGTGTGTCTGTCCACAGTCCCATTTATGACTTAGAATGTACTTTCGAAGTCTCCAAAAGAATGACTTCTATGTCCTCTCTTTCAATTGAAGAAGCAGGTCAGATCCATTGGTTTTCAAATAATCTCCCTTTCCAGGGATCAACTCAATATGATCAAGGAAGCTTGCCTGATACTACTGGCAGAACTTAACCCACCAGGACAATGCCACAGTCATATATTGCTGATCTTAATTTAACATTTTTTCAAGTGAGAAGTTATCCGTGAGTACAAACTGATATTGTAACAGTGTATGTGGAAAGCTTTGCCCTAAGCTCTTTGGGAAAATGTAAATTTTTATTTATAATAACGTGAAAATATTCACATAAGTTTGTGTGTGAGCAGAGAACAATGAAGCCAAGTATCTCTGAATGGTGGGGGAAATTTCTGAGAAATGTCTCTATGGGTGTTTGTTGTCTAAAGGTCATGTGTACTTTTAGAAGTAGGTAATGTATGCTGCTACCATCTATATGATAATTCCGTGTGTGTGTGTGTGTGTGTGTGTGTGTGTATGTGTTGTGGGTATTAGACCAAGGTGGATGGATACAGAGACTGTTGAATACATACACAGTGTGTGTGTGTGTGTGTGTGTATGTGTGTGTATGTGTGTATTGTGTGGGCATTAAATCAAGGTGGATGGATACAGAGACTGTTGAATATATGCACTGTGTGTGTGTGTTTTAAAAATTTAACTTGAGACAGGTTCTCACTAAACTGCCTAGACTATCATCAAATTGGATACTCCTGCCTCAGCTATCTAGTTGGTGTTTCAGATGTATATCACTCTTCCAGATTTACTCAGCTGTGTAAAAATCATGAAGTGATTTAATTTTCAGAAAAGTCTATAGGGTCAGGGGTCATTGTGCTAAATGAGATGAGTCAGGCAGAGAATGGAAAAATACTGTGTTTTCATTTACGGGGCAAGTAAGATGGTATTGTCTAAGATTTGGTGGAATCAGTTGTGGCCACTAGAATTCGAAAGGGGGATGTAAAGAGGCATGGAGGTGATGAGTTCCTGAGAACAGGAGCAGTGGGACTCAAGGGATATATTCTAGGGCCCTGTGGCACAGTGTAACAACTAAAGTAGAGGATAACTGACTGAATAGTGACCAACAGATTTTTTGAGTAGATGTGTTACGAACATAAATAAATAGTAAATGTTTTAGGTGATAGGCTAGTTACCTTCATCTGGTTACTATGCATGCTCAAAACCAAAACATGATAGCCCCGCATAAAGAAACATCATCTGATAAATAGTCCTATATTCTTCTTTTCCATAAAGTGGATTAGACTGAGAAATGAAGTATCATTGGACTCTAAAAATGTTTTGTTTGTTTCTCTTTTTTCTATGTATCTTAAATTGAAGTTGTAAAGATACCATTAAAATTCTATATTCATTTACTGCTTTTCTGATTTACATCTGAAAATTCCCTGAAATTTTAACATACTTTTGTTCTTATACTAAGTAGTATTTGGAATACTACACTGAATCTTGCTTTGTACAAGCAAATTATGTTAACCCACAAAATCATACATGATATGATCAAAAGATAAATGGCAAATAGAAGTACATAGATTATTATACAACTAAATAAATTTATCATAAATAAAAGACTGACACACAAACAATTATCATATAAAATACTAACTGGAAAATAAAAACCTTTCTCAGCTGCTTCAAATCCTGTTAGCTATAATCTTGTCATTTAGGAATAAATAACAATATAGTCCTGCATTTAAATGTGTGTGAGATAGCTTTTTTTTATGCAGAATCTTTATAATGTTTTATTTTTATCAGAATATTTCTGAGCTTTATCTGTGCAATGACAATTATTTTTCACTTATTTTCGGTTAGAGAACACCAAGAAATTCTTCGATTCTGCCTAACAGATAAAGATAAATCTCTATTTCATCCCATTCTTTTATGCAATGTTACATCTAATTAAACTTGATGCAAATTAATCTAGCCCAAATATTCAACTGTGAAGGAAGAGTAGCATTAAAATAATCTTCTTTGTAATTCAGGACAAGTTCTTGTAGAGAATCTCAAGAATGTATGGATGTAGCACCTGTCAATAATAAATCTGGTGGCCTGTGGCTTAAGTAGGAAATAGGAGGCGGAACATCCGGAGGAGAGAGAATTCTGGGATAGAGCCAGGCAGAAGATTTAAGGGGGAAGATGTGAGGAAACTGATCCCAGGTTGCCAGCTACGTGGCAGAATGTAGGTTAAAATAAATGAGGTATCTTCAGTTATGATTCTATTCAGAAGAGGATCTAGCCATATGGACCAGGTATTTGTGAATGCATCGTGAGTCTGAGTCTTATTTCTGGAAGCACGGGGCAGGGAAGAAGAACAAACGAATAACGTCTACAAGTTCCAAATTTGTGCCCTCATCCTTCCTACTCTTGTTTCGTTGTGTCATCAAAGTGTAATTTGGAAAATGATTGACCAGGAGATGCGACAGACATCTGCCAACAGGGCTTGTAGCTGTGGCTCAATATCCTTCTCCAACCCTTGTGTCACTGCTAACCTCCTGACTCCTGACCCCTGTTCCTTTGTCGTCTAAATACACACCTGCTCGCTGCTCACTGCAAATCTGTAGTGCAGGTGCTTTGAGACAAGCTGAGACCTCCTGCTCAGTTCTCTTGTGCAGGAATGTCTGTTTGACCCCATCAGCTCCTCACAGCATGTGGAGAACCTCAGCGTGTCACTACTGTATCAGGTCTTTACAAGATTTGCTCTGATTTCACCCAACCAGGGACAACCTTATTTGCTACTTCCTTTCATGTGTATTCAACATATTCAACATAGTCATATACGGCCTTCGTGTTTATCTTCTTTTTTTAAATTAGTTGCATGTTTGTCAGTTTTATATATATTTTTAATTAATTTATTTTGTGAATATGAGTACACTGTAGCTGTCTTCAGACACCACCAGAAGAGGGCATTGGATCCCATTACAGATGCTTGTGAGCCACCAAGTGGTTGCTGGGAATTGAACTCAGGACCTCTGGAAGAGCAGTCAGTGCTCTTAACCACTGAGCCATGTCTCCAACCCTGTTTTTAATCTTCCTATTACATCCTTTAAGGTCCTTTTGAGCTTAGACATTTTGTTGGAGAAAAAAACCAAAAAGATATAAAGGTGAGTCCTGGTATTGGCCTCCCAACATTTTGCTTTAGAGGAATGAATCAGAGGACACTACACATTTAAAATAGGCATACGATACAGGGGATGAATATGTTCAATAAGCACATGTAGTTTGGGTCTTAAATTAGGGGGTTCCTGGGTGCGGGGGAGGATGGGTAAGGGGATAACACCTGAAATGTAAATAAAATAGCCAATAAAAAAATTAAAAAAAAAAAAGAAACACTGTTTAATAGTTCAAGTAGCAAAGCGAGATTTCTCATATGATTTAAATAAACGTGTGGTCTAAATACAGACAGAACAAAGACACAAGGTATTTATGAGATTTCCAAAGCCTAATATGTCTGAGAAAGATTTCTAGAAGCTTCCTGAGAAATGGTTCTTTGGTCCAAGGCAAAGGAACCCGGGTGGATGAACTCGGGGAAACTTCTATCTTAGTTAGGGTTAGTATTGCTGTGATAAAACACCATGATCAGAAAGCAACTGTTTGAGAACACTTCCATATCACTTCTGTTCACCAGTGAAGGAAGTCACATCAGCAACTCAAGCAGGCTGGTTCCTGGAGGCAGGAGCTGATGCAGGGGACATCGCAAGGTGCCCTTTATGGCTTGCTTCCTATGGCTTGCTCATCCTGCTTGCTTATAGAACCCAGGACCACCAACCTAGGCATGGCACCATCTTCAATAGGCTGGTCCCTCCTCTATCAATCAGTAATTAAAGCAATGCCTTACAATCTTGGGTACAGCTGAATGTGATAGAGACGTTTTCTCAATCGAGGTTCCCTCCTTTCTGCTAACTATACCCTGTCAACCTAAGACTAGCCAGCACTCCTTCTCTTTCTAATTTTCTGCTAACAATGTCTGTGTGGCTTTTGAATTATTAAGATTTCAAATCCACAACATATTGGTAAATTCACTTTATCCTTGAAAGCACATAAATATGTACACACATACACACACCCATGAGAATTCGATATTGCTTAACTCATCTTCTCATTCGAAAGGAGGAGAAATGAGATTACACAAAGAATGTGAGAACACTTAAGCCCTGTTCTGGTTTTGAACTGATAAACCTATGTTAGGATTATGCTGATTGTATTTAAATAGATGACAGGAATGAAGAACTAATTCTAAATTTATTATTAAACTTTCAATTTAGCTTCTACAGCTGGGAAAAATACACGGTCCTCAAACATTTTGACCTTATTTCTCATAAAGCCAAACATCATTTCTTTCCATTACTAATAAACTAATGAATTAATTAATAGTTGTTAATGATGATTGGGAAATGAATAATGCAGATATCAAATCCGATAGACATCACCGTTTGCCATTACGCTCCTATGTATGATACGCCCTGAAATTCCATCAAGATTTTTATAAACAATGAAAGTGTCATGTCTTAATTTTTGTTACTAAGTGCTTCAATTACTGCATTGTAAATATGTAATATTATAACTGTCTTCCCTTAAGATACACATGCAGACAATATGGCAGATTCCATATCAGATTACAGCATCTATTTTTTGTTGCACCACAATTTAAACCGAAGCATAATTTTATTTTATATAGTAACAAAATTGCCATTCTGGGAAATAGCCTTCGTAGTATACACTGAGATCATATAAAATGAATTATTATTGCAGCTAAGTGTTCACTGTGAGAATCTTAGCTTATCACCGGGTTGCTGGCTGTATTCTTGTCTTCCTTCACTTTTGCAATAAAATAGAAAAGATAGGACTGTAAAGAACACTGTAAAATTACAATGTAGTACATTGACATGAAGCATGGAAGCTTGCTGACAGTAATCTCAATAAACGCCACACCAGAGATATTAAAAATATATGTTGCTGTCTACTAACAATCCAATACCCAAATACATTTATATCGTATCTGCATTTGCATGCTATTCTAAAAAATGCTGTTATTTTAATTAACAAGGCATTGAAATCTCATTCAATAAGAAATCCGAGTGTTCTATTAAATCATCAATAAAATTCAACAGTAGCAACAAGCAGAGTAATTGCTAAAACTTAAAATGCCTTTGAAATTTTGATTGTGAGAGACTAATTAAATTCAGCTGGGCAGCATTATCATCTGGTACTTACATTTAGAACACAATGGGAGACTTGGCCACTGGATCTCTGCACGGGAAACTGCCTTTCGAATGCATTTACTGTGAGTATGTAGAGAATATATAATTTTTAGACACTCCAGAATCATGTAATTAGTTTTCTATATCTCCTGCCTTGCTGTAAATAATCTAAATTATCACACTGTTTTGTTTTATTTATTTATTTTTTTAATAAAGTTGCCAGAGGTCTAAGTGAAGCAGGGAGAGAGATTGTTTGCAGAGTGAAGAAGGATGGGTAAATGTTAAAACAAACAAACAAGGACAATAAAAATAAAAGAACAAAAGTCTGTTGAAAGGGGAGGAGAAAGGTGAACCAAGACAGCATAAGGATCTTGTCCTAATGTGCTTTCTGTCGTACTGGTAAATACATGATTAATCTCAATTTTTAGAAGAAAGGACTTACTGGGCTTGCAGGTCACAGTTTATCTTTGAACTAAGTCAGGGTGGGAACCCAAGGCCAGACAGGACCTGGAGGTAGGAACTGAAGCAGAGACTTTGAGGAGTGCTGCCTACCAGCTTTGTCATCATGACTTGCTCAGTCTGCTTTCTTATACAACCCAGGACCACCAACTCAGGTGAGCAGGCACTCCTATATCAATCGTTAATCAAGAATACTCTCATAGACTTTCCCACAGGCCAATTTAATGGTTCCTCCAGCTGAGATCCTCCAAGACATATCTAGTTTGAGTCAACTTGACAAAGCTAACTCTGAAAGATCCCAAGCAGCTGGTTCACTCCGCACATTTTTCAGTGCCTGCATTATTTTTCATCTTTGTTTTCTACATGGAGGAGTTTAAATTAAAAAATGGCTGCTATAGCCTCATATATTTGAATGCTTAAGCATCAGAGAATGGCACCAGTTGACAAAGATGAGGGGGTGTGACTTAAGTGGAGTATGTGTGACCTTATTGGAGGAAATGTGTCACTAGGGGTTGGCTTTGAGGTTTCAGAACCCCATGCCAGACCCAGGTTCTGTTTCCGTCTCTTGGCCTATGGGTCAGAATGTGGTTTTCAGCTCTTCCCTGGCACCATGTGAGCCACTGTGCTCCCCACCATGATGTTAATGGACTAAACCTCTGAAACTGTAAGCAAGCCCCAATCAAAACTCTTTCTTTAGCAAGAGTTGCCTTGGCCATGGTGTCTCTCCACAGCAACAGAGCACTGACTAAGACACGGCATGATAGGAAAGTTGGCCAATATTGATTTTCAAACTCCTATTTTGCACTTTCTCAAACTTCAAATTTGATACTCCAAGATGAACTTTTCAGTTTCTTCAGCTAGGATTCCTTCGGATAGAGAAGGGAAGAAAACTTTCCCTTAGGGTAAAACTGTCTGGAGGAGTGCCAGCTTCATATAATGCACTACTATTCTGACAGGATGATAAGCCAATTAAATAATCATCTCTCTGTATGCACTGCTATGTTGTATGTGGAATTGAAAACAACTGTCTCTAGGTCTTGGTTTAGGTTAAGTAATTGAAATTATTTATTAAGTGCCTATTAAGTCTGTTCTGGAAGCCAGGCCAAGTACTGGGACACCACAGTGGAAATCCTAAGAGTTACTTTGTCCCCACAGGATACCCTGTGCAGTGTGGCAAAAACTGGGTTATACATGAATAGAAAGGCAAATAGATGAGCTCAACGTGGAATAGAGGTATGGAATAATTAAGCGTACTTCTTCATATAACACAGAAAGAGAAAAATCTCTGTGAAGAAGATGCTGGTGAATGTTAAAAGTGAACGTTAAAGATGAAGCCAAAACATTTTCTTATTCTGAGTTGGAATCGTTCTCCGAGTCCAGTGAACTGAAAGAGTTCCTAGTTGAGAATGGAGAAGCAGTCAGGCCATGCGTGACCAGAGGAGCCCAGGATGAGGAATTCTCACTTGCAATAATAGTTGTTTATATCATTTCAAGCTAAGAAGCAGTAAGGTGTCATTTATGTTTACTCTGGCAGCTATGTGGAGAATGCCTTGTGAGGAAGGTGAAAATCTTTGGATTGGTTGACTCTTAGATGTGGGTGTTGAGAGGAATGAATGCTTTAGGTTGCTCCTTGTCTTAGTCAGGGTTTGTATTCCTAAACAAAACATCATGACCAAGAAACAAGTTGGGGAGGAAAGGGTTTATTCAGCTTACACTTTCCACATGGCTGTTCATCACCAGAGGAAGTCAGGACAGGCACTCAAGCAGGTCAGGAAGCAGGAGCTGATGCAGAGGCCATGGAGGGATGTTACTGGCTTGCTTCCCCTGGCTTGTTCAGCTTGCTTTCTTATAGAACCCAAGACTACCAGCCCAGGGATGGCACCACCCACAATGGTCCCTCCCATACTTTGATCATTAATTGAGAAAATGCCTTACAGCTGGATCTCATGGAGACATTTCCTCAAGGGAGGCTCCTTTCTCTGTGATAACTCCAGCTTCTGTCAAGTTGACACACAAAACCAGCCAGGACACTCCCTCCGTTTAGCACTTGAATAGTTAGATTGACTCTAGCAGTCAGAGCTAATATGGAGGAAATGCCTTGGTGGGAAACAACCGCACTGGAAATACAGACCTCAGAGTCCACCACTGCAGTGGAGAGTCAGCACAGACAGAGATCATCAGGTGACTGTATATGCACACACTACTAAAATTCAACTGGTAGAGAAAACTGCTGTCAGGATAGTGTCCTCCATGAAGATGTCACAGCATCAGCTCAGACGCTTAGGGTCTGCACTGTGACTGTCCTTCCCATGACCATGTCACATACATTGAGAAAATAGTACTTGTACAGAATGATTTTGCTATGGTCCTCCCCTCTGTCTCTCTCTGTTTCTGTCTCTGTCTGTCTCTGTGTCTGTGTATGTCTCTGTCTCTGTCTGTCTGTCTCTGTCTCTGTGTCTGTCTGCTCTCTCTGTCTCTGTCTCTATCTCTCTTTCTATCTCTCTCTCCATCACTCATCTCTTGTCTCTTCTCTCTGTGTGCACTGCTTAGAAAGCTCTCTTGGTATTTTGTTTGCTTGACACTCTGCAGTTTCATCTATGTGGCTCTGCTGAACCTCATGAGGGATGAGAAAAAGTCAAGGAGTACAGGCGAGGAGGGAGACATGAACTGGGTTAGAAGAATCTGTAGCCAAGAACGTGGACCCATTCCCTTTAATAACAGCCCACTGCTATGGATTCTATTCCAGTCTAGAAAGAGCCAATCCATGTCTACTAGAGATCATTAATCTGCTCTGTAGTGTGGAGCTCGGAACTCCCTGCCTTCCACTTGGTTCCCTGTTATATACAGCTACCTCAGCGCCACCACACTGGCCACCAAGCTTAAAGCACAGGGCTCTATTGGAATAAGTGGCATTCGATCATAGCTGGTGTTCATGAAGAGCAGCTTTGCATTGGTGAGGCTTATCTTGACCTCTAGATGATGATCCTGACTAATTTGCTTACATAGATTAAGCAGATCCCTAGCATCGAACAATGATTCCTTTAGTCACCACCAGAGGTGAGAGTCTCTGACTCTTAGCTGCTTTAAGTGCCCCTCCCTTTTTGTACTGCTCCTTGCTTATCTGGCTTCTGATATTTAAGTGGGATCCCCTGATTTCTAAGATTACCAAACCCAACAGCATAGCTACCTGTTGAGTCACCAATGAGGCTTCCAAAGACCCCGGTGGCTTCCCACCAGCTCATTCCTCATCACAATGACTTCTAGATTTCAGCATGATGAGCAGAGCTAGAGCTACCTGGTGATTTTCTCCATTACAACCTACTCTAAAATCTGGTTCTTTAACCCTTTGATTAGAACATGCCATCACATTCTCTAAGCATGTGGAGGCATCAGAAGAACAGGAGGAGATCACTACCATCTTATTGAGATGATGATTTTCATATCTCAAGAGGATTGGGCCATATCAAAGATCCATTACTTTACTTGGTATGACCTTCCTGCTATACCAACAGCTTCCAGATCAAGGCACAACTTATGATGGTTTCTTCTTCTAAGTTATACATTCTTTTTCTTTAGCCTGCTTAGCCAAGCTCTAAGAATAATTACTGCTCTGGTTGCCAGAGGGGTGCAAGAAGACTTGTGTCAACACAGAATTAGCGTCAAAATGAGTGAGTAAATAAATAAATAAATAAATAAATAATAAATAATGTAGCATATCTGGCTCTTAAGCGGATAAACATCTTCCTACTAGGTGCCACTGGTTCATAGGCATCTGCAAGTGCAGCATGCTCTAACATACATGTCCAATTATCACCAGAGTCAACAGTTGGTAAATGACCCCCCACCCCATTTCTCTGAAATCACAGCATTGCATTCTCACTGCAAAGAGGAACAGACCGAGCATAAATTCAGAAGTACAAAACACTTGTGAACATATAAAGACGATTTAGCCAATTTACTAGTAGTGTTTTAGTTCAGGAAGAAAGAAAGTTAAAAAAAAAAAAATAGAATTAGCCTATGAACGTATCCTTAAGGGCAACACCATGTCTCCATTGCCATGATATTCAATTTAATTAAGAGAAAAACATCTGAAAAGAATATGTTTAAAAACCCAAGTTCAATGATGTAGAAAAACTACCCTGCATGATCATAAACAAAAGAAATAAACATTAAAATGGTGTTTGTTAATGTTTGCCCACATTGTAACATTATGTTGATATTTGAACATTTGTTTCAATTCTCTGATATTTTGATCACTGAAGAGAAAACATGTGTTAAAACAAACAGGACAGCGCTTGTTAGCAGAATCATAAACACATAAATGAGGCTCTAGGTATATGGTATAAAGTAGGCACTTTATAGATGTTTATAGAATAAGTTCATTGATTAAGACACATAATTCTACTTTTGATAATTTTGGCTATCACTGTACCTGTTTCTGGAAAAGTCTCAGAGGAAAAAAAATACATTTTCATGATTTTCTTTGAGTGGAGAAATCTCAAAAACTATGTACTTTATATTGCGATTTAAATTTCTATTCTTAGGAGGAATAAAGTTGCCAAGAATTGTTATATATTCCAAGTAAAAGAGATTGGTAGTTTCAGACCTGAAGGCGCTGAAAATTCAATTGATGTGTTTTATAGAATTCTTAATGGAAAGAAGCCCGTAAGAAAATATTCAAGTTTAAATGTAAATGTAAAGTGTGTTTTATTTATTTAAGAAGTTATCAAGTCCCATGCATACAGATGACTCTTCAGAATAACTGAGGAATTGCAGGCTTTGCTCTCAATATCATCATTGGACCAAATATATTAGAATCCACTTTTGACATAACATTGTAATTATATTTGACATAACATTATAATTAGTATGTGCACTAATTGTATCGGCACACCTGTGTTCGAACTGATTTTTTTAAAAATAGAATAAAGTTAGATTGTTGGCCATTCCAGCCCTGGTATTCAAGAACATAAGACAGAGATTTGACAAGATTAAGTAATTTTAAATACACATGCTGCAAATTTATGGAAAGAGTTCAAATTAGGGAGTTTTATGACATGTTTAGGCAAAGATCCTGTCTTCAAGGACATAACCAGCTAATGCAACCCAAACCTTCCAAATTTACCAAGGCATTTAATTTTGCACATCAATGTTCCAGTTTGTACATGTGTTTTATGTCCAACCTATGTTCAATCTTACACACATGTTCAACAGTATTAAGAGGTGGGGCGTGTGCCCTCCTCGTTATTTGACTTCTTTGAGATGTTTGAATCTTTCCCAGAAGGGTAAGAAAATGGATATGGGAGGTTGATGGAAGGAGGGAACTGGGTAGAAAAAGGGATAGGAAGAGGCGGGGAGAAGTTCCTATGTAGGGAGAGCAGGGGAGAGAAAAGGGGAATCAGATCGTTGGGGGCTGGGGACTGATCTCTAGGGCATGACAGAGACCTTCGATGGGGAGAGGCCCCAGGGTGTCTAAGGGATGACTCTAGCTGAGATTCCTAGCAGTGGTGGATAGGGATCCTGAAGTGGCTACCTCCTGTAGCCAAGTAGGTTTCCCAGTGGAAGGATAAGGACAGCAACCCACCCACAAAGCCTTTGACCCAAAGTATGTCCTACCTACAAGGTGTGCACGGACAAAGATAGAGCGAACAGTGAGGAAATGGCCAACCAATGACTGCATCCCTTGGGCAAGAACCAATCACTGACATTATTAATGCAGACAAGGAACCCAGTGTAACTGTCCTCTGGGAGGCTCCACCTAGCAGCCTGGAAAGAGATGCAGACACTTACATCAAACAGTAGATAGAGCTCCTTGGCAGTCTTAAGGAAGAGTTGGGAGAAGGATTGAGGGACCCAAAGAAGACAGGGACTCCAAAAGAGAACCAACAGAGTCAACTATACTGTACTCTTGGGGTCTCTTAGAGACTGAATCACCAACTAAAGATCGTGCACTGGCTACACATACACAGCAGATGAGCAGCTTGGTACGGCAAACAACTGTAGCAAGGGCTATCCCTGAGCCTTTTTTCTGCTTGCCTGTGGATCCCACACACCTAAAAGAATTGCCTCCTCTGACCTCAGTGGGAGAGGATGTGCCTAATCCTGCAGGGACTTGATGTGTGGGAGTGAGTGGATGGGGAGGTGGGGGTTGGGAGGGTGGTGGTGGTGGCGATGGCGGTGGCGGTGGCAGCGGTGGTTGTAGTATTGACATCCAGAGGGGTCTCTCCCTTCTCAAAGAGAAGAGTGGGAGAGGACTTGCATGGGTAGGGGGGAGAGGAAGGGGTGATACTGGGGTACAAAGGGAATAAATAAATTACAAAAAAATAGAGGTGAGGTTGAACACTTAGGAGTGATTAGTCATTGAAGGCTCTGTCCTTCTGGATGTATTATTGGCTTAATAAAGAGGCTAGTGGGTCCACATATCTATTTCATCAGCCCTGTTCAGGAAACACTCAGTCCTTGAAGAAAGTGTTGCATGGACTCACAACAAGACTCTCACCAAACACAAAACTTGACCTGAGAGCTGCTGCCCTCCAGGACTACAGGGAAGACATTTCCGTTGTTTATAGGTTGACTTACCAGTGCTGGGTATTTTGTTATAGTGATGAGTGTACTTAGTCATAAAGTTAGTACTCCTGTAGGTAAATATTCAAATATTTGGTGTCATTGAGAAGGCCAGTACAATTAGAGGAAAAGAACCCTTCCTCACTGCTGGTTCAAATAGAAACTGCTGTGGTTATTAGGGGAATCGTGAGAGAAGTTTTAAAGAATGCTAACAGATTGTTTGCCCACTTTTAGGATTCTGGGATTTCCACCTACAGTTAACTTCTCAGGGTTGTCAGTATAATTGGAAATAAATCAATTATTAGGAATGATTTCAGTTGCACTTACAATAACATACAACACTTTATATTATCTATACATTTGTTTAGTGTTAGCCTTGGGCATCTTCAATATATATTAACCAATAATTAGCTTTTGTTTCATTCAGATTACCCTATCCTGTTTCATGGGTAGTGCAAATCCCTTGTAAGGGAATATGTCTCCAACTCTTTCATTTCTGCTCAATTATGGTGACATCAGGATTTCTCATTCTGGACATTGATGTCCTTCATCCGAGTAATCCACAAGCCAGATTCATTTCGAACATTGTAATAGTTACTATTTTGACCCTACTCAGTTTATTAAATAAATTAGGAATAAGAGAAATAAACTAGATTTCTAGCATTTACCCGCTTTGAAGACTTTCTGCTCTCTCTCTCTTCTCTCTCTGTCTCTGTCTCTTTCTCTCTCTCTAAGAAGTGTTTGTTATTTTTAGACTAAGATGTGACCTTATGGTGACATTTGACCATTTATTTCAATTCTTGGATTCTTCGATCACTGAACAGAAAACAGATGTTACAGCAAACATGGCAGGATTTGTTAACAGAATCCTAAACGCATAAATGAGGTTCTAGGTATGTGGTACAGAGTGGGCACCTCCTTCTCTTCCTTTACATGAATCCACATATTTTGTCCATAGTATTTTCCCTTCATGTTGAAGAAACAGTTTCTTGGAAAGAAGCATCTTCAATGTGTACGTTTCCAACAGTATTTCTTCTGGATAGGATAATTTTGATGTGCACACCATTTTAAGTTGGCAAACATTTTTCCCTCTCAGTACTTTATGCCTTTAACTTCGCCTTTGGACAGTTTCTTTAGAGACATACCATGTAAGTCTTCCCTTCCTTTCCTTATTTCAAACATCATGCTTAATGCATCCCTCTTTGGTTCCATCATCTCTTTCTTGGTTATGATATTCAGATTGTTCAGGTGTATGTGTGTGTGTGTGTGTGTGTGTGTGTGTGTGTACGTGCCAGAGAGAGAGAGAGAGAGAGAGAGAGAGAGAGAGAGAGAGAGAGAGAGAGAGAGAAGAGAATTAGAATAATAACTACCCTGGTTTTCATCTGTCAGACCAAAAACCTAAAGGATATGGTGTAAATATGGTTGTATTATTTAGGTTTTATGGTTGGGTTATAGATTTATATTCCTAATAAGTGTATAGGATTAAGTAAATATAATTAACATGTTATATTGTGCTGCTGGTTCTTTTATATTTATCATATTTCTTTGGGCACTTGTTTGTTATTTTCATTTTTTTAATTATTTGGGTCAAAAAGAGTAATTCGCTCATTCACACGGCTACATTGTGAAATAGATTTTTATACTTTTTAATGATCATTCTGTGCATTATACCAGTTATGCCCCTAGAAACTATTTAATAGCCCTTTTCTGGCGGTATGCTGTGAGAGATAATCTGACCTTCGTCTCCCAGGATGAATAATAAGTTATAAGCCGCCTGGAAGATGCTGAGTCAGCGTATAAGGGATAATAAAGTATCTTCATGTATAAAGGGAAATTTTCTTCACAAGCGATGGTATCCAGTATGAATTTCTCTTACATCCAAATATAAACTTGTCTATCTTTCTCTTTATTTTTATTTATTTTATTTTATTTATTTATTTTTTATTTATATTTTATTTATTAATCTCATGAGCCATATTTATATTGGATTTTTTTTCATTTTCCTGTTGACACATTGGTACCCTGTCCATTCTGGCTGTTAATCTTTTTGTTTTTATTCATGGTACATGGAAGAATATAAAGTTTTATATTTTTTCTTGTCTCAGTTTTGTGCCAGGGCTCACTTGTTAGCATCTATCATGATATACAAGGGATATAATCCCCATTTCTTTGTGGCCATAAGTCTTTATTTCACCTGCAAATTAGCTGCTTCTTTAAGTCAGCTACAGTGTCACAGACCATTCACCTTCTCTACATTTTCAAGAAAACATTTTCTTGAAAGATGTAGAATTGTTTCAAATGTGTGTGCCTGTACATGTGTGTTTTTGTGAATATGTATGTGTGAGAGTGTGTTTTGTATATATGTATGTATGTATGCACACCTCTGTGTGTGTCCCTGTATATATATGTGTGCATGTGTGTATGTGTGTGCTTGTGTGTCTGTGTCTGTGCATGTGGACGTTTATGTGTGTGGAGGTATGTATATGTGTATAGTTTGTACATATGTTTCTTTGTGTATATACACGTGCAGAGGTGTGTTTATCTCTGTGTATATGTGTATCTGTGTGTGCATGTGTGTCTCTGTATTTGTGTGCATGTGTGTTTATTATGTGTGAATATATGGTTGCATATGTGTATTGAGTGTATTTGTGTGTATATGTGTGTATATGCTATTTATATAGGTGTGCATATGTGTGTGTATATGTGTGTATGTGTATGTTATCTTCCTGAAGACATCAAGAAATTTTAAGTTTTGTTTCTGAATATCAGAAACAGGAATAGATATATTTTTTTATTCAATACCCATTAAATACCCCACTCCACCCCACCCCACCCCAACCAAAATAAAACCCAAGGAATTCACACTAAATCTGAGAATCCTACATCCCTCAACAGAACTTCCATCTCTCAGGACCATTTTCCATTCGGATTTCACAGCATTTGGTTAGAATCTCATTAATCGTGCTGCAGGGGAAGTTTATCTTTTCTAGTAACCTCACCTCCCCCCACCCCACCCCCTCGTCAAACGTTTATTTGATTCTCTCAGTGAAGCCTTTCTGCTGGAATTCATGTCTTATTCTTTTGGCGGGTACCAGTCTTGCATTTTGACGGGGAAAGTTGAACGGAACAGCCAGAGATGCCAGGGAAGATCACTCCTTCATCCCTAGTTCCTTAGGCTATGTCTGTCCTTACTCTTGTAGCCCTAGGGTGTTACACACCCTCCTGAAAGTGGATTTAATCCAGGCCAGGACCCCACAGTAGATCCAATAACTGCACGTCTCAAAGCAGTAACTTGGATTTAAAGATGCATCTACAGCACATGGTAAGAGTTAATCCCAAGTCTCCAGTTAAAGTAACGCAGCAACTAATGGTGTCAGGTTACTCCTAAGGCTGGGATGCTCAATGCTTGACAGTTTGGGTTGGAAGATCAGCATACACATACACAAGATACATACACAGAATATGTATACACGGGATAACATACACATATATACACATGCACATACACACACACACATACAAACATACTCAATACACACATGTACGCATATATACACACATAATAAACATACATGCACAGGAACACACACAGACACACACATGTGCCTCTTCTTGAATAGTCCAGAAAAAAAGGATCTTAGGACTACAAGAATACTTTATAATATCTACTGGAGATGTAACTAAACACTAAATAACAGGAACAGTTTTTATTTTGTATTACAGCATATAATTATAGGCTTTTAAATGTGAAATCTACTACTTTTGGAGACACTTTCAAAGAAATAGATTATCTTCATCAATTAAAACTTAGATTTAATTAATCATTTAGAATAATTTTCTATAACTAATAGGGAAATTATACTGTAGAATTTGAGATTTTTCACATTGACAATTTTGTTAATAGTAACACGACACACATAAAAAACACATGTGCATGCCCACTTAATAACTTAAATAGGACATTTACATATCAAAATCATTCTTCTTCATGGCAAAAATGTGTATTTTTGTCTCTCAAATCTGCTTTACATGAGGGAGCAAAGCCTGCTCCCTCATGGTGCTTGGTGAACCTCAACACAGCTGCTGTGGGTAGCCACGTGAAAAGATGGAATTACATGAATCCCATTGCAGGAATTGCAGGAAAACAAAGCATGGGGCTACAGAATTCCTTTCACACTGTTGCTCTTCGTGTATCTGACGCTCCCTCAGTTAAACAGAAAATAAGGGCACACTGCTAATGCCAGTGCTGATTTCAGGTATTTATGTCCTTATGTTCAGATAGAGCTAAAATTTATTTAAAAGAGACAGTGCTTTAAAGGCAGGGTTGGGAGTTTATAGACTTACATTTTTGTTCAAAGATGTTTATTTCATCACTGTCTCTTTTTGGGTTGTTACTAATTAGTTTGAATAATGCCAACTGATATGCTGATTTAATAAAAGCATTACCTGCAGAATTTTGAATCTGTACATTCTAAAAATAACACAGTTACAGTTTAGATTTCCTCACAAAAGAGAAACACTTTATGCTGCTTCAGATTTTTAATACTTTTCGTATCTGTTTTATGTACTTTGACGGGAGTGTTACAATGTTCCAGTCACTTTGACTTATGGCTTGTTGTGGTGGTTTGAATAAGAATGGACACCGTAGGTTTATAGATTTGAAGGCTTGGTCAATAGGGAGTGGCACTCCTTGACCAGGATTAGGAAGTGTGGCCTTACTAGAGGAAGTATGTCACTGGGAGTGGGATTTGGGGTTTCAAATTCTCAAGAAGCTAGACCCAGTCTCTCTCTCTCTCTCCTCTCTCTCTCTCTCTCTCTCTCTCTCTCTCTCTCTCTCTCTCTTATATACCTGCCAATCTTCATGTAGCTTCCTTTCCAGCACTATGTCTGCCTGTGTATTGCCATGCTTCCAACCATGATGATGACAAACAGAACCTCTGAAACTGTAAGCCAGCCCTAATTACATACTGTTCTTTATCAGAGTTCCCGTGGTCATGGCGTCTACTCACAGTGATAGGACATTGACTCTGCTACCTGTGCATGTGGCTGACCAGCAAGCAAATCTCACATATGGATGTTATTAAAACAGGATTACTGAGGCCATGCTGTGCTTGCAGACAGGAGCCTAGCATAACTGTTCTCTGAGAAACTCTACCAGTAGCTGAACAAGACAGATGGAGATACTTATAGCCAACCACTAGACTGAGGTCTGGGACCACTATGGAAGAGTTGGGTGAAGGATTGAAGGAGATGAAGGAGATGGAGGGGATGGCAACCCCATAGGAAGACCAATAGTATCAACTAACCTAAACGCCTGGGAGCTTCCAGAGACTAAGCCACCAACCAAAGAACATACATGGACTGGTCCATGGCCCCTGACACATATGTAGCAGAGGACTGCCTGATCTGGCCTCGGTGGGAAAGAATGTGTCTAATCCTGTAAAGACTTGGTACCTCAGGAAAGGATCATGTAGAGGGTAGTGAGGTGTGGGGTGGAGGAGTTGGGGGTGGGGTAGGTACCACCCTCACAGAAGCAAAGGGCAGGGGGATGGTATGAAGAACTCTTGGAGGGGGGGAATGAGATGGGGGCAACATTTGGAATATAAATAAATAAAACAATTAATAAAATAAAAAAGATTCAAATTGTAGATAGAAAAATGAAAAAAAAAAAAACTAAAGAGATAATAGCATTTTGAAAAAAAAAAAATGTTCCAAGGCAAAAGCTACATCTTAAAATTTAAATACAAGTAAGAAGTTCACCCTTTGTTTTAAAACCATATTTGGTTTAAATTTTCTAATTAGTTGTTATGGCAACATAAGTATCATTGTTTGTTGTGACTACATGGAGAGGGAAAATACTTACAAATGAGGTTTTTCTCTGTGATCTACAACAAAAGCTTCACCGTGATCTCTACAATTTTAAGTAAAATCTATGTAGTTTTTATTTCTCGTTAAATTCGTCTAAGGTAAGGTAAAAATGATTAATTCCAAATTACCTCCGGCATTACAAGGTCGCCGTGATTTGTGCACGTCTATGTGAGCTGCAGTAAAATCGCCTAGTAGGGATTTTAGTCAGGAATCTCAGATTGCAATACAATTCTATAATAAGCAATTTAGTTAAAAGTCTTAAAGGTACGCTTCTTTACAATATCTTCCTTTTACCTGCAAGAGAGACAATATTTGGAGTCAAATAGTTTGGCTAATATGGCATTTTAAAGTTCATTAAACATCCTAAAGATTCACTAGTGAACTACCTTCTCTGCTTGAATCACTCTGCCAAACAACTGAGTTTGACACTTAAAATTTAAATATAGTTTGTTTTTTTTTACACAACTTAAAATATGCTTGACTCTATTTTGTGCAATAAACTTGCAAGTGAGTAACATTTTGTTCATATCAGTAGCTTTGAAACCGCAAAGAGCTGTCTTCCATGTTTGTGATCACTCGTCTGGGAAAGTAATCAAGTGTTGTACATTTTCAAGCCACTCCTGGAATAGAGACATACAGTGCGAAACTCAGCAGCGTCAGGAGAATCAGCTGTGCATAATTAAAATAGTACAGTCACACTTTTCCTGGAAAAGTAATTAAATGTGTGAGGAAATCGTATTTTAAAAGTATAATTCTCAGATTGCTAATAGCAAAGAAAGGTGCACGGATTTATTACATAGTGCTAACATTGAGGGTTTATGACTGGGAAAAAGAAGAGGAGGAAAATATATAACCTCTGACCCTGGCCACTTAGTTCTGATCATAAAATGGTTATATGCAAAGAAAAGGTGTAAAGTCTGGTAGTTCTGCTTTTAATTAAGCCCTCCCATAAGTGGTTAATCACTGACATTTGCTCTCAGGTTTTTAGTGCAGAAGGAATTCAAAACTCTCACAATGTCCATTCCAGCTCAGAAAGCACGAGAAATGTTCAGAAATAATATATGATGGTGACATCTGCTCTGATACAATCTATAAATAAATCAAGTTATATAAGTACAAGACAGAGACACAATTTTAAGAGTAAAATATCAAACTAATTGTGTATAGGCATTATTAATTTGCATTTATTCTTTCAAGTAGACTAAGGTAATATTACAGCATTATATTTTCCTAATTATGCCCACACACTGAAAGAATCTTAATTAATATTGGTTCTACAGTTTCATTCTGGTTTTCCCCAAATGTTTTTTCTAATAAAATAAAAGCTAATTATATACTGCACAAACTAATCAAGCCTGAAAGTTCTTTATCTGTCTATGTAAATAAAATATTTTCACATTTTCATTTAAAGTGTAAATGAAATCCCTGGTGGAAGAGTGATTTCAATTAAAAAAATACTCAAGAGTTTCACGTTCCCGTCTGCAGTGGAGTGATTGTATTTGGTGAGGTATCCTGTCATAAATAAGTATAAATCTGGGAGAGCTACTTTCTCTTTGGGACAGCAGACACTGCAGGACAGAGACCACAGGATGGACAGAATGTCACAAGGTGACCCCAAGGTAATCACACCATTTGATTACAGATTCATGTTGACTCCAACTCCCAGAAATGAATTCAGTCAGAACCTAGTAATCTAGTGGAATGAAACAGTGAGAGATTGTAGCTCTCTGGTGCCAATAAGGGTGAATTTCTTGAACGAGGAACAGAAAATAAGAGAGTTATGAGGGAAGGAAGGCTCTTTAGACATCTGTGTGGCGTCTGGTAAGACATTCCAAACAGCTGCCTAAGACACACGCACTGCTTTCCCGCAGGCTGAGAGCTTCTTATCATGTTATTGGAACAGGCAACTGGATGTGTGTAGGATTGAGACACTGGACCTGCATCCCACCATGAGCACAGATATCACTGAACATCCTTGCTACTGATCGGGGACTTCATAAATGCCACTGAGAGTGTGTGTGTGTCTGTGTGTGTGTGTGTGTGTGTGTGTGTGTGTGTATGTATGTAATTGCTTTCACAGGTGACAAAAGGTAGCTCCCCTGTACCACTAGAATTTTTCCTCTAGACAAGACTCAGGATCCCTCACCTTCTAGCTAGATATTTAAGTCATTAGTTAAGGGGTTTTATTTGTTGTTGTTTTTTGTTTGTTTGTTTTTGCTTTTGCATTTTGTTTTCCTATGCAGAAGGAACTAATTCAAAAGCACAAGGAAAAATAAAATACAATTTCATATAATCAAACTTGTTTGGGAATATTCCTTCTGAAAACTGGCTTAGAAGCCTACATATATTATATATATGTATATATATATATATTTTTTTTTTTTGGCGTGGAAGCATATTGGTGAATACTTCACCTAAAAGAGCCTATTAATTTCTAGCAGCCAACCAAACAACAGATACATTTAATCTTACACATACAGCAAGAAAGATTCTTGCCATCCAGTTGGATTCTGAGATTTTACTGCATCTCCAACGAGAATAAGCTACTCTACAAACCACAGCCAAGCCTCCATATGTTCTGCTGTGCAAGAATCAGCATTTATTCAATAGATAAGCCTTGCTTTTTCCAAGAGAATTGTGCTTAGCTGTAGCTCATGAGAGACTGTGGAACAGAGGCCAGAAGGGAGAGATTGCCTTCAACTATGACATGATAAAACATAAAGAATGTAGCTGCTTGGAAGAAACTAAAATTTGAATATATCTCGGCATGACTGATACACTCCGGTCACATGTGAGTCCGTGACTGAATACATTAATATAATTCAATGTTCATCCAGCAATATGAAGGAATGTTCACTTCAATTAATATGACTGTTTAGGGGTTGAAGTTACCACAGGAGAGACTGGAAAGCCGTGGGTTTGATTTCGGTGTTGTATAGAAACAGAAAATAAATGCAATACTTCAGGTCACATGAATGGGAAGATTGAATCATGTCAGCAAAAAACCCAAAAACATGATTTATGAAAGACTACTACTGTTCAGCAGAATTCCCTCCTGAAAGATTCTTCATGACTGCAATTGCAGAATTCATTTTTTAATTGTCCAATTAATCATAAAATATTAGAAAATAAAACCAATTCAGTTAAATCTTTTTTAAAAAAAAAAGTTTGTATGATATCTGCCAATATTTACAAAAGCTGGAACAACTGATTGTAAGTTAAATTATGGATTTCTTTCTTTCTTTTTTTTTTTTTTTGTAACCCACAGATAGTTACAACATTACAGTTGTCTTTGTTGTTCTCTTATTTTGAGACAGGCTCCCATTCAGTAGCCTAGGTTGGACTGAGGCTCAGTATACACTATATAAGCCAGGCAGGTTACAAACTCGGCATCTTCCTGGATCACCCCCTCCCCGAAGTGAGCTGGAGAATACAGGTGTTTATCACGATCCCTAGCTACAATGTTTTATTGTCTGATTCTATATTTGTTTTCTATACATTTTAATATGTATTCAACTACTGCAGAGTAACTAAGTCACAATGCCAGCTGCATTTATCAGTAGAACTACCATATTTCCTGTTTGTCTCCAGGAGGAAGTATCAGTGTGTCTGTGATTTATCCAGTAGATAGGATCTCATTCTCTCTCAGTTTTCTGCTTTTCCCTTCTTTCAGCATGTACTCTGGCATCTGGCTCCCATCTCTGCTGTAAGATGGCTATATCACACTTTCTAATGATTTCACCCCAGGCCTTTAGAATGTGTGCTGGAAGACAAGAAGCAGAGAAGATGGTCTCTCCCCGGAGTCTCTACCCTGTTTGATACAATGTTGCTTCTTCAAGTTCATGGCAGCAAATTGCTTCCATTTTCCCAGGTAACCCACTGTGACTTCTTCATTTTACATTTATTTGTTTTCTACGTCAACATTAGTTCGCTAAAATAACACGTATTTTTGTTTGGTTTTTGTTTTTGTTTTTTCCCCCATGAGTTAAATTACATTCAGAAGGATGTCACTGAAGACTTACATAGGTGCTGAGAACTTCCTTTTTCCAAGTCAGGATCACCTTTGTTCTGTCACAGTCACTAAGAAATCTGAACGCTGGCTGGTTGCTCAAGGGCAGTATATCGTAACCTGGAGGGTAAACATTTAGAGCATTAGTGTTACTGACAATTGAGTTGGCACACACAGTTGTTGCTTCTTCACATACTAAGCCTAGACAATACAAATTTGCACCGTCTGTAAATATGCTATTATCTCTGGATGTTTATTGTGTGCAGAAGCGAGCCACATGGTGTCATTTATGATGATACAGTAAATATCAATCCACACTGCAACTAATCTACAGGAATATTCCGTTTCTTCTCTATTCATTTCCCCACATGAAATTATCCATCTCTGAATACTCATACCATACTTTCTCTATCTAGCCAAGTTGATAGACTGACATGATTCTGATTTATTCTACCATTATAAACATAACTACTATCGACATTGACATGTAAATCCTCTCTCTCTCTCTCTGTCTCTCTCTGTCTCTCTCTGCCTCTCTCTGTCTCTCTCTCTCTCATATATATGCACACACACACACATATATATACACTTTGGGGGAGTATCTTAGAATAAATTTAATTACAGGTTGATGTGAAAGCTAAAAAAAAATAATATTTATAATTCCAGAATCAGAAGATCTTCCAAAGTTGCTATTCTTTGTGCTCTACCTTCCTGTCAACCGTGTAAGCCTAGGAGGTAAAGTTGTTTACAAAAGTGGAATTCACAAAGCTACTTCAAACACATTCTGAATTAAACACATGCTTTTATAATATACTCCATATTAAAGTCATTGAAATGGTTTTTAGCTTTTATTGACGGCAGGATCAATATCGAGTATGTTATATAAGTATTTTGTAATGCACATTTTAAAATGTCTTGTAGAACAATTACCTATCAGCAGACATAGTAAGTACTCCATTTCACATACAGGTTATCTACCAGGGAACAAATAGCCCACCTCTGTCTCTCCTCTCTCTGTCTCTGTCTCTCTCTGTCTCTCCACACATACACACACAAACACAAGCACACACATACATATACACATGGTATTGTTGCAAAAACAAAAACAGAAAATAAAGGTAATAATGCTTTAGTTCACATGAACTGAAGGATTGAATCATGTCAGAAAAAAAACATGATTGATAAAAGACTACCGTTCAGCAGAATTCCCTCCTGAAAGGTATTTCATGATTGCAACTACAGATCTCATTGATTTCGATTGGCCAATGAATCATAAAGCAGTAGAAAATAAAAACAATCCAGTTAACCGGCTATCTATTTTTCTTGAAATCGTAATTTGTTAGTATGGTATCTACCTGTATTTACAAAACCTGGAACAAATGCTTGTAAATTAAATTATAGAACTTTCTATTCATACATGGTTGCAACATTACAGTTCTCTCTCTCTCTCCACACACACACACATACCCCACACACACACCACACACATATATATGATATATTACTATTATATAATATATATATATAATATATAATGATCAAAATGGGTGGAACACGAGAAAGAAGGAGCCCTGGATACAGCAGGAAGGAAGTGTTCTGCAAATGGGTCTATTAAGGATGCTGAGAGATGGCTTGGATTGTGCTGCTGAGGACCAGCCTCATCTTGGGAGGTATGAGGAAGGGGTATTTGTGAGTGGCAGATGAATGACTTGGAGTCAGTGATGGATGCTTGCTGAAGGCTCTGTGTTCTGCTTGAGATAGCTCTCTCTTACAGACCAAAGCCCAGTCTTTTATGTTCACAGGCTACTTCCTTAGGAACTGCATATCAGTTCAATCATTTACCCTAGGTACCCTGTTGATCATTCCACGAATCAGCATTTTATGACCTTAGCCCCTTGACTCTAAACCTCGAGCCACATGGCTGAAGCTGCCAGGGTCTACTGCTAGCTGGAGCTGGAACATGGCCCCCTTGTTCTATTACATTATCACCAGCTTTCTGTTTTCCAACTCCTTCACTGCCTAAGCTTGGCTGTCCTGGAACTTGTTCTGTAGACAGACCTTGAATTGAGAGATCTCCAAGGCACTGTACAAGCACACCTGGACCTATGCTTTTCTCCACCTAGAACTTGCTCTGTCCATGGCTGGCCTTGAACTGAGAAATCTGCTTGCCTTTGTCTCTTGGGATTAAACATGTGTACCACCATGCCTGGGCCTAAGCTTTTCATGGCCACTATCCCTCAAGATCTAGATCAAAAGTCTGTGTTTTCTTGCCTCAGCTGCAAATATAAACAATAGGCTGGGTGAGATCTTACCCTGAGAGCACCTCTCCCTTAATCTCTTTATCTCCTTCTGTAATATCTTTCTGACAAAGCTGGCTCATTAGTAGAGCTGCCTTTGTTCTTTCATGTCTGGGAAGCCCCTCATACAATTCATATCGCATCCTTATATCTTGCATAGTTGAGAAACCTGTAAAGAGCCTCCCAATCTTCCATTGATCTATTTATTCTTGAACTCGTGTTTTCAGAGTTCTTCCCCACACCCTTAAGGGCTGTTCTGAAGGTCACAGCATCAACCAGTTTGCTGAGGAACATAGACACATTCTCGATTCCTGGAATCGAGCTATTTCTGATTAGCATGGAGTCATTAACCTTGGCAGAGAGAACATACCCCAAAGAAGAAACATAAAGTAAAATATATACATTATTACACAAACAACCCTTGTGCCTACAGCAACCATTAGCACTCGAGAAGACCCATGCCCTGCTGGCTCTGCTCCAGGGGTGGGAATCCTGTCACACCATCCTTTCTTTGGCCATGCCAGACCTGGCAATGTGCTACCATGTACATACATAGGTATGTATAGTCATATATGTAAAACATCTGTAATTATATTGAGCTAAAGAATTGTTAATGATGAGTGCCCCAAGACATTTCCTATGACAATGACCATTTCAAGCGTCCTCTCTTCTATGTAAACAAAAGGCTTGCTGTGAGATAGCTCACAGCCATTGTTAGTCACAACCCCAGCCACTGACTCCCAGTTGCATCAGTCACTCAATATGATCAGATAAATAAAGACAGGTGAGAATCATGAAGATGTAACTCCACAGAAAATAAAGATTTGAATGAGGTACTGTTTCTTTTGCTTTTATTAATTTGATTTTTTTTTTCCATTTTTCATCCGACAGTCATTTACTATTTTCTACATTAACAGAATTCCACTGTTTTTTTCATCGATTCCAAATGGTAAACAGTGGTTCATAAAATAGTTGAAATATGTTCCTCCAATCTTAATATCACATGTTTAGTATCTCTTACCTGGAGCATTCTTTTGGCTCTCATCTCAGAATCCATCTGTGTACAATGAAAATTGGGATGCAATTTAAAAAAAAATAATTGACTAGCATAATCTATTGCACAAAAATCATCATTTGGGGCTATTAAAAACCCAGACTGCTTATTAATTGTTTATGAGATCCTAGTA
Source organism: Mastomys natalensis (assembly GCA_021653895.1). Lineage (NCBI taxonomy): Eukaryota > Metazoa > Chordata > Mammalia > Rodentia > Muridae > Mastomys > Mastomys natalensis. The sequence goes on from JAJTUV010000268.1 coordinate 176,595, forward strand.
TATCATTTTATCCCATTAAGACATTTCTGTACTTATGTAAATTTTCTTCCCTTTCTTTGTAAAAAGCCATTTTTAACCTTATGACTTCCAAAGCTCTAAGAGAACTAGTGTGTCAGTTCCAGGTTGTCAAGATCCAAATGCCAATCACCCACCCCCTATGCATCTTCTAGTTGGCTAAACAAAGGAACAAGGCATATAGAATTCTCTTTATTTCCTTTCAGAAGTAACTTCTGAGATTTTGAGGTCATCGCTGTCAAGCAGTGTTCCAGGGTTGAAGAGTGAGTTATCCGCTCTGCAACTGTCATAGGTTCCAAAGGGGCTTCAACAAATTTAATTTCAGTCGTGTCTTTTAGTCACCAAAAGAAAAGAAATTGTACTTGATTGTCTATAAGCATCAGAGCTATCCAGAACCACATATAGAAAACCTCTTTCCATTTCTTAGTGCCTCTGTGTTACCTGCAAGTGAACAGAAAAACACATATTGTAATTAATATTTGAGGATACCTGGATAAACATAGCAGATCCTAAAGATCAAGAGAAGCTTTAAAAGGCCCAAATCTGGAGACTCAGAGGCAGTTTAATAGCTGACTTTTTGAGAAGACCTTTATAGTACGGGAAGAAGTGTATTTATATTAATGTGTCTAGTTACAAGGTGGCTTGGCTTTCTCAATTCTAGCCCTGGTATTTATAAATTTTAGCATGTATGGGTCTTAAAATACATTTGTTCACGTTATCTCATTTAATATGATGTTCGTAGTTTAAAAGGGCAACATTAAGCATTCATTTTGTAAGACAGTTGCAAATCTACAGTAATAATTTGGAGACACACCGAAGGCTCAAATCTAGTACTGAGAGAGATACAATTAGCAAGGAAAAGAGACAATATCCAAGCCTACCTTTCCTGCCCATAGTAACCATCCCACACTGAAGGATGTCAATATCCATTGTAACTTGTAAGTTACCAGAGCGTTTAAGCACACTGTCAGCAGTTGCAGTACTGGGTACTATAGTGGAAAGATGTTTGGGTCTGAACCTAGTTCTCACACATTCTGACTGTAAGCACATCATCAATTCTTTATGATTGTTTATACATTAGACTAAAGCGTACTTTAAACTGGTGATGAGCTTAAATAATCACCAGTGGTTGGTATCACTGTGGCCTGAGACACTAGTATCAAACTCCGCAAGCTGGACCCTTCCAAACAGGCAGGAAACAGCTCCACTAGCCAAATCTGCTTCCCGCCAAAGTTTGGTCAGGGACTGAAATTTCAATTTTGCTAATAAACAAGTAAGTTATATCTTAGGTTCGTACTCAGTAAACATAATCCACTTCAACTAAAATATCCATCTCACCACCCTGGAAAGTTCTAACAGGAAGAAAAGGATTACAGCAGCAATTCTGTCCTTTCAAAGACGCTGGTAATGCCTTTTGCAAAGGCAGCTTGGCAATCACAAAGGGCTTAGCTGAGAGCCTTTCATGCCTGACTTCACCCTACAGTCCTTGAAGTTTCAGGAGCCAGACCCCACACAGTGCCAGCTCCATCAGAAGACTTTGCTCTAATCACCACTTATCAGCAATCACCTGAAGACTGTCTCACACCAGGTCCGCGGTATTTGTATAAATGCATTTGAATTGGGCTTCCTTTTCTTACTCATTCTCTCCCTTGCAAGGGTCTGTGACAGTTCTTCACTGTAGGCATGAAATTCTCTAAGCATCATAGGTAACCGAAGAAGAATACGTTTTTTTCTGTGTTCTGAATTCATCACAGGGAGGTTCGGATCCACACTGTGATCGCCCCTCATCTGTGGAGGGATGTACATGGTTGCCAACTGGCTCAGTTCAGGAGACTCCTGCAGTTTCAAAGGTTCTGTGGGAGACTTCATTCAGTACACGTTCTACTTCTCTCTCTCTTTTTTCCCTCTTTAATTTATTTATTCACTTTACATCCCGACCCAAGCGTCACCTCTCCTCCCAGCAACGCCCCCAATCCATTCTGGCAAGTCAAGTCACTGCGGACTAGGCACATCCTCTCCCACTGAGGCCAGACAAAGCAGGCTAGTTAGGGAAATGGGACCCGCTAGGTAGGCAACAGATTCAGAGACAATCCTCCCCTCCCCCCCATCCCCATCCCACACCCACCCTCGCTCCCGTTGTTGGGGGACTCGCAAGCGACACAAATGCCATATATGTGCAGGGAACCTAGGTCCAGCTTATGCTTGCTCTTTAGTTGGGGATTCAGTCTCTGGGAGTCCCCTATGAGTCTAAGTTAGTTGACTTTGTTGGTATTCTTATAGAATCCTTATCCGCTTTTGGTTCCTCAATTCTTTCCCCAGTTCTTTGACAAAACTCCCGGAGCTTCATCTAATGTTTGACAGGGGTGTCTGCATCTGTTTCGGAGCCTTTCAGAGGACAGTTATGCTAGGTTCTTGTATGCAAGCATAAGAGAGTATCATTAATATCGCCCGGGATTAGTTCTTGCCCACAGGATGGTCTCAATTTGGGCCAGTCGTTGGTCAGCCCTTCCCTCTGTCTCTGCTCCATCTCTGTCCCTGCCATCTTGTAGGCAGAACACACTTTGGGTTGAAGGTTTTTTTGGGTGAGTCGGTGTACTTTTTCCCTCCTCTGGGAGTCCTGACTGGCTACAGGAGGTGGCCAGTTCAGGCTCCATAGCTTCCACTTCTAGGAGTCTCAGGTAGAGTCACTCCCAGAGTCACACCACTCTCTGGGCCTCCCTCCTTCTCAGACCTCTGAGGACATCAGTGGTGGAAAGAGGGTCAGGTATCTCTAGGATGTGCCAACACAAGGTCTTTACTTGTAAGTTACATGTGACTTTGGAATTAAGAAAACCGATCAGACAGTGAGTTTTAAGGAGTGCTATTTTCATTCTGCTTGGTATGGTTTCAGGATAAAGCCAGATTTTAAAAAATGATCTGTTTGTACATTTTACGCACAAATTCTGGTAGTCCTTTAGAAAACGGTTTATTGAAGAAACTAAAGGTAATTCAAAAGAGATTTGTAGAAGGTCTGTAATTTGATTTTGGATTAAGGAGGATTGGCAAGTATTTAAATTGTGTTTTGAAAGCTGCTTCTGTTTAGATCCCAAGTTATTTTGATCTCTATCTATCTATCTATCTATCTATCATCTATCTATCTATATCTATCTATCTTTTTGCCTTTCCATATCTATCTACATCTATCTTTCTATCTATATGTATCATTTCTTTCTCTCTCTCTCTCTCTCTCTCTCTCTCTCTCTATATATATTATTATTTATTATATTATATATCATTAAAATTTTCTAAAAAGGTCAGAGTCAAGGAGTTAAATCAATACTGACTACCATGAGAAAAATAACCTAAATGTCTCAAAATTGAAGGAAGTTTACTTTGTGCTTATAAAGTACAAAAAACAAAACAAAGGCAAAAACAGAGCTGTTCTCTGTTGTCCTGTAGCCAATCATCTCCATGTGAGGGAGAAAATTTTGTTTTCAAGGTTTTCACTAAGGTTGTCTTTTTCATTGTGGAGTCAAGAAATACGCATGAAACACTGAGAATATGATGCTGTAATAAACCTGGGCTCCGGTCTGGGTGAGATGAGAACCATTTTGTTGACATTATCTTCACTGGAGTTTAAATTGAAAGGCTCAAATGATATTAAAGAAAATGGGAAAATATAGCTATACTTTAGTTCTAAGAAAATCAAGTTATTTTTATTATTAAAAACCTAATCAATAAAGTAAACTATATTATGATATTTTGTGGCACTTAATCCTGGCATTTTGCATCTTTTTTTATGTCCCTTTGTCTCCTTATCTTCTTCACTCTTCTTTATTCATGATTTCTACCTTTAAATCTATATTTACTGAGGTAATTAAATTCTTTGCCTCAATTACCACTGAATACCAGGTCCATAGCTGTAGATATATTGAAGAAATTAGTTTAGTTTAACGGAGTCCTATGGATTTTTGAGTTTTCAGTTATACTACAAAGGAGTTTATTAATTCTTCATTTCTTTTGAGTAGATTAGGTAAATGATGATAATTTGGGTAAAAATATCATTGCTTCCTTTCCTTCTCTTGATGTATGGGGTTGGGAGGAATCACTGTGCTGTCATTTTGCCTGTATGTTTGTGTTCCTGTCCCTCAGAGGCAAGGGTCTATTTTAGGATTAAATAATGTTCTTTAGAACTAACAGTATTCAGCATATACCTAAAACCTAGGACATGAAATCTGAAGTAATTACATGCATGCTGCCTCTAAGAACCAACCAAATGTTAGCAGCTCTTAATTTTTCAGAGATGGTGTTAGCTTTTATTTTGTTTACTATTAATTTAAATACTATATTTAAACTGTTTAAAGGAGAATTTTCTATTTCCTCTATAATGGGCTCATAAAAAGATTGTCATTCATCGGCACCTTTGCATGTCTTGCAGTGATATATGCTGAAACCTCTGTTATAATCACAATGGCACTCTGCAGCATTGAAACATTTAACAGCTGAATAGTTCTCACAAATCCAAAATTCTTTTCATGTGACAGTTGTGAGCGACTTAGGCTCACACTGGCTTTCTGTTAGTAATAGCACAGTCACAAGTACAGAGACTAGTCACTTCCCTCAGTAAGAGACCAAATAAAAATGCATTTTAGGGATATATAGTTAGAAATTATAATCTAATAAATATTTTGTTACTGAGAAAACATGATCTTTGGAAACACATAAGATTTCCTAAGAAAAATTTGCCATGGCTTGTTAAAGACTAGATAAAGTATCGGATGTCACACCCATTGATATATTTCAATGGTGTGTTTATGTGTGACTGGATTTTCCTTATTTAAGCAAAAATTCTTATTTCTCATCCTTTCTCTCTAAATATGAATATTCCTCAGTATAAGTAGGGCAGAATTTGCATAAAGTCATCCTGTTTTCAATTACACTCCATGCATTGCTTTATTTTTTTTTTTTTTTTAATTTTTAAAATGTTTTAAAATTTCATGCATGGGCACTACATCTGCAATATTTTTACCCTTCCCTCTCCTCCTCCTCTAACTCCACTCTTGAAACCCCACTATCTTGCTAATGCATGGCCTTCTCCATTGAATGTTGCTTTCGTGTACATTATTTAAGGCTGGCCACTTAGGAACGGATAACCCATTAGGAGATCCTGTAGCTCTTCATATAAGAGTAAAAAATTCCCATTCACATTAGAATACGATAGTCTGACTACTCCTAACTCCTGCTCACTAGAGGCTGAGGTTTTGTTGCTAAGGATTTATAAAAACTGAATATTATTTTTGATGATTCAAAAATAGGATATGTACAATATGCAGGGTCTGTACTGGGTGTTAGAAAAGAGGTAATGAACAAGATGATACAACACGTTTATCATTCCACATCCCACTGTGGTGCTCTGGAAAGGATGCAGGCTTTTACATGTAGAAGGCAGTTGTTGATGAAGCTTTAAAACTGCAACGAGATAATTTTTGATATCACATGTTTGTTGAGCACTGTTTTCTGGAAGTTAAGAAATTTCATCAGAAAAAAAAGGAATATAATGTTAAATATTGAAAAGATCTTAAAGCCTTGCATCAGTAACACAGGGTCAAGAGCAGAGTAGAAGTACCAACTTCACCTCTCAGGCATGAGTAACCAGGGACCTTGGGTACAACAGGAAGACGAGAGAGAGTCTAAGAAAGAAAAAAAAGCCATGCTATGATGTAAGAATTTTCTTAAAGGTTGAATAGGAGTGAAAAATCATGGGAAGACTTTACTTCCTCTTGAAGGTTTTTGTTCTTTAAAGAAAAACATGATGAGAAATGTAGCCTTTAAAGACATTTCCCTGAAAGGAATTCCAAGTAAAGATGTAGACGAGGACAAGGCTTACGAAAGACTCTGGATTGTAACCCATGCACTGTACTCTTTCAATGTGTATTTCTAGGAAGGATCAGTCAGCAAGATATTTCTCAAATACAATATCCAGGTTCTATGTCATTGAAAGGATACTTCTGAAATGAACATGCACTGAGCTTTACGTGTTATGATCTGTGGTAGATTCAGCAAAGCTTTAAAGCTTGTGTGGTGGTGTGGTGGTTTGAATATGCTTGGATAAGGGAGTGGCACTATAAGGAGGTGTGGCCTTGTTGGAGTGGGTGTGGCCTTGTTGGAGTAGGTGTGTCAATGTGGGTGTGGACTTTAATACCCTCTTGCTAGCTGCATGGAAGCCAGTCTTCTAGCTGCTTTCAGAACAAGAGGTAGAACTCTGTTTCTCCAGCCCCCATGTCTGCCTGGACACTGCCATGCTTCCACCTTGATGATAATGGATGAAACCTCTGAACCTGTAATCCAGCCCCAATGAAATGTTGTCCTTTAGAAGACTTGCCTTGGTCATGGTATCTGTTTACAGCAGTAAAACCCTAACTAAGACAGATGGTTTGGCCAAAAATGACCCCTATATAGGCTCATATCTTTGCTTTTTGTCCCTAGTTGGTGGAACTGTTTGGGAAGGATGAGGAGGTGTGATCTTCTTGGAGGAGGTGTGGCCTTGTTGGAGGAGGTGCTTCATTGGGGTGGGATTTCAGGTTTCAAAAGCTCATACCAGGCTCAGGCACAGTCTCTCTCTCTCTCTCTCTCTCTCTCTCTCTCTCTCTCTCTCTCTCTCTTTCTCTGTCCGCCACTATGCTATCCACCATGATGTTCACAGACTCACTCACTGACACTGTGCACAAATCACCAATTAAATGCCTACTTTTGTATGTTATATTGGTCATGATATCTATTCATAGCAGTATAATAGTATTAAGGACAGTTTCTATTTTATAGTGACAGTGTTAGGAACAAGCAAAAGAAACTTACTCTAAGTACTACCATTTCATTTCCAACTCCATTTAATTATAGGGAGAAACTAAATTCCACATCCCAGGACACAGGGAGCTGGGGACTTCCATATAGCTGAACAGTTTCTGTGTAAGGAAGCAGTTGTCTGAATCCAGACATCTCAAGGACAACATCTCCATCTTGCTGACAGGTCAAACTAAGTTCATGTTCCTAAGCTAAGAACCTGTTCCTATCCTGATTGATGAAAATTCCCTTGCTCAACCCCTTATGTTAAAATATGATTGGATACTGCTACAGCCCACCCTGTACCCCCTGGCTTTATGGTTTCATTCATTAAATGTGCTGTACAAAAATCCCTTCAGGGTCATAGTTCAGCTCCCAAGTCTGTTATGCAGCCCTGGTCAATCAGTAATGACTTAATTGCAATACATTTTTGTCATCTGTATTGACCTAGTATTTGAGTTATATTGGATTTAAATAGACCCTGCAACAAGAAAAGAGAAGATGACCCCATGTTGTGTTATACAGAGATCTTCATGGCAGTTCAAACTATTGATGTTAAGAATGTTAAACATAGTTGACTAACCCAGAAGAATAACAACACCTAGAGGATTCAGGCTAAAGTAAATGAGAACAGGACCAGAAAAAAAAAGTATTCAGAACTATGCATAGTGTAAGTTTTTACTTTATTCTTCAAATTATTCATTTTGTTTAAAGAATATACAAACTTTGAAATGCATCTAGACACAAGGCTGGAAGGATGAAGCAGAGTCCTAAACTGGTGGGGTCTGCAGGATCCTGGTACAGCTGGGAATGAGTGTCTGGGGTGGAAGAAGAATGCCTTCTCTTATAATTTTAATGAAACTGTTCTCTTAGATGATCTTAGCTTGTGTGTATACCTTTATTTGAGGTGGACTTGTACACATACATTTTATTCAGGATGAACAAGGGCTACTATGAGACTTGGAGAGTGGGAAGGAGTTTTCAGGGTAAACATCAAATTATTGCTAAAATTTTTAAGTACTGGGAATATCTCATCTATATGAAGAGGCTCAGGTACTTGCTGGGCAGGTTCTTATCAGGAAAGGGAAGTTGAGCTTGTAGGTTTGCCAAAAGTACTCTACTTTCCTATAGTAGAGGGTGTGGGGGTTAAGGATCCACAGAGAAGTGGAATTCCTACTGGTAAAAAGAGTCCACCATTTTGTACTGAGCCCAGAGGAGCTATCCAGACATGGTAGACTATGACTTTAGTGGGTTTCCCCATATTCCAGGCTGCATCAAATATCATATAGGAAGAGTTCGTACAGCTGAGCTCAGGATGGAAAATAGACCAGGAGACAACTGAAGTTACAATCTATTATAAACAAGAGGTAGCTTGGAAAATTAGGGATTTTTTTTATTTCTTTGTTTTACTTGCTTTTGATATGTCTCATTCTGTAGCACAGGCTGACCTTAAAATCACTACATAACCCACTTTGGCCTGAAACTCTTGAAAGTTCTCTTGTCTCAATATGGGGAGTTCTGAGATTACTGACGTGGGCCATTATGCCGAACTTTGCAAAATTACTTCAATACACCTGTCATTGTGACTGCCATTGGCATATCCCAGTGTCCATGCCACTGAGCTCATGCCAGAGAATCAATGCTCGGAAGTTCTGTCATCTCCATCATCCATGGAGATTTGTCTGCAATGGGACACAGTTGTAAAGTTCTTCCCAGTGACCTGGCTCTACTGTATACCTTCGGTTTCATGTAAAATCCAAGATATAAGCACAAGTCTTAAATATAAATATACTGCTACACAACTCATTGTGATCCATTATCCTTGAGCTTAGTTAGGTGGTGTGTTTTGTTTGTTTGTTTGTTTGTTTGTTTTGTCTTCTTCTGCTTGATGACATCTTTACCAGTGGACAGGCATATCACTTGTGTTGATATTTAGATGTGAAATTGGACCCGACTCCCAATGTGTTTCTTCTTCCAGTGGCTCAGATCATACTTTCTACTGTAGGGGTGATAACAGATGTGGACGAGTAAAAGTTACAAAGAGCATTTCAAGACTCCTATTGTGTACATCTACAAGATATGATTCCATGAACCCATTGCATTTGGTGCTTCACAGACTACAGCCTTTTTCTCATACGATGTGGGAATAGCAGCATTTTAAAGGCAAGGGATGACTTGGGTTATAAACCAGAGAAGGGTTAGAAAAAATAGCTCTCACATTTCAAATTCTGAGTTACTAATAACTATGGAGTAGAGTGGACAGTCCTTTGGCCCACTGGAAATAGATTCATGTGATAGCTATCTCCTCTCAGGTCAGGAACAGGATGGATGAAGGCATTTTCACAGACAACAGAAATGACAAAGCTCAATGAAGACCTTCTGTACAAAATTTCTTGCAATGGAGCCATTATCCAGGTTTTTGAAAGTTTATTTGTTGAGGCATCTGATTGCACCCTGCAAGGACTCTGGCTTCAGCCATTGCTGTGCAGTGGGTAGTACAGGAAAGCTCACAGCGGTTTGGTGCATCTACATTTTGGGGAGTATACTATGCCTGAGCACTTTCATGAGTGGCAGTCACAAATTGTGCAAAAAGGGCAGTAAGAAACTGGCTGGGATTTCAATAACTGAGGTCAGTTTGACATTTAGAGGCAGTGGGCTTGTTGACGTATGTCTGCATACTTTTGCATGATTTTAAATGCTAACCAAGCCACTAGCAATCAGAAAATCAAAGTGAAGCAAAAATAAAATTTTCTGCTCGACTGAAGAAGATGATGATGGCTCACACACTCTTTATTCTAGAGGCTATTTAAAGATTTGTTTTAAATAAGTTGAAGTGAAAGGAAATCAGAAAAAAAAAAACCCTAGTAACTTTAAAAAGCACCTCAGAAGAAGGGGGGTGGGGGCATTTGCAATGATTCATCCTAGTTCAAGAAATATCCTCTGTAATTCCATGTCTCAAACGTGAACATGGAAACATCACCTCCACCCGTATCATTCCATATTCTTTTTTTTTTTTTTGTCTTAAAGGTTACAGAGTTGCAAAATGAACTGAAGGTTACAATAATTTTAATCACTTTTGTCTCATAAAAGTAATAGAATTAAGAACAACATCTAAATGAAACTAAGAAAGTCCAATTTGACTGCAGTTAGATACTTCATTTTTAAAATTTGTCTCATTATAATTTGCTTTTCTGTATTCTTTAGAAGAGGTAGGAGATGTGAAAAAGAAGAAAAAAAAAAAAAACCAATAGGGACTATTCTGTGCATTTACCTGTGTGACCTGGGATAATTTTGTATGAATTTGGTTAACTTGCTTCTAGTCCATTAAGTAGGAAATTATAAAAAAACCCCAGTTAACTAAATAAGAAAGAACACAGAGGGAATAATTTAACTCACAGACTCAGCTATCCCTCTAGTTCTTTTCTGCAACACAACCATCTAACTATGCCTCCCCAGTGTTTGAAGAACCTCTAAGAACAAACATCCAAGTGCCAATCCAACCTATTATGAATTCCATTGGGGAAAGTCACTTATCATGAAGACCTGAGACACATTTCAGCTCTAGAAAGGCTATCATGGATAACTTCTGAATTCCTTTATAGTAAAGCAGAATGGCTGTTCTATTTTCAGTGAATAGTCTCAAAATTACAATATTTTAAAACTAAGATCATTCACGTCATTCTCTTTTTTTAAAAAAATTGTTTTAGAAGTCAGATGTCATAATCATAGAACCTACTCTCTGGTCATATGGATTTGAGGTTCCTCTGCCTATGTCAGCTTCAGCTGCCCACTCTTGCTTGAAGCAATGGATAGAGAGTGAAGGCAAGCTTGGAGTTCTTATGGCTCACTGTGCTTTAGAATAGGTATTCAAATTGAAACTGATAAATCTGGAGATTCTTAGGGCCTCTGTTACTGCTTTAAAAGTCAAAAGCAGACATAAGTCTCAGAATTGTCTCTGTGCTTGGATGGTGTGTTACCTGCTAGGAATATGGGACAGTCTGGCACCATCTAACTGGGCTTTTTTTTTTTTTTCTGTAAATAGAACTTTTGAAAGAATTGGTCAATTCATGGCCTGCTATAATGTACATATTACAATTTTCTCAGAAGTTTCCTAAAGTATAAGCAACTTAACGCTTGCCACAAAAATTTTTCAGGGACCTGGAGCTATGTGTTTAAGGAAGTTGTTACTGCCTCTGGTAGTTAAGAAGTTGACAAGCCTGACATTTTGGGAAAGTACAATTTACTGACATTTATTTCTGCATCAAGACTTTAGAATATGTTTTTATTTACTAACCTATAGATATATTTTACTATATATTATATATTTACTAATATACCAATATGTTAATAATTTATTAATGTTTTATATACACATAGTATATGTTACTAATAATATGTAGAATAGCAGGTAAAATAAGTATTCATGGTACTTGAAACAATTTGTTCATCTCATATGAAAGTAAATAGGCCAGAAATATTTGTAAAAAACACTTAAGTGAAAGGGAAACATACTGAGTGAAACTTTAAGAAATCAAATTAAACTCTGTGATATTATATTTCAAAACCACGAAGAACAGTGTGAACTCACTGCAGCCTGAAATTTTGACTTTGTTGTTATATATATATATATATATATTATATATTAACTATTATATATATATAATAATAATATATCAATGAAGAACTATGGGTCTGAGAACATAGGACTATTAAGTTTATGGCAGTCTATACATCAAGCACGGGATGAATATCTAATATAAATAAAGAACTAATAAAGTAAATAGCCAGAGTATCAACTAATTAACACACAAACAGTTAACTGAAGAAGCCATTATCAAAAGAAGGAGCATACAAATGATCAATAAATCGAAAGAGTGTTCAATAGCGTCCAGCTATTGGGAAAAATCAAAACTGCTCTGAAGAGACCTCAGTTCGGTCAGAATGGCCTCTGTTAAGAGACACTGACAACTAATAGTGAGGATGCTGGGAAAAGAAACCGTATTCCTTGCTGGTTGATGCAGATGTGTCACTGTGGAAATGGGAAATCTTAAACTAAAACTAGAACTGCCCTATGGCCCAGCTATGCCAACTTGGGTATTTGTATGAAGGACTCTGGGTTAACCTAACCATAGATATACTTGTATATCTGTGTTTACTGCTGTGCTATTATAATATCTAAGCAAAAATATCATGTTAGATGTCTATCAACAGATGAATAAATAAAGAAAATCTGCCCCCCCACCATAGAATGGGATTTTAAAAAAAGTTTTATTTAGTTATTTTATGTATAGTATACTGTAGCTGTCTTCAGACACACCAGAAGCAGGTATCAGATCTCATTACTGATTGTGAGCCACCATGTGGTTGCTGGGAATTGAACTCAGGACATCTGGAAGAGCAGTCAGTGCTCTTAACTGCTGAGCCATCTCTCCAGCCCCGAATGGGATTTTATGCTGCCAAAACTATTGACAGTTGCAAGAAAATTGATGGGGATAGAAGTATTATGTTCAGCAACAGAAATCAGACTCGAAGAAATGCTATAGTATTCTCTCATACAGAATATGGTCTGAAAGTTAAATCTAATTTAATATCTCTGCACATATATATATTATGTGAGTGTGAGTCTGTGTGTATTGTGTTGAGTGTATGTGTGTGTATGAGTGTGTATTGTGTGTGAATGTGTGTGTTAGTGTGTGAGAATGTGAGTGTAAGTATGTGAGAGTATTGTGTGTGTGTATGAGTGTATGTGTGAGTGCATGTGTGTGTGAGCATGAATGTGTGGTGTGTGTGTGTGTGTAGGTGTGTATCTGTGTGTGTCTATATTCCTATAGAACATCAAACTAGAAAGGAATCAAGAGATGTTAGGAAGAGCTCTTGAGGGAGAGAGGAAAAATGAGGTTGACAGGATATGTGTGATATAAAAGCAGAAGGGGAAGGTATGTTGGGCAAGAGACCAAAGAGAGGCAAGGAGGGCAGTTCATGAGAGAGGCAAATTAAAGTGCAGTCTAGTGACCTGCGTGGAAGTGCTATAAAGGCCATTACCTTTGCATGCAAGCTTAAAAGTAATACAAATAAAACCACAACCTTTGCTTTCAAGAGTCGTATAGTTATATATGACATTTAATATAGATTCTTTAATTCTTTTTTATTTTCTCGTTAATAATTTGTAACGATTTTCAACAATTAATAGTCCCATTTAATATAAATGTTTAATACAAGTACTCCATTAAATGACAGGTAAGGAAAGTGACGACACCACGCATCAAATTCACTTAATCCTGATCGTGCTGACTTTTCAGACTCACTAAAATTATTCCGTGTTTTACAAATGTTTTTAAATCTCACAAAAATGCCTACTTGAAAAGACACATTTTGAAGCATCCTTCACACTCTCCTATAGATACCCCCCAAGGATAAGGTTGTAAATTCTAACACTGACCAAGATAAAGGGTTCCTTCTTCATCCAGCACTGTTGGTTAGTTAGCCAATAAGCTTTCATCTCCTCCTACAGCCAGACTCATAAAATTTACAAAACATTCTGCTATAAGATAAAATATGCACCATCTCTGTGGGGCCCATTTGGATTCCTACTAGTGTCTACTAGCTCTCATGAGGTTTTTATTCATGCTATCATTTTTTTTCAAATGACATTTCTATTTCTGTCTTCACACAAATGACTGTGATTTAGGAGGTTCAATATCATATCAAATCAAGGTCAATTCAAAACTCAAAATAAGCATAAAATAAGCAACTATTATTTTACATGTTGACCATTCCAATGATTTACTAACGTTGGAACTCATTCAAATGTATGAAAAATATTTTAAATTATATTAAAATAAAATATTCGTGAGCTTTACAGTAAATATTATTCTTTGTAATGATAAAAACATTAAATAGTACAGTTGGCAGTACTGCTATTAATTCGTATGTCATCAGATTTCATTTCTATTTCAACAAATTCATGTTTATCTGAGTAATGGCTATTATAAAACACAAGGTTTTGCAATGTTATTAAATTTCACTCTGTTAATCACATTTGATACTTTTGACAATTGACTTTTATCAGTAGACCATAATTATTATATATTATTGAGTAATTAATATCTATAATAAGTAAGTAGCTAAGGTAACCCTGAAGGACAGATAAAACCTTATAAATTACAGTCATACATATTTCATCCCAAAGATTTAAACAGGTAATACTTCTTAGCTTGAAGCGTCTGTGCTTCTAACAAAAAGGAAATTAAAGACAGGAATTGTCAAATCAAGTATTTTTTTCCACATGATTTTGAACACTTATGCAAATAATGATGCTATATAATTGGTAATCTTATTATCTTCTTTCCACTGAAGGATAGGATATGGCTTATTTAATTTAACTGAGTTTGTCTTCCACAGTAGCAAAGCAGGACATTCTGCAAATATATCTCCTCCTGAACTGGATATCAGTATGAAAATTTAAAAAGGAAAAGATTACGCTGGGTTTCCTGGAATCTTCTTGAGGGCATACTTCGTGAAGAAATATTATTTGAGAAAACCCATTAAAATTTGGTAGGAATTCTGGAAGTCTATGGAGTCTACCCTGTGATCCATTCCCCTCTTCTTGCAGTCTCTGTAGCAGACTTGGAGCTAGAACACAGGGTCCCATCATTACTGCCCAGTTGAGGCTAAGATATTATGGCGGCAGAGTGGTGGGACCTCAGCAATTAGGCTCCAGTCAAGCTGCCTCCTTCAGAAGATAATCTTAGGAGGGTTTGGCCAAGAGTGGAAGCTTCTTTCTTTCTTTCTTTTTTCTTTCTTTCTTTCTTTCTTTCTTTCTTTCTTTCTTTCTTTTCTTTTCTTTCTTTCTTTCTTCTTCTTCTTTTTTTTTTTTTCTCGAGACAGGGTTTCTCTGTATAGCCCTGGCTGTCCTGGAACTCACTCTGTAGACCAGGTGGCCTCGAACTCAGAAATCCGCCTGCCTCTGCCTCCCAAGTGCTGGGATTAAAGGCGTGCGCCACCACTGCTGGCGTTTTTTTGTTTTTGTTTTTTTTGTTTATTATTATTTTTTTGGTGGAGGTTTCTTTCTTTTCTAGGTCAACCATGGGGTACAGGCATGGTACCTCAGTACTCTAGAAGTGGAATCAGGAAGGCTGTGAGATCTAGGCTAGTCTAGGGTACATAGAGAGTGAGATTCGTCTAAAAAAAATGCATGTTTTTAGTGAAATCTAAATAGATGAGAATACAGGAGAAAGTTGCTAAACTACATGTTAGTCCTTCAACCAGAGGCAACTGGGAACTGCAAGGAAGGGACCTTGAGTGTGAGCCCAAACTTCAAACTCTGCGCTAAAAAGATCCTCTCTTTAAAGGTGTCAGACCCTCAATGGACTGATCTCGTGTGCATGCCAATTTCTGTATCACACAAATTTGTAAGTTATGGGAAACTTACAAATGGATGAGATTCTAAAACAGTCAGAGTGAGCCAAGGCAACACCATGGTCCTCTCAATTCGAAGCTGTGCTTCTAGGAAGTTTTGACAACATCTTCACTTTGGGAGGAAGTAGTACTGATCAAAATAGTCGAGTCAGGTTACCAAACAAACGCACAAGTGAAAAACAATAAGAACAGCTGATGAGGAGCCAACCCAGAGAGATGCAAGAGAGTGTCGCCTGACAGGATGCAGCATATGCAGTTTCAGCAGTGCTGAAATGAGGGGCCAGGCCACTGGACTTGAAAAGTCAAATGACTTGAGGAGGAAAAAAGAAGCTCACAAAAATACCGCCTGTGAGAGGAACCAGGGCTGGATTCAGCAGAAAGCTACTTTAAGGTTGCAAATTTAAGTATACTAAAAGAGCAGAGAAAAATTGGCAGAGAGAGAGAGAGAGAATAAAAAACTAAAACAAAAACAGAGTAATACAAATTCATTGTTTAATGAGGCCACAATGGGGTCAACGCGCAGTAAGAATGGATTAGACAACTAACGTGGAAATTAAGTGACATATTCCCAAATGACTGACCTCAACCATCACAATAAATGAGAAAATGCTTTCAGAATGACAGAAGTGCGGCAGCGATGAATCGGAGCCCTTTAAAATGAAGTCAAAGAAACGGTTCGAGCACAATGTTTCCCTGCATAAACTTGCTTTAAAACTGAAGTAAAACAACAGTGTGTGGCTTGGTGTTTTACTTTGAGACACTGGAATTAGGGGGCTCACTGGTTAAGAGCACTCGCCACTCTTGCAGGTGATCCAGGTTCTCTTCCTGACATCCATATCAGGTGGTTCACAACTGTCCATAACTCCAACTCCCGGAGTTACCCCGCCCTCTTCTGGCATCCAAAGGATACTGCACCCAACAGCACGAAACCAAACACAAACACCCATAAGCAGTACATCATTTTGTAAAGGATAGAAACCAAAACGTAAAAGATCAACAAAATTGACAAGCCCAAGTAAAAAACAGGGATGTCTATCTCACAATGTCTATTCAGCACTGTAGGAGGTTACTAGCCAGAGTAAAAGCAAGAAAAATTTTTAAATTTTAGACAGGAATCAACCATGCCTGTTAACAAATAATAACATACACTTGAAATCCACATAGAGTGGAAATTTCTGGTTGTGTCATGTGATGCTATCTTGAAGCAGACTCATGTGATTTTTTTTTTCCTGGAGCAGACCCGTGAAAGGACATGTGATCTTTGGAGAGCATATAAGTAGGACCGAACAGACAGTGATGGCTCGTTTGAATTGCTTGTCATGCATCTTTCTTGGTCTTGGGTGCTCACTTTGTTGACAGAGGCATGGCAGAGAACTTCTCCTTGTATTCTGGCTGGTTCTGCTCACTCTGACTGATTCATGCTGATTGGGCAGAGGCCTGGCTTTTTCTGCAGGATCATGCCACCGGTGCTGATCCATGTTTGGTGACAGGTTTGAACTGGACTGCTGATATTCTGACATTAGAGTGCTTCAAAGAACTCCTTCTAAACAGCTACACATCCCCTTGTCCTATTCACCATCTTCTCTCTCCTACCTTTGGATGGTGGACTAGAAGGGGCAGTCGAAGCATGTGAGAGGCCTTATTAAAGTAGGTTTTGAAAACTCTAAGCCTACATCCACTTATAATTAATTCAAGGTTTTCATTTAGAAGATAAATACCCAGAAATCCCCTTTCCCATAATAAGCTTGTGACAAGCAATCTGAAACAAAATCCGGAAGGCAACTTCATGTACGCTATCATAGAATGAACAACATACTAAGTCAGGAGTTGAGCAAAGGACATGAAATATTTTATTCCGTACATCAAAATGAATTTATAAAAGAAACTCAGGATCCAAAATGTAAAAAAAAAATAAAAGCAGACATTACCTGTTGGTACATCAACCTTTCTCCCATAAGGCTCAGAGGATGTGTCCTAAAAGGTGAAAGGTTAATAGCTGGTGGATGGGGAGGAGATTTATGAATCGTTGTTGTCTGGACATGGCATGTTTAATGCGTCTTTCAACAAATAGCATATGTGGTTTCTGCCATAAGACCTGCACAAGATCAAGCCAGTGAAAATACTAGCATGGGTAGGAAGGGGGCTCCTGAGGCTAAGCCCCGAGCTTCGGAGCTTTTTGAAGGTCATGGTTGATGAGGGAGGGAACCTCACTTCTCCTTGGGGATATTGGTTACCCATGACCTAATTAAAAAGCCCATACACATTTGCACATGCCATCAAAGATTGAACTCAGTGGAATAATGGTGATGATGACAATGGTGGTGTTGATATGGTAATGGTGGTGGTGGTGGTGATGGTGGTGGTGATGGTGGTGGTGGTGGTGGTGGTGATGGTGGTGGTGATGGTAGACTGAACTTGGGAAGGAGACAGGTTGGAGGTTCACAATGGACACCAGCTGAAGGTACTGTGGACTTGAGAGGTTAAAAAAATAAGCATTATTATATACATGAAGGAAAATTTCAGACAAATAAAAAGTATATATTTTTAAAGTAGCCATATCACATATCACATATCAAAACTGCTAAAGCAACTTCTTTGAATGGATTAATTAGCAAGGGATGGATTGTCATAAGAGTTTTTTTCCCCAGTATTGAACACAAAATGGATTTATAATAATGTTCACAATTATGACAGGTGATTTTCTCTTTGTCGAGATGAACTTTTAAAAGCTTTGTCTGTTGCCATGATTTGTGTTTCAAAGTGGAACATTAATTGGAGATAGGCAGAATCTCTATTTAATTTTCTCTCCACACTGAAATAAATGAAGAATAAATCCAATGTTTGGATAGTCCATCTGTTAATGGTGCTAGCTCATTTCACTTATATTCAAGCACAAAAAGAACCCCAATTGTTCTTTTCTCAATGAAAAATTCTTCTTAGAAAAGTCTGCGATTTGGAATGGTCTTGTCACCAATGCCTTCTTCAGCCAATTTCTACCCTGGTTCCCATCCTTCCAAGGACTCTACTATAGCCCCAAAGGCAGGTTTTTAAATGTCAGTGAATATTTTATGTAAATTACACTTTAATCACCACATTCTGATTATTTAAAATGCAGATCCTAAAGTCTTATTTTAGCTCACTACCTAAAAGGGTAAATGGTAGAACAAAAATGGTTTCTGAAAAACTAAACCAAGTCATGCTACAAAAATACCCGTGTACTATATTTGAACTCTGTGATAGATTATTTCTGGCTAAATTTCATGAAAACTCAGTATGCACTTTTCCTCTTTCCTCTTCAGATGAACTACATGATTTGGAATGTTAGGACCCATTGAGACTTAAACTGTAACAGCCTGGTCAAATGTTGAGCAAATTTCCAGCTAGGCCGGCAGCACTGCACCATTTCTCTTCCGACAGGGTATCCTCTACAAGGAAAGTTACACTATGTCTGGAGTAGTTGAAAAGAGGATGGCGTTGTTATTGTTGCCTGGGCAACCAACCTCCCTGAGCAGCTTACTCATGGAGGCCTTCAGAGTGCAGGTCAGGACACTTTGATGCAATTTTAAGGACATCACTTGTACCCGACCATAATGTGTTGTTTAATGGTGGGAATTTAGGAGATGTTAAATTGGACATTTCCTAGGACAATAGTTATATCAGGCAAATGTCTTATTTGTGGTTATATTAATATTGAGGGAAAGTGTGAACTCGCTCAAAATATTTAATCAAAACTGACACTCTTAAAGATAAAGAATGAGCTAGTAGAATTGAAGAGCTCTCACTAAGTGGACTTGAGTGTCCAGAGGGGCTGAGTCTAAGAGGCATACTTTGTTACCCAGCTGTTTTATGTAGGTTTTATACTGTTAACTTCTGAATGCTTGACCTTAAGAGGACTACCATCCCATGATGACAGCAGAGGCGATTTGAAAGTTTCATGTAGATGAGCTTATGAATCATTTTAGAATATTTCAAATTTACCCTGCAGGCAATGGGGAAATAAGGAGATACAGGCAGGAAAAAATAAGTTTCAACTGAAATGTCAAAAAAGATGACTATGACTGTAGGGGATTTTAAAAAAAAAAAAAAATAGTCTTGAGACTTTATTTTCTTGCCTTTAAAATCAAGAGAATAAAATACGATGTTTCTTTTCCCCAGATTCCTTATGCCTCAGCACCAGTAGGAGTCCAGGAAGCCAGTTACTAACCAACAGCAAATATCTCAAGTGTACAAATTAAGTTTTTCTTCCCCTCCACTCTCACTGGTACTAAAAACAATCTTGGAAATTGTACTAGCATTCTCCATTATGATCCAGGTGTTCAGATTAGAGTAAATCAATTTTCTGTGTGAACAGAATTTGGATACAGAGCCAAGTGGGATACACTGTATCCTGAGGAATACAGACGTTTCCTGAGAAGAGAAATTTCCCTCAAGCAAAATCAGACTAGAGCTTAGAGCAATACTGTCATTATGTGAATTCAAGCATGGTTGGAATACAGAGGAGATGGTGCAATATGCATAATTATTAAAGTTTAAAGACACAAACTTTAATTATAAAAGCTGAGTACTGGTTTCCTTCCTGTATTTTGTCTTTTTTTAATATTTCCTTTAGACTTTGTAATTCAATGTTGCATTTCTTTTCTACATCTATAATGAAGGTGAAATGGTGACCACTAGAAGCTGTAACTGTAACAGTAACTCTTTAAGATTTTGTTACTGGACACAGCAAGTACTACTTTCATGAGGGTGAATTAGAAGATCTCTCTGGAAATGCTTTACATTACTTACTTATCAAATTTTAAACATGATGTTTAACATATTTGTCAAGTAAGAATAATCAAGTGTATCAAAAATACCAGAATATTTTTTGAACTGTAGAGTAAGAGCAACTATGTATTCTGAACAAACATCACTGTTTGTTCACCCCTTCCATCCCTGACCCACATACCCAACATCTCGAATGCTAGTTTAGGGATCATATATCATTTGTCTCTAAATTCCTTTTCCCCAGTACATTTGTGTCATGTGTAAAACAGGGAGATTGTCATGAGAGGTGAGAAAAAAAAAAGATGGAAATGTCAGCTCCAGCTACACATCACAGCAGACAGTGAATCAGACCACACAGGAAACCCTTTGGAGACCAAACAAAGAAGATCCTATACAAGATTAAGCGATAACTTCAAAGAGAGACTCAGATCTCCACTGAGTCTTGAAATATGACTAAGCTGAGAAGCATGAGGTCATTGAAGCCAGGACAGTGGAGGAGACTTTGTGAGACAGACCTCGTAGCGGCTCACTCTGTACTGAGCAACTCTGGAGTCTGAGGCAAGAGGATCACAAATTCAAGGCTAACTTGACTCAAAAATAGAGAGAAAATATTGCCAAATGTGGGACCGTTGCACTGATGTGCACCTTGAGTGCACAGCTATAAGAAAACAGTACAAGAGTCCTCACCTTCTCACGGTGGACAATCACACTCAACTTCACATTTGCCGTTATTCACAACTTGGCAAGCTCCATGGTAGGAGACAATTCAAGTTTACGTGACTATTTTGCTGTAGTACTGTAAATAGAGGTTTATCTTTGTAAAATGCAAATGGAAATGCCACTGAATTGAAAGTTGGCAGGAGAACAAAAGCAATGAAGAAAACATTAAAACCCAAGCAAGGCGCTGCATCGCTCTATCTTGGAAGAGCAGTAGTCACATTTTACTAATATATCCTACAGACTTCTGTGCTTGGTCCACGGCAGAATGAGATATGGAGGGCACACTATGAATGAAGACAGCAAATAGGATGTTAAGTCTTCTCTTAGGAACAGCCTGTTTCCCTTTCATCACAGAATCCACTGGCTCTTGTTTCTTTACCCTGTTCTTAACGTTTTCTAGAAAATTCCCCCCCTCTGGAATACCACTTCCCTTCTGCCCGGACCCTGGTTCTTTTGCCTGGGGCAGACCGTTAGCTGGTCTGCTCCTGTGGAAACACCTGATCCCGAGACAACCTAGAGGACCTACTGCATCCAGAGCAGAGGACACTTAGCTGGTCTGCGCCTGTGGAAACATCTGATCCTGAGACATCCTAGAAGATCTACTGCATCCAGAGCAGAGGGAGCTTAGGATCACAGGAACACAGAGACATCTGGAATCCGAGGAGATCTGATACAAGCAAGATAACTGGAAAGACAGACTCCAGTCAGACACAGTGAGCACAGGTAACACTAGAATCAACGAGATGGCGAAAGGCAAGCGCAAGAACACAAGCAACAGAAACCAAAGTTACCTGACATCATCAGAACCCAGTTCTCCCACCATAGCAAGCCCTGGATACCCCATCACACAGGAAAAACAAGACTCAGAATTAAAATCACTTCTCATGATGATGATAGAGGATTTTAAGAAGGACATAAGTAACTCCCTTAAAGAAATACAGGAGAACACAGGTAAACATGTAGAAGCCCTTAAAGAGGAAACACAAAAATCCTTTAAAGAATTGCAAGAAAATACAACCAAACAGATGAAGGAATTGAACAAAACTGTCCAGGATCTAAAAATGGAAATAGAAACAATAAAGAAATCTCAAAGGGAGACTACGTTGGAGATAGAAAACGTAGGAAAGAGATCAGGAGTCATTGACACAAGCATCACCAACAGAATACAAGAGATAGAAGAGAGAATCTCATGCGCAGAAGATACCATGGAAAACATTGACACAACAGTCAAAGAAAATGCAAAATGCAAAAAGCTCCTAACCCAGAACATCCAGGAAATCCAAGACGCAATGAGAAGACCAAACCTAAAGGATAATAGGTATAGATGAGAGTGAAGATTCCCAATCTACAGGGCCAGTAAATATCTTCAACAAAATTATAGAGGAAAATTTCCCCAACCTAAAGAACAAGATGCCCATAAACATACAAGAAGCCTACAGAACACCAGACTAGACCAGAAAAGAAATACCTCCCGTCACATAATAATTAAAACACCAAATGCACAAAACAAAGAAAAAATACTAAAAGCAGTAAGGGAAAAAGGTCAAGTAACATATAAAGGCAGATCTATAAGAATTACACCAGACTTTTCACCAGAGACTATAAAAGCCAGAAGATCCTGGTCTGATATCATACAGACCCTAAGGGAACACAACTGCCAGCCCAGACTGCTATATCCAGCAAAACTCTCAATCACTATAGATGGAGAAACCAAGATATTCCATGACAAAACCAAATTTGCACAATATCTTCCCACAAACCCAGGACTTCAAAGGATAATTGATGGAAAACACCAACACAAGGAAGGAAACTACAACCTAGACAAAGCATGGAAGTAATCTTCCAACAACCCCAAACAAAGATAACTACACAAACATAATTCCACCTCTAATAACAAAAATAATAGGAAACAACAATCATTTTTCCTTAATATCCCTCAACATCAATGGACTCAATTCTCCAATAAAAAGACATAGACTTGATAGTCTGGATACATAAACAGGACCCAGAATTTTGCTGCATACAAGAAACGCACCTCAGTGACAAAGACAGACATTACCTCAGAGTAAAAGGCTGGAAAACAATTTTCCAAGCAAATGGTCCCAAGAAACAAGCTGGAGTAGCCATTCTAATATCAAATAAAATCGACTTTCAATCAAAAGTAATCAAAAAAGATAAAGAAGAACACTTCATACTCATTAAAGAAAAAATCTACCAAGAAGAACTCTCAATTCTGAACATCTATGCTCCAAATGCAAGGGCACCCACATACATAAAAGAAACTTTACTAAAGCTCAAAGCACATATTGCACCTCACACAATAATTGTGGGGGATTTTAACACCCCGCTCTCTCCAATGGACAGATCGTGGAAACAAAAACTAAACAAAGACACATTTAAATTAACAGAAGCTATGAACCAAATGGATTTAACAGATATCTATAGAACATTTCATCCTAAAGCAAAAGAATATACCTTCTTCTCAGCACCTCATGGTACCTTCTCCAAAATAGACCATATAATTGGTCACAAAACAGATACAAAAAAATTGAAATAATCCCTTGCATCCTATAAGATCCTATAAGATCACCACGGACTAAGGCTGGTCTTCAATAATGACAAAACCAAGGGAAAACCCACATGCATGTGGAAACTGAACAATGCTCTACTCAATGATGACTTTGTCAAGGAAGAAAAATAGAAAGAAATTAAAGACTTCCTAGAAATTAACGAAAATGAGGAAACATCATACCAGAACTTGTGGGACTCCATGAAAGCAGTGCTAAGAGGAAAACTCATAGCTCTAAGTGCCTACAAAAAGAAATTGGAGAGAGCACACATTAACAACTTGATAGCACACCTGAAAGCTCTAGAACAAAAAGAAGCAAATACACTCAAGAGGAGTAGGCGTCAGGAAATAATCAAACTCAGGGCTGAAATTAACCAAGTAGAAATAGAAAGAACTGTACAAAATATCAACAAAACCAGGAGTTGGTTCTTTGAGAAAATCAACAAAATAGATAAACCCTTAGCCAGATTAACCAGAGGGCACAGAGATAGTATCCAAATTAATGAAATCAGATCTGAAAAGGGAGACATAACAACAGAAACTGAGGAAATTAAAAAAATCATCAGATCCTACTACAAAGGCCTATACTCAACAAAACCAGAAAATCTGGATGAAATGGACCTAAACCTCAAAAAGACCCAACAAAGAAAGAAAACTTCAGACCAATCTCTCTTATGAATATTGATGAAAAATACTCAATAAAATTCTAGCAAACCGAATCCAAGAACACATTAAAACAATCATCCATCATGATCAAGTGGGCTTTATCCCAGGAATGCAGGGATGGTTCAATATTCGGAAATCCATCAATGTAATCCACTATATAAACAAACTCAAAGAAAGACACCACATGATCATCTCACTAGATGCTGAGAAAGCATTTGACAAAATTCAACATCCCTTCATGGTAAAAGTCTTGGAAAGATCAGGAATTCAAGGCCCATACCTAAACATAGTAAAAGCAATATACAACAAACCAGTAGCTAACATCAAACTAAATGGAGAGAAACTTGAAGCATTCCCACTAAGATCAGGGACTAGACAAGGCTGCCTACTCTCTCCCTACCTATTCAATATAGTACTGGAAGTCCTAGCCAGAGCAATTAGACAACAAAAAGAAGTCAAAGGAATACAAATAGGAAAGGAAGAAGTCAAAATATCACTATTTGCAGATAATATGATAGTATACTTATGTGACCCCAAAAACTCCACCAGAGAACGCCTAAACCTGATAAACAACTTCAGCAAGGTGGGAGGTTATAAAATCAACTCAAACAAATCAGTAGCCTTCCTCTACATGAAAGATAAACAGGCTGAAAAAGAAATTAGGGAAATTACATCCTTCACAATAGTCACAAATAATATAAAATACCTTGGGGTAAATCTAACCAAGCAAGTGAAAGATCTGTATGACAAGAACTTCAAGTCTCTGAAGAAAGAAATTGAAGAAGATCTCAGGAAGTGGAAAGATCTCCCATGCTCATGGATCGGCAGGATTAATATAGTAAAAATGGCCATCTTGCCAAAAGCAATCTACAGATTCAATGCAATCCCCATTAAAATATCAACTCAATTCTTTACAGAACTAGAAAGAGAAATTCTCAAATTTATTTGGAAAACAACAAAAACCCAGGATAGCGAAAACCATTCTCAACAATTAAAGAACTTCTGGAGGAATCGCCATCCCTGACCTCAAGCTGTACTACAGAGCAATAGTGATAAAAATGGCCTGGTATTGGTACAGAGACAGGCAGGAAGATCAATGGAATAGAGTTGGAGACCCAGAAATGAACCCACACAACTATGGTCATTTAATCTTTGACAAAGGAGCTAAAACCATCCAGTGGAACAAGGACAGCATTTTCAACAAATGGTGCTGGTTCAACTGGAGGACAGCATGTAGAAGAATGCAAATCGATCCATTCTTATCTCCTTGTACAAAGCTCAAGTCCAAGTGGATAAAGGACCTTCACATAAAACCAGACACACTGAAACTAATAGAAGAGAAGGTGGGGAAGACCATCAAATACCTAGGCACAGGAGAAAAGTTCCTGAACAGAACACCAATGGCCTATGCTCTAAGATCAAGAATTGACAAATGGGACTTCATAAAACTGCAAAGTTTCTGTAAGGCAAAGGACACTGTCAACAGGACAAAATGGCAACCAACAGACTGGGAAAAGATCTTTACTAATCCCACATCCGATAGAGGACTAATATCCAATATATACAAAGAACTCAAGAAATTAGACTCTAGACAACCAAATAACCATATTAAAAAATGGGGTACGGAGCTAAACAAAGAATTCTCAACTGAGGAAATGTGAATGGCTGAGAAGCACCTAAAGAAATGTTCAGCATCCTTGGTCATCAGAGAAATGCAAATCAAAACAACCCTGAGATTCCACCTCACACTAGTCAGAATGGCTAAAATCAAAAACTCAGGTGATAGCAGATGCTGGCGAGGATGTGGAGAAAGAGGAACACTCCTCCATTGTTGGTGGGATTGCAAGATGGTGCAACCGCTATGGAAAACAGTCTGGCGGTTCCTCAGAAAATTGGACACATCACTACCTGAGGACCCAGCTATACCACTCCTGGGCATATTCCCAGAAGATGCTCTAACACATAACAAGGACATATGCTCCACTATCTTCATAGCAGCTTTATTTATAATAGCCAGAAACTGCAAAGAACCCAGATGCCCTTCAACAGAGGAATGGATACAAAAAATGTGGTACATTTATACAATGGAATATTACTCAGCTATTAAAAACAATGAATTTGATAAATTCATATGTAAATGAATGGAACTAGAAAATATCATCCTGAGTGAAGTAACCCAATCACAAAAGAACATACATGGTATTCACTCACTGATTATTGGATTTAGCCCAGAAGCTTGAAATACCCAAGATTCAACTCACAGACCACATAAAGCTCATGAAGAATGACGACCAAGTAGGGGGGGCTTCAGTCCTTCTTAGAAGGAGTAACAAAATACTCAAGGGAGCAAATATGGAGACACAGTGCAGGACAGAAACTGAAGGAGGGACTGTCTACAGACCATTCCACCTGGATATCCATCCCATGTGCAGTTATCAAAGGTAGATGTTGATGTGGATGTCAGGATGTACATGCTGACAGGAGACTGATATAGCTGTCTCCCTAGAAGTCTGCAAGAGTCTGACATACTCAGAGGCAGATGCTCACAGCTAACCATCAAACTGATCATGGGGTTCCCAATGGAGAAGATAGAGTGAAGGCTGAAAGAGTTGAAAGGATTCGTGACACCATGAGGAAAGCAACAATCCCAACCAACCAGAGCCCCCAGGGTCTAAACCACCAGCCTGGGAGCGCTTAGGGAGGGACCCATGGCTCCAGCTATATATGCAAGGGAGCTATATATAAGTGAGAGAAGAGATCCTTGGTCCCATGAAGGCTGGGCGTCATGGGGGGGGGTATTCGAGGGTGGGGAGGTGAGGTATGGGGGAGGGTGTGTGGGGGTACACCAATGTGGAGGCAGGAGGAGGGGGGAAGGGATAGTGAGTTCCTGGGAGGGAGGGGGGAAATGGGGTAAGGAGAGAACACCTGAAATATAAATAAATTTTCCAATAAAAAAAAAAAAAGAAAATTCCCTCTCTCTCAGCATTACTGTAATATTTCTGGACATAGTCCTAAGGTTGACTATGATATCTGGACACTTTTATCTTTGAACCTAGTCAGTTAAAAATAAAAAGGACATGAACTTAATGACAAGATTACAGAAGCTTAGAGGTAGTCTATCCATTTTTATGATCGGGATTTTGAGTGAGGAAAATCTTAAGAATTGAAAGAGGATATATGTTCAGCTTAACTGTTTAAAGATGGGGAGAGATCAAGGGTTGAAAAATTATGAATGTGCTAGCGTGTGCACAGATATTCATGAGTGTGAGTACATTCATATTTACCTGAGCATTTGGCCCCTGCACATAACTCTTCAGGCTACTATGGCTAAAGGATCTGGTGGTAACAAGAATCAGTAGGCAAATCCCTCTCCTCTTATTAAACTGAGGCTTTTAGTCCTATCCCTGGACTAAATTTTGATTAATATATTAATATATAATTTACAATCATCACAGTACAGCTCCCAGTGAAGGATTGTAGCTTAATGTATTTACCGTTTTACATTAATAAGATGTATATATTCATCTATAGAAAAGAGGAAGGATGTACTCTGCAGAATATAATGTATCCTTAGTCAAAAAAAACTTTGTTGAAACAATTATAAACTTTATATAAGAAAAACATACACCATTTCTGTCTCCTGGAAATGTAAACAAGGAAATAGACTTGTTAGCCGCGTTGCAAGCAAATCGAATGGAGCCATCTGAAGCGTTACTCTCAATTTACATTTTCCCTTGCAGGGATAAGAAAGGCAATGCTGGGTAAAGAATGCGAAGAGGATAATTTATATAATTAATCACGGCGCTCTGATCAATAGAGCGTCAGAGGCCATTTTCGATACTGAATAGAGCGACTTGTAGGATGTAATAGACCGCTTGGAAATCTATCCTTCTGATTTAGTCCATAAAGAAGCAACCAGAACTGGGAGCTGGAGCAGGAGAGGTGTACTAGAGGTGAGTCAATAATAACGTTAACTTTCAAACAACGGCACCACCTTACAACACGGATCCAGGACAGGCCCACGGCTATCTTTGCCTAGTTTATCATGATGATGTAGAGACCTGTTTGAGCATACTGATTTCCCTTGCCCCGCAGCAGCGTTCCCCCTTGTGTGTCCTCCCTAGAACCTCAGTCTCCCTATAGTATCGTCCCCTCTTATATTTCCTCCCCAGCATCCCAGTCTCCCTGTTTCCAGCATGGAACTTGCTACACCACTCCACGGGGATTTCAGATAGGATTGCCTTGGGAAAATTCTCAATGCTGCTGCAGTTTCTAAGATGCCGGGGAGCTGAGTTACAAGTGTGTTTTAATTTATAGAGTAGCTACTTTTGCTTTTCTTTGTTCTTTCTGGACCATTTTCATCAAAAGCATCAACGTTCTCAAAATGAAATAGTTTATGGAGTTGAAAATTGGCACAGAACCAACATACTCTATGTTTTTTTTTTTTTGACAAACCTTAGTTGAGAAATATTACTTTTATGGATCAATGTGAAATGAGGCTATACTTGGTGTGTTTCCTAAAGCTGAAAAGTCTCAATGTTTGCGTCCCTGTGAGTTTCTGAAGACATGGACAGGAAGCCAAAGCAATGTAAAGCAGGTGGCTGTCAAGGAGCCGCTTAGAGCCAAGGAATCGCTATACTGACCAATGGGTACTGAGAGTAAAGAACCAGACAGCCAATCAGCAAACAACTGGAAAAATAAATTCAACATGCCAAACCATGTGTTAACATAAAATATGATCTACCACATATAAAAGTGAGGGTTTCCCACTGTCTGACCATTCTAGTTTGCCTTTTGTGTGGTAAAACACTGATCAAAACCAATTTGTGGGAAGGAAGGGTTTATTTTCATGACAGAGGTGTAGACCATCACCAAGAGAATCTAGGGCAGACCTGAAATAGAAACCAAACCCCAAGACCCCTGAGGAACACTGCTTATTCGAGTGTTGAGATAACTTTGTTATATACCTCAGGTTCACCCAAATGTTCTAAGTAAGATCTTTCTGCCCACCATGGGCTGGGCCCTTCCATATCAAACAACAATCAAGAAAATACTCTCACAGACATAACCATAGAACCATCTGATGGAGACTATTTTTAATTGAAGTCCTCCCTTCCTGAGTTAT
The DNA here is from genome assembly GCA_021653895.1 of Mastomys natalensis. Lineage (NCBI taxonomy): Eukaryota > Metazoa > Chordata > Mammalia > Rodentia > Muridae > Mastomys > Mastomys natalensis. Next base: position 205,691 of record JAJTUV010000268.1, read on the forward strand.
TCTAGTTTGTGTCAAGTTGAAAAAAATCCCACTGCCACCCTGAGACTGTGCTATCTACTATGCTATGCTACTGTCTATGAAGTAACTGTCAAAGCCTCTTACAGATTTGCCTGATTTATACTTCAGCCTTTTAACACACTGTCTCTTTTCATCAGTAAAGCTCTGTCCACAACCTTACTGTGTCCCTGTCTTAGTCAGGATTCTCTAGAGTCACAGAATTTATGCAATGACTATATATGTATATATGTGTGTATATGTTATATATGTATATATGGTATATGTGTATATGTGTATATAGGTGTATATGTGTATGTGTGTATGTGTATATGGAACTATAAATTATATATTACTTATTTATTATATATTATATATTTATTATATATATTATATATAATTATATATTAAGGAAATTTATTGGAATTACTTATAGGCTGCAGTCCAACTAACCCCTGCAATGGCCAGAAAGGAATGGAAAGTCCAAGAATCTAGCGGTTGCTCAGTCCCATCAGGCTGGGTATTTCAGTTGGTCTTCTGTATAAGCTAGAATCCTGAAGAAGTAGGCTCCAATAAATGTCCTGGTGAGTAAGTGCAACTGAGCTAAGAATAATGAACCCCTCATTCTTCCGTTGTCCCTAGGTAGGCCTCCAGCAGAAGGTAAGGCCTCAAGATCTGGGTTAAGGCATGCAACTTCTAGTCACAAAATCTGGCTCACAGGCGTGCTCTCCATTTTTTGGATTGTAGTTCATTCCACATATAGTCAAGTTGACAACCCAGAATAGCCACCACAGTTAAATATTTCCAATCACAGAGACTTGTGTACATAGAGTACAATATTTAACACTGTATCAAATATGTCATGTTCCAGGTGTTAACCAAAGCTTCCATCTCTACAAACATTAATCACTTCCAGGTTGGAATATTTCATTCTTCTGGTCATCTTGAAACATACCATAGGTGGCCATGAGTAGTGACCCATCTGTGCTATATATAGATACCCAGAATGAGCTCCTCTTATCCTCTGATGTATTTAACCAAAATTGTCTCCTTTCTTCCTCCTTCTCTCCTTCTTGGCTTCTCCAGAATACTTTCCTGTGCTATCCTTCCATGAGATAAACATTTTAGTTTTCATAAGTGAGCACAAAAATAGGCTGTATTTGTCTTCTTTTTCTTGAAGATTTGTTTTAATTTTTAATTCATATGTTCATGTATGCTTGTGTGTTTAGTATATGCATATGTGAGCAGGGACCCTTGGAGACCAGAGGTATCTAATACATCTGAGGTTGGAGTTATAGGTAGACTTGAGCTGCCCAGTGTGGGTCCTACAAACTGAAACTGGGTCCCTCTATAGTAGCACTTGGACTCTTAACCATTGATCTGTTCTTTCAGACACAACTAGGGGCAGAGGAGGAAGTTGAATTTGTATGTCTGCCAAGGACTAGTTGACCTTTCCTAGGTAGAGGGTTTAAAAGCTCAGAGCAGGGGAAGTCCTGATAGTAAAGGGAGCCCTCCATTTTGTTCCAAGCTCAGAAGAGCTATCCAGTCATGGTAGACTGCATCATTAATTAGTGGGGTTTACCTACAAGCTCAAGCATGGACAACCCCAGGCCCTGTGTCATAGTTTTAACTGCTCTGGATATCTCTGTCTTCTAATTAACCTGGTGAGCTTCACTTGTATCATAAAATATACCTACGGTAATAAGAAAGGACACAAAGTCATTCTTTTTGGGAGTGTGAGGGAGCTGGTATTTAAAACATTTGGTAAGAATCAGAGCACAGGCAAGACTTAGCATGTCTCCCTGGAAGTAATATGCAGTGTCCAAGAGGGCCATCATCTAATGTCCAGGGGAGTCATTGACAATGACATTCAAACTTGACCTTATAAACTATGGGATTCTCTCAAGCAGGTTGCCACACCTCTCTGACTCATGATAGGGAAGGGATAAAGTAAGGAATACATTCCGAGTAAGAATATAAAGGAAGCCCAAGTACCAACCACTCTCTAACACAACACATCCCTACGTACACATATACACACACATCTATACACATACTTACACACATACACCTACAGATACCTACACACACATACACACAGACCTATACCAACATACTTCCACATCTACACTCATACCTACACATACACCTTTATACACTCGTACAGACAAACTTACACAAACACACCTATACATACCTACACACATAATATCCACAATCCCCACCCACATACTTACGTAATATCTACACTCACACCTAAACAAACACCTATACATACACCTACACACACTCATCTACACAAACAGGGCTTGGAAGCCATATGGAGACCTTAGAAAAGGCTTCAGTCCACAGAACTTTCAGTCATAGACCTAAGATACCTATGAGCATATCTGAATTTACTTCACAAGGATGCTACAAATGTGAAGAAGTCTGTTTAAAAGTCCGGCAAAGATGACAGCAGACTTTCTCCTGCTCTCATGACTCACTGTTCATTTGTGTATTACAGCATCATTCACAAGAAAGGACATACACTTTGCTCGTTGATAGCGGTGGTGGTTTGAATATGCTTGGCCCCTAGGGAGTGGTACTGTTAGGAGGTGTGGTCTTATTGGAGGAAGTGTGTCAATCAATGTGGGGGTTGGTCTTTGAAGCTCTGTCCAGTGTGGAAAAGACAGTCTGCCCCTGGCTTCTATTGAATGAAGATGTAGAACTCTCAGCTCCTCTCGCATCATGCTTGCCTGAATGCTTCTATGCTCCCACCTTGATGGTAATGGACTGAACCTGTAAGCCAGCCCCAATTAAATGTTGTCCTTTATAAGAGTTGCTTTGGTCATGGTGTCTCTTCAACAGCAGTAAAGTCCAAACTGAGTCAGTCTTGGTACCAGGAGTCGGGTACTGCTGTGGTAGGCTTGACCATGCTTTTGTTTGGAGGAATGTGGGGTTTGGGGACTTTGTAAAGCAGCAGAATGCTTTAAGTGGGGCTTAATGGGCCATACTAGTAGAAGTACAGAAGAGAGTGTTCCTGAGTATGTTTTGAACTGTGGGAGCCTAGACCAAGAGGTTTCAGAGGAGACAACTTTTAGTGTGTGGCCTAGAGACTGTTTTTGTGACATTTTGGTGAAGAATGTGGCTGGTTTTTTTGCCATTGTCTGAAGAGTCTGCCTGAGGCTAAAGTGAAGACATTTAGACTAATTGCTTTGACAAAGGAAGTCTCAAAACAGCCTGGTGACTAAGACAATAGCTTTAGTCAACTTTTAACTTTCCTCCTAGTCACCACACTTACGGATGACCATTTTTCCTTACTAATGAGCAGGAGCAGCACTACTCCATATTTAAAAATTATAAATTGGTTTTGAAAACATATTTACAAGTGCACTTATATATATGCAAATTTCTGAAACAAAACACACTCTGACACTATGAATATTTCCATACAATTTGCTTTTACTTTATTTTTTATGCACCTCCTCTGGGGAAAGAGGCATGGATTTAATATTCCTTTATTACCAAATCCATAGTACTTCATGTTGATTTTATGGTGAAGGTATTAAGGATTTCCAGTTTGTGAATATGGCTCTTGTAGTGTTTTCACAGGGAGATCTGATAAATAGCTTTGTTGATATCACATTTTTATAAAACTGATCTTGTCTTTAGTGTCCTACTAGAAGAGGACTTGTTAGAAAAATTAGACCCATTTTAAATATTCAAATATCTTCACATTTTTAATAAAGGGTTTGGTTCTTTTTCTTGTTACACTTTGCTTTTTTTGTATTTGTCTTTCTTTGGACTCTTTTATTTACAAGAAACACAACCTGATTCAGGCTGAGTTAAGCAAGAACAAATTCATTAAAGATATTGAGTATCCTAGTAGCTCATTAGAAGAACTAAGCAGCAAGCATCATTATCCTGAATCATTTCATAGAATTACAACCAGTATGAAGATACTGGTACAAAACAAACAAACAAACAAAAAAAAATAGAGGGACCTTTTCCTGGTACTGTGTAAGGGGCTTCATTGATCAAGTTCAATAGTTCAGCTTGAATGTGTCGGATTGTGGAAGTTCAATCACTTGAGAATGTGTCTGGAGAATCACTGTAGCATATTCTTGATCGCCACAGCTCCTCAAACAGGAGTCTGAGACACAAAGAGATACAAAATAACTTTCCAGAAAACAAAAACAGGACCAGCACTGATGGCTTTAAGGACAAATCAGTTCTGGTTCATTGGCGGCATGGTAGATGGATGGACCATGAGGAGAGTGAGCCAAGGAATGCAGCAGAGGCCAATGTGGAAGAACTTATCAGACCAGAGTGACAGTGCAAATCTGTTCTACTTCAGTATAGAGTCACAGGAGAATTTTAAGCAAAACAACACACAAGCCCCACAAAGGCTAACTTCTATTGCCAAATACTCAATTTATCTTTGGTGTTGGGAGCCCAGGATAGGGGAAGGATCAACATCCTGGAACAGAGAATGCAGGCTGGCCAATGGAACCTAGTCTATGAAATAGTAGTCTCCTGTCCCAAAGCAATTCAGGAGACCCAATGGTTAGCCTATGGTCTGTGGCTGTCACTGGGAGGTAGAGATTAAGACAATATATTGTCTAAATGTTAGTGAAGGAAATAACAGCAAAATGTGGGTAAATGATAATTTGAAACATTCATCCAAGACAAGTAGAATGTAAAGCACTCATCAGTGGGCTGCGCAAGTTTCACATCTAGGGTAGGAGAAGCCATGAACGAGAGTTGAGGATGTGTGCATTTGAAAATATGCATCAGATAGTCAAGTGGGTCTGGAACTTACGGAAGTGATCTGAGAAAGAAAAGCAAGGATGGATATCATCTTCTTTCCAGGGAGAGTAAAGGTGAGATAACCACAGATATCATCAGAAGAGGAAGAATGGGGGTGGGAAATATACATAAAAAATTACCCCAAGCTTGCTTTCTAGAATGACCTCATAGAAATAGCCTGAGAGGAAGCCAAGGGACTAATGGAAAAGAAGAGTTACTAGTAAAACAAGAAAATGAAAGCATGTGGTATGGACTTCTAAGAGCAGAAATGACAAGCTTGTGCAAACCATCTCCTGGAGCATCTTACAAGTATAAAACCATTTTAAGAGTCAGGGAAACTGAGGCCCAAGAAGCCAAGTTCCCACCCATGGTTTGGGGAAAATCAAGGAGGCCAGAGATCACCACACTAAGTTAAATCACTGAGACGGAGAATGACAACTGGCTCTAGGTTCCTCTTCTACATGGAATGTGAGGTGGAGGAGGGATCAGCCATGAAAGTAGAGAAGTAAAACATTCTGGGAAACGGAATAAAAGGAGAGGATACAAGGGTGGGCATGGCCAAGGTGCACAAGACCCATACTATCATACTACACAACTAATATGCAATAATTTAAAAATTAAGTGGGGAGGAGGGTGGGTAGAGATTATGGCTTTCTGGTGGCACAGTACTGCCACCTGCTGGACATAGCCTGTAAGCTTTATATCAGGATGACCCACAATGTTCCCAGCTGTGAGTCTCAAGGTACAGTGTTTCACATACGACATGAGAACTGAGTTGTGCATTTAACTGGATGCAAGTATTACAACCCTGATAAATGTCGTTTGAAGTTATGGGAGCGAAAGTCTAATGATTTTTTGTTTAGAAGGAAAAAAAATAAAGATAGTTATGACTTTACCAAGAAAGGAGAGATGGCTTGGGCATTGTTTAAAATGGAGACTTGTAGAACCATCTGGTAGTGAAGGATGAAGAAGGAAGGGTTGAGATGGCTTCATTCTACGATTTGTGAATACAGGAGGGATGCCGCCCGTTGGTGAGGGAGCCGTCTATAGTGAGAGGCAGAGTTCATTCTAGGAGGAGGTAAGACACCTAGAAAAGATGCACCAATCCCTGACGCTATTAACGATACTCTGCTACTGCTATGCTTGCCGACATGAGCCTAGCATGACTGTCCTTTGAGAGGCTCTACCCAGCAGCTGACTCAAACAGAAAACAGAGACTCGCGGTCAAACATTAGATGGAGGTCAGGGATTTTTACAGAAGAAGAGTTGGGGGAAAAATTGAAACCCCTAAAGGGAATAGTAACCCCACAGGAAGGCCAACAGAACCAACTAACCAGGACTCTTGAGAGTTCTCAGAGACTGAGACACCAACCAAAAACATACACAGGTTAGACCTAGGCCCCTGGCACATATCAGCTCAGTCCCAATGTGAGTCCTCCAACAACTTGAGCAGAGACTATCTCTAAAGCTGTTTCCTGTCTGTGGGATGTGTTCTTCTAGCTGGATTGCCTTGTCTGGTCTCAGTGGGAGAGGATGTGCCTAGCCCTGCAGAGACTTGATGTGCCAAGTGGATAGATTTCATTTTCTTGACTCCTTTAGGGGTTTTTCTCTCCTATAGTTTCATTTTTATTGTCTTGTCATGTATGCATATGCATACATGCATGCATGATCTTATATAGCTATATACAATCTAACACCTACAAGTGTTATAAAATCCATATTTATGTTTCTGAAACTACTTTAATTTACTTAGTGGGATTACACCTTAGCATTATGGCACTTGGAGAAAAATGGATTCAACTTGTATTTTTATCAGTTAACTTACTTTAGGGTAATTTCATATATGTATATAGTACATTTTTATCATGTGACACCCCATTAACTTCTCTTGTCACTATCTCCCACCTAGTGAACCCCTTCTTTTTCAAATAAGCACTCCTTTCACTTTCTTAGTGTGTGTGTGTGTGTGTGTGTGTGTGTGACACTGAGTGTGATTAGGATTGCTCGCATGAGCATGACAGAGGTGTTATTTACAAAGGCACAGTGAATTATCAGTATCTACCCCACTGAAGAAGACGCCTCCTCTCCAGCCACTGCTAACTACTAATATCATGATGAGTGAGTGCTCATATAAGAATATCTCATAGCAGATTTGCTTCCCTCCCTTCAGACATTAGTACATGTTTTTGCCTGATTTTCACTCCTTACTTGAGAGACACATGACAATTCATTTGCCAAAAAAAAAAAAAAAAAAAAAAAAAAGGGTGATAAGAAGCTAAGCCATAAGGTAATCACTAAGCTGCCATGTCTACTTAGATGTGTGGCTTGGGCCTCCTTTCTCTGATGTTAATCTCAAATTCTCTGCCAATTCTGTAACCCTCCTATAGTCTAATACAATCCCCTAGCTATCTCATTGTCATCTTTTCCCCAGATACCATCTCCTAACCCCTCCTTCTTCTAAGAGGGTGGCTTCCACAGACTCAGATATTCCAAGATTACAATGAGGCTAATGAAATAAACTGTTAAATCAGTACACATTACTCCATTCAATAAGAATCAAAGCCCTCTTATCTCCACTGCTGAAATGGAGTTAAAAATCTCAGTAGAGTTTGTGAGTCTAGATTTTATCCTTGAATGTAAAATTTCTCTCATCATTTACTTATTGCCAAAGGAGCCCGTTGCCAGAAATATCTAAGGGAATTAGTGGCTACTCTCTCACTCATAACCCCAACAACATTTTTATTATTTGTATTGACATGTTGCTTACAATCAATGATTTTCTTTCAACTACAAAACTGAAGCAATATGACCCATATTTAATCATTATCTTTGGCCATATCGTGGCATGCTTTTACCACAGGGCAGTGTGTGGAGGTTTATAAATGGCCCCTCACACATACATTATTTTTTCTTTAATTCTTTATGTTCGTCCTATGATCTGGTGCCCAGTTCAAGTTTTCAGCTGGTTCAGTGGCTATGACTTCATCTCCAACTGTCGTTTGACTTTGATATTTCTGTGCTGTTTGTCAGCTTTGGTTCTTATGTTTATTTCCCTACATAATCCATTGGTTTTTCCCAATTGTTTTTCTTCCCAATTTTGTGGAAATGTGGAGCATACCATATAGAATACCCATCTTTTTACAAACTTTAGTCTTACCTAACCTTTTGTTCCCTCACTTGGAATTCATCCTTGTGTTTATCTTTGTCAGATTTGCCTGACATCTTCATCATACCATTTTTTTCTTTTAGGGGAACTTACTTAAGTAAATCTTGTACCTTAAATATGTAAAAATTATAATTTTCTATATTTCCATGAAAGAATACTAGGAAAGTTAACCTTTACATTTTAGTCAGGATATTGGACATATAGCCCCAAATTTAGGGGCTCTTATTTAACTTTTATTAAGACATGCTGTTAAATTCCAAAGGAAATATAAAAAATGTACTTTGTCCTGAAGATGCATCTGTCCCTGCCCCTCCATCCCCTTTCCTCATATTTTATTTATCTTCTAGGTATTTGTTGAGGATAGGGGAAGAAACTGATTTTTGTGTTTCTTTTTTACTTAGCTGCCATGACTCCTTCTCTTACTACATTGGTAGCTCTTTACTTATCTAGGAACTTTAGATACATTAATAGTCTACATGAATATAAAACACAAAAACACCACTTCTGTTGTCTGATTTGTTTTCTTCCTGATCTATAACGCTTGGCCAATTCTTCAGTCATCTACTCTACAGAAGTCTGGGGAGATTCACTAACTTCTTCCCTAGAGTGAAAGATGGATTATTTCTTCACTATAGGTTTTGTTTGTCTATAGGTCAGTGAGTTATCTCTAATTCTGACTATCCTAAGAGGTTTAACTGAGCCAACTGTTGCCCATTAGAAACATGCTTTGATATGTTCATTGCTACAAATTCTCACTTTTCAGTCAACAGCTGTTTAAACCAAAACAATAGACCTTGTAGCTCGTTACACATATTTACACTCCAGAAACATTGTATTGTAAGTTCATTAATATGCTATACCTTTGGGGAATCCTAGTTCTCATTAATGAGATAGGAATGCCATTGGTGTGTGATATTCTTTCTCTCTGGGTTCTATTATATTATTGAAACCATATCAATACAAAGCATGACATAGAAGTTTGTGTACCATCAAATTGGAGAGAATTTCTGTTATCTATCCTCTTGTACTTGTATATGAATATGTCTAATCTCTGTAGGAAACACCCTAACAAAGCCTTATAGGGAACTCTTTGCTCTATCCTGGGACTCAATACCTACCAATACCCCAGCTCTGTTATGGGCCATGACTGTTTCACTGACACAAATTTTAAACCCACTCTAAAAATAAAATATAAATTGAGATGGGGTTTTGTAAAACCTTGACTCACAATGTATTGGCAGTTTCAGCCCATCTAAAATCCTCTTATATCAAAAATATGTAAATGCAACCAAGGCAATAAATTCATTTTGCAACTCTATAGAATATGGTTATCCTCTTCTGAGGCATTGCTAAAAATCACTTAAGAAAAATTTCCTTATCCCCATCAATTTGGAAATGCACTGGGATAGGAGTTATTTTAGATTAACATTAAGTCACACACAGCGATGGACATTGTTCAAATGGAGAGATAGGCAAAATAGTCATAATCCTTAATTTGAGAAGAGCATGGATCTGGAATTGGGTATCCTGAGCAAGTGGATGTGTCTTCCAAAAAGGTAAGGAAGCTGTGCACATGTTGGAAGGAAGAATGCAGGTAAGGATGGTGTTTATCAATTAAAAGTAAGAAATTAGCAAATCAACAGGAAGGATTTAAGATAATTCAAGAAAAATAACCAAAGTGCATGGACTATAATAAAACATAAGTGGATTAATTAATAGAAATGAGGGCATAAAATAACAGGGATGTAAAAATATAGAATAAGAGGCAGCATTCACTTGAATCACAATAGGCTTGAGTCCAACAGATTGAAAAGCTAACTTTACACCGTTATAGAAGTGTAAAGTAGTGAACTCCAGGGGGCGCGGGGGTGGGGGGCTTGCTTTGCTAAGCAAAAAACCCTAAAGGAGATTTTTTTTTTTTAAATTTAAAATTCTAGATTTTATTTGATCATCATTCACACTTGATTTCACACATTTTCTTTGGTCGAACATGTGAGGTTAATTGCATCATGATGCTGGAGCCCTCAATGCTTCAGCATCCAATTCTAAAACATGAGCATTCCCCTACCCAAGCTCCGAAGGACACCTAGCCAAACACTTCCACCAGGTCTTTTTTGCTCCTTGACTATTTGCATCGATTGTATTGCTAGTTCCTCAACCTAGAACTGACCTTAATACTTGCATGTGATTAAAATGGTATAAGGAGATTTTTCAGTACCTAACAAGGATCAGCATCTCATTAGCACGGCCTTCATCTTCATCCTTAGCTTGGGGAAAGCTGACGTGCAATTTTACATGAGAAGCATGCTGTATCAGAATGAGATGCTTCAATGCGGATGGTTTACTGCCAAAAACACATCTTGTGATCAGTGCACATAAATTAGAGATGGATGAGCAGGTGAAAGTATAGAGGTGGGCTCCTGTGGAGAGGCAGAGAGTGTCAGAATGCAAGGCAGACATGAAAGCAATCTGTATTTCCAATGCCAATCCTTCTACAGACCAAAATTGAACCTAAACCAACCAAACACCTCTCCTTGAGATCTGTCCAGGAAGGTCTAAGTCATAAGAAAAACTTGACTTCTGTCATGTGTGGATTCATGCACATATCAGCAAGACAAAGTAAGCTCAGTGGGTTAATAATAATGATAATAATAATAATAACATGAAGTTGGGAGAGATAGTGGTTGGAGGAGTAGGGGATCTGCAGGGCAGGAGAGAATAGGGTGGATTTGAATAAAGCATTTTGCATGCATGTATAAAATTCTCAAATAATAAAAACAAATTTAAAAAAAAAATCAAACATTACAATACGATTTGAATAAGAAAAAAATGTATTGACATGAAGATAATACTGTCAGAGTCCAGATAGGTAATTGTCAATTGACAAATTATTCCTTAAGATTTTAACAATCTGTTGGCTACTGGAAAATATAGGGTGATGACGTTTTCTGATGTAATATATTTCATTCAGAGTTCATACATATAGGTGTTACGTACATTCAAGGCTAAGACATTAAAACCATGTTAGAATTGGTATAGAGAAAAGACATAGCTAAAATCTTTTCAGATTTATATATTTAGTATCCACAACAGATTAAAACAAGGATACCAGTTTTTATATGATTGCAAAGGATTAAAGACTATCTAATAATTCTAGAATTGACCTCAAAGGGTCTTATGAGTCTTTAAAACATCAATGCAATAAGAGTCTAAAAGAGATTGCCCAGTTATTTTAAATTAAATTGTGCACTATTTATTGGACTACAAGCTTAAAGCTGCTATTACATGTAATTCTATGAATTACAGAAGACAGAGGATAAAATAATATGTACAATCATAAAACTAATTATCTCTTATCGCTCTTGGCTTGAATCGGACAGCAGTTGCTTTTTTAACCTTTGATGCCTGATGCAAAGTTGTCATAATCCTAGCCTTGATCTTCTGATAAAAATGCTCATTCTGAAAGCCAACCTTAATTCTACTTATCATGTGTTGGTCTCAGGATAAAAGAATGAATTTTTTTTTTTGCACTGTTAATTGAAGCTTATTGCATAAGATTTCACATGCAGATTAACTGAGCCTACAAGAAAAATGAAATGTAAGTAAAATAAACTTTGTCCTTTTTATATAACAGACAAGTCTTTCAGGCAGTCATGATCCAAAGAGACAATATCATGTCCAGAACTTTAGCTCTATAAAATCAGAGATTAAGAGAACATTTCTTTTAAAACAATTACAATGTTTATAAAAAAAACTATAGATAGAAAAACTGTCACAAAGTCGTTAACGTTTGAAGAGATCAGCCCGTAATTAGCATTATACATTTCACTCGAATTTCCTAAGTTTCTCTTACACGTGTATAGAGGTGACTATGTGTCATGATGAATATGCCAATTTAGCTGTGGTAATAAGTTCACAGTGGGCATGAGCATTAAACCCATAGTGTGCATGTAGAATACATTCAGTATTCATCCATTACAACCCAATGAACCTGGGAAGCAGTTAAACTCTGTGTGAGTGTCACTCTTTATTCATTAAAAAAAAAAAAAAAAATCACTGCACCCAATAAACAGCCTATCAATGGCTGACACTCTGCCTGAGTTGCTTGCTAGCTGTGAACACATTACACAGTATCTCTGCAGTTCTGTCATAGTTTATTTTGCCTTAATGACTCTAGCAGCATCCTTGTTAAAAAAAAGAAATGATGTAAGATTAATTAATGTCAGACAAACACTGGACAGTCACTAAATGAGTATCTTTTTATTTTTAATTTTAAGAATTGACACTGGTTACTGGTTTCTATAGCTCAAATGCTGCTTAAAATTTGCACATTAGTTTGAAGACGTAAACGTGTATGTTTAAAGGTTGAATAATAGAGTGTGTTATGCTGATACACAAATGATTTTTAAGACGACAAATAAGCACCTTCCCTTGAAGCAACTGTATGTGACTTGCTCTCTGCATTTACCTGCTCCCTGTTAACTAAATTCCACCTTACATTTCTCCAGTACCTTACACCATAGAACATCAAGCCTTTCTATTCTCGTCTCACCTCAGACATTTTGGCCATCTGTCCTTTGTTTTTAAGCATATTTAACCAACACACACACACATACAGAGAGAGAGAGAGAGAGAGAGAGAGAGAGAGAGAGAGAGAGAGACACATACACACTCACACACAAACACACACACACAAAACATACACACACACACAAACACATACAGACACAGACACACACACACAGACACACACACACAAAACATACATACATACACACAAACACACACAGACACACTCACACACAAACATACAGATAGACACACAGGATAGAAACACAGATGCACACACACACACACACACATTGCTATTACTGGACTCTATCATATCCATTTCAATAGTGGGTTTTCTTGCTTCTCCTGCCTTAGTGCTATTTGGCACCCTGACACCAAATCTCAGATTATGCATGAGGAACTATAAAATTCAAGTGCCCTGCATGGTAGTTTGTTGTTTGCTATAGAACCTGCCCCCAGAACTATTAATCATATAAGCAAACTGTTCTGTTCAAAACAGAGATAATATGAAGGATAGGGTGGGGTTGCAGAGACAGCAGTGGGATACTCAGAGTTTAACAAGCCATGCACAAAGGAAAAATCAGCTTTACACCATAGCTGGCTTGCCAGTTATTATTATTATTGGATAACAAAAACAAACAAAAACACCTGCTCGCAAACACTGATAGCTCTGTGAAGATTGGGTTTCCCCATTCTCTCCTTTGCCTATTTCCTAGCTAAAAGGCTAACTGCTGCGAAATGCCCACTGCTTTGTGTATGCATATTTCGTATGATGCTTTCAAAATTTGTGCCTCCCCTGATGTTACATTGTGACACGGGGTGGAATACCCACTGATTTTGCAGCTCTTATATTGTAGAAGCTACCAGACCATGTTTAATTGGCCAACAGAACTGAAACATTCAACAGTGATTCTGCTGTAGGGACAATTAATTACGAATGTTACCACAAAGCTCCAGCAATGGGCTTTGCCTCTACGTGCTGTCTGCTTTCTTATTCTCCCATCTTACTCCTGTTGTGTGACACCATTCCTGGAGAGACATAAACAGACATTTACTCTCTCTAGATAGGAAGCCTGCCACAGAGCAGAGTAAGGAGAACACCTAAGTCTAGTTTGGTGAACCATTGCATTTTATTGAGGTTAATTACAGAAATCAAATCAGGGGTTACTTCCAGGAGCCCAAACAGCTCACAGGTGACTGCATCCTCAAGGGCCGCCCCAGCATAAGGCGACAGTTCACAAAGCAGGGAACCTATAGTACACTGCACAGCCTGCAGGCAGGCTCATTAGGTTAGACAGTGTACTTACCAGGCTCCAGGCTGTTTGACTGGTACCAGATTCTTCCAGGCAACTCAGCTGTTCTGAGGGTGTCTCCAGGAGTCCTTACATCTTACATAATAAACTCGTAGAACCAGATATCCAGTAAAGCTGGTCAGTTACAGGGACTTCCTGAAGCTCCGGGTTGCTTAATTACTAAAATTTAAGGAACCATCCTGCAGAGTGGAATGTTTCCCTTCCATTTAGAACTCCCTATGTCTTAATGGGCTTCCCTCCAATATGTGGGATTTTCTATTGGAAGAAATTACCACACTCACTGCAGCCCCACACAGCGTTAAAGGCCCTCCCTTCACTGCCCCGCTGAAGACTGTGTTAGGGAAGGTTCTACATCTCTGGAAGTTGATGTTTTCTCATTCAATAACAAGGCTTGACCATTCAGCCACAACGGAGATGACATCATAGACCAGTAAGACCAATGTGATCACGTGTCAATTATCAGCCATTAACATCAAAGAAATAAGATCGTATGCAGAATGGCAGCGGGATAGCTCATACAGACCTTCAGAATATCATGGCCCAATTGATAGCTGACAATGTTATATCCCTAGGAACAGCATAAAATCCTGGTAGAATACTGTTCAACTTCTATAAGAAAGCTTTCAAATACGGAGCCAAAAGCTCGATTTGTAACAGCAGAAGAGTGGAAAGACAGAATCTCCCAGACCTCTGCTGGTACTCAGAGTCAGGGCTCTGGATTAATTTGAGAAGAGAGAGATTCACCGCTATTTCTAACATGAGTCTTTACCCCAAAGGATCTATGACTCTGTAGGGTGGTCACTCCAGAAAGACATGGTGTCTCACCAACATTCCTTGTTTGAGTCAATTGAGTCATACCCTTCTTTTGAAGAGGCCTTTTGATTTGTATATGTGGCATATTTTCTCTCGTACATACCCTATGGTCTAACTTCTTTTTCTCCTTAGTTCTTCCTGATTATAGTTACCATAAGTTATTAGGGCAACAAGGCACATGTGAAGGACTCTACATCAAGAGAATATAGATTAATAAGCTTCACTATCATGTAACCCAGCCACTGTATTCACAGACAAGTGAGACATGTCTGGGGTCTCAAATTTCATTCTTTGAACCATGTCTGTTATAGTCTTTCATGCCAATCACTGCCATAATGTCTGCTCTCAGCTTGGACTGTCTCCTTGTCCTGACTTTGTTATAAACATGGGTTACTGTACATGATCTTCTATTGATTCTCTTTGTCTCTCCATGCTAACTCTAATGCTTTGAAGGCTGTGTGCAGATATAAAGAATCCTTTATTTTTAGCTTGTTAGTATGAATAGACCAATCTATGCATCCCTTTATAATTATTTGTGGTTATTAGGGTACTTTCCCATTATTTATCTGTCACATTGAAGTTATGATGAAATTCTAATATGTCTTTGAAGACATATATTTCTATCATTTGGATTGTTAAATATCACCAGACACAGTGTCCAGGTCCTCTTTCTTCCATCCCAAAACACTTTTAGTCTTTTTTTTTTAAATTAGCATACTATTTTTCTTATTTGTTGCCTAAACATTTCTACATACCCATTTATTTGTGAACAGCACTTGAACTGTAAGCATTCCAAATATTCACCATTTGAGGAGCCTTCCTCATGGAAAGAATGTTACCCTGCATTTTGTTCCAGATGAGCATAACAGGACACATACTGTAACTTTAATATTTTTGTAGTATGTAGCTATGAAAAGCATCAATTTTATTGACTGGGAGCCTTGGGTACCTTGTACCTGCTTGAACTCTTGGCCATTTTTTTCTGCCCTAATCTTTGCTTCTCCTTCATCTTCATTCAAAATGTTTCTAAAACTAATTTCTACTACTAAAACTACTGCACCCAGTGCAGTAGGCTCCAGGGCCCCTTGAAAATCAGCTATGTCATCCAGAAACAAGTGCTCACTCTTACAGTGAGTTCCCAGTACATCAACACTGGGGCATGGAGTAACAATCGAGAAGTTGGGAAATAATGAAAAGCAAGAAGCTTGGAAAGAAGGAAAAGAAAATCCTTCAAAATCTTCTCCTGTGCTTGTCGAGTATACATGTCTTCTGAAGAATTCATGCCTGGTGCCTCTCCCTCCACATAGATAAGAAGGGATTCCCCGTTATGAGAGCACAGATAGATCCTCTAGATGGAAGCTGATAATATCTGTCTTCATCACATTCACAAGATCTTGGCTGAGCAAGACAGTGATGCAGGAGAGAGATATGTCTGCAGAGAGAACCAAGAGAGGTTTCCAGGCTCTTCATAAAAGAGGACTGGGAATGACAAGCCATTAAAATACGGACAATGTAATTCCATGGTCACCACAAAAACTGTTATTAAAGGAAGAATGTATCTGAGGGCGAAATAGCACTTAAATATACTGAAAATCTCGTAGCTGTATGCCAGTATGTGTTTGTGTGTTTGTGTGTGTCTGTGTATATTCATGTGTGGGTATGCATGACTCAGAGTGTCTGTGTGCACAGCAGTATACACATATCCATATATATGTATTTTTGCATGTGCAGTATTCTAGGATTCAACATACATATGCATTTCTTCCAGAATCATGAGGCATGATTTAAAATTGTGAAAAAGTCTGGCGGAGGATTCATCTTTAAGAGTTTATGTCAACTCTTACATGCAAGCTCCATCAACCATTGGACTTTGCATGCAGTAAACGTTTTTGACACCGTGGTCTTCAGCAGGGAGTTTAGTTTCCCATCTGTCACTGATGCTCAGATGATCCATTATCCATCTACACAACCCTGAAGCCCAGCTCCTGAGGCTTCACAGTGTTGCTTCATTTTTCCTAGTATGAAGCCATGGCTCTGCAACTTCAGTGTTTTAAGAAAAAATATATTGGCATTTAAAAAGAATTGCTCCTAGCCCATGATAGAATCTATTCACAAGAATTTTCAAAACATAGTAACTCAGTAAGGAGATGGATCCAGGCACTTTGGGGACTAATCTTCCAGAATACCTTTCTGTAGCTCACTTTGGTTCTCACTCAGTCTTTTCCTATAGAGTACATTTTAATTTACAAAGCAATGTGAGTCTTCATTCCCCATGAACCTGTTTCCACAGTGGATGTGATAACTGATAACAGTAATTTAAAAGACATCTATATGGAATCTGATATAAAACTGTAAAATGTAAAGCATTTTTATAAATGCTAGATACATGGAGGCTTTTCCACTTCTAGACATTCAGAATAAGAGAAAAATGCATCTTTAATTAAACACTAAGAAATAGTAGGTGAAAGGGCATTATTTACCACAAAACACTCTTGAGCATTATGCTGAGAAATGTCTATCCCTAAATAATATGATTCTAAAGCCAGTGTCAAATATATAGCCTGATAATTCAAAAATAAGAATGATCTCATGAAACATTCCTTAGGTGGTGACTAGCAAGACAGCTCTGTGGGTCAAGGTGCTTGCCCAATCCTTCCAACATCCCCTTGACCCCTAGCACCCGTGTAGAGGATGGAGGAGATAATAGACCAACCAAGTTATTTTGAGATCTCCACATGCACACTGCTGTTTGTGTGCCTCCCCATATCATTCACACACACATCTCAGACAAATATTGATAATGATGGAAGTTTAAAACTAGTAAGCAAGGCTGCTTTTGTGAAATACCGTTCCACAGCAGACTAATGTAAACTGTGAGTCTTTATATACTTTTGTACATTGTCAGCATGCATGCTGACAAGGGATTATACATGTATATCTGTATGTGTATAGGAGTGTGTAAGCCACATCCATAGACCTAAAAATATACAGGACAAACCTAGACTATGAGAGCATAAGCCCATGTTTAATATTTCAAACAAGAGTTGTTCTTTGGTTTTATGTAGTAAAAGAATACTTTCCAAGGAAAATGCCCTTATTTAAAGTTCAGAATTTCCCTTACTGAGTCATTCCAGTTAGAGTTGTATTACTTAATCGTGGAAAAAGTGATGTTACTTCATTTCAGTATATGTTACTGTATAGTATGTAACTGAATTAAAACAGGTACTGTCCCTGGGTCTTTTCGTGTTCAAAGAAATGATTTTAACAGAAATGTGTTTAATTATTAATGAAGAAAAACTTTGGATGAATTGATTTCTCTAGGTAAATTTTTGAAATATACCAACCTAAATTAAATGAGCATGTTGTAGAAACAGATGGTATAATGGCCCTGGCATGCAATAGTTCAACTTGGTCCAATTAAATTTTATTGAATTTCATTTTCACAGCATTTATTTAATCTGTTTTAAAACCAAATAGCAAAAACAAAAGAAAACAAAACAATAAGGACAACAAAAAACCTAAAATAGACATGCAATACCTTTATTCTTCCGAAAAATATGCTTAATATAACTATGTAAATATACAAAGGTTTACAAATACATCAACAGTTTCATATATTACAAAATTTTAAATGCATTTCAAGATACATACATCTACAGAAAATGAAAGATATGATATAGATACACAGCGACTTTCTTCATCAAGCATCTTGTTCGTTGTAAGCCAATGCAGGTGCAATGACTTTGTGGTTATTGGATGAGTTTTCCCCTCACAGATTGTGTGGGATACATGAAGTCATTTGAACATAATGCAACAAATATTTGGTTTTGCTGTGGCCAAATAAATGCCCATAACTTCCTAGTTCTCCTTGCTATTGCAAAGCCAAAGCCAAACACATCAGAGAGTCTTTTACAAGTGCTATGGGAATGGGGTTTGTCTAATTCTTAAAACACAAGCTAGCTCATTTCCTGTTTTAAAAGAAAAATATTTTGGCAGTTGAGAAAACGTGCAAGCAGCATGAAACAAAATCTTTAATGATTTCAAGACCCCCAACTTTACCTAATAAAGGGGTGAGGACTAAATACCTTAGTTCTAGGATAGGCTCCCATCTCAGGGCTCTTTTTAACTCAAGCAAGTAGAGTTTTGCCTTACTAGCATTTAAAATACTGTATGTTAAATGTGTGACCTGTGGGTATATGAGATGGATGGATGGATAGATAGATAGATAGATAGATAGATAGATAGATAGAGACTCTATGGCTATGTTCACTTGACTATAGTTCCTTACAAGGGCAGGTATCCTCTGAAGCTGAAATTGCAAGTAGTTTTGAGCCAGTTGAGATGGGAGCTGAGATCAGAACTTGGGTCCCTTGCATGAGCAGTTCATATACTTCAATTCCTAGTATCCTTACCAGTCCCCAAATTACCATTCTTATAACAGTTTCATTATCAATTTGGGTAATGAAATACCTGCCCTTATAAGGTAAATTCCTAAAATACAACCCCAAAGAAGGTCCTGGAAAGAAATGAGCAAACAACAGTGAATACAAATCATAATAATAAATTTCTATGGTTTTTAGGCCCTATATTATGAGCAAAGAATCTCAAATTTTACACCTCTTCACGGATGTTAACTCCAACTTTATTAACTAATAGGTGTGTGAAAATATAATGGAACAAAATAGAGGTGAGAGAAAACATTTCAACACGTCTTGGCCAGGGAAAGCAACACTGCAAATAAGCATATCCAAGTACATTCACTGTTTAGTCATTTGAGAAAGGAAAGTAGATGAGATGTTACTGAATGTTCACTGGAATGAATACAACAGAAAGGCTGAGCATCATGTGTGTGGTATGGGAACCCCAGCGTCTCACAGCTTCATAGTGAGTGGTAAAATATTCTTATCATTTGAGAAAAAGCCAACTTGAATATGTGTTCCTCTTCTCCATATACTTCAATTCCTAGTGCTGTGCCTGATGTTTTAGAAGAAGCTATAATCTAGAATTAAAAAAAAAAATATGTATAGAGATGAATAAATAGATCATCACCTTTCTTTAAAATAGGATTAATAAAAATGATTATATTTTGACAAGTGTGCTGGAATTCATGGGCATTGGCATACAAAATGAGTGAAATAATAACCTTGTACCACTGAGAATGGATAAGAAACCTGGAGATGAAGGGCAAATCTTTCAAATGTGTGAAGGATAAAGAGAAGAAGTCTCAAGTTCCCTTTGGCTTAGTGATACCTTTTTGATAAAACACAAAAAAGTACCATTATTAAAGAAATATATTGATGAACTGGTGTGTTGGTTTAAATGAGAATGGACTTCATAGGCACATATATTTGCCCTCTAGTTGGTGGAGTTGTTTGAGAAGGATTTGGAGGTGTGGCCTTGTAGAAGAGGTGTATTGCTGGGCATGATCTTTTGAGATTTGATAAGCTTATGCCATTCCCCCATTCCCAGTTAGTTCTCATTCTCTCTCTCTCTCTCTCTCTCCTCTCTCTCTCTCTCTCTCTCTCTCTCTCTCTCTCTCATAGATCAGGAGGAAAAACCTAACTCACTTTTCCAGCACCATGGCTACTTACTTGCCTTCTGCCATGCTATCCACCATGATGGTCATGGACTCACCTTCAGAGACTAAAAGCAAGCTCTTCACAACAATAGGAAATACCAAAACATTTGGAGTTTATCAAAAATTAAAATGAAGTCAAACAAAGACACAGTCAAAGATAATTAAAAGAAAAGTCTAAACTGGGAAATAATATAGCTATTTTTCTTATCTAATGAAGGACTGGCACATACAACATAGGAAACATTCTTAAATCTTACAAGAAAAACAACTAAGTGAAAAAGGGTTTTAAGGAACCTCAGCAGTGAGACCAATAAAAACTATGCCATAGGTATGTGGAAGGACCCTCTTACCCTTAAATGGAATGGCCCGGACCCAATTCTCATATGGGGCCAAGGACTGATATGCCTGTTTAATACCACAGAAGGCACAATTAAATGGCTGCCAAAAAAGATTAATGAAAGAAATAGATACCCCCACAAAGCCAGGCCCAACTATAAATAAGATGAATAACAAGTGACCTCCAGGGAAGAGAAATCTCCCTGAGAATTCCCTTCTTTTTCCTTTCCAGGTAAAAATGAAACACAAGTGATGTCTGCTGGTAGAAGTTCTAATCCTGATGTTGGCCTCCAGACTTATACTACTCAGACCTTTGATGGGCCATTGACAAGGACACCAAACAGCTAGAGATTGACATCACTAATCTGAAGAAATTCCTCGTTTCGCTGTCTGAAATGATCTCCAAAAATTGCAAAGGACTTTATTGGACTGGAATTATTCTTTTACAATAGAAAAGACTGTGTACAACTCTAGAATGTGTACAGCCCTCAAAGAAGAATGTTGCCCTTACATTGACAAGACAGGGATTGTTAGAGAGAACATGAAAAAGGTCAGAGAAGGCCTTGAGAAAAGACAGAGAGAGAAAGGAAAGAGAAAGAGAAAGAGAAAGAGAAGAGAAAGAGAAAGAGAAAGAGAAAGAGAAAGAGAAAGAGAAAGAGAAAGATGAGAGTTGGTACAAGGATTGGTTTTCAATCTCTCCATGGTTGTCAACCCCACTTCCTCCCATCCTGGGACCATTAATTGGGTTATTTTTGCTGATTTCTTTTGGTCCCTGGGCCTTAAATAGACTGACTAACTTTGTGATACAACAGATAGATAATTCGGTAGCAAAACCTATTCGATACATCAGCATAAGTTAGCTATGGAGGACCACGAGACTCAAGATGAGGTTGTTACTCTATCAAGGGTGTTCCCCAAACCCATCTCCATCCAACCTAAAAGAGGGGACTTCCGCCCCTAGACCAAGCAGAGAGGGACCACCCAGAACCCCTCTGACTGGCGATCTGAATTCTTGCTTAGGCTGCAGGCTAAGCACTTCAAGGGAATATAAATAAATACTAAAAATATCTCTCTGGGTTCCCTGAGGGACAAGCCTGACTGCATAGGGGTTGATGTCAAAAGTATCCCTTCTCCAGGAAAAAGACATTGGGATGGGTATGTCCCTCATGCCTCACTGGACAATGACAGGAGGACCGGAGCCATTACAAGATCCCCTTCAATTATTGGAGGTCAGGCCTCTATCCCCGCCTTCACAAGATTAGAATCGCCAAGGCCCTTCTATACTTAGAGAAGAAGGAGATGTCAGGGGCAGCCCTGCTTATACACTGAAGGCCTAAAATCAGCCATAGGCCTAAAATCAGCAATAGGCCTGACATACATACATGCTAACACAAAGTCTTGGGTCTCTGTGGAAAAACACTGAAGCAGCAGGCTATAAGCTATTGCAAACAGGCAGCTTTTGTGAAAATTTACCAGCCTGAGTAGTCATAGACCTTGTAAATAGGTAGCCTTGGCAGACAGTACCAACTTAGATAAGGACAAGTGAATCATAGGCAGAGTCATAGCGATCTGTCCCCTGAACCTTTACCCAGCTGATACCCTGTTCTGAAAGGTATCTGTACTCCCCTGGAACACCTATGCTCCGGTGTCATCCCCTTCCCCACGTCCTGCCTTTTTGTGTTTATAACCCTTGTATGAATAAGTTAAAATCACTATTTGATTTAAATAATTAAATAAACAAATTAATTAAAAAAAAAAAAAGGAACCACAGCAGTGGTTCTCAACCTGTGGCTCAGGACCCTTTTAGGGGTCTAATGGTTCTTTTATGGGAGTTGCATATCAGATATCCTGCATACAGATAGTTATATTATGATTCATAACAATAGCAAAATTACAGTTATGAATTAGCAACAAGAATAATTTTAGGCTTGGAGATCACCACAACATGAGGAGCTGTATTAAAGGGACACAGCATTAGGAAGGCTGAGAACCACTAGTCTAGACCAAGAGTGACTCATAAGATTTATAGATGGCAAACATAAGCCAAGGAAACTGTGTCTGAAACCAATCGCAATACAAAGGTGAGATCACTCGCTGACTACCAAGGTAAAATCTGAAACAACGGTAATGGCAGAATCTGAAGGGACAAAGAGAAACCGTCTATTTCCTGCTTGGGAGAATGCAGAACAGCACAGAAGTTTTTCGCTATTTATTCATTTTAGATCCCAATATCCACCCCCCTCTCCTCCCAGTTCATCCTCCCACAGCTCCTCCCCCATTTGCTCCTCCCCCTTCTTCTCTGAGAATGGAGAACTCCCCCGTCCCCCGCAGGTTTAACCCACTGAGGACAGACAAGGCAACTCAGTTAGTGGAATAGGATCCACAGACAGGCGACAGACAACAGTTGTTGGGGAACCCATACAAAGACCGAGCTGCGCATCTGCTACATCTGTAGCACAATAATTATAAGATGATTTAACTGTGTAAAGATAAACATAGTCTTATCATATGACCTATTTACTGTGTTTTTGGATAACTTAGATGATTTTGATTGAAAACATTTCCACACGA
Source organism: Mastomys natalensis (assembly GCA_021653895.1). Taxonomy (NCBI): domain Eukaryota; kingdom Metazoa; phylum Chordata; class Mammalia; order Rodentia; family Muridae; genus Mastomys; species Mastomys natalensis. The sequence continues at coordinate 228,825 of JAJTUV010000268.1, forward strand.
AAAAACCTCAGGCATGTGTTTTTGGCATCTTTATTCATAGTAAGACTAACTCAGAAAATGCCAAGATGCTCTTCAACAGGTAAATGAAGAGTAAATAGGCAAAAATATTATTGGTTAATGAAGAACGAGCTATGTAGACATGAAGTATAAGTGCGATTTGGTGAGTGAGAGAAGTCCATCTGATATGTCTATCTACTGCCCAGTTCCAAAGACACCCAAGTCTGTAAAAACCCAACTGCAGAGACAGTAAAAAGATCTAGAAATGATCAGTGATTGTGACAAATAGATGGGCTAGGGAGATTGCTTTAGGACAGCGAGCCTGTTCTTCAAACTCTGTAATAAAAGCGAAATGGCACAGTGCAATTGTCCAAACTTACATCGAACTGTATTAAAGGGTGGCAGCCAAGAGGGAGTTTGTTACTCAAGCCAGACTTGAGTTCGGAACTGTGCAGCAGTATTGACCCAACTGTTACAGCAGATGTACAATGTGCAAAATGCTCTTCCTGGAGGAGGTAAACAGATATGGAAACTCCATATTTTATGTTTCATTGTATCCATAAGCTTAAAGTTACTCTAACATCATTTAAAACTTTTAAATGTGTGAACTTCAATGTATCAGCAAGTACAGACTACAAAGTAATTACATTAGGTGAGGAGGACAGGCCAAAGACAGCAGTTATTTTGTGACTCCTTATATTTAGAAATCTAATTAAACCATTCTACAGTATCTGAAGTACATTAGGAGTAGGAGTTTAAGTGATAGGAGAGTATGTATCCTAAAGCATGGGATAGAATGTTTATACAGTCATGGTGTGTTCTACAGCTTTAAACAGACAGACAGACAGACAGACAGACAGACAGATAGATAGGTAGATAGATAGATAGATTTTTAAAGATGTTTCTATTAAAGAATAATTGGCCAAAATCCAACTGAACATACATAAAATTTGCTCATTTATACTTTAATAGAAATATCTTTAAGATTAATATTATCTTGATTCTATGTTTACGGTGAGTTGACTTTTATCTGTGAGATAAACATTTGACACAGTATACACATATCTGTATCTGTAAGAACATGGTTTTTCCACTCTTTATATTTGTGTGAAAAATATAGTTTGTTGGATTTTCAATATTTTCCCATTTTCTATTCTACATACTTTCTAGACATGACCATCAAGAACTGCACAAAGAAAAGGTATTATGTTTTTAAAAAAATATTTTAATGTAATCATTGACAGAAAAGGTATCAGAAGTTCATTTTCACTAAAATGAGATGAGCCAGGGTACAATTGACAGTTTTTAGTGGGAAATGCGTGTGTCTCCCTGGGCAAAGTGAATTAGCAGGCATGCTGAATTCACTGGCCCTGGGTAATTAAGGCTGTGCTTTACCATACTAACATAATTGTAGTTAATCAGTTATGTCAGTTCCCACATATTTGTTCTGGTGTCAAAAAGACTTACACATTTTACAGAAAGAATGCAGGTAAACCAATAATTTATAAACCATCAGTTCCCTAGAGAGCTTGCTTTATCTCCAAATCTTTTTTTTTTTTTTTTTTTTTTTTTTTTTTTATAAAAGAGCAAACAGATTATAAAAGAGAAGAGGATAGAACCTCATGCGCTCATGTAGCACTGAGTGTCTTAGAGTTTCCCCTGGTCCGTAACACCTGATAAGAGATATCGTGCTGTAAAGTACTTCCATGAAGACTTTAAAGGTTCAGGGAGCTGGGTGAACACATCACTTCTCAGTCTTATGCCCTGAGATCTATTCCACATGTCCTATTTGGATGGCGGCTTGCATGTGGGATTCAAGTGGTTGAGTAAAAAAGACATTGAATGGAAATGTGACCACATGGAAGCTGTACAGATGTTCTTACTAATCCAATCAGACTTCGGAATCTAAGAATTCTGCCTGCAGTAGAGAACGCAGCAGGTCTAACAGAAATACTGAGCCTGACTGGGTGATCACTGAGACATGTACATGTGATAGGACCTAGATAAGAACAAAAATTATGATAGGTCCTATAATCTCGATTTTGTGCTTAAGGTATTTTATATTGCATATATACATATATGCATATATACATGTCATATGCATATATGTACATCATTCATTTATTAACTTAAATTACACAATATTTTGACCTGAAGTCAGAAATAAATAAAAATCGCTGTTTGCATTCCACAGAATGTTTCAACTTTCAGCTCCAAATTCTTTCTCATCTTAAGAGTCAGTGTCCTCCTTCTCCAGACAACATTAAACTCATCTACATATTAACTGAAACTTTTTTTTTTTTACAAAATGATGCTGGTTAGAGGAGATGCAATGTCAGAGTCAGTTAGCAATGCTTTGGAGGAAAAAAAAAGCTTTAAGACTTTTCCAAAGTCAGCTCTGTAATGTAAATAAAGCTAAAATATTATAGTATATCTTTACAGCCTTTAGAAAGAAGTCAGAGCCCTAATATAGCTGAGACCTTTGAGTAGTCCATAGTCAGCCAAGTTTAAAATACCTACACCAAAGAGTTAAGTGTAGATGTTTGGCTAACATAGTTTGCAATCTTACTCTGAATTTTTTCCCCTATTGTCCCCCAAGCCATCCCGTCATTTCTCAATGTGTGATTTAAAACATCTTTATCCTTTATCCTTTATTCTTGCCATAGGAGCTCAGCTTGTTCTAATCTCAGGCTCACATCACTGGAAGAGTATATAGAGGTGACCTGGATTGTAATATTGTGACTTTTGTGTTATTTTAGGTGTGTGTGTGTGTGTAATGTACATATGTATATCTGAGTGTTCCCACGTGTGTAAGCACACTTGTATCTGCAGGTATACATGCACATGGGTGTGCAGGCTTGTTCTCATACATTTGTGCACCCCTTTTGTGCCCATTCACATGGAAGCTGGAGGACAAAGTCAGGAGTCTTTCTCCATCTCTCTACTTATTGAGGCAAGCACTCTTGCTATTTCTGGAGTCCACAGGTTCAACTTAGTCTAACTAGCCAGCTTGACCTGATAACTGCCTAAGCCCAGCTTCAAGTTCTGGATTATAAGTGGCCATGACACCTCCCCAGTTTTATGTGGGTACAGAGGATGTAACCCTCAATCCTTACACTTGCGTGACTAGCATCTTTCCATCTTTCCGTTCTTCATGTTGAACTTTCTAGTACACTTAGGAATAGGCTGGAAGTGAAATAATAAATACCCTGTTTGAATACCCATCTTTTTAAACTTAATGTATCAGATGATTCTGATTCTCAAGACATTCTCAGTGTTTGACAAAAAATGTTACAATTTAAAGACAGCATCAATTGGTTCAAAATAAATATCCACTGTATTCCACACCATATTAATAAGAAGGGTGTGTGGGAGCTTTTAGAAGAAAAGAAGAGGGAGGGGAATTATATGATTTTATCACAATCTCAAAAATAAAAGAAATAATTGGAAAAATAACCACTGGAGAAAGAGATGTTTCCATAAGCTGCAGTGTCGTGGATACAAGGTGAATGGATTGGAATGTACAGACTTCCACAGAAGCCTGCACCATACAAAAGAAAATTGTTTAAAACAAGGTATTACATTGTAAAGGCATAACTGTTCGTGAAAGCAGAGGTTGGGGCGATGGCACAGCTGGGAAAGCACTTGCTGTGCAAGCATGAGGACCTGAGTTCAGATCCCAGCACCTACGTAAATGCTTAGACATGCTGTGCATGCCAGCAACCCCAGCTGTGGAGACACACAGAGAGAGAAATGAATCTAGCCAGGCAATTTGTCCAAATCAGTGGGCTCCGGCCTCAGGGAGAGACCCTGCCACAAAAGATAAGATACTAAGTAATTTTAAAAGATACCTTATATTAAACTCTAGCGTCCACAGTTACACACAAAAGAACAAAAAACACACACAGAGAGACCCACAGATACACACACAAACAGAGACACGTACACACACATGCATGAGGCCAATTATATTTGAGAAGTAGAAACTCAGTCATTCTAAAAAGAACAGTTTATATGAAGCTGAACATATAATATGCATTTTTGTTCCATAAACATGCCAAAACCCATACAACTGAGATGGAGATAAGCCCAGGGAGGTGCCTTCTAGAACACTCAAAACTTAAAAGCACCCAAAACTCAGTTCCTCTGTAAAACATTTAGTGCAAAGTAAACATTAATGCAAAAGTTCACTGAGTAAAAATTTAGTTCTATAAAGTCACTTGACTTGCCATTCCAACCCCACCCTTAATTTCTCTGTACGCTCCTCTGCCCTCTCCCTTAGGATTTCACCTCTCAATACGATTCCATCAAAACTATCTCAAGACATCATTTTATAATCCCCTGTATGCCTGCGATCTGTTTAAAGATGTACACGACTGGGTGGGTAGAGTGACCTTTCTTCTCTGAAGTCTAGCCATACAACTCTTGCTGTGTGCACCATGCTCTGTTCCAACTCCTCAGACTGAGAGAGCATCCACACCTACAATTACCTAGTTAACTCCACTTTCCCTCTGGATTGATGCAAGTGCCACATACTGAAGAAACCTTTGCCATGAGCAGCACACACACAGCAGGGCAATACCCTTCTGGTACCTCACTGATTCACATCTGGTCCACTTGCCAGACAAGAGGAACAAGATGTCTGGGAGAACTGGACTGTGCCAAGCATTTCTTCTTCCCGTTACCTATCCGAAAATGGGTGCGTAGCGATTTTTCAATACTTATTTGTTGAACAAATGAATAAATCAAAGGAAAATCATAAATGCTTTGAATTGTTCACAACTTTATTAAAAGTCAGTTACATATAGACAAAATTGAGTAAAAACTATGTAAGCAAAATAAATGTTATAGTCATGATGCTACTGAATTGTTTTAGAAAAATCCTTTCGATAAATCAATAAGTAGTCTGACTCCAGCTACCCTGAAAGAATAGTGGTGGATGTATGTAGTACAGAAGCAACCTGGCTGTACCACATGTCTCTCACATAGATGGACTCATCGGGAGACATTTATTAATTAGAGGGGTCCAAAGCCACAAAACTTTCATTACTTCTAATGACAGGACTAACACCTGAGGAACACTTGAGAGAGAGAAAGAGAGAGAGAGAGAGAGGAGAGAGAGAGAGAGAGAGAGAGAGAGAGAGAGAAAGAGAAAGAGAGAGAATTGAAGCCACAGTGGGTTTTATTGAGGAAACATACACGTTTTCATCTCTGTTAAGCTCCCATGTCTGTCAGTCACTCATTGCTGTAAGATGGTCTAAGCCTCTGTGAGTGACAGGAAAAACTAGATCCAAAAGTTGGATAAAGTTGATCACTAAGTGCTCCATGAACGTCAACATAAAGGAGACATTTATCTGAAGATGCACATCTGTGTTTCTGGAAGTGTCGAGGATCTCAGAAGAGGTTCCGTAACAGCATGCTTTATTACAAGGTAAATGTGGACAGCAGTGGCTGTATTTACCGCCCGTTACGCTGCAGAAATGGTGCTAAGCTTTTTCCTTTTGAGGATTATCTTAATCCACACAGTAAGTCCTGTAGGAACGAACTACAATTATTTTCTTTAATTCATGGGTTTTGAAAACGATACACTCAGAGATGAAGGATTTGCCCCAGAGACTGGGCAACAGGAAGAATCGTAGACATGAGATAAAGATACAACTGTAGTTTCTTAAAGGAAACTTGGGAAATAGAAACATCTCGGTTCTATTTTTAATCAAGAAAAATATAAATATCCAAAGATATGTTCCCCCTGAAAGCTGGAATCATCTTTAATAAAATTGGGGGGAAAAATGTGAACTTTAATGTTTAACTTCTATATCTATGCTGATAGCAAAATAGAAGAATAGAGTGTTAGCCACAGTTGGCAAAGGGCGGCTCTACATAGAGGCTAACTAGCGTGACAAATGGTGAAAGTCGATACAATTTCATATCACATATGTGTGAAGAATTTGGGAGATTTCCCACTGCTTTAATTACATTAAGATGGACCCTCCTGCAACATTTTGATTAAAGCTATAAAAGTTCTTTGGCACATGATGTTTTAATATGAACACTGTCAGTTTGCGCCACTTTAGGATATGTTTACATAATAGTAATACCTCATTGTCAATATTTATCATTTCATTTTTTTTAAAAAGTTAAGCAGTATACCATGAATATAGAATGTGGATTTAAAAGACACTTGTGATACCATCCCATTTGGCAGAATGATAGTAGTGATTCACTTCTGGGGCTTCTGTCTGAGTATACAACCATGGGTTCTTCGCCAGATTTGTAGTTCCAGGCATATTTCTTCTTCTGGAGCAGGCAAATATGAGAGTAGTCAGTCACCCTGAGAAATCGTTTTTCTGGGCACTGATCTGTAGATTTCTTCCCAATGGCCTAGATTCCAAGGTATTGGTTCCAGTAAACACCATGATCAAAAGCAGTCTGGGAAAGAAAGAATTTATTTGGCTTACATTTTACTTGTCATGGCCTATCATTGAAGTACCTCAAGCAATGAACCTGGAGGCAGGAACTGGAGATGAGACGGTGGAAGAATGCTGCTCCGTGGCTTGCCCAGCCCACTTGCTTTTTTTAAATCCCCCCCACCCTGTATCACCTGCCAAGGGACCACCCACAGTGGGCTGTACCCTACTACTGGCCAATATGATGGAGACATTCCCCCAGTTGAGATTATCTCTTCCAACATGGCCCTTGTTTGTATCATGGTGAGAAAACCTAATGAGCACTGTGGTAGTTTGAATATGCTTGGCCCTATTCAAGGGACACTATTAGGAGGTATAGCCTTGTTGGCATAGGCATGGCCTTCTTGGTGGAAGTTTGTCACAGTGGGCATGGGCATTGAGGCTTTCCTCCTAGCTTCTTGAAAGGCAGTTTTCTCTTAGTTGTCTTCAGAACAAGGGGCAGAATACTCAGCTTTTCCAGCATCATGCTTGCCTGGATGCTGCCATGCTTCCTGCCTTAATGATAATGGACTGAACCTCTGATCGTGTAATCCAGCCCCAATTAAATGTTGTCCTTATAAGAGTTGCCTTGGTCAGGCTATCTCTTCATAGCAACGGAAACCCTAAGACAAGCACAGTATCAAAAGTTTCTATGTAAGTTGCTGAGGCAAAGTCTTTGGAAGCTATGAACCTTGTGAAGTACAATAATGCCATGAGTAGCAAGACATATGCACACAAGGGTAACAGAGACATAAATGTTATATCCTGTCATCGAAGTGTGTGATGTCTACAACATTGGGTCTTCACATCAATATTTGGGGCAATAGAAGTAACACAGAGCAATACCAATAGGATGTATTGTTTTGGGGGAGGGTCTTCAGAGTACCCAACAACTCTAGAAGTATTTTATGCCTGGCTCTGGGCTCTTTATTTGACAACTCGTGACTTCTAGAAGGAACATTATTTTCTGACCTCATCAAAGATATTTCTTTGTAGAGTTGAGGCTGACTCATGACCACTCAAAGCGAAGAGTAAGTACTCAATGCTTAGTCACAAACGGTACAGTCACCTTACAGATCTCCCCATGAGGCTCGGGGATCAGCTCAGAAGAGGGAGAACAAAGACTGTGAGGACAGAAGTCAGAGGGGATCAGAGTGAGACATGGTCTTACAGACACAGAGATCTGGAACTGTGATGTGCTCGAGACAGCTATGGTTACACAAGATCAAGTCAGTCAGCTTTCCAGCATGACAACGAGAGGGGCTCAGGTACCCACCAACTGTAGGAACTATTGACAGCTGGTGACACTGGAGGAAGGAAGAGTGGGTTTTGTTTAAAGGTGAGACCTTGGGTAGATGGACAGTGCTTCAGTGGATCACCTCATACCTGTGAGTGCAGGAGCAAGGCAAACAGATTAGTTGAGTTATTCAAACAAAAAGATACCACAGGAAGTTAGGAGGGTGACATAGATCTGGGAGGATTAGGGAGAATGTAACAGTGTGAATATGATCAAAGTATTTGACTGTACAACTTTCTCCAAAACATAGAAATATTGCATTAAAATAAAATCGAATTTCAAAGAGTTAGCAAGAAAATTTTCACTTTCTCTTCCATGACACTCCTACCACTTCGATCTTCCTATTATTTTGGGGACAATTTTTTTTTTTTTTTTGGTGACACATTAATTTCAAACATTATGAAGTAACTGAAGTATCTGTGGAAGAGACTAATATAAGAGGTAATGAAGTAGACGTTTCACGTCAGAATGAGAATGTAGCTTCAAGCTGTTAAAACTCTCAGATAATGTTTAGCAACATCGTCCTGCCTGTTGATGTGTATGGAAGACCCAAATGACAGTATGGGTATAGGAAAATGTTTGCCAATATTTTGCTGAACAGAATATGAGTGCTGTCAGCTGCAGAGAGTTCAGTACTCCCCAGGCAGGTCGCACCTCCTGGTGTTCCTCTGAACTCTGACCTTATTCGGGACCTGAATTCTGGTGACACTGGAGCTCATCACAGGGCTTTACTCTGTCTCCTCAGCCTTGCTAATGAAATCCAGTGTCATATAATTTTCAACCTTCCTGAATATTTCCATACTTATTACTTGCTATTTTGCGATCGAAAAACATGTTTCCATACTGATCAGATTATGATACTGTTTATATTTAGGAACGTAATTTCTTTGTCTAAATACTAGTTGGAAAAACAGTGGCACTGCTGTGGCTAAGATATTCAGGCAGATCTGCCTGGTGCTCACTCCTAAAGCTTGCTCCTAGCTGTGAATCCTACTGTGAAAATCTTTCACAGAAGTTGATCCTTGGGCATGGAGAAAGAATGGAAAAAGGTCAGCTGCAACTGCTCTGTCTAAAACTCGATTCAATACCCCCCCCCAAAGGCAGAAAATATTGGTATTTACAGGGCTATTGGCAGGGGACCCCTTGTTCAGCTGTAATCGGTTTTAAGCTACTTTTATACATGATTTATTTTCTCAGCTTCTACTGTGCAATCGTCAACCACAAATGCTGTTTGCTATATTCTACACCCCTAAAACTTCTAAAGTGGCCGCCAATTATCATTTAAATGTATCAGTACTTTGCAAAAGCAAGAGCAATTTTCTTCTTCAGGTGCTTACTCAGCATGAAAGCATTGCTTGGCAAAGAACAAATGAGCAAAGAAAGGAATATGTAAACATAGGAACTGAATGTTATTTTTTTTTTTCAGATCGAATAAATGGTTAAAATGTTTCCAGATTGACAAAGACCTTCATAACTACAATAAGCATCAATTCAAAGTCAAATGATTAGACCCAATGTTTTGTTCCTTGGAAATCTTGGAGTTTTGGATAATGCATTTATTTCTATTATTGAAAAATAGGTATTTGGCAGTTATCTGAATTCATACATAATATTTGCAAATAACGATGCCATTTTAAACTAACTCAAGGATTTGTGTTATTTAAATAAGATTTTGTTGGCTTTTTCCTTCCTATTCAAGTAGATATTTGCGGCATATGTAACGACTATGAAGTGGGTATGGAGAATCCACAGCAATGGTTCAAAGATTCCCATTCTCATTTAGTTACATACAATTCTACTTGAACTCCAGTGTATTTTTGAGAAGGGAGAGCCCTGCTGAGGTTTCACACAATGGGAAACATGACAATGTATGTTCATAGAATTTGAGCACTCACAGGAAGGTAGCTTTTCACTCCATCTCATTTTTCCTTAACAGATTTTAGTCTTAGCATCCATTGTTGGAGGTACTGCTAGAGACAGACCTAAGCTGCCAGGAGACGAGTAAGCTGTAATGTTCAACATCCTACTGAAACTTCATATCCACATTGCTTGTGAATCCAGTGTGCCAACTTTTAATGCATGGTGGGATCTGAAACTTGACGCTTCATGTAGGCAGCCAAGAGATGGCACCGTTTTCCAACTGACTGGCGCAGCATCCTGTATAAGCCTACTGCGCATGTGTCAGGCTCAAGTCCCTCCCGAGAGGGCTTATGCAAATGAGGCTCGAGCCCTAACCAATCATGAGGCTTATGAGAAATGGCCCTAGCCAATCCTGGGGTTATGAAAATGAGGTGTTGGCCCTAACCAATCCTGCGAGAACAGGCCGCCAGGTCCGCCCCCTTGGAAGGGTATATAACAACTGCAGTTCAGCTGCTGGAGTCAGTGAAAGAAGATTCTTCAGAATAAAAGAGCTGTGAAGAGAAGAATCCAGGTGTCGTGTCTTACTTGCTGGCCGAGAAGACGCGACAGCTTCAGTCTCCAAACCACACCCCTTTACTGATGCCAGGATTAAGTGAGTTGGGGCAGGCATGCATTGAATCTCTCAGATGGTATTCGCCAAAATGATCCCTGTTGGTGCCTCCCTCCTGCTATGTACAAATTTAACGTATTTGAAAATAGAGTTATACATGTAACTGATAAGAATGTGGTTGTCATAGATTTCATGGTTCTTGACCCAGCAGCTGAAACTTTGTAGGAATAAATAGGGATTATAATTCTAATGGACAGGGGTAGTCAGTCTTGTGACAGAAGCTTGAAGACAGAAGTTGCAGAGGGCAGGGTGCAGGCAGAGCTCCCAGAAGGACCAAGCTTTCCATGTCAGAGCCTGCAAGGGCTCCTGTTCCAACCCATACTTTGACTTCTGGTTTTGATGTCTACAGATTACATAGAAAATAATTCTGTTGTTTTATGGCACATTCTTTGTATTGTGGATTTCTCACACACCTCAAGAACTAGCAAATGGGTAGAATACTCACCCACACTGAGAATATCATTTAATGTTTAAAAAAAAATACACACCATGTTAACCGTGACAGGCATATTGCTTATCTGCAGATAGCTTTCAACTTACATGAGCATATATTTTTTTTTGTATAGAATAGAGTTTATTTAGGGCATTGGGAATGAGGAGAGTTGAGGGAGATGGGGGGAATGAGAGAGAGAGAGGAGAGAGGAGAGACAGAGAGAGACAGAGAGATAGACTAGTAGGGGAGAAGAGGCCAGCCAGAACATGTAGAGAGAAAGGGGGAGCAGAATGGAGAGAGAAGGGACAGAGGGGAAGAAGAAAAGAGAGGAAGAGCAAGAGCAAGAGAAGAAGAAAAGAGAAGAGGACACGAGAATATTATTAGATTGATACTTATACTGTGTATCATCTAGCCTTATGTGGAGCTGGTACACCCAACATTGCCCTCCTTCCTGGCTGTAAGCCCAATTTAATTTGGGACTTTATTAATGCTATGAATGTTTTTGTCTCTTAGTTTTATCACGAAGCCCTAAAACCCAGTGTGGGGTATTAGAAGGTGGGACTTTGGAGGTAATCATTTCCAAATGAACTCTTTCAGAGTGGTCTCAGCAACAGGATAGCAGGAGAGCACGATTCTCTTCACAAGATTTAGAAGCCATAGACAGACTCATACCTAGAATTAAGTCTATTAGCACCTTGGTTTTCGACTCCCCAGCTTTGAGAACTAATAAAATAAATTTGAATGACCTAGTATATAAATGATATTTCATTACACAAGCCCCAAATGACTAATGCAGTTCTGAAAAGGGAGAACCTAGAAATCTAGCACACTACAACTACCACAGGTTGGAAGATCACATCCAAACATCATTTAGCTATTTCTATCTTCTCCATTTACCTTACTAAATTAAAGAAGTGTGTGTGGTGTGTGTGTGTGTGTGTGTGTGTGTATGTATGTGTTTTAATCAAGCTTTCTAAATGAGCACATTCTCCACGAAGAAGTAATTAATTACCCATGAATGTTAATTATGTTCGGCAGGTTAATTTACACCCAGGATTGCATTGCACAAGAGATCTGAAGTTGATAGATCATCTTCCACTGGGAAGGCCACCTGTGCTAACTGAATCAGTCTTGGAGATAGATTCCAATGCTGGGCCACAAGGTCGTGTTGCATTCCATACATAAGACTAGAGCTTACAGTCAGTCCAACATGCTGATGTGAGCCTTACTGCAGAGTAAGGTTTAGCCTGTGTCATTCTAACGGGATTTTTGAGACTTTTTTTTTTTTTAAATTTTGGCCTGAATTTATGCCCCATAAACTTTATTCAATGATTTCTATAATGATGACTTAATGCAGTCGTCAACTTTCCCCATTAAATAAAATTTTGTTAGCTTCTTTTTCTATTCAAGTAGATATTTATAGCATGTGTAACAACTGTAAAGTGGGTATATGGACTCTGTAAAGGGAGTACACAATAATAGTTCAAAGTACTCACATTTTCACTTATCTCCAGATGTGATATAATTCTGCCTGGACATCAGTGTATTATGAGAAGGGAGAGCCCTGCTGAGGTTTCACACAATGGGAAACATGACAATGTATGTTCATAGAATTTGAACACTCACAGGAAGATAGCTTTTCACTTCATCTCATTTTTCCTTAACAGATTTTAGTCTTAGCATCACCACTGTTGGAGGTACTGCTAGAGACAGGCCTAAGCCTGCCGGGGCGAGTAAGCTGTAATGTTCAACATCCTACCAAAACTGCAAATCCACATTGTTTATGAATGCAGTGTGCTAGCTTCCAAAGCATGATGAGATCTGAAACTTGACACCCATGTCTCCAAACCACACCCCTTTATTGATGCCGGATGAAGTGAGTTGAGGCAGCCATGCTTAGTATCTGTCAGACACAGAATTTTCCAATTCATGGTTAAATTAGATGAAACTTATTAACTAGCAGAGTGGTAGACTGGCTACGCCGTGATGTAACTCAAACCATGATGCTCTTTAGATGCCTATGGAAACACTTGCTGGTAAGTGCCATCTTACTGTTATTCTGTCTGTTCAAGGAAGTAAAGGTTGCGGTAGTCCTGGTGATGATATCTTTTGAAGATGTCTGGGAAGGTACAACCCATCTCTCCTCCACTCTTTATGATCAAGATTGTTGCCAAGTTGCTGCTACCAAGCAGGTTACACACGAGTGAAGGTGACATTATTAGGAAATCATGACTGACTTAAACAGAACAGAGCAAACCTGGCTTATGATGACATCATTCACTGCTCAAATCAAGCCTGTTAGAGCAACAGCAAAACTTAATTCTTTTCAACGGCTAGATCATAATATTCTGTCACATGTATTTACCATACTTTGAGAAGTCTGCCTTTTTCTTCCCTGTGGTCCTCTAAATGATAGATATTTCTTGTCTAAGACCTCAATACGTTTAATTTTCTAAACTGAACATAGAATGTAGAAATAACTGTCACTTCCTTTTCAGCAAGAAGCCAAGTGTCCTACAATGTCACACAAGCTACATTAAGTGGTTCATTTGCTTAGTCATAATGCAGTCATATTAGGGAGAAATATGACTTTAATCAATTTAATATGAAAAGATGGCCATGATTTTCTACTCATTAAGTGAACAGATTAATTAATTACTAAACAAATGGGTTTTGTTCCAAAAGATACTTAAATTTACCGTGTTGAAAAATACATTACTTAGAAAGAGACCTGGGCCACAACCTTTCCAGTATTATTTAATAATTATGTAGTTTTAAGCAACTAAGTAAAATAATGAAACTTTAATTTAAAATGAAGGCTGACATTACTGAAATGATATTTACATGTAATGCTATTAATCATTTATCAATAACTTACCCAACTTTAAATTTATGGTAAGTGTTAAAAGAAATACTTAATCTTAAACCACAAGGACTTTTGTTAGAAAATATGCAAATATAAGTTATCATTCATATTTCAATAAATATAAATAGTGAATTATAGACTCAATAAAGGACATTAGAAGTGAGTTACTATGACTAAACTTATATGTGTTAAAACCTATAAATCTTAAGTGCTAGTGATTCACTTTATATGTGTATACAAGTCTTCATACTTCCCAGGGCAGGTCAAAAAATGAAGTTGCCCACATGTGGAGACAGGAAACACTTTCTCCTGCCTCTTGGTGTTCTCCCAAACTCCACCCCAGTTAATAAGCATCCTGTAACAAAACTATTGAAATTTCTATAATCCCAGTGTTTTCCTTTTCTGGCCTACTTCTGAACAAAATTAACTTGTGGTTCTAGAGTGCTTAGATTTTTGTGGCTGAAAGTTCGCTCAGGATAATTGTCTATCTATCTATCTATCTATCTATCTATCTATCTATCTATCTATCTATCCTTCCTTCTGTCATTTTTCTCCCTACCTATCTATCTACATGTATTTATGGATTTTGATTTTATTTTTTCATGGTGATGGGAATTAAACTTAGGGACTTACGATTATGCATACACACCTTATCAATGAGACATATCCACAGTTCCTGTCTATTTTTATATACTTAAAATAGGTATAAGTTGGAGAAAACTCTAAGACCTGATCTCATTCTAGAAGAAACCTAGTGCTTGTGATTGTCTGACCTGACTATCTGGCCCTATAACTTATACAGTAAATCTAGCAGTTACCTAGCCGGGCAGTGGTGGCGCATGCCTTTAATCCCAGCACTTGGGAGACAGAGTTAGGCGGATTTCTCAGTTCGAGGCCAGCCTGGTCTACAGAGTGAGTTCCAGGACAGCCAGAGCTACACAGAGAAACCCAGTCTCAAAAAACCAAAAAGAAAAAAAAAATCTAGCAGTCACCTATGGAATATTCTCACAGATCACTTCTTTCCACTAAAAGGTTTGCTTTTCCTGCAGGTGATCTTGATGTAGCTAAATGCAGAGAGAGCCCTGAACACTAATTGCACACCCCAATTCATCATTGCAGTATGATTGACAGGAGTTAAGAGATACTGGATGACTTTAATTACCGGGTCAATACTCAGCCCCACCCACATTAAATATTTCCTGCTTAAAGAACACATGACAATTGGCATTCATGCATCATCAACTACTAAAGCTACAGGGCACATCTCTGGGATCGTTCCATTATGATGGAAGAAAAACTACACATAAACAATTAGATTTACCTGCTCAGTGCTTAATACATGCACACAGAAGACATGTGTCTGGATCTTTGAAAGTTTTAAAAAGGAATCCATTGGTCTAAGCTCTGGACAGCACTTATGTCAACCACTTAAGTTACCTAGTAAGTAGAACAAAATTTCCAGATGTATACGTGCCTTCTCCGTGGAGGTTTCTGCAGATGCCTGTCAAACAGCAGGACTGAAGCCAGTCTCGCAACCTGTCTCCAGACTCAACACTCTGTTGTCTCTAGCATGCTAATAACAGGTGCTCCTTAGCCTAATGAGCCATTAGTACAGTCCATCGGACGCCCACAGGCAGCCTGCCAAGCACTCGGCTGTGGCTAACAATCCTGCTGATGTAACGGATGAAGGCAACGGTGATTTTCAGCAGGCTTTTATTGATGCTAAAGTTCAAAACCCAGAGAGTTTTTCATTTATCACTAAAAACGAAAGAGGGTACACCACAGATCATATGGCCCCATACCTGAATGTTTGAGCAAGTATATTCAAGGCGGAAAAGTAACCAGAGAACTAACTGCAAAGGGCCCGAGCTCTCCGGGAAGACAGTTTGCTACCGAGTCATTCCCTGTCATTTAGTGTCCAGATGAGAGTACAAATGGTTTATCAAGTTAAAACTCCTCTGTCTCTTCGTAATCCACTTCCTCGGTGTTATCGTGTCAGTTACAGAAGGAACATTTAAGGTGATTTATGCAAATGTTAATGAAAACAAACCAAATATAATGTTTAACATAGGTGAATGAATACTTGTCATATTAATTTTGAGTGAGGAGCTTTACTCTGTTAGGGACACAGCAAGATAGAGTCTATTATGTATTAAATGTTAAGATAGACATTTGCTTCTGACCATTTCAGATATTAATGTGAATTTACTTTCCTGTTTTGGGGGTTTATTTTCTCCTGATACTGGGATACAGGAAGCAAGTCACAATGAATGGTAGAGCTCTGTTCTTATTTTGAGAGATAATCAGGTTTTCATAGTGAATGCCACAGACTTTGCAGCTCTACATAAACTTAGACACACTTGGTAAAACGGAGTCCCAGTGGCTCCCAACAGATTGGCCTGTCAACATGTTTGCAGAACATTTTCTTGAGTATTGATTGATATGGGAGGACCCAGACCACTGTGTCAGCAGCAGCCAGGGGCAAGTGGTCCTGGGCTGTATAAGAAAACAGGCTGAGCAAGGCACGGGCAGTAAGCCAATACGAAGCACTCCTCCTTGGTCTCTGTTTGAATTTCAGACTCCAGCTTCCCGCCTTGTCTTCCATGGTTGACAGACTGTAGCCTGCAAGCTCTTATCTTCCATGTTTTATTTTACTGTAGACTGTAGCCCGTGAGCTTTTATCACAGCAACAATGAAACCTAATTGGGACAGTGCAGTAAAATTCTGATAGGGAGGGAGTGGAGATATAACTGGATGATAGAGCATTTGCCTAAAATACAGGAAGCCCTAAATTTGGTCCCCAGCATGGTGACAGGCCCTGACGGTAGAGGACTATAATTTTCAGCACTTGGGAGGTGGGAAGAGAATGATGAGAAGTTCAAAGGTGATCCTCGGGTACTTAGAGAGTTCATGGGCAAGTTAGGACATATGAGAATCTGCTTCTTATAGATATGATAGATAGATAGATAGATAGATAGATAGATAGATAGATGATGGATGGATGGATGGATGGATGGATGGATGATGATGGAGGGTAGATAGATAGACAGATAGATAGATAGATAGATAGATAGATAGAGTAGATGATGGAGATACATGATTGATACATACATACATGAATGCATGATAGATGATAGATGATAATGATAGATGGATAGGTAGATAGATAGATGATTGATACATACATACATACATACATACATGATAGATAGACAATAGATAGATGATAGGTAAATGATAGATCAATAGGTTGATAGATAGATAGATACATAGATAGATAATAGATAGATACGTAGATAGAATAATTTATACATACATACATAGATGCTAGATAGATAGTTTCAAAGAAAGAAAAGATTGGGTGTCAAAATAATAAACAAAGATAAAAGTGTGGGCTATTTATCATGTGCCCCATGTGTTGAGAAGTACTCCACAGACTTCTGAAGCTCTGTGACAATTTTAGTTAGCAATGCTGACACCACTCTCCAGAATTCTGACTTAAGGATGCAAACCAGCCTGTACAGAAGAACTATATTAGCTAGCACAGGGCATGCAACCCAGTAGCTCTGCCCTAGAACCCAAGTTACTAACACTGTACAAAACCTTGTGAGCTTGACCCCTTTGCATGGAAAGCTCCCTGAGAGAAAATGGCATATCCATCAGACAATATTCCATCTCCTGACTCTGACAGCTTACATTACTTATTAAATGAAAAAGTAGATACATCAGTAGAAAAAAAGTACATATCTAAAAAGCAGAGAAAAGAAGCAGATCTAACCTCAGGTCAGAGAATTCAGTCTAAGAGCCCTGGGTTTCAGAAAAAAAAAAAAAAAAAAATTCTTAGAGTGGACATGAAGGACAGAAAGACAATGTAATCTCAGAAAAGAAAAAATGTTGAGAAGCTCCAATGACCTTGAAAAATACAAGAATCTTACAGAAAGGACACCATGTTTGTTTCAGCTTCTGTGAAACAAATTGTTCGTTCTACCTTGAGCCCAGGGGATAAGAGACAATCACAGCTGCTTTAAAGGTCTTATTGTGTTCAGGAAGAGAGGATCGGCTGTAGTGAGCAAACAGAAAAGGAATGGGTTGTGCCTTTTAAAATGCTAATGTTTGAATCTGCAAGCATCTTATTAAACATTATTTACCTCTTAATAACTACAGTTTTCCAGACTAAACTGAAAGAAAATTAGTTTAGTATGGCAAAACCAACCAGGGCCTAATCTGAATTATCAGATATTTCCGTAAACACAAAGACGTTTGTGCGCAGCAGTGTTTCTGGCATGTAATGGATGAGAGACCACTTACTTGCCAGGCTTAGCTTCACTGTGGCAAAATTCTGAAACATTGTGTGGTTGGCCGAACTCTGCATGGGGAAGAAAATTCAACGCTAGACAGAAGACGGAAGGAAGAGAAGTTCACACCAAGGAGAAAGGGACACAATGTAGAAAGGACCTGCAGGTATTGTCACAAACACTCCTTGGTGATGTTATAGAGAAAATTCAAGCAGTATATGTGGACAGTCGAGTGGTACAGATGACAACACACGTGCTTAAATATCATGGCTACCTAAGGTAATCAAATTCCTTACCAGTTACAAAAGTGAAACTTTTTCACATCAACTTCTTAACTCCCGAAGGGAGTAAAGGCACTCATTAAAAGTCTACACAAAAATCCAGCCAGGCTGCTATCCTGACTTCACCAAACAGTGTCTGCCCTGTCACGGCACTGCTGGTGTGTGTCATTGACAGCATGGTGCAGCTAACGTTTTCCAACTCTAGTTTGTTTCCCTGATGTTTCTCAGTTTCCTGCTGTAATTTCAACCTACACACTATCTTTCAATGCAAACAAACCAAGGACTTTCTTTTCTTTCTACTTTCAGCAAAGACATTCTTTCTAGAAGTGCAAAGGCAAATCATCCTGAAATAAGGCATCTAAACTCATTCACAGTTGGAAAACAATATGCATCAATTAAGGAAGAACAAAAATAATAAACTACCTCAAACTCATATCTGACGAATTAAATAAAATCACTGACCTCTCACTGCTGCCTATTGCTTCAAGCAAGTAGGATCAGTCACATGATTTGGTTATTTTAATAATTGTAGTAAATTGATTAATAAGCAAATATTATTTATATACTTTAATATGTAAGTTAGCTATGCTATAATCAAATCATTTCATCTTTGGTTCCAAATGAGAGTGAGGTTAGTTTGTTTGTACATTTTATTTTCTCTAGTAGATTTTCCACAAATGCATTACCACCTAAACCTGAACAGAACTTTGAAATTTAAAGTGCCATTGATCAACCCAGGGATTAGCTTGATAGTATATGCTATCATTTAAAAATATCATTATTGTAGAAAGCTTTCAAAGGAGTTTTATCTGAACATATTGTGCATTACATTATAAAGGTAAAAGTAGGCTAAAAATATACATTTAGTCTTTAGAAAATACCAATAACCCGTCAAAAACTTTCGATATTTTTGTTCTATGCAGTTTTCACGATTATTGTGTGGCTATAGTTATTCGTGTTTTGTTGTGGAACATGAGTGAATATTGTGAAATTTAATAGGATTTAGAAATCATCAATCATCTGGGCATGTATTATCAAAAGTTTCTAGATGGAGTTAACTGAGATGGAAAAACCCACCCTAATTTTGAGCAGCAGTATCTTACAGTCTGAGTTCCAGGAAAGAATAAGAAGAAGATGGCAAACTGAAGACCAACGCCCACTGCTCTTCATTTATAGACTTTATTCAATACCTTGTGTTTGTGACTTTTCACCACCCTCACCAGGATGGAAAGTACCTTCAAATTGTAAACACAAACTCCTTCTTAATTGCCTCCTGACAGGTATGTGGTTACAGAAATAAGAAAAGTAATTAATACACTGAACCCTTCACAAGATTAAACAAAACTTCCACAGTCAATGATTAATACATTGTGGGCTCCATATTTATGAGATAATTGGTGTTTCAGAAGTTTGGTCTGCTGCTACCATTATCACAGACTTGTCAAGTTAATAAAACAAATAACTATTTCTTCAAGTTCTGCATACTGTACAACTGAGGTTGAAGTGCCCTTGTATCACCTCTCAGAGGAAAGTCTGCTTCTAGGTGATCACCATGACTAAAGGGTTACTGCAGCAGATTACAGCAGCGCACGGCTTAAAGCAGACCACAACAGACCAGCTGATCCCACGGGAAAGTAGATTTATTAGGATAGAGGATGGGGAGAGGGAGAAAGATGAGAGGAGAGAGAGAGAGAGAGAGAGAGAGAGAGAGAGAGAGAGAGAGGAGGGGAATGTCGCTTTCCCTGAATATTTATATCGCCTGTGACTATTCGTCCAGGTAACAGGTGAATTGTGGGAGGTTTGGCGGTTGTCTTGGTAACGAGGTAGAAGTCGCAGTCACTAAATATGACGTCACTCAAAGTTCGGGCTTGATGCTAACAATGACTTTCTTTGTACTCTTGTAGAGAAGTAAGGAAAAGCAATGTCCCCCTTCCCTGATCTCTTGATATATAGAGGTTAATTATCCTTGTGAGGACTTCACCTTCATGTCTGCATCCCTGCAGAGATCATCTCCCCAGAACATCAGGATAGAGGGTGTAGCAGATAAATTTTGTGAAGTCACAGCAATGGTAGGATGGTTGTCATGCCATCCTTCAGATCACGTATTATTTCCTTTCAACAGCTTCATTAATGGAAGCAGTCAGATTAACTCAAATGCCCAGTGGAACTATCAGTGAGAGAGAGTTTAGGCAGAGTTTGTGAAGTCAATCCTCTTGGCTAAAATCTGAATGCTATCTCCCTTCCTCATGGATCAGTAGGCATAACATAGGAAAATGGCCATCTACACAAGCAATCTACAGTCAATGAAATTCCATAAAAATTCCAACATATTTTGACAACAATCTCAGCTTCAATGGAAAACCAAACAAACAAAACAACAAAGCAAACTGGCAAGCAGGCAAACAGAAAACAGGATAGCTAAAACAATCCCAAACAATAAGAGAACTGCTGTGTTTCACAATTCCTGATTTAAAGTTGTACTACAGAGCTCTCTGCTGTTCTGACAAAATTACCCTGACACCTGCAACTTAGAGGAGAAAAGAGTTTATTTTGGTGTATAGTTACAAAGGGATAGCTGTCGTGCTGTCATGGCAAGGATATCATGGCCGCTGAAGCATGGGACTGGTCTGTGGCAGAAAGCAGAAGATTGCGTATGCACACAGGAAGCAGATATATGGAACAGGATATTGAACCAAGCTATAAAACCCTCAATGCCACCCCCCAGGGTTGTATCACTCAACCTTCTAAAACTTTCATATTGTTTCCAAGTAGTACCACCAATAGCAGACCAAGTATTCAAATACAGGAGACTTTTGGGGGTGGGCTTTCTCATTCAAAGTACCACATTAATGTTTTCATGTTTTAATTTAGGATGTGAACTGCTCCGATGTTTTCAGTTGTGATTTTGATTTCTAAAGGTTTTAGAGACAGGAACTAAACTGAGTCCAGAGAAAGAAAACCTGATTGTGAAATACTCTCTTCAAAAGTCCGTTCATCCCTGTGTTCACTTGCAGGCATAGCTGTGAAGGAATCGAAGTGAACACTTTCACCCTTGCAGTGTGGTTTTGCACAAGTGTGTGCATGTTTGCGTGGTTATTGGGATTGCTGTCGGGCTTCCATAGCCCATTCAAATATGGGAATATAGTATTGACATCTATATTGCATAAGGAACCAACAAGTCATTTAAATAACTTTGGCAGAAATGTTGAAAATAAGTTCAGAGAATTAGAAATATATTTAGAAAGAGAATGCCTGAGTGACTTAATTAAGGGAAGAAATTGCTTTCAGAGCTTGGAAGGATTTGAAGTATCACCATTAATGTCTGATTTGGATTTTTACTCCACTAACAAAATATGTCCTGGAATGCAGCAGTCTCAAGAATTCATTCATGGTTACCCATTATTTGAAGGACAGGTTCAAGTCTTGAAATTGTAACTGTTTAGAAGTGTTTTAGTTCTCACTTGTGAGCAGCTTGAACTGAAAATCTTTCTTAGTAAAGCAACTGAGTCTTTGTGTAATTGAGATAAATGTATTTCCAAACAGAATGATGATTTTGTTAAAAATTTAAAATTGATCCATGTCAAGTTTTATCTATCCATCTATTTAACAAAATTATTATATGTATATATACATATAATTACATATACTTAAATGTAATGTGTATTATATATATATATATGTATATATATATAAATATAAATTTTGTTGAATTTATTGTACTGATTCTCTCTGCCTTTCATTAATTTATCATTTCTCTTCATCATCAGTCATTTTTCTCACTCATTTATCTATCCTTGCATTCAATTTTCTATTGCTTTGAATTTTGACTGTATAGACTATTGGTTTGATTTGCGTTTATGTAGACCTGGTGAGGCTGAAGGTACAGGCAACCTTTTCTTCTCATGGCATCTGTCATCTGGTCAGCTTTGTGACTAAATCTCTCTATCTGAGGTTCTGCTCTGTGACCAGGCAGAGTTTTATAATCTTTGCTCTTGCCATTAGCTGACTTGTGATTTGGTTGTGATTCCCTGCTTTTCTTCACTTATAAAATACTATGAATAAAGACCTGATTTATTGAACATTGCACTGTCTAAATTTCTTCAAGTACTCAAAGAAATGAACAGATAGCCATTGTGTTGGACTTTTCTCATAGAAACTTGTAATCCCATAAGGGATACAAATGCAGAGATGCTCATGTGGCTGCGGGGAGCCAGGATGCTGAGTGGTCATGTGACTTGCCTCTGACTTCCTCCTGAGCATGCTCTGTCTCGGCCCTATAGTCAGACCATTTAGCTGCTAATGTCACATTATGTATGTGTATTAGCTGCCACACTGTGACATAAACTAGAGAGGAAATAACTTCCTACTCATAGCTGCTCCTCAGATTTACAAACAGCAGGAAGCCTCCAGCTGTGAATGAAGCTCATCAATAATGCAGGTTGAGGAGTAAGTCCCAGCCACTCATGTCTCAGAATTATGTCAAATATACTTGTCAGGCTTAACACTGCGGCTTAATTATGGAAGCCACCAGGAACCCATGGCATTCATCTTTCACGCAGTCACATTCCAGAACACATCCATTCATCTTACTTTTAAATCAATAGTTCATCTTATAAACTATTATTTCAATGGTTATTCTGCCACATGGCTTTGACAATCCTCTCTCTTTTCTCCTTAGTGGTGGGAAGAGTCAATGTCCCTGACCTCTGATTTCCGAGTCATTGGATGTTTCTGAGAGTCATTTCATGAGGTCATTAGGGACACTTATTACTGAAGTGATTATGGGACACATTTGAATTATAAACTCCCAAATTTCCATTTTCTTCAAATTAGTTCTTCTACACAAATTAAGGTTGAGATGGTGCCTTTGATCTATGTTAAGTTTTCCTAAGAATCTTCAGGACCTATCTCAGCAGTGATTCTGGTTTCTAAAACTAGATTTTGGAAATGTTGAATCTTTAAGTACTTTTGATATGAGCTTTCCTCTGAGAGTTATTCATTTGCCTTTATTAAAACTAGACAAAATAAAATTATTTAAGAGTATACTGACTTTTAAAACTTTTGTATGAATCAAGTTTATAAGAGTCTATCGCATTTCAGGTAGGTGATCCATATCTGCCCAAAACTATAGATATGTATCTTTATTTATTTTATCTCCTTCAGGACTCAAATAACTCAATGAGCACACAGTAAAGAATAGTAGAGCTGAGATATCTTGATATTTCTTTATGTCCACAATGAGGAGTCATATAAATCAAGTCCTTTGTGATGTCAACTTCACCCAAAATATATGTTTCAATTTATTAAAATTTTGACTCCGGAATAAGTCAAATATATGTTTAATTGTTTTCTTTAGGGACCACTGCTTTCCTAAGTCAATTCTCAGATGTTCACAAGAACAAGACCTTTAACGTATCAGAAGCAGTAAGTACCAAGTAATAGAGGTAGATACTCATTGACTTTGACTATGTAATCAGAAGAATGAAATCCTAAAAAGAATGTTCTATTAGGAATCGTTACTATATATCTCTACTCAGCCATAGCATGTATCAGCAAGCCTTCCTGTAATGGAGTAGGCGCGTGCATGTGTGTGTGTGTGTGTTGTGTGCGTGTGGTGGTGTGTGTGTGTATGTGTCTGTGTGTATTTTGTGTGTGTTTGTCTGTGTGTCTGTATCTCTCTGTGTATATGTGTCTGTATGTTTCTGTGTTTGTATCTCTCTCTCTCTCTTTGTGTGTGTGTGTGTGTTTATACTTTTTGGCCTATACAATACTTAGACAATTCAATTCATTATATCATAAGAATAATACTAAACGAAATGTAAGTGAGTTGACACTAGAAGAAAGGCAAACAAATATATAAATAAGAAATAAAATGAAAATCAAACAAAAGTGTGACTGTGTATACCTAACACAAAGACTGCAGTTGAATTATCAAAACAATATCCAAGATATAGGAAGAGAGGAAGATGTGTTTCTTTGAAACTTATAATAACAGAAGTGATCAAACATTTTAAAATCCTAAATGAAATATATGAAGCAAAAAATAATTTAAAAATTTATAAGCCTAGGAGAGTTGAAAATTTCCTTTCTCGGAATAAGACTAGACATAAAGCAAACTTACTTATTACTCAAGCAGCCAGGAAGGGGGTCATTGCTTAGATGGTTGGCTTTAGCTTTTAGTGGTCAAGCATTACTCAAACATTAACTAAGGTAAGCTAAAAGAAAATAAGTTTCATTAACCTCACAGAACAAGAGATTCACGGTCTATGAAAATCAGTGGGTTTCAAATAGGTGACACCATTTTGGAAGGATAAGATTAGAAGACCCATACTTCATTTCTCAAAGGCTACAGGAATCAAATAACTATTGACAAGATGACAGATAAAGAGGTGAATAGTATTTCCAAGCTCCCTTGAATGTTTGTCTGTGGGTCTTTTTATCCACTCCTATCAGTCGGTGGTTGAAGCCTCTCTGATGACAATTATGCTAGGCTCCTGTCTATGGTAAAATACCATTAGGAATCACTTTATTGATGTTTTTCTGGTTGACTAGCCAATTTTGGTTCTACCCTAGGTGTTTAAGCTATCTAAGTCTCTAGTTCTTGGACCTCTATCCAGTGTCAGATACAAGATCTCTCATGGGTCATGGGTCTCAAGTTGGAACAGTCATTAACCAATGACTACAAGTTCCACAAGTTCTGTGCCACCTTTATCCCAGCACATCTTGCAGGTAAGACATACCATAGATTGAAGGTTTTGTGGATAGGTTGGTGTCCCAGTTCTTCTATTGGAGGCCTTGCTTGGTCACAGAAGAAGGCTGGTTCAGGACATGTATCCCCCATTCCTAAGAGTTTTTGCTAGGGTCATCCTCTCAGATTCAAGGACAAAACAAGAACACGTCTCACAGAATCAACTTACCAGGGCTATAGAGACTCACAGAGACTGACGTGACAACAAGAGTCTGTATAGGTCTGACCTAGGTGTTCCGCACATATGTTGTGGTTGTGTAGCTTGGTGTACTTTTGGACTCCCAACAGTGGGAGTTGGAGCTGTTTGTGATGCTTCTGTCTGCTTTTGGGACCCTTTTCCTTCTACTGGGTTACCTCGTTCAGCCTTGATATGAGTGAGGGTTTAGACCTAGTCTGATTGCATGTTGTTATGTCATGCTTGGTTGATCTCTCTGAGAGGCCTGTCTTTTCTCAATGGAAAGAAGCTGGAAGGGGGCCTAGGAGGGGAGGAAGGAAGAAACTGCAACCAGAATGTAATATATGAGAAAAGAACAAATAAATTAAAAAAAAATAGCAACTGCATCCCCATCGCCACATAAGAGTAATGAGCAGAGTGGGTATTTTTCATTCCTGAATATGGCGACCAACCACTGCTCCTTAATTCAAATCATTTCTATCATATTGAAAAGTGAGTGGCCCTTAGCCCATTATAAAGTATAATAAAGCTTTGTAAGTATTCATTCATTTAACAAAGTAACAAAAGAGTTTTATTCTAATAAACTTAGCATTTTCTTATGCTAATATTTTTTTTTCTAAAACACACACACACTAGAAAAAATATTTTTACCTTTGTAGGAGAGGCAAGTATTTCTTTCTTTTGGGGTTCTTTGCTACTTTTTCAATTTTTATGCATACATTTTTCATATGGACAACCTCCCACAACTGTGGAAAATAAGAGACGGTTAGTAATCATTATGCAAATGTTCTTAAGAGAAGTTCTCTCTTGACAAATATTGTAACTGTGCTACTCTCTGTTAGCATGCTGTTAAACTCCACTCAACAGGTTACCTAGCAACAGCTAGGTAACTCTCCCCAAAGCTACCTGGAACGGCCAGGTAGCCTGCCACTATTAAGAGGGCTGTCTGGCCCCTCTTGCTCTCTTGCTTCTTGCGCCTGCAGTCATATCTGACCTTTCCTCTCCCCCCCTTCAAGTGGTCATGTGGCCTCCACCTTTCTCTGCTCTCCCTTCCTCTTTTTCTCCACTAAATAAACTTCTCCTCCTGGAACACTCCACCGCGTTTTTTTTTTAAACACACTCTTTTCAGCAAATGACTACAAGTGCATAGCTT
This sequence comes from Mastomys natalensis, assembly GCA_021653895.1. Classification (NCBI taxonomy): domain Eukaryota; kingdom Metazoa; phylum Chordata; class Mammalia; order Rodentia; family Muridae; genus Mastomys; species Mastomys natalensis. The sequence continues at coordinate 255,046 of JAJTUV010000268.1, forward strand.
CCTATTCCTTAGCTTAGTCCATCTTGATTCCTGTCACTCTCTTGCCTTATAAGAAGCTAACTTTTAACTTTTCCATTACCTGCACCTCCTTTATGCTTTGCTTAGTAAGATGGTGGTGGTGGTGATGATGATATGAGTGGGGTTAAATTATCCAGAAACAAACTAGTATGTCTATGTTAATGCTTCAGTGAGGACAGGGACTATAATGGGAAAGAGAGAGTTCAGCAAATGCGAACAGGATTCACACATAGAGAGGGCAGAATGTGTCCTCACCCTGACTAGTGACACCCAATCCCCCTCGTACAAGAAATAACTCAAGACTTTACAAAGACGCTGGCAAAGAATTAAAACTCCCACAGGGAAACATGAAGTTCAACTTGGCCTGATGACTTTTGCAAATGCCTTAGTGGTTTGAAATAAAAACAAAAAAAAAATAGCAAATACTGTGTAATTCCACAGAGATAGAATGTTTAGGTTCAGGAATTTCTCAAAGGCAGAACATGTTAATAAGGTTAACGAGCAATGAAGAAAAGGCTAAGTTGCGGTCTCATCTCCCTCAGGAGTATAGCATTGAACTCACTCTTGCAGTGGTTAGCAGGGATTCCCTCAAAGCCATCTGCCTGATGCATGTATTACACACCCATGCTTGTTTTAATCACTATAAATTTTAAGCATAGAATGGTCTGGTGGAGCATAGAGATTTAATCCAGGTATACAAATTTTCAATCTTTCTCAGAGCTGAGGCTCACTATTTGAGAACTCACGTAGTGTCTTTGTCAAGGTTTCTATTCTTGCAGAAAACATCATGACCAAGAAACAAGTTGGGAAAGAAAGAGTTTATTCAGTTTACACTTCTACATGTCTGTTCATCACCAAAGGAAGTCAGGACTGGAACTCGAGCAGGTCAGGAAGCAGGAGCTGATGCAGAGGCCGTGGAAAGATGTTTCTTACTGGATTGCTTCCTTTGGCTTGCTCAGCTTGCTTTCTTATAGAACTCAAGACGACCAGCCCAGGGATGGCACCACCTACAATAGGCCCCCCACCCTTGATCACTCATTGAGAAAATGCTTACAGCTGGATCTCATGGAGGCATTTCCTCAATGGAGGCTCTTTTCTTGTGATAACACCAGCTTGTGTGCAGTTGACACACAAAACCAGCCAATACACACAGGTTCAGTCTAAAGCCTCCTTGATGTCTACTGTTATTTTCTGAGTGTCCAATTCAATCAGAGTTATGGAGTGAGACCTACAAAGGACAGCTTGAGAACACTAAACCCTGTACAGAACCGCCTGACTCTTCAAAAAAAAAAAAATTGCTTATTTTCTACAAATGAACTGGTTGTGTTCATTTGTATGCAATCTAATGTAGTCCAGTCTATTCTAATAATTAATCATCTAAACTAACTTGTTACCTGACTGTTATAAGAAACCACATATTCAACATCACCCGATTAAGGAGAACCCATGGACCTAAGTTCAAAGGTGAGATCTTACGGCTGCATTGGATTCAATTCACTTCTATCTCTTTTCTCATCCTTGACCTTTGGAGACTTAGGAACACTTCCCTGAGCCACAGATTCATCACATGGATGTAGGATTCATTACATAAGCACCTCCAGAAGACATTGCAAATGTTGAACGAAGTGCTTACTATAGAACTTCCAGCCTCTCTGCCGGCACACAGAAACCTTGACAAACATTTCCAGAAATAGCAAACAATAATTCCAAATAAGTCTAGGAATTGGTGGTGTTAGATATCTCATCTAGAATTCCTAGGATCACTTCCGAATTTCAATGTATTCACATAAGCTATGCCTAGACTCTTAGGTCAGTCTAGACTGTTATGTCTAAGTCTTAAAAACAGGGAGTTAGGAGGGCTTAAGAGACACAAACTAGTAAATGTTCAGCTTCAGATTGTCAACCTACACAATATGGAGTTCTTAATAGAAATGGGGAGAACATTTAGGCTTATGAAATATTTACATTTTTCCTCAGTAAAAATTCCTATGAAGGAAAATGGCTGCTATAGCTATCTCTTTCTTCTGGTTCTGCTCTTACTCATTATAAAGGGGGAACTGTGTTAAGTACATGAGCTGCTTCTAGTTTTCAAGTTTAGAAAATGATGCTTTGGAAGGAAAAGTACGCTCTAGGAGGTTCTGATGCTAAACCCACTATCCCCAATTGGTTCTTGATTTGTCAATAAAGAAGACTGAGGGCCAATTGCTGGGTGGAAGATACAGGTGGGACTTCCGGGTCCGAAGAGGAAAAGGAAGATGCAAAAGCAGAGGGGCTTTTCGCGGTGCTTTGGAGGAAAAAGGATGCAACAGTCATGTAAGGAGAGAGCTAGTGTCTAAGGCCTCTGCTACAGGCAGTTGGCCAAAATGTTTAGCAGGGATTGGGTGGAACAAGCCACTAAGTTTCGGGCAGAAGGAGAGACAGAGATAATAAATTGGTAAGGGCAAGCTTTTCTAGGTAGGAGTTTGTCTGTGTCCAGCAATTGTGCCTAGTAGGCAATTAAAAAGTCACAAAGCTGTCTGTGTGTCTTTTATCTGCAGATTCAAAGGTCTCTTTGGGAGCTGGTAGTGCGACCCCTACTGGAGCAAAGGCAACTAGAAAAGGAAGCTGGGTTAAGGTTGATGGTGGCCAATCTGGCTGGAACAAAAGGAAACCGCTGTAAGGGGCTGGTAGCGAGGCGGCTCCCAGGCAAAGCAGTAGCGATTTTAAAAATTACATGCTATAGTACACTTTCATACTTACTGTAAACTAAAACAAATAAAGGTCATATTTTAAGGATACAAAGGATAGAACTGTGAATCAAATGAGAGAGATTTCCTTGAAATCTTAAAGGTAGGCATGAAAACATGGCAAACTATGAAGCCATGAAGAGGTATTTATTTCTGTGGTAAAAATGCGGGTACCCTGACATGCACAAAGTCATACCCACACCCACTACAGGTGAAGAAGATCAAGAGAAATCACAGAGACACCGAACAAAGATGGACTTTTCCCAGGGAAGCTCAGTGGAAAGAGAACCTTGTTCAGGAATTCTGTTATGTTGGGAAGAAGTGAGTCATTTGTGGAGCAGGTGCATATGCTAATAGGAAGACTCTGTGTTTTAATTAAGCAGCATTTCCCCACAGAATAATTACATGTGTTGTTTACTCCAGTATTTTCTAAGGGGCATTAACACCTCTGTAATGTACTTTCTTTCCTACAACTTAAAAGTTTTAAGAACATTTGCTTTTGCTGTAAAGGGAATACCTAATAGGGGCCTTGCTTATTGAAAGTACTTGTTCACTTAAAAAACAAACAAACAGAAAAATCCAACCAAACAAAACAAGAAAAAAAACCACCAACCAACAAAATAGTACACAGTGCACCAAAGAATTAAGAAAAACATATGTATGATCCTCCTTTTGTTGTTTATGAAACCTGATGTAATTTTTATTCTAAGGAATTTTACCAGGGAATGAATCAATAAAGAAAATCCTCACGACACTAATGGTTACCTGATCACTGAAAGGCAGGCTTGCAGCCCTTGCTCAACTTCATGGCTGCTGCCTAGCAGTGATGTCAGCTGAAGTGTACACTGCTGGAGACTCGCCGTGCATGCTCCTTTGAAATAGGTATCTCTCAACAGCTCATCAGGTTCCCACAAGGAAACATCCAGAATGGAAGGAGTTATGATCTTTGGGAAAGCCTCTTGAAAAGCCATTACAGAATTTTCTTATAAACAGAAGAAATCCAACACGCTTTAAAGCCTTGTAAAGGGCTTGACAGAGAGCGGAACAATTTTCTCACCCTGACCATCAAAAAAATTCACAGCGTTTTTTACAGAGACTTCTTGACTTTGTGTTCTTCAGAATAGACAATGATTTGATTTTCAAAAAGACAATGTTATATAAAAAAAAGTCCTTTGGAAGAAATCTGTAATATTGAACATATACGTTGTATTTAAATTTCCACCATTTGGGGGTTTCTTGTTTGGTGTCATGGTGAGCTAGTGAAATGACTGAATAATTCAATACGTCCACCGTTGACCCATGGATCTTACAGACAGAAGGAAAAGTATTTTGTGGGATTTAATTGGAAGATGGAAAAGATAGATATCTATATTTTTATCTCTTTTATAATTACTGTCAAAGATAGTCATGGGCATGACTAGAAGAAAAAGCTGGGTAAGAAAGTTTCAACAAAGACAATTCTGGACAAACTACTCCAACATTGCTAGACGGTACAGAAATTCAGCGAGGATATGTAGAAATGTTGGCTCTGTGTTTTCTCCACTAACAACTGGGTAACCATCATCAGGGATAAGTCAATAGAGTTGTGTAAAGCGTGGGCAGCACAGATCACTCAGTCAAGCACCACCAGAGGTGTGACTACTCAGAGGCAGCAAGCTGTCCTCAGTAACCTGTGTCAGGTGTCCTTTTTAATTCCATCTGCCTATCAAGGCTTGTAACCTGAATTAACTGCCATTTCTTTCCTCCTGGTTGGATATCAGAACCTGGGGGCAGCTTTCGAACCACTAGGATAGAGGGAAAAGCAATGAGAATGGAGGACTGCAAATGCTTTTTACATAAATAAGAAAAATCCCTCCCTGTAAACTAAAATGGTGTTAAAGTTTTAATATTTTGTGATTATTCTGACTTGAAGTGCATATGACGTACGTGAGTTGCTTTGAAGTTGTCATTTTAAACTAATACTTTCCTGTTTGTTGCTCTAAAATATACCCTTCTGTGCATCACAGATTAGTACATTAAGGCAATTTGGGAGAAGCTGGACTTTCAGGATAATGGAGTCTATTAATAAAAGACATGAATGCCCCCCCCAAATGTTCAGAAATTTACACCGTCAGATATCTACACTAGTGGCTTATAACAGTCTTGCTCCCACGTTGGCTTCTTAGGTTGTGATAAAAAAAAAAAAATACCTGAAAGTAACATGGGAAGGAAAGGGTTTATTTTAACTGGCAGAGTACATACAGTCCATCAAGCAAAGCCAAGGTAGGTACCTGAGGTAGAAACTAAGCAGAGGAAGTAGAGAAAGGATGACTTGTGACTTGTCCCCAGATTTATGCTCAGCTTCCTTGCTTTACGAAGTCTAGGCACACCTGCCCAGGAATGGCACCACCCATTGGTGGACCATTGACCACTCCCTCCTACATGAACTAGCAACTAAGAAAATTCCTCACAGACATGCCCACAGACTGATCTGGTGAAGGTGATTATTCAACTAAGAATTCCTCTTCCTGGGTGTGTCGCTTTGACCAGGAAGGTCAACTATTTTAAGGATAACTTAAGTATTTTTAACAAGAGTTAAAGTATCCCATGTGCTTCATCTCAAGAGTTCTCCATTTGCCCCACTGGACAGCTTAAGAATTGAATCTATTTTAGTTCATGTGTAATAATTTACATATGCTTAAATTGAGTCAATGGGGGGGGGTCTCACTACGGTGCCTAGGTTAGCCTTGAAGTTAATCTTAACAACCGTGTCTGTGAACACCTGTATAACCCCCAGAGTGTCTGGCATCACAAGTCATGAACAAACACAAGCATCTGCATGTTAGGTGCATGATCACTTCCTCTTTAGCCATTCAGTGATGGTAAGGCTCTTCTGTATCACAAGGACAAAATTGCAAGTACAAAATAAATGAAAGAAAAGGGCAAACAAGACACAACATGAGGTCAGCGGTTTATAGGACTTATTCCTTATTTATGTCAAGCACTGTTCAATATTTGCCCATTGCATAAAGTTTTCAAAGCCTTCTTCCCATGGGTGTGTGCAACCTTCTACCATTAAGTCTTCCTACATTCATGGAAACAAACCTTTGTGCATCATAATTGTGCAATAACGTGTCAAAATGAATCAAATGATGACCATGTATCAGAATAAAATATTGATTAAAATTTTTAAGTGAACATCAGGAGGTTCTGTGTCATATTTACTTGGGAATATGTGTAGTTGGATGCTCTGAAATGGAATAACTTTTCCTGAGAAATGTTTCCTGTGTATCTCCACTACCTTGAGATTCCTTTCAGAATATGACTTCCTTCGTGTGAAAACATGATAGAAATTAATCAATTCCTGAGAATCAAGCGAGGAGCGGAGGATGTATCTGTAAGAACTGGGGAAGCTATGAGGGTAGGTAGGCCTGGGCTTGTAATTTAGTTCAAGTAGCTTCAAAAACCCAGCTCACAGCGGGAATCTGATCCCCTGTGAAAATCTTCTAGACATAAATGCAACCAAATTTAATTGGAAAAGCCTTGAATTTGGGAGCCAATCTTCCAGAAAATTCCAAATTAAATGGAAAAGGGGTCTGGTTTATCTTGGCGACAGCTTCACACTTCAGGAAATTGCCTTGAAAGGTAGCTTCTTCCTGAAGAGATAAAGCAACCCATGAGGCTGTAATAGCAGGAAATACCTTTATAAGCCCTACTTACAATACTAAAATATAGCTGCATGTCGAAGCTACAGAAAAAAAAAATGGAAGAATGCCTTGAGTAAACTCAATGCACTGTCATTAAATATTGAAGTACAGAAATGTAAGCATTTTTCCATTCCAGAAGAGTCAGCAACAACTGGTGGCTGGTTTGTTTTGCTTCTTAATAAAACACCTTTACAAGCTCCAACAAGTACCATGTATAAATGGGGCATAGGCCACTGTTGAGTTTGTTTTTTTTTTTCATTTTGTGAGTACATAGATGTTTTTGTCGTGTCTATGACTTGATTGGCTTCTAAGGAAAAAAAGAGATTTCTTTCCAGTCATACAGCCAAGAGTCTTTTCTTCACAGAGCTTCGAGACAGCCTGGTTTTTCTGAACAGATCATTAGCTTTCTCCATAGAATCTTCTACTTTTACTCTACCCCATTTCCATGACACATCGATGTCAATAATGTTTCTATGGCACATATAGACTAATGTTAGAAGTTAATTTAGACAGGCTTTGCAGTAGCTTGACCATGTAGTGGGAACGTTTTATCTAGTCTAGGTAAGAAAATGGCATTGTTCATCAATGACCCTGGACTCTCTGTGACAGAGCAGATCATGTATCCCCTTTTGACTCCACACTTCCCTACACACAACCTCCATTCGCCATTCCCCAAACATCCCTCATGGTTGGAACACCACGTTTTATAGCCCCTCTATACTAGCCATGTATTTGAGAACAGAACCAATCTTACAAACAATTCATCTTTTCTATCTGTAGCAACATAGTAGATAACTCAGGGAAGTTGTTAGGATGGTATAATAAGATAATTGACATGATAAACAGAAGTTTTCAACGGGAAGTAAGAAACTTCTCCCTACACAGGCAGAGATATACTTGACCTATTGAGTCAGGAAAACTCAATAAAATTAAATAAAATGTATGTGCTGGAGAAATGGCTGGTGAGTGAAGGTGCTTGCTATTTAAGCCTGGCACAGCTAAATTTGACTCCTGAGACCCAATTAGAGGTAGAGGAAATGAGTCCATAAGCAGTCCTCAAATGTCCACTATGCATACTGTGTCATATACATTTACTTTAACAAATGTAAATTTATGAAGGTCATCAATAAATAATAGGAATCAAGCATTCAAGTTACTTCTGAAATAATACAACAAGGGGTAAAATAAGAAAGGATGTAACTGAATTATCTGAGGCTCCTATTGCTGATAGGTTTGTGGGTAGCCATTCAGTAAAAAAAAAAAAAACATTGAAATGATGGTGTATCCATCATCAATGATGGAATCTAGATCTGATACAGGAGTGGTTATGACCAACAGAGATGAACTGTACACATAAGAACATGGGCTTGGAGAGACTCAGTTTTTGGCTTCTGTCATGGTGAAGAAGAGAACTCAGACCAGGATAATACGCTCATCAAGTCTAAACACTTAATTCCAAAGAAGATATTTCTCAAGAGAAAAAGACAAACAAACTACTCAGACAAGGCAGATCATAGGTGAAGACTTCTTTAAGAAAATGAGGAGAAAGTGTAGAAGTTCACCCAAGGCCAAAAGGTGTTGAAAGGCAGAACTCTGGGAAATGTTAAAAAATACTGTTGTGTTACGGGCAACGAAACATTACACAAGCACACAGCACAGGTACCATGGGAAACTATGAGAATCATGGTGAAAGGTAATGGTTCTGAGATTTAGTATACATTCTGCTTTAGCTTCACAAAAAAAAAAAAAATTAGTTGCTTGGCCAATATAGAATGGCTTTTTGAAAAGAAATAATTTTTCAGTCCTTCTCCTATCTCCTCCACTGATGATCCTGGGCTCAGTCCGAAGGTTGGTTGCAAGCTTCCACCTCTGTATTGGTCAGGCTCTGGCAGGGCCTCTCAAGGGATGCTATAACAGGCTCCTGTCAGCAAGTGCTTCTTGGCATCAGCCAAGTATCTGAGTTTGGTGGTTGCACATGGGATGGATCCCAAAGAGCTGAAGGGGTTTTGCAACCCCATACAAAGAACAACATAATTAACCAACCAGACCCCCCCAAGAGCTCCCAGGGACTAAATCACCCACCAAAGAGTACACATGGAGGGACCCATGGTTCCAGCTGCAGATGTAGCAGAGGATGACCTTAACTGGCATCAATGGGAAGGAAGGCCCTTGGATCTCTGAGGTTTGATGTCCCAGTATAGGGGAATGCTAGGGCGATGGGGCAGGAGTGGGTGGTGGGAGGGGGAGCTCCCTTATAAAAGAAGGGGGGAGTGGGGATGAGATAGGGGGTTTGTGGAAGGGTAACTGGGAAGAGGAATAACATTTGAGATGTAAATAAATAAAATAACCAATAAAAAGAAAAGAAATAATTTTAAGAATAAAAAAATTGAATAAAATAAATCTGAGGCATGGCAGAGACCTTAGCTTGCATTTCTTTATTAAGATTAGGTTTTCTATCTGTCTGTCTTTCTGTCTGTCTATCTATTAATTTATCAATCATCTATTAATCTATCATCTATGTATCTATCTAGATTGAGACATAAATACAGATATATACATTGTATCTCTAATGAATCATGTATTCTGCTACAATTCCTATATAGTGTATGTTTACCTCTGTGGGCTTAATTACATCTCACTTCAATTCATATTCTATAGGTCTACACCTAATGTTGCTATAATTGGAGAGTATGCTTTCAGAAAGGTAAGGGTAAAATATGTCACAATACCAACATACTCATCTGATAGGAACAGTGTCTATACAGGAGGGAAAGCACCATCATCTCTTATGCACACAGGTTACCTTGAAAACACAGCCAGAGGCCACATTCTTTAAGCCAACCTGCATTTTTTAGAAAAGGAATTTTGATCTCAATCTTGTAACCTATAGGTTTTTATCTGACAATCTAGTACTTCCGGGAGAAGCATTGTCGTCTGTGTAAAGTAATTCCAATTAGAATCTTTCATGTAAATATAAACTCCCTCTTCCTCTCTTTCTCCCTCTCCCTTTTCCTCTCCCTCTCTCTTTCCTCTCTCCTCCCCTATCACCCCTCCCTTCCTCCTCTTTTTTCTCTCTTTCTCTCTCTCTTCTCTTAATTTCTCTTTCTCTCTCTCCCCCATATATGTGTGTGTGTGTTATATTCATATAAATTTTCTAAACATTTTTACTGTTAGTCTTCCCCTTCAACCTCTTCTTCCACCCTACCTACTCTCTTCCCACTGAACCCTCCCTCCCCGTTATTGGGGCTGAAGGCTTCTGGAGGAATAGAGTAGGCTTTCAAAAAGGGGGGGTGGTACGGCTGCTGCTTAGGTTTGCCATGTTCCAATGGATGGCACCAAATATATACACAGAACAAGAATTAGAGTCAATAGGTTATTAAGTTTTTAAAAAGTAAAGAGGACTAGAGGTAGAGGAGGCAGTAACTTGGGGTGAATAGGATTAAAATACATTGTGTGAAATTCACAGAGTTAATACAATATTTATTTTGAAAGAGAATAATAGAAAAGAATTAAAAACAACTTTAATTAAACGTGGCATGGGGTAAAATAGATTAATTTGCCAAGGAACATTATCAATGCCTTGATAAATATAATATTAAACACAGCAGGTTAAAAAGATTTATATTTTTCAAAGATATTGCAAGCCAACAATTTATACTGAATGACACCCATTTAGGAAAAAGTCAACTGCTCAATAGAAATCATTATCAGGAGAATCACAGGAATAGAATTATAGATTTATAACACCAAAATATCTCAAAAGTCGAATTTGTGGAATGTTGTTATGGAGACAGGGCTGTGTTTGAGATAAGAGTCAAATGATACAATTTACTTGGAAAGAAAAGGATACATTTGAGAGTTATATCAAGCAAACTGGTGACAGTATCCCATCACAACATATGGTAATTTTGACAAATGCTAAGACAATGAAAATGTCTTCACCAAAACATAAACAAGTGAGTTTATGTGTAGGTTAATTATCTGCAGTTACAAATTCTGTAATGTATGTAACTATATTTCCTAAGTTTATGTTGAACATAATACATATATACAATTTTGCCTATTGCTGTAGAATCATTTGAAAGATCAAAGTCACATTACAATCTTGACTAATTTATTATTTGGTGTGCTTCTTGAGCACCTTTATTATAAATCCATAGTTCTATGCATTGTTAACCTGTTGGTCAAACAATATTGATGATTGTTTTTGAAGCCTTAATAAGCTATGAAATAGAAGATAACAAGACTTCAAATATTTTATTTTGAACATCATCCAAGTATATGATAATGCCCACAAATTAATTTAAGCTGCTAGAAATAATTCCTGTACCAGGGATTTATTTAAAAGTCAAGGAATGAATGGTCTGTATAGGTTTTCTTTTTTAATTAGCCAGTTTACTTTAAGACCTGTCCATTGTCGATAAACCACATAGTAAGGGCCTGATATTCCATTTATTGGATAGTCACTTGGTGCTTAGTGTATCTTTGTAGCTGCATTTACTCATAACTTGAAGAGATCAATGGCCCTAGAATGAATTTAGAGGCACTAATTTGGGAAGCCAGACTTAAAACATATCATGTAATGATAAAATAGCACCATACTTAAATAATATTTTATAGGAAGGCTTGTAGTATTCCATATAAGTCCTGTGATGTGCCCACGGCCAATGACACCTAGTTTCTGTGTGACAAAGATTTATAATGGTGCATACATGGCATTTATCTCCTTTAAGATGTAGTTCTTATTTAAAGACTCAAAACTAACCTTGTGTTTTTAACTTGGAGGAAAGTCTCAACACAGCAGCACAGTGATGTTGCCCCGTCCCGATCTGTTGTTTGCAATTTGGCTAATGCCATTTGTTCTTGGCTTGTGTAGAGCAGCCAGGGGCTCAGACATTCTCACCCTCTGTTGACGCTGGGTCCACAGGGCAGTGTTTAATTCTCATCTTATTTTTAGGACCATGTTCGTGTTCCTGGCAGTAACATTAGTTTTCAGATGGTGAAAATGAAATCGAGAGGGTGTGAGGAAAAGCATTTTGAAACTTAAAAAGTGAGCCAATGAAAACATGCAATTAAATAATAACGCTGGATCGTATTCACATGTGTCAAGCACTGAATGACAGTGTTGTAAGAAATACTGTCACTCTTCTCTTTAGTTGTCAACTTGACAACTTGGGAAGAAGGAGGCTTAGTTGAAGAACTGCCTATATTGGCTTCTGCAAGTCATGTCTTTGAGGAATTTACTTAATTGCTAATTAATCTAAGAGGCTCCATCCATAGGCAGGTAACCTGGGCTGTATAAGCAAACAGGATGAGCAAGGAGAGGAGGCAAACCAGTAAGCAACATTCCGCCATAGTCTGAGCTTCAATCTCTGACTCTAGGTCCCCACCTTGAGTTTCTGCCTTGCCTCTTCCCAGTGAGAGACTGTGATTCATCTACAAGAGACTTTTTGTCATGGCGTTCTTTGCAGCAACCACAGACAAACTAATGAAAATACTAAGTTAAACATAAAATGAAGAGAATTGTGTAAATTGCTACTGTGGTTCGGGTGTGTCTTACACTATGTGGGCTGCTATGTGATTTTCTATCACTTCTACCTACATAAGAACGTTATTCAAAGATAACCTGCAATGTTCTGCCCTGTGGTGGTATGCCCGGGAAGAAGGAAGCAATTGGGTAGATACAGTGTTTGCTGATTTTTTTTCTTTATCATGAACTTGAGAGTAATCCATAACATGCAGGCCATCTGAGGTTTGTGGTCTAGAATTCATTTCCTCTTTTTGCATTTTGAGGGGAAAAAAATAAAGTCACAATCCTTGGGAACTTTGTATATCTCTCCCCCCCAGAAATAAAAGATGAACAATAGCAATAACAAACACCACCCTTGACATTCTGAGGACATTATCTAGTAGTAGCATCTTCTCAGTGATGATCTCTGCTCTGTTGACAGTGACCATTTCTCTAGAATATTCAGGAATATGGAAGAATATTTCGTAAAGTCCAAGAATAAATTAAACATAGGCTTTGAGATTCCTTTTGTATAAACTCAGAATACATTTCTCCACTGTGATCTTCTTTAAAATTCTTGATTTGTATTAATTTTATTATATTATTATCATTGTCTTTGAGGTTGGGTCTCATAGATTCTAGACCAGCCTCAGAATCAGACTGTAATCATGAACTCCTGATTCTCCCTGCATCCACCTCCTAAGTGTTGGGTTTAAGAATGAACCACTAGGCTCGGTTTATGCAGTGCTGGGGACTGAGTCTAGCTTTTTGCATATCACCAACTGATTAGATGACCAGCTCTCCCTGTAAATGGTTTCATAACACTGTGCTGCAAGAATCAAAGGTAGATGTGAAATAGGTTTTATGACTTTTGAAATGCAGAATATTAAGTCATTAGTGTCATTAGGAACACTGGGGAGAATTAGACATGTTTTAGAACTGTGTGACAAAATGATGAAAGTATTAGAACTCCTGCTTGTTCTCCCAGCAGACTTTTAGAGATGGGTCCATGGGCCTCTTGTTATGATAAGCTGTGTTTGAGGTATAAAACCAGAACCAATGGAGAGATTAAATTTACATAAGATAACTCACAGAGCTTGATTTGTAGAAAAGAGTAAAATTCTTTTTTTTTAAAGTTCTTTTTTTTTTTTTTTGATGTCTTTTTTTTTTTCATTTTTTTTTCATTGGAAATTTTTTTTACATTTCAGATATTCTCTCCTTACCCCATTTCCCCCCTCCCTCCCAGGAACTCACTATCCCTTCCCCCATCCTCCTGCCTCCGCGTTGGTGTACCACACACCACCCTCCCCCGTACCTCACCTCCCCACCCTCGAATATTCCCCCCACGATGTCCAGCCTTTATGGATCTCTTTAAGGATCTCTTCTCCACTTATATATAGCTCCCTTGCATATATAGCTGGAGCCATGGGTCCCTCCCTAAGCACTCCCAGGCTGGTGGTTTAGACCCTGGGGGCTCTGGTTGGTTGGGTTTGTTGCTTTCCTCATGGTGTTGCGAATCCTCTCAACTCCTTCAGCCTTCACTCTATCTTCTCCATTGGGAAACCCATGATCAGTTTAATGGTTAGCTGTGAGCTTCTGCCTCTGAGTATGTCAGACTCTTGCAGACTTCTAAGGAGACAGCTATATCAGGCTCCTGTCAGCATGTACATCCTGACATCCACATCAGCCTCTGCCTTTGGTGACTGCACATAGGATGGATATCCAGGTGGAATGGTCTGTCCCTCCTTCAGTTTCTGTCCTGCACTGTGTCTCCATATTTGCACCCTTGAGTATTTTGTTACTCCTTCTAAGAAGGACTGAAGCCCCCCTACTTGGTCATCATTCTTCATGAGCTTTATGTGGTCTGTGAGTTGAATCTTGGGTATTTCAGGCTATTGGGCTAAAATCCAATAATCAGTGAGTGAATACCATGTATGTTCTTTTGTGATTGGGTTACTTCACTCAGGATATTTTCTAGTTCCATCCATTTATATAAGAATTTATCAAATTCATTGTTTTTAATAGCTGAGTAATATTCCATTGTATAAATGTACCACATTTTTTGTATCCATTCCTCTGTTGAAATTCTTAGACACTCATGTTATCATTGTCAGAAAATGATGAAAACCTTTCATTAAATATTTATTTATATATTTATATATGTATGGTTATATGTATGGGTTTGTTTATTTATTTGGAAGCTATATGAGTTTATGTACACTGTGTGTATGTAGGTGCCCTCAGAAGTTAGAAGACAACGTTGGATCCCCTGAATTAGAGTTAAAGGCACTTATGATCGATCTGCCTGTTATGACTGCTGAAACCTCTGGTCCTGTAAAAGAGAAGCAATCACTCTTCAATGTGGAGGCATGAAGTGGAAATTTCTGGTTGTGTCATGTGATACAGTCTCACATGATGTTTTGCTGAGGCAAGACCAGTGAGAGGACATGTGATGTTTGAAAGAGTATAAATAGGACTCAACAGACAGTGACTGCGCATTTACATTTCTTGCCATACTTTGTTGGTCTTGCTTCTTCACTGTTCTTCATTTCCTTGAGAGAGGCATAGCAGGGAACTTCTCTTGACATCCCAGTTGGTTCTTGTCACTCCCACTAACTCCTGCTGATTTGGCAAAGGCCTGGCTGTTTCTGCTGGATTGTGTCACTGCTGCTGAGTATTTGGTATCCTGACACTACTGAACTGGACTCTTGGTATCCTGGTGAACAGAGATTAGAATCACTCCCAAAGAACTACTTCTAAACAGGGCTACATCCCCTTGTCCTATTTACAATCTTTTCTCCCCTACTTTTGGGCAGTAGGGCTAGAAGAGAAGGTGAAGCATTTGAGAACCATTATCAAAGTAGGTTTTAAAACATCTAAGCTTACAGAGGCATCTTTCCAGTCCCCAGAGTAATCCTTAACATAAGGGGAAACATGGGAGCACAGATGGCCATGCCATGTGGAAAACCATGGGATATGGGAGGCAGGGACAAGCAGAGGAATGGCTTGTCAAAGGACAGAATTCAGAAAATGTTCTCACTGAAGTGTGTGGCAGTTCAACTTCAGGAAGGCTCAGCAGAAGCTCAGGACTTGTCCAAGCTCTTGGATTTCTGAGTGACTTCAATTCCGTATCCTCTGGAGTCTGCACGAATCCAATTTCACCGGAGTTAATTTCAGGCCACGTGTTTGTTATTTTAATTTTTTTGCATGCACTTTTCAAGTTCTGCCCTTCATAAGGTACTTACAAATATTGGTAGGTTTCAGTGTTCAATAACTTTATTTGATACTCTGTGAAGTATGAGCTTTTATATTCTTATTACCTCTTGATCAACAGGGATTCAGTCTCTGAACAAGTTCCTGGCTAAGTCAGCAGTGTTCACTATTTCTGAAATGTCATTTATTCCATAGTAACTCCTTCCCTTAGACTCTATTTATCCCATGGGAAATTGCTTGCAACACAGCAAGTGGATGTTATTCCAATTATTTTGAGATGTTCAGCCAATGCCCAATGATTAAGAAGGAATTATTTCTAACCCTTATTAATATCACTAATGCTTGCTTTGGAAGTTTTATGTTAATAGAACAATGTATCTTCTCTGGTAGTTATATGCTGTATAGTATCAAGAATAAGCCTTGAGGAAAGCTATGGACTTGGGGTTTTAATGGTCTGTCATGACTCATAAGTTGTAATAAGTGCCCCACTGTGGTGAGGTATTTTGGAGCAGCCTGTATATTAATGAGGGAAATAAGAATAAAAGCAATCTTAGTACTTGTCAGTTTTTCTATGAACCCAGAAGGTCTTTAAGTGATTAATGTATGTTACATACATGGCTACATTGCAAACTATTTTAGCTTGTGTAGGCTATTAGATCACACAGTAATTTATTTGGATAAACCTGTGAACTACCTCGTTTTTTAGTTGTCAGTTGCTTTAAAAATTCATGTGCAGGAACAAAGATAAAACAGAGACTGAGAGAATAGAAAACCAATGACTGCTCCAAATTGAGACCCATCCTACAGTCAATAACCAATCCCTGACTCCATTAACAAAACTCTGTTATGCTTGCAAACAAGAATCTAGCATAATTTTCCTCTAAGAAGCTCCACCCAACAGCCAATGGAAAGAGAAGCAGAGACCCACACTCAAACATTAGATGGAGCTCAGAGAGTATTACAGAAGAGTTGAGAGAATGATTAAGGGACCCAGAAAAAATAGAGACCCCACTGGAAGAAGAGAGTCAACTAACTTGGACTCTTGGGGGCTCCCAGAGACTGAATCACTAACCAAAGAGTCAGCATGGGCTTGACCTAGGCCCCCTGTACATAGGTAGTTGATAAGCACCTTGGTCTTCATGTGGGTCCCCCAACAACTGGAGTAGGGGATTTTCCTGAGTCTATTGACTGCCTGCCTATAGATCTCATGCCCATAAATGGAAGCCTTGTCTGACCTCAGTGTGAGAGGATGTCCCTAGTTCCACAGCAACTTGATGCAAAGGGGTTGTGTTAGTTGGGGGTGAAACTCAGAAAGGGACTCTCCATTCTCAAAAGAGAAGGGGAAGGTATAATGGAGGGAGGACTTGCATGAGGGAGTACTGGCTGGAGAGGAAGAACTGATATAGGGTTATAAAGTGAATAAATAAATAATTTTAAAAGAAATTCAGATTCCTAGAATCCTTTCACACAGAAGGTATCTCACCATACCGTCTCCTGATTTCTATAATCTGAATTCTACTTTAACATTGGCAAAACCCAGTACATATTTCCCATAGGTGACAACAAAGTGAACTTTAGTTCATCCTCTCCACAAATGTAAGTTGACTGGTTTCACAAATAGCCAAACTGAGTGTCTGTTTTATTTGTTGGATTGGGGTACACACAGAAATCTTTCTCTTTGGGAAAGTTTTTCTAACAAATTGAATAAAAGCTTCAAAAAAGTTAGAATATTTTCTAATATTTTCTATACACATGCCTACATCCAAGCTTTTAAAGAGTCACAAGGGATCACTTGCCTTGGTCATGACCAAACAGTGAGCGAGCTATCAAATTCTTCTGAAGTACATATGAAGAAAAATTACTAATACTGAATTTCCTCAGTTTAATAGAGTGGAAAATTCATCAGATCAATGGTTTAGTATTTTAATTCAAAATTCTTCATAGTTCTGCTTTTATGAATTTGAACACATCACTTATTAGGGTGGTTCAAATTTATTAGAAATAGTTCTGTGAGTAGAAACTTCCTTATACTATGTTGGACACTAAAATTTAAGTAGTCAATGTCCTCAGGATTCAGATTTTGCCATATATATATATATATATATATATATATATGGCTATATTTGCTATATTAGCTATATTTGCTATATATATATATATAGCAGTAGTACATATGTTATTTACTGCCAGAACAATGAAAATTTAGGTAAACTTCATTTCACAGAAATACGACATAGATTATTAAACTATTATAAAATATGAAAAATTCTTGTTTTATTCATATTTTTACATCAATATGTACACCAGTGCGTGGTGAATGTGTGTGAATGTGTAGTGTGTGTGTGTGTGTGTGTGTGTGTGTGTGTGTATGGTGTGTTGGTACGTGTATATCCATGTGTGTGTGTCCATGGTGTGATGGTAGTTTTATTAGTCAGGGTCCTCTAGAATCACAGAATTTATGGAATGTCTCTCTATATTGAGGGAATTTACTGTGATGACTTACAGTCTGTAGTTCAACTAACCCAAAAATCTGGTATTTGCTCAGTCCCCACGAGGCTAGTTGTTTCAGCTGGTCTTCTGTAAAAGTAGATTCCAATAGATGTGGTGGCTGGCAAGTAAGTGTAAGCAGGCAAAGAAGAGTGAATCTTCCTTCTTCCAGTGTCCTTACGCAGGCCTCCAGCAGAAAGTGTGGCCTGAATTGAAGGTGTATAACACCACACCTGGATCTGGGACTTACTTTGTCCCAGGCTGACTTTGAATCCAGGGATCGCCTTGCTTTGCCTCAATCTCCTGGAATTAAAGGCATGTACTACCTTGTCTGGGCCTAAGCTATTAATGGCCACTATGCTTCAAGATCTCCATGCCAAGATCCAGGTCAGAAACTTATAAAGATCTGGATCACAGTTGATCCCTCCAATACTGGATTGTAGTTCATTCTACATATAGTTAAGTTGACAACCAGGAATAGTCATTACAGTAGTCATTGTGTGTTTGTGTGTGTGTGTGTGTGTGTGTGCACATAGTGTGGTAGTGGTGGTGTGGGGAGGAAGGAGCATTTGTGTGGCAAATGTGGCCAGGAAATCCTTGGGACCTGCCATTCTCCATCTCCTCAGCACTAAGATGACAGAGTACTCAGACTGCTTTTAATGTGGATTCTGAGGATCTCAAGTCATGTCCCCAAGTTTATGGAACCTCAACCAACTAACCTGTTACTCCTTTCACTTCAAGGATGTGGTGAAAAATCTTAATGAACAACTTGGTGGCATCTAGAATCACCTGGGAGACAGGCCTCTGAGCCTATGGGTGATAAACTTAAGGTGAGAAGAGTTGCCCATTGTGGGTGGCACCATTCCCTAGGCTGTGATTCTGGACTGTATAAATGGTGGTGAGCTGAGTATAAGCATCCAGTAGTCCACTAGTCTCTGCTTAAGTCTTGACTATAGATATGATGTGACACACTACCTCAAACTTCTGCTGTGATGACTCCTCCGCCATGATGAGTATAAATATAATTTAGTTAAAACAAATATATATTTATAACCTGCACACACACACACACACACACACACACACAATTAGAAGTAACCACTTTCTAAAAATGTTAAGTTCAATAATCATCTACAAAGATAGGGTAAATTTAATAGGGTACATATAGCCTTTGATATTCTGGAATATGTGTGGATGCATACAAGCATACATATATACATGATTTCTTCAATATTTTCTACTTGATAGAATCTTTCATTGTGTCTTACACACTGACCATAACATCATTGTGTCTTACACACTCATCATAACATTGTGCCCCACCTCTAAGTGAAACAATGTGTAAACCTCCAGGAATCTATTTCGGAGAAAGGCAGTGACTACTGTATTTATTAACAGCATAACCATTTTAACACTGAAGAGTTGATCAGGGGATACAAAAGAAAATAAACATGAAGGTCAATATCAATAAAAGTTCATTCTGAGGAAAATCATATACTGGGTCCCTGTGGTCAGATCTCACACAGAGAGATACGGTTTGAACATTGATACAATAGAGGCAGCATGTTCATCTGCCAAGGAGCCTGATCAAAAGTCGTCTCTGAAGTTACTCTGGAAAACTCAGAAGCACTGGTTTTATCTGTCTATGCTGCGACTTAGTTTATGACACGTCTTAAGTGCACTTGCTCAGTCTAGAGTGAATGGTAAAATTCTGATGTCAAGTATCTGTCCCAGTATGCAGAGCTTGGTGCTGGAGGCAAGGGTTGAGAAAGGACCTGGGGCAGGGCAAGTGGATTAGAAAAGCCCAAGTGGTCCCCAAGATGGATGGAATGTCATCAGTATAAAATTCTAATCTGCCAGAGACTCTAGCGCGAATGTTTCATTTATACCAAATCTAAGCAGGAGGCCGTTAGCAGGGAAAAATGATCCTGAAATATTCATGACTGAATCTCTACTATGCTTTATCACATGGTTTGTGAGAGTTCATTTGATAGATAATGTTATTTACAAAATCATCTCATGAATAACCAAAAGCATAAAAGCATATATATAATAATTAATGTGTTATTTCAGTTTCACAGAAGTTATACTTTTATCTCTTTAATTTCTTGCAGAATGTTGATGAAATCATTTATATATTTGATATCAGGGATAATTATTGATATCTGTGATTTTTCCCTTAAAGTAATATGCCATTACCAGGCTGCTTACAATGTTAGCTCTCTGAAGGCAAAGGCAGAAAGAATGTAGCTAGTTTAAGGTAAGCCTGGAATACACACAGAGCATGTCTCTGAAACAAACAAGTAGAAACAAATAACTTTGTCCCTCAACAGAACATGGGGCTGTATGCTACCCTCGTCCTTCAGAAATTAATAGTACATAATAGTGTCAGCTGTGTTTTTGTTTTTCTTTGTTCTATCTCAATAAAGGGAATTAAATCATTGTTATATTTGATAGACAATGTACATCATGCACCCAAATAAGTAACACAGTCAATCATTTTTTTTCCAATTCCCACCTTCAGTTTAATGTCTTTTATAAACATAATTATAGCCAATGAAAAGAGGAAAGGATCTTCTCCACAACAAAGTAACAACCAACCTTTCCAGATCTTTCACATATATAAATACAGTAAATAAAGAGGCTCAACCCAAGCCTACTCTTTTTTTTTTTTTCTGTCCTATTATAAACAAATGGCTAAAAGTATTTAAAAATGAATAAATGCTACACTTTACTCTGTCACACTTGCATAATTTAACAGATTCTACTTTGTTGAATTTTTCAGACGTGTCATGCAAACAGATACTCCCTAGGAATCTACTGTGTTTGTTTACTCTTTTTGTTTTTTGAAACAAGGTCTCTTATAGCTGAGGCTGCCCTCAAACTTAGCTATGTAACAAAAGCTAGCCCTGAATTGCTTCTCTTGCCAAACCTCCCAAGTGGAGGGATTACAGACAGGCATGTGTACGTCACCTAGCTCCTGGGAATGTTTTGAAATCAATATGTTTATGTAATGGAAATAAGTATTGTAAATAACAATCACTTTACAAAACACCTTCCCACACGGGAAATTTTCAAAATGCTTACAATTTTATTTTCTACAACAGTCTTAGAAGTCACAGATCAAACTTAAGCACCTTCAATCATAATATTCCAAATATCCAATATAGTAGATACCACTTCCTTAAAAAGCAGCTGCTTACCATAGTCTAGTTGAGCCTCTCCACCCCATCCCTAGCCCTCCTCTCCAAAACTCAGCTCAGGAAGCAATAATAAGCCAATAATTTCAGTCACAAGTAAACTGTTTCTCAGAGGGGAATTCATTCACAAATGAAATTGGTGATTCTTAAGTCATGTGAGGGAATGAGGGGAAAGAAATTAACCACTGAACTAGTCCATTATCAAGGGCAACAAAGTGTTTACCTTAGAGCATTATGGCCACGAAAGTATGGCAGAATTATGTTTAACACATATATGATTTACACAAAACTCTTATATGCTGCAAAATATATTACATTGCATGTATTAAAATATGCAAGAGTAGCAGCGGAAGTTAAAAACATTAAAATCTCTACACAGGACAGGGTTATGTAGAAAAATAGGACAACTTGTAAGTGATTACTTCCTATGGCCAGGAAGGTGATTTGCCATGTGACAAATTTTGCTCTTCATTGTAAGGGCAAAAGAGTTTTGAATTTAGAGGCATTCATATATAAACGAAGCATTCTATCTAATACTACTAGCTTTCTAAACTTAAAGAATTCCCCTGGTGACTGCTTGAAAAGAAAATGTATATAAAGTAAATCAAAACAGGAAAAAAGGGGCCAGGCATAATGCCAGGGCTCAATAAGTGAGCATAACTAGAGGCTAGCCTGGGCTACACAAATCTTGTCAAGAGTAAAATAAAAAAGAGATATAAAAAATAATGACTTGCTAATATACCCAGAGATGAAGCTCAAAGGCATTGTGCTGGATAAAAAGGACAATCAAAATAGAGCCTACTATAAGATTCCAGTTTTATATCACCCCATATTAGGACAAATTATAATAATGAAAAACTTACTAGAATTCAATGTTAGAAGGTGTAGCCAAAGGAGCAACATAAGGAGATTTTTGAAACTGTCTTAATTAGAGTTTTACTGCTGTGAACAGACACCACAGCCATGGCAACTCTTATAAAGGACATTTAATTGGGTGTGGCTTACAGGTTCAGTTTATTATCATCAAGGCAGAAGCATGGCACTATGCAGGCAGGCATGGTGCAGGAGAAGCTGAGAGTTCTACATCTTCATCTGAAGGTCATTTCTAAAAGACTGGCTCCCACGTGGTTAGGAGGAGGGTCGCATTGCCCACCCACACAGTAGCACACTTCTTCCAACAAGGCCACACCTACTCCAACAAGGTCATACCTCCTAAAAGTGCCACTCCCTGTGCCAAGCATATTCAAACCATCACAGAATTGTTCTGAATCTCAGTTGCAGAAAATTATATATGTGTTTAATTCATAGAAATATAACTTTCCAGAGAAAGGTTAATTTTAGTGCATTTTAACCAAAACAAACAATCAAAAAACCTAAAACAAAACCCAGCTCTAAGTAAACAGTAGACAAAAAAAAATGTCTTTGATAAAACTGGAATATACAGAAAAGTAATTTTTCATTCTATGCCAAGAAAATACTTCTATTAGCTACATAATTCTTAATCCAACTATATTATATATAATCATGAAAAGAGTCTAATTACATAGTCTCTTGGACATTTAAATTATATAATTTTAAGAACATTCTGCTAGTCTCATGGGAAGCAGAATTGTCCTCCTTGAGTTTAAAATGGTTATAATGCAAGAATAATTGTCAAACGTTAATAAAGAAATTGTTTGTCTTGTTTTCTAAATTAATAGTGATGGACAGCACTATGCTTTCGATTCTATTTTTTATCATCCCAATTCATTAAAGTTACAATAGAGTTAGATTCAACATTAAATCACTTACCTAAAACTACAAATCAGAATCTGGAATTATTGCAGGAACTGATACATAACACTTGAGACAATGGAGAATATCATAAGTTTAATCAAACCACTCAAACTTCGGAACTATTAGACACTCAGAATGAGTAACAAGTAGGGAGAACAAAAGATAAAAGCTAAAGTTTTTACGGGCATACTATAAATGCTGCATGCTTATAAACAGATGTCCTATCATAGTGATTCTGTTTACTTTACAGCCTCATGATTTAATTATAGTAGATTCTGCCATTTGAGGTTAGGTCTAGATAGATTTCCACCACTGTTTCTGCCATGAACAGAGATTAAGTGCTTGTTAAGAGTAAATATGGGTTTAAAATCTATATCACAACAATAACATTGCTATGGCAGTTCTCCATTGTGTATGATCAAGTAGTCCTGAAAAATACCCTAAATATTAAGGATCTTCTAGCACACCATACACCAAAAGGGCCATAGACCCATGTGTCCTCGAATATGCTGGCTGAGATTTTTCTTCTGTGTACATTTTCCACACTGCAAGCTCAAGAACAGTCTTTGAATCTTAAGGTGACACAGGTAGTTTTCTTTGTAAAGAAAGCCCCTTGGACACCTAAGTCACTGGTGCCTCAGTGAAAAATTCTCATCCAATTTCTGAATCTCATTTACTGTACCATGACTTTCATCATACCCTCCCAAAATAACCCTTGAGTTTGATTTCCAGGAACTTCTGCCACGCTGCTGTCAGCTACAGACCCAATCAGTGTTTGGTTCCAGGGAAGTGCATGCCTGTTTTGGATTGAGTTCCAACACTGTGAAATCTGTCCACTTTCTACATGGTCTGTACTGATCAATTCTACATGGAGGATACAAATCTCATTCTCTTTAAAACCACTGTGTAAGGCAGCTCAGTCTTCATGGCTGCCCTGTCTGGCTTCAGTGGGAGAGGATGTGCCAAATCTGCCAGAGACTTGATGTGTCAGGGCTGGAGCCACCCTCTCAGAGAAGGGGAAGGGACTCAGAGAGAGAGAGAGAGAGAGAGGGGAGAGAGAGAGAGAGAGAGATCAAACTGGAGGGGGAGCAGCATTTGGTGTGTAAATAAATAAATAAATAAATAAATAATATTTTCAATAGTAAAACTATTTTATCACAAAACAAATAAACAAAACCTATTGTCTACTGTAGAGAGCTCTTGTGACTCCATCCCCCTTAGCTCTGATGTCAACATTTCCACAGCAGACTATAATGCGCTTCTTTCTTTTCCTTTAACATGGAACTCTAGGTTTACAGGACTATCTTCTGAAATTTCAATGATCTCACAATCTTTACCCAAATCTTTGCCATTCTTAATATCTGCCTCCGAATACTGGCACAATATACTGCATCCGAATACTTGCTTATTTTTCATAGAAAGATCAATTTCCAGATACTTCGACAAAGTTTCTGAGCATTTTTTTCTACAATGTGAACCATCTGAAGGTAACTGGAAGCGGTCAAGTATTTCAGAAGCTCTTTTCTTTACATTTCAAGTGCTCCAGGATAGCAGGAGAGCAACAGGTTTTGTCATCTTTCCATTCCACAGACTAATGATTCCGAAGTGTTTTGACTGTGTGAATAAAAACCAACTCTCATGAAAGTAGAGCAAGCAGTGCAAGTCACTTTGTGTCCGTTGAACTCAATATCGTTATTATAAATTGATAGACCACAAAATAAGTTCTGTCTAAGATTCATTTTCTGTAAGACTGTATCTCCTTGCTGTTCAAACTGAAAGTGTAGAAAATCAGACTCCCAGCTGTGGTCACAATCACTGGTAAAAGTGACTTTGGGGCTTCCACCAAAATAGCAGCCTAGGCTAGAGGGAGAGAACACTTCCGGTGCTAACCAGTTTTATTCTTTGTGGAGACTGTCTGGATGCCCCACAAGGACATCCCAGGACGATTCACATCTCCCCTCATGTTTTGCCCACTCAGTAGACTCATGATTGTCACTGAAGGTCTTGCCTTGACTAGCTTTCGCCTTTGGCCTCAATACCAGCTCTTTTTACAAATGGCCAGAGTCTGGCTTCCTGGATAGCTGCTGGGTCCTAAGTAGACAGTCCTTGAGGCATCTTGAGATTCCCCACTGCAGATTCAGGAAGGGGAAGGCAGTGGGGTACAGTGTGTGCCAGTCCAATGGTTCCAGTCCTTCTGGGCTTAAACAAGCTCTTTGGCTCTCATCCCAGGGCAGGTTGCAGAAAACCCAGGTCCCTACGATGGCTCCATTTCTAGAGACGCGGGACCTTAGCCCGGCTCTCTGGTTGCCTCCAAATATACAGACCTGGGAAAAGGCTGCCATCCTGGATCTTGTCAATCAATTTTAATCTTATAAAATACTTTGTATAAATACATGTCACATGAAAATTGTATCAGTATATTTTAAAGAGCTTTACCTACTAGAGGCTAGTATTTTCACAAATTACTTCCATAAACATATTATTTCTTATTGTCTAATTTTTCAAATGGCCTTTAAAGTAATGGTCTGAAAATATATAGTTGGATATAATATTAAAATTAACTGGGAAATTTCATTGTTTACATGTATGAAAAGATAATTAAACCAACTTTTGGTTTAATTAAAGGTCAATTAAAACCAACTTTTGATTCTGAAACTGACTCAAATAGTAAATCATATTTTTGAAATGTGTATGTTCTATGGCTCTATAGGGCATGGTTTTTGACTATTTTAAATAGCATGATTATGTCCTTGCCATATTCCATTACACATAGTTAAGATCTAAGGATAATTAAAATCTCATGTTGTATCAAGGAGCAAATCAAAGTGAAAGCCTTCAATGACAATGACTTCTGATGAGCGAAAGAGGTGAAGAACTGGATAAAAGTGACTCGAACAGGAAAGTGGGAATATTGGGCAGGGGGATTTAATTAAGAAGGAGAGGGAGACAAATGAAGGAGAGAGAAGGGCAAAATAGCAGTAAAGACGTTGGATAAAGCCACAAGGAATCATACCATTAAATGTCTACATAAATACCTATATTTGTGTAAGATGGTGTATCCACAGACATATATAGTTTAAATGAAAATTTACCTTTAAGATCTCTTGCCTAAGAGGATGTCAGAATGACTAACAGCAAAACTTCACATGACATGTTCTGACCCTTCTCAGACTGACTCTGAAGAGACACAATCAAGTCACTGATGTAAAAGAAAAAATGCTAAGCGTTCATTAGTGTTTGTAACGAATCTTTAAAATGAATGGGCTTTGTATCTGTCCTAACCAGTTAACTCCCACATGTAAGTAGAAGACTGTAGATTCAGACTCTTACCAGTGGCTGAAGTTATTATTCTTCTGATCTCAGCACATAAAATACAAGGGTGAATACCAGTTCCAGGGCATCGCATACAATCACCTTCTCACAGTTGGTTTCTCAGCCATGAAATCATTCTGATGGTGTCCCTTCATTCAGATGAGAAAGTAAAACTGATTTCCTGTCAAATCCAAGGTTTTAAATAACAGCAACACCCCTCCAATTTAAAAACAAATGCTTGTCGCATGTCAGATACCTCACTACTCCATGTTAAAAATCTAAATTCCTCATGGGCGGGAATCCTATAATAACCCTTTCCACAGTTGCTTAACTCAGGTGCACAGAGGTGAGACAACTTTTTGTCAAGCAGCGTAAATGGTTGACTACGTACTCAAGTTGTCTCAATCTGATATATTAAACTGGGGGAGTTAATTTTTCTTGATATAGCTGCTGACCTCAGTTAGGGCTATGACGTGCAAGAATAGTCATCTGTAACATCACCCATGCATATAGCTAAAACACTTCCCAGAGTTTGAGCACAGAATTCTTATTGGATTACAGGGACACCAGAGAGAATGATACTGTCGTGTTAAAAATGCTGACACTTTGCATATTGACAATGGGAAGTATTACACTTTTATGCCCATATTTTTATTAAAGTGGTTGCATCGAATGATTCATCTTGCATCTACGTTTAAGTGGAAATTCACACTTCTATAAATCTTAAGCAGACAAACTTTTTCATGTGCCTAAGTGCTTGGGGATGAAGCCTCTGTGTAATGTGGGAAAGTGTTTGGACAAAGTTACAAGTGCCTCTGAGTATGTGCGATTACACACAAGGTTTAATACATTTTCTAACATGACTGTACT
This sequence comes from Mastomys natalensis, assembly GCA_021653895.1. Taxonomy (NCBI): domain Eukaryota; kingdom Metazoa; phylum Chordata; class Mammalia; order Rodentia; family Muridae; genus Mastomys; species Mastomys natalensis. The sequence continues at coordinate 281,843 of JAJTUV010000268.1, forward strand.
CTTTTAAGTCCTTTCTTTAGCAGCTCAGTGCCCATGTCCTGTTGATCTGGACTCATAACCACTGCCTGATTAGTTCAGTACTTCTCAGCTTAATCTTTGTAGCTCATTCTCCTTAGAGAGACACACAGACTTTATTCTGTATTTGGGTGATGATTGCTCTCTCCTGTATTCAGAGACTTGGGTGAAAAATACAAAGAGAGCTATGGAACACACTTCTGGGCTGAAAATCATTAGCTTTTATCTGTGTCCAATATTAGTGATGTAACCTAGTGCTTTGATTATTCAACACTAAGCCTTACATCTCAATGATGCAAGGTCATCTTTTTTTTTTTTTTTTTTTTTTTTTTTTTTTTTTTTAATTTCTACATAGTTTTGGCATCCACAGATTTGGCATTTCTTTAAAAAAATTCTAAAGTAAGATGGACAGTGTCTATAAAACACCTGCTACATTTTAACTGGAATTGTATTGAATCAGTAAATGACTTTGGGTTGAGTTGATATCTAAATAACATTAAATATGAATACAGTATAAGCAAGTCAGACCTTAATATAATTTAAAAGAAGAAAGAGAAATGAATTTGATTCTAGCAATCAGAGATAATTGCTGGAATATTTCAGTTTTAGAAAGTTGGATAAATATTAGATAAAAAGAAACTGAATTAAATATTTGGTTTACACAGGATATACAGATATCATGCCTATTAAAACCAGTCATGATGGCAAAATTTCAAGCAAGGTGGTGTTTGTTTAGTTGTTAGTTAGGCATGGTTACTTAATGGGTAAGGGGACTTGCTGCCAAGCTCAACGCCTGTGAAAGTTAACTATGTACTCACTGCTTTCTTTTTTCTTTTGGATTTTATGTATCTGAATATTTTGACTGCATGAAGATATATAGATCACCTATGTGCCTGGTACATGAAGTGGGCAGCAGAGCCTCTGGAACTGGAGTTCTGAATGGTTGAAGGTGCCATGTGGGTGCTGAAAACCAAGTGTTCAACTGAAGAGCTGTCTCTCTAGCTCCTGTCATTTGCTTTTTATCTCCTTGAGTTACTTTTCTAATTACCCTGGTTATGATGTACGACATATGGAACATGACATATGATGTATGATATCTGATGTCCTTAATAAGCACATGAAGGACTTAAGCAAATGTATTAGACCCTATGAGAGTTAAGTAAATCTCTTTAATGCTTTGCGTGGTGGCAGAGGTGTATAAATTATACAAGTACATTTTACAAAGTGGCTGTTTTAGCCACGTAAGAGGGAATTACTTAATCAAATTTGTTTGAATACTTTCTTTGTCAGCTAAACCCTGGAAATAACTTTTTAAAGGAAACAAAGGATATTTTAATAGAATCCACTTGTTACGTCTGAACACTGGGCACACGATAAACTGGCAAATAGTTATATTTGTGGGGAAAAAGTTAAATATTTCACTAGCAACCAAGAAAAACCTGAATGTGTTTATACTGTTAGACATATGTCATCTAATTAAAGCCAGGAGAATGTCAACTCCTTGTGATCTTTATTATTGCTGCCCCCAGAACATTAAGTTGGCTCAATGTTTATTCTGTGTTATTTTCACTTGCTCTGATATTTTTGAAGTTTTATCCTTCTTTCCTTCTTTCCTTCCTTCCTTCCTTCCTCCCTCCCTCCCTCCCTCCCTCCTTCCTTTCTTCCTTCCTTCCTTCCTTCCCTTCTTTCCTTCCTTCTTCCTTTCTTCCTTCCTTCCCTTTCATTTCTGTCTTATTTTCCATAGCTCTATCAATGAAGCATAAAATATCTCTCTCTCTTGTAGTAGGTTGGCCTGATGATGCTTATATTCTAATGTTAATACTGATTCCTCAAGACTTGGTTGCCCCAGAGACAAGAGAGTGCACATGTAGACAGAAGTGATGTTATGTATGTAACCTTGCCCCTAAGTTATTTCTGATTGGTAAATAAAGATGCTGACAGCCAATAGTTGGACAGAAGAGACATTAGTTGGGTTTAAGATTTTAGGGCTTGAGACCAGAGAAGAACTACGAGGGAGGAAGAAGGTAAATAGAGAAAGAAACCTCCATGGGTTAGGTGAGTCATAAAATAACTGTCATGTGGGTTGGCTAATTGAAGTTAAGAGCAGCCTAAATGAAACATGGCAAATTATATAATGGGATTATTGGCTGGGAAATAGACATAGTAGTCATAGAGGATAGTTATCTGTCCAGCTCTGATTAAGGCCTACTATAAATATAAAGGTTATATGTCTTTTTTTCTGGAACTGAATGGTTAAAGGTGAGGTCAAAACCCTGGATTGGGATTAAATATTTCTATGACACCTTCTATCGTGCTCTCTAAGTTACATGAGTTTCCTGTCTTGATAGTACTCTTGTCTTACGTTGGGTTTACTGGATAGAGTGGGAGATTTCATTGATGTTGTTTTGTGATTGATTTGTGTTGTGAGGTGTCTGTTTTTTTGTTTTAATTATTTTTTATATCTCTCTCTTTTTCTCTCTCTGTTTCTCTATGTCTGCCTCTGTCTCTCTCTCTCTCTCTCTCTCTCTCTTCTCTCTCTCTCTCTCTCTCTCTTTTAGTATGGAATTTTTAAGACTCTATTTTCTGGAAGGCAGCCATGCTCATTAATTTCTCTCCCTTTAAAATTTTCCATCCCCAATCACCTTCACCCCAGAAAAAAAATTACTTCTTTATTTTTTTTGCTCTCAAAAGTATGAAACACTGCTTATCTGCCAATATGTTTCCCATAATTATACTAAGGATCTTTTTATTCACATATTCCTACATCCAGAACCCACATCCCAATAAAATGTTTGATTTTTTTTTTTATTTCTTCCCTTTTCTGTTTTAAATCCTTCCCATGACTAAAGAATCAAAGCAGATCTGCCCTCTGGCTGAAGTGAGTGATGGGTATCTGTGTGTGTATGTCAGGTCAGGCTTTAGAAAGAGCTTCAAAGCCTGGCATATGACAAAGATCCAGGAATACAGGATGCAAGGCTAATACACCTGCTCATGTTTCTAAGGTTCTATGATGCCACCAAATAATAATGTGGACATTTCAGATTCCTGGTGAGATACAAGGAGAGGAAATAGTTCCTGAACATAAGTTAAAGTCACAGAGCATTTGCATGACTGATACACATCACTCATGTGCCTGACCTTAAAATATAAGAAATTTAAAGTCCCATGGCCATGTAAGTATATCCATCATGGGAGCCATGTTGAGATGTTAGAATTAAAGTCAAGTAAAGAGAATAGAGTTAAGTTTTTATAATATAATTAGAATAGCATTTCTTTTAAAGTGAAAACAAAAACCTTTCCTTTGAATCCCACTTCTGTGAAGTAGCTTTACTGAGAAACATACTTTTCTTATATACAAGAAAACAGTCACAGGGCACATTTCAGGGGGTTCATTTGACATTTCTGGGGCCCTACACAAATGCTTCTGAAAACAGGAATTTTCACTATGGACAAAATCTGTTCCTCATCTGATCTCTCATTTCTAACAAGAACAAAGCACATGAAAAAAATATCCTGGGTGTTATCCACTATTATCAGCATCATTAATATCATAGAACCACAGAAAACATGTAATCGAGATAATTTAGACGTCTAAAACTAAAAGATAAAAATTCTTCTTGTTAAGTATAATTGATGGGACAAATCTATATGAAAGGTTAATAAGTACTTTAAAACTATTGAATCCATGTGAGTGATGTGTGACTATAATTACGCAGAGTAAAAGGGCAGATTCACTTTTACATGTTAAAATCCATTTATTCATTATGCAGAGAAGAAGGTGTGGAACATTATATTATGAAAATCTGAATTAAGATTTTACTTTTATTAAGTATTCAAGTCTACTTTCATGGCTAAACACTATTTATGTCATTTTATGAATATCTTTTTTTTTAAATCTCATCTTATTCACTTATTAATTTTAACGTCTCCTATATCAGACAACAATGTCTAGGTCTATGACCCTGTTTTCAAATGCTCTATTATCCTTATAGTCCTAATGATAATGGATGTTAAAAAAAAAAAAAAAAAAAAGTGGAGGCAGGGAGCAGATCCCTGGCGGTGGCTCTGCACTGAACCTTAGGAAACCCAGCAGAAGTGGGGCAACCAGGAGCTCTGACCCGGGCAGTATCTCAGGTAGGGAGACAGCAGCACCCACCCCAAACAGGAAGTAACTGGGACCCACTGGGACCCACCGGGACCCAGGGATTTCACTCCTGGCCCGGAGCGCTGGTTCCTTCCGATTTGGGCCAGAGAGCTCAGCAGATCTCCAGGGGCAGCTCTGTACCCAGTCTCACAGAACCCAGGGGAACCAAGGCTCCCAGGAGCTCTAAATCAAGCAGCTTCTTAAGCTAAGAGGCAGCAACACTTGCCCCAAACAGGGAGTAACCAGGACCCACTGGAACCCAGGTACTCACTCCTGATCCGGAGCACTGGTTCCTTCCGGTTTGGGCCTGAGCGCTCAGCAGATCTCTGGTGGCAGCTCTGCACTCAGTCTCACAGAACCCAGGGGAAGCAGGGCTCCCAGGAGCTCTAAACCAAGCAGCTTCTTAAGCTAGGAGGCAGCAACACTTGCCCCAAACAGGGAGTAACCAGGACCCACAGGGATCAGGGAACTCACTCCTGGCCCAGAGCACTGGTTCCTTCTGGTCTGGACCCAAGCACTGAGCAGATCTTGGGCCCTAGCGCTAATTTCAGCAGCAACACCCAACCTAAACAGTTCTGACACAATCAAGAGAATAGGAATGACAGGTTCCAGTCAGAGACAGCACAGGTAGCACCGAGGAGAACCAGATGGCAAAAGGCAAGTGTAAGAATACAAGATCCAGCAACCCAGAGCACATGACATCATCAGAACCTAGTTCTCCCATATTAAGTCCTGAATTCCCCATATCACCAGGAAAGCAAGAGTCACATCTAAAATCACTTCTAATGATGATGATGGAGGACTTTAAGAAGCACATAAATAACACTCTCAAAGAATTCAAGGAGAACACAGGTAAACAGGTAGAAGCCCTTAAAGAATCACAAGAGAACACAACCAAACACGTGAAGGATTTGAACAAAACCATCCAGGACATAAAAATGGAAATGGAAACAATAAAGAAATCAAAAAGGGAGACTACTCTGGAGATAGAAAACCTAAGAAAGAAATCAGGAGTCACAGACACAAGCATCACCAACAGAATACGAGAGATAGAAGAGAGAATCTGAGGTGCAGAAGATACCATAGAAAATATTGACAGAACTGTCAAGGAAAACACAAAATGCAAAAAACTCTTAACACAAAACATCCAGGAAATCCAGGACACAATGAGAAGACCAAAGCTAAGAATAATAGGTATAGAAGAGAATGAAGATACACAAGTTAAAGGGCCAGTAAATATCTTCAACAAAATCATAGAAGAAAACTTCCCTAACCTAAGGAACGAGATGCCCATAATCATACAAGAAGCCTACAGAACACCAAATAGACTAGACCAGAAAAGAAATACCTCCCGTCACATAATAATTAAAACACAAAATGCACAAAACAAAGAAAGAATTTTAAAAGCAATAAGAGAAAAAGGCCAAGTAACATATAAGGGCAGACCTATCAGAATTACACCAGACTTCTCACCAGAGACTATGAAAGCCAGAAGATCCTGGACAGATGTCATGCAGACCCTAAGAGAACACAAATGCCAGCCTAGGCTACTGTATCCAGCAAAACTCTCAATTACCATAGATGGAGAAACCAAGATATTCCACGACAAAACCAAATTTACACAATATCTTTCCACAAACCCAGCACTACAAAGGATAATAGCAGGAAAGCCCCAATACAAGGAGAGCAATCATACCCTAGAAAGAGCAAGAAAGTAATCCGCCTCCAACAAACCCAAAAGAAGATAGCCACACAAACAATGCCTCCCTTTTAGCAAAAATAACAGGAAGCAACAGTCTCTTCTCCTTAATATCTCTTAATGTCAATGGACTCAATTCCCCAATAAAAAGACATAGGCTAACAGACTGGATACGCAAACAGGATCCAAAAATTTGCTGTATACAGGAAACTCACCTCAGTGACAAGGACAGACAACACCTTAGAGTAAAAGGCTGGAAAACAATTTTTCAAGCAAACGGTCCTAAGAAACAAGCTGGAGTAGCATTCTAATATCGAATAAAATTGACTTTCAACTTAAAGATATCAAAAAGGATAAGGAAGGTCATTTCATATTTGTCAAAGGAAAAATCAACCAACATGAACTCTCAATTCTGAACATTTATGCAACAAATGCAAGAGCACCCACTTTCATAAAAGAAACCTTACTAAAGATCAAAGCACACATTGCACCTCACACAATAATAGTGGGAACTTCAACACCCCACTCTCAGCACTGGACAGATCATAGAAATGGAAACTAGACAGAGGTACGGTGAAACTAACAGAAGTTATGAACCAAATGGACTTAACAGATATCTATAGAACATTCACCCAAAAACAAAAGAATATACCTTTTTCTCAGCACCTCATGGTACCTTCTCCAAAATAGACCATATAATTGGTCACAAGACAGGCCTCAACAGATACAAAAAAATTGAAATAATCCCATGCAACCTATCAAATCATCATGGTCTAAAGCTGATCTTCAATAATGACAAAGACAATGGAAAACCCACATTCACATGGAAACTGAAGAATACTCTACTTGTTGATAATGGGGTGAGGGAAGAAATAAAGAAAGAAATAAAAGACTTTTTAGAATTTAATGAAAATGAAGACACATCATACCAAAACCTATGGGACACAATGAAAGCAGTGCTAAGAGGAAAACTCATAGCTCTAAGTGCATACAAAAAGAAACTGGAGAGAGAACACACTAGCAGCTTGACAACACACCTGAAAGCTCTAGAACAAAAAGAAGCAAATACACCCAAGAGGAGTACACGGCAGGAAATAATTAAACTCAGGGCTCAAATCAACCAAAAGAAACAAAGAGAACTACACAAAGAATCAATAAAACCAGGAGCTGGTTCTTTGAGAAAATAAACAAGATAGATAAACCCTTAGCCAGACTAATCAGAGGGCAGAGAGACAGTATCCAAATCAATAAAATCAGAACCAAAAAGGGTGACATAACAACAGATACCAAGGAAATTCAACAAATCATCAGATCCTACTACAAAAGCCTATACTCAACAAAATTGGAAAATCTGGATGAAATGGACAATTTTCTAGACAAGTACCAGTTACCAATGTTAAATCAGGAGCAAATAAACCATCTTAACAGTCCCATAACTGCGAAAGAAATAGAAGCAGTCATTAAAAGTCTCCCCACCAAAAAAAGTCCAGGTCCAGACAGTTTTAGTGCAGAATTCTATCAACCTTCAAGGAAGATCTAATACCAGTTCTCTTCAAACTATTCCACAAAATAGGAACACTACCTAATTCATTCTATGAAGCCACAATTACGCTCATACCTAAACCACAAAAAGACCCAACAAAAAAAGAGAACTTCAGACCAATCTCCCTTATGAATATCGATGCAAAAATACTGAATAAAATTCTCTCGAACCGAATCCAGAACATATCAAAACACTTATCCATCATGATCAAGTAGGCTTTATCCCAGGAAAGCAGGGTTGGTTCAATATACGGAAATCCATCAATGTAATCCACTATATAAATAAACTCAAAGAAAAAAACCACATGATCATATCACTAGATGCTGAGAAAGCATTTGACAAAATTCAACACCCCTTCATGATAAAAGTCTTGGAAAGATCAGGAATTCAAGGTTCATACCTAAACAAGTAAAAGCAATATACAGCAAGCCAGTAGCCAACATTAAACTAAATGGAGAAACTTGAAGCAATCCCATTAAAATCAGGGACTAGACAAGGCTGCCCACTCTCCCCCTACCTATTCAATATAGTACTGGAAGTCCTAGCCAGAGCAATTAGGCAACAAAAGGAGATCAAAGGGATACAAATTGGAAAGGAAGAAGTCAAAGTTTCACTATTTGCAGATGATATGATAGTATACTTAAGTGACCCCAAAACTTCCACCAGAGAACTCCTAAACCTGATAAACAACTTTAGCAAAGTGGCTGGGTATAAAATTAACTCAAACAAATCAGTAGCATTCCTCTACACAAAGGATAAACTGGCTGAGAAAGCAATTATGGAAATGACACCATTCACAGTAGTCACAAATAATATAAAATACCTTGGTGTGAATCTAACCAAGCAAGTAAAAGACCTGTATGACAAGAACTTCAAGCCCTGAAGAAAGAAATCGAAGGAGATCTCAGAAGATGGAAAGATCTCCCATGCTCATGGATTGGAAGGATTAATATAGTAAAAATGGCTATCTTGCCAAAAGCAATCTACAGATTTAATTCAATCCCCATCAAAATTCCCATTCAGTTCTTTACAGTGATAGAAAGAGCAATCTCAAAATTCATTTGGAATAACAAAAAACCCAGGATAGCAAAAACTACTCTCAACAATAAAAGAACTTCTGGGGGAATCACCATCCCTGATTTCAAGCTGTACTACAAAGCAATAGTGATAAAAACGGCATGGTATTGGAACAGAGACAGGCAGGAGGATCAATGGAATAGAATAGAAGACCCAGAAATGAAGTGAGTATGGTCACTTGATCTTCGACAAAGGAGCTCAAAACATCCAGTGGAAAAAAGACAGCATTTTCAACAAATGGTGCTGGTCCAACTGGAGGTCAACTTGTAGAAGAATGCAAATTGATCCATACTATCTCCTTGTACAAAGCTCAATTCCAAGTGGATCAAGGACCTCTACTTAAAACCAGCTACACTGAAACTAATAGAAGAGAAAATAGGGAAAAGCCTTGATCACATGGGCACAGGGGAAAAGTTCCTGAACAGAACACCAATGGCTTATGCTCTAAGATCAAGAATTGACAAATGGTATCTCATAAAACTGCAAAGCTTCTGTAAAGCAAAGGACACTGTCAATAGGACAAAGCGGGAACCAACAGATTGGGAAAAGATCTTCACCAACCTTACATCTGATAGAGGGCTAATATCCAAGGTATACAAAGAACTGAAGAAACTAGATTCCAGACAATCAAATAACCCTATTTAAAAAAATGGGGTATAGAGCTGAACAAAGAACTCTCAACTGAGGAAACTCGAATGGTTGAGAAGCATCTAAAGTGTTCAGCATCCCTAGTCATCAGGGAAATGCAAATGAAAACAACACTGAGATTCCACCTCACACCAGTCAGAATGGCTAAGATCCAAAACACAGGTGACAGCAGATGTTGGCAAGGATGTGAAGAAAGAGGAACACTCCTCCATTGTTGGTGGGATTGTAAGCTGGTACAACCACTATGGAAAGCAGTCTGGAGGTACCTCAGAAAATTGAACATAGTGTTACCTGAGGACCCAGCTATGCCACTCCTGGGCATATACCTAGAAGATATTTCAACATACAACAGGGCCAATGCTCCACTATGTTCATAGGGGCATTATTTATAATAGCCAAGAGCTAGAAAGAACCCAGATGTCCTTCAACAGAAGAATGGATACAGAAAATGTGGTACATTTACACAATGGAGACTACTCAGCTATTAAAAACAATGAGTTCATGAAATTCTTAGACATGGATGGAGCTAGAAAATATCATCCTGAGTTAGATGACCCAATCACAAAAGAACACACATGGTATGCACTCACTGATAAGTGGATATTGGCCCAAAAGCACACAATACCTAAGACGCAAAGCATAGACCTCATGAAACTCAAGAAGAAGGAGGAAGACCAAAGTGTGGGTGCTTTTGTCCTTTTTAGAATGAGTATCAAAAGATTCAACCAGAGCTCCCAGGGTCTAAACCTCCAGCCTGAGAACAGGTAAAAATGAAACACCCGTGATGTCTGCTGGTAGAAGCTCTAATCCTGATGCTGGCCTCCAGACTTATACTACTCAGACCTTTGATGGGCCATTGACAAGGACACCAAACAGCTAGAGATTGACATCACTAGTCTGAAGAAATCCCTTTTTCAATGTCTGAAATGATCTCCAAAAATTGCAAAGGACTTTGTTGGACTTGATTTATTCTTCTACAATAGAAAAGACTGTGTACAGCTCTTGACTGTGTACAGCCCTTAAAGAAGAATGTTGCCCTTACATAGACAAGACAGGGATGGTTAAACAGAACATGAAAAAGGTCAGAGAAGGCCCAGAAAAATGACAGAGAGAGAAAGAGAAAGAAAAAGATGAGAGCTGGTACAAGGACTGGTTTTCAACCTCTCCATGGTTGTCAACCCCACTTCCTCCCATCTTGGGACCATTAACTGGGTTATTTCTGCTGATTTCTTTTAGTCCCGGGCCTTAAATAGGCTGACTGATTGTGTGATACAACAGATAGATAATTCGGTAGCAAAATCTATTCAGATACATTATCATAAGTTAGCTATAGAGGACCAGAGACTCAAGATGAGGTTGTTACTTTATACAGGGTGCTCCTCAAACCCATCTCCACCCAACCTAAAAGAGGAGACTTAAACCCCTAGACCAAGCAGAGAGGGACTACCCAGAACCCTCTCTGTCTGGCGATCTGAATTCTTGCTTAGGCTGCGAGGCTAAGCACTGCAAGGGAATGTAAATAAAAGTTTAAAAATATCTATCTGGCTTCCCTGAGGGACAAGCCTGACTGCATAGGGGTTGATGTCAAAAGTATCCCCTCTCCAGGAAAAAGACATCGGGATGGGTATGGCTCTCATGCCTCACTGGACAACAACAGGAGGACCTGAGCCATTACAAGGTCCCCTTCAATTAATGGAGGTCAGGCCTCTATCACTGCCTTCACAAGAATAAAATCGCCAAGGCCCTTCTATACTTAGAGAAGGGAGGAGATGTCAGGAGCACCCTACATATACACTAAAGGCCTAAAATCAACCATAGGCCTAAAGTCAGCAATAGTCCTGACATACATGCATACTAACACCAAGTCTTGGGTCTCTGTGGAAAAACACTGAAACAGCAGGCTATAAGCTATTGTAAACAGGCGACTTCTGTGGAAATTTACCAGCCCAAGTAGTCATAGGTCTTATAAATAGGCAGCCTCAGTGGACAGTACCAACTAGATAAGGACAAGTGAATCATAGGCAGAGTCATAGTGACCTGTCCCCTGAACCTACACCCAGCTGATACCCTGTTCTGAATGGTATCTGTACTCCCCCTGAACACCTATGCTCCGGTGCCATTCCCTTCCCCTCATCCTGCCTTTTTGTGTTTATAACCCCTGTGTAAATAAGTAAATTATGATGTGATTTAAATAAATAAATAAATTAAAAAAAAAGACCTAAAAAAAAGTGATGATGGGGGGGGCATATATTTTAAACACCTATTTTATTATTAGTTGCAGAAAAGTTCATACAGAATTTAAGGCCCTTAGATGAAAAACTTATAGGCAATTAGTGGCAGCTAAAAGAGGAGTCTTCTTCAGGTCTCCAAGCTCTATGGTAGGTTATCTAATCAGAGGTAGTCATCGCTATACATATGTACATATGAGCAAACCAACATGGACTCACCAGAATGTAGACATCTTAAAGGCGTGCATGAAAGGGTTATGACTCAGACTGAGATGTGACAGGAATGACTTGGGGGACTTTTCTATGATTGATCACACCATGTGATCAAAGAAATGTGGACTCCAGGCAAACAAGATCAGCAGATGATGAAAGAAAAGGAATCTGGTATATTAGTCCATCATGGTGGCTGGGCTATAGACCACAAAGTGTATATGAGACCCAGTGAGACAATGACAACAGCAAGACAAGACTGTTAATGAAGAACTTTCCTGTACATCAAAATAATGACTCCAAATATGACATCATCAGAAGTAACCTGCTTTGCAAGAGATTTTCTTACAGAAGTTGTAGCAAAAACATACATCTACTCCAGCAGTAAACACATGACACAACATGGCCAGGGAGATTCTAACAAAATATATGAATTGGTATAGTTTCTCCTCTAAGATCCATGATTTCAGTAGTCGCATGTAGTGTTTAGGTTACAGTACCAGTGATCTTGCTCTTACTGAGCAACCCTTGAGTCTAGTTAAATAGCTATTGGTTTCTCCCAGATAGTGTGACATTGTTGCACTTTGAGGGATATCATATCATGCTGGTTAGTGTTGTGGTCTATATATCACATCTGGTAAGACTATTGGTTCCTTCCTTCCCTTAGGAACTTGAGTCTATTTCCAGTATCACGAAAGCTAGTCCTCAGGGAGGACGCTTTCTAGTCAATCCAGCTCTATTCCCAAGTCTTGCATCTGGAGTGCGTGGCGTCTTCAGCAAATATGATGCAATTCTCTCATGCACTGAAGTTTATTACTTTTGAAATCTCATGTTTCTGGTGGATGAGTCACTGTGTGTTTCTTCCAAACACGACTTCAGTAAAAGCCTGATGAAATAAGCCTTAGCATGATGTTTTCAGATGACTGGCTGTAGCAGGTTAGAATTATCAGAGGTCAAAGAAAGCTAGTAACCTTAAAGGTAAACATTAGAAACAGCACATTTCAAAGCTCAGAGTACTGCTTTGTGCTTCTAGCCCTTCCAAGATCATGTTCACCTCTTTTCCTTGCTTCTGGTGACTTTTTTAAGGGTCAGGCACTGCCATCAGGGAGCGTTGTTTTAGGCTCCAGATTTGACACTGCCCTGAATATATCTCTATGCCTTTTAGCAGCTCTGGAAAAGGTCTTCCTAACAACAGCAATGCAAGAAAACTGAAGAAGCAAATCAAATAATGAATAAACCCACCTTGGGACATTACACAAAAGGAGAAGTTAGACATCTTCTGAGTTGGATCCAGGATTATGTCTATTTATAAAAAGCATCATGGATATATTACTGTGGGAAGCATTACCTTGGTTGAGAAAAACAATTAACTAATATGATGTACATGGAGAAATTAAGATAAAGAAAGGATGATTGCAGAAATGAGAAATCCTAGAAAGGTTTAAAGAGCATAAAGCAAACTAGAGATAGCATTGGATTCTGCAGCATTGGATGTTCCTATCAAGAGCCCAAGCTATGTATCCCGAAGCTGAGTTATAAAGCAAGCCAAGATGCTAGGATTGCACAAGGTACTGGAAACCCACATGGATCAGAACTTCCCTGAGAGGATCACATGTTCAGTGGAAGGAACCATTAGAAAGCAGGATGAGGCCAATTAACAGACAGTAACTAAATGATGTCTTTGTCAATTAAGAGCCTCCTGGATTGAGTTGGCCTACTTGAAATTGAACCTGTTCACTGAATGCATAAAGACTCTCAGGGAGTCCTGGATAAGCTTCATTGAGTCATTTGTCTAGATACTTTAAATTTCACTGCAGAATTCACACTATTGTATGAGTTTTTAGTTGCTTCGTGAGAACGATTTTTTTTAAACATTTCTATTTATTCAGCTACCTGTGAGTAATACAACATCGTGGTCAAGGTTACTCTTGCTGTGATGATGAATCACCATGATCAAAAGCAACTTGAAGAGGAAAGAGTTTACTTGACATTTACTTCCACATCACTGTTCATCGTCAAAGGAAGTTAGGACAGGAACTCAAATAGGGCAGGAACCTAGAGGCAGAAGCTGAGACTGAAGCCATGGAGGGGTGCCGCTTATTGACTTGCTCAGCTTGCTTTCTTAGAGAATCCAGGGCTACTATCCTAGGGGTGACCTTATGAACAATGGACTGAGTTCTCCCATATCAATCACTAATTTAAAAATCAAATGCCCTACAGATTTTATGGAGGCATTGTCTCAACCGAGGCTCCCTTGTGTCTACTTACTCCAGCTTGTATCAAATTGGCGTTAAACCCAACGTCACATTTTTTTTTCATTTTTATTTTTTAAAACTTTTTAATGAAAAATATTTTTAATACAACTTACTTTAACCATGGTTGTGTAATAATGTAATTTCAGGTCGGAGCATGAAAGATTCTTAGGCTTGGAGTTTCGATTTACACTCAAATATTAGCGGCCCCCGAGACACATCCCGGAAAGAGTACATCCCAAAGGCTCGAACAAACATTCCAGAGGAAAGGGCCCAAGATAAGGGAGATAAACCCTTAAAACAATACACCTGGGTAAACAGAAGCCACTAGGACAAATTCTGCCCCCCCCCTTCAGGTTATAAAGATTAAGGTGTAAATTTGAGTTACTTAGGAACGGAGCCTGGGAACGGAAACTAGGCTTGGAAATGAATGTTTGAAATCTTTTTAAATATTGTCCAAGGGTGATTGGCTGTCTTTGTGAATTCTGTATATAAACCACCCTTTACCTCAATTCGGGATTCTCTCTCACCTGCGAGCAGAGGGGACCCCAGTGCACCGCCACCATCAATTTATCAATTCATCAACAAACCTCATGTGATTGCAGCGATTCTTGTCTGTGAGTATCTCTTGAGGAGAGCATCCAGTGGTTTTGGATCTTTAAAATCCAACAGTTAACCCTCCCCCAACTCCTCCCAGTTCTTTCTCACCTCCCCACCCATTCTTTCAACTCTACATCTTCTTCTTCTTTCTATTTAGAAACTAGACAGATAAAAATAGCAGATAAATTATAGTAAAAATCTAACAGATGGTGTAAGAAACACATACCTACACACACATGTACCATGAAAGCCCACAATCAGAAATCATAATACACATGCAAAGACCAGTGAGATTTCAAAAATGGCCAAACAAAGCAATATGAGACAAAACATCTACAAAAATACCACTGAATTTGTTTTATGTTGGACATCTACTGCTGGGCAGGGGACATGCCCTTAAGTGTGGTTAGTATATCCAGTGAGACTTCTTTAGAGAAAGCTAATTTTTCCTTTGCAAGCTGATGTCAATTCGAGATAGTTTCCTGGTTAGGGACAGGAACTTGTATTTACTTCCTACTCTTATTATTAGAATCCCATCTGTCTTGAAAATGTGAAGAACTTGTACACTCTGCCACAGTCTCTGTGAGTCCATATGTGCATCTGTCTTACTGTGTATCGAACACAGGGATTCTTGGTGTCATCCATGCCACCTGGCTCTTGTGTTCTTTCATTATCTTTACGAAGGGAGGTAGTTGTCTACTTGTAACAAAGTTAAGTTGTGTACTGAATCACAGCTTGACTGATCTACAGACAGAGAAATAATTAGATCATATTCTGTAGGGAGGCGAGGCAGCACTGAGCATGTGAAGTCATGATAGGATGTGTATCGTTAACATGGACATGGGAAAGACCTCAGACCCATGTGAAATTAACATATGGCATATGGGTCGGGTTTGAAATTAGCAAAGCATGAATGTTTATGGACAATTGATCAAAATGTGCCAAACTAGCCTCTGTAGCTTTTTTCCCTAGGACTTTTACAGTCTGAGATGGGTCTTCTCACCTACAAACACTTCCTACTTGCCCAGGACTGGAGGGGATTCGAGGAGACCCTAGAGAAGGGGGCGAAAGAATGAAGGGACAAGAGACCTGAAGAAGCACTAGTCTGAATGTCTGATCAAGTGCTTAAACTTTATTATTCAGGCCGCTGTTATAAAGACAAGCAGGCGGGAAGGTCATCTAACAGTTAGGGTCCAGGACCATCTAGTAATTGCAAAGTTCTCTATGCCCACAAGCAATCCTTAGCCAAAACCACTTATCTAAATATTTTCTCACAAGCAAGAGGGTAATAAAACATTTCATGGCTCAAGTTGCTTATTTGGCTAATATTTTCTCTCAAGCAGGAGGGCAATAAAGTATTCCTTAATTCAGGCTGTTTACCTAACTGGCATTTGCCCTTAGGCAGGAGGGCAATAAAGTCTTGGCTCCCAGCACCTACTGAGACTGGTTAAGTCTTCCCCCTGAGCTGTTTATAATAAACATGCTGAGGTTTCTAGATGCAGTGGTAGTAGGTGTAGAGTTCACAGCCCACAACCCCAGTTTTTTCTCTGTGTGTTTGTCCTAATCAGATCAAGGTACCAAACAATGTGGAAACTCATAATATTAAACCCATAAGCAATAATCAATCAAGAGTCTGTGTGCTCTATTGGAAACAAAACCATATAAAGATTTTTTTAAAATAGCCTCCCCACACATATGTTGCAAATGTGCAGCTTAGTCTTCATGTGTGTCCCATACAACTGAAACAGGGGCTATCCCAAAAGCTGCTGCCTATATATCACGAATATACATGCTAGGGCACTGAGACACAGCATAGTTGTTGTTTGTGAGTTGTTGGTGTTAGTTGGTTTCTGTTGTTGGAGGCTTGTTAAGTAGTCAGGCTCAAAAGAAGAAACAACAAGAAGAAATTAGATATGATGACAGCAAAGATCAAACTTCCTCCAAGGAGCTTGACAACACACCTAATAAGCAGGAAGTAGTCTAACTATAATATTGCTCCCTTTCTCCTCTATCCTTTTTTCTCTCCTAACTAGTGTTAGGGGGTTGGAAGGGTTGAACAAGGGTTGGAGCAGGGTGGAAGAAAGAAGAACCCACAAAATAGCCAAAGTCTGGCTATGAAAACAAGGATCAAATTCTAAGAAATAGCATAATCTAACATAACAGAGACAGGAAGGACAGCAATGGTGAGGATACAGAAGTAAGCACCAGATATTTGTGAAGAGTCCTCTAAGCACCGTATAGGAGTGGATAGCAGTATAGTAGATAACTCAAAAAAACAAAACAAAACAAAAACAAAAACAAACAAACAAAAACAACAACAACAACAAAACAAAAAACCCACTTCTCATTAACAGCTGCCAGATGTACCAGCCTGAGTAGAGAAGCAGTTGCGATGTCAAAATCCATAGCTTGACTCACACAGACAAAGGCTTGGGTATTTCCCATGGGTCCTAAGGCATTACTCCTTGTCATGGCTGTGTTGTTTAAAAAAAAGAAAAAAATGGCAGCGGAGGGAAGAGAGGAGAGGGAGAGCAGAGAAAGGTGGAGGCCAGCCATGACCACGTGGAGGGGGGAGGGAGAGGGGAGAGGGTCAGATACGACCTGCAGGCTTGGGTCACAGGAGCAAGAGAGCAAGAGAGCAAGAGAGCAAGAAAGGGAGGAGGGGGCAGACAGCCCCTCTTATAATAGTGGGCAGGGCTACCTGGCCGTTCCCAGGTAGCTTTGGGGAGGAGTATACCTAGCTGTTGCTAGGTAACTGTGGAGGTGGAGTTTAACAGAATGCTAACCGGTTGTGCCCATGTCAATGATACACTCTCACTCAGGACTTCCTCCATTCCCTACTGGATACCATCAGTTGTGGTTGAGAAGTAGCTTAGTTGGCAAGGTGCTTGCTTGCCTAGCATACACAAAGCCCTGGGCTCTAACCTCAGCACCACATAAACTAAACAGGGCAGGGTATGCCAAGACAGTAATCCTAGAACTTCGAGAGAGAGGCAGAGGATCTAGGGGGAGCAGCAGATAGAGGACAGAAATTGGCAGTGGGCAGGGGGTAAGGAGGTTGAGGAATGGGGATGAAGAAGATGGAAATGAGGATCAGGGTGGCAGAGGGGAGCAATCTCTAGGAAATGCAAGAGACCTGGACCACCAACCAAAGAACAAACATGGGCTGGATCTAGGCCCCAACCCCACACATACATAACAGACATGCATCTTGGTCTTCATGTGGGTCTCCTAGCAACTGGAGCAGGGACGTCCCTCAATCAGTTTCCTGTATGTGAATCCTGTTCCCCTGAAGGGCTGCTTTGTCTGGTCTCAGAGGGAGAGGATGTGCTTAGTCCTGCAGTGATTTGCTGTGTGGGGCAGAGAGGGGATTGATACCGAAGGGGTCCCCCTTCTCAGAGGAGAACGAGAAGGGGGTACTGGGGAATGAGGAAAGGATCTGTGTAAGGGGGTACTGGCAGGAGGGGTTGATACTGAAATGTAAAGTGAATAAATTAATTTATAGAGGAATCAAATTCAAGTCTAGCATGGAAAACATAAAACTCAGAGAGGGGTTGGAAACTGAGAGGGGAGTAGAGGGAATAGGAGAAGAGAAAGGGGGAAGAGAGGAGAGAGGTGAAGTATAACTGGCTGAGTCTTGAGAGTAAAGTATGTAATTCAAAGTGAAATTTACATATGCTAATGAGAAAGGGGGAAAAAGAATTACAATGTGTATTGCAGAGTAGAAGTGGAAAGGATTCAGCTTTGGTTCCAGGCAAAGAGTGGACAGTTAAGAGACCTAATAAGCCAACCCCTACAATCTGCCTCTCTTTACCTGCCTAGATGTGACTACATTGATGTTAATGTTTTTTGATTCATTCTTCAGGTTTCTGCATTTTCACTGGAGATTTCAATCCACTCACATTTAAAGCACTCATGAATGAGGAGAGACTGGATGGCATCGTTTTTCTTTGTGTGCAGCATAGAGCTGTCTAGCTTGTTTCTCACATCGATGCTCTCCTTGGTCTTCAGTTGCTTTTTACAATGATGAAACTGTTTCATGGTTTCCCCCCTTATTTCCTCTTAAGTCTCTCCCAGGAGCCATATTGATTTAGTACAGTGCCCTAGATTCATCACATTCCACAGCTTTTGATTTTGAAGGGACCTGACTCTTCCTATATAAGTAACTATGTAGAAACTTTCTGTTCCCATGGTTGCAGATGAGAAGTCTGCTGTTAGCGTCATGAAGGTTCCCCTGTACGTGAGGAGTCACCATACTCTTGCTGCATGTATGACGCTCTGTCTCTAATACCTGATCAGAACAGTGAGGGGCTTTGAAGTTTAGTGAACACCAAAGAGGGGATTCCCACTGTCCATTAGCGAGGTGGCTGCTACTTACTAGATATCCCCTCTTGTGGCTCTTTTCCTGCAGCAGCTTCTCCAGTGGAAAAGCTTCTGCGCTTCATTTTGGTCCAGGAGTCTTGAAAGCTCATTTATCTAATTTCATTTTTCTTCATCCTGTTCTGCCAATGCTATAGTTTTTGTCTTATCTTCAAATTTCTGGTTCTTCAAGCTGGCTTATTCTGCTATTGAGGCCGTGTGGGCTCAAACGTATTCAGCTTAAGTCATCATTGATTTTTCTAGTTTCATTTATCTGTCCTTTTTGAGAACTGAGCCTTAATTTGGTTTTGACCTCTTTGACGCTGTCACTCTCTGCAGTCTCTTTTATTTGAGGACACTCTGTAGTTTTTATATTTGATGATGATGTGACACATTTATATGCACCCAAATAAACTGTCATGCCACGGTTGGGCTCCTTACTGGCCTGGAAGTCTCCTGCTTAAGACAGCTCACACTTCTGAACCACTGTCCTTTGTGGCTTTGTGGGGACATCAGTCCCACTGTATGGGTTTCTACTGAGGAACAGGCTACAAAAGTCAGGGGATCTTATTCATGACTTTGTTAACTAACTTTGTCAAGGGAAGGTGGACAGAGTTATCACTGGAGTTCAGATTTGATTTCTATAGAAAAGAAAGCATCTGGGTATATTTTTAAAACCTGTATCCCTAAAACATAGAGAAGAACCTGACAAATAAAAGCTATTAAAACTGTAGGAGAAGAAGATAATCCTGTACACAATTGTCTTGTCTCATTACTGTTTTGCATCAAGACACCAGATGCATTCTCATACTGAACAGATTGCCTTTCACTCGCAATTAAATATATAAAATCTACGCATGCCAAAGTGTACTCTGATAATTATTCCAATACCCTTTTTGTTTGAAAATAATAAACACGGGAGCATAAAACAAGCACTTTCATTCAAAACTGGAAAGAAATGAAATTAAGCCAGCCCATATAAAAGAGATGGCAGAAGATACCAAAATCATTTAATTTTATTTTATTTCAAATTAAAGGAACTCATATGCCCAGGCTTTTGTGAATGCCCTGTGTATGCTTCATTCAAGCTGCCTTCTTGCCAGGAACCCTGTTCATTTACCCCACACATTCACCCCAATATAAACCTACACTCATAGCACCTGCTGGCAGTTCTAAGATTTTTCCTGTTTCATATTTTTCTAAATGAATAAATACAAACACAGTACATGCTACATAAAATATAATTGTATGTTTTCTAAAACCCTCTCTCCTTTTGCCTTGGTGTGACTCACAACCAGCAGGTCTCAGGACAGGTAAAGTTTTCTTTGTGACGACTTCTATTTGTCAGCTGCATCATTTAAAATAAAATTAAATGGAAAGATTTTGATGTTTTCAGCTAAATGTTTGCTCTCAGAGATAATCTATGGTTAGTAAACAGTCAGAACTTGGGCAAGAAGGCCAGTGAGCATTTACATTGACAAGTGACATACAGCAGCAAGTAGAAAGGTTTGAGAAGTCCTATCTAGCAGACACATGTATAATTTATTTTGTGAGTCTATCAGCAGATGTGGGAGGTAGGAAGGAAATATACTTTATGTATGTTAACTATAGACACATTTCCTGTTTTAGATTTATCATTGCTCTGATGAAACACCATAATCAAAAGCAATACAGAAAGGAAAGAGTTTATTTGGCTTACGCTTCCACATCACTGTTTGTAATTAAAGGAAGTCAGAGCAGGAACTCAGAGCAGGAGCTGATGCAGAAGCCATGAAGGGGTGCTGGTACTGGCTTGCTCCCCATGGCTTGCTTGCTCAACCTGCTTTCTTATAGAACCCAGTGTTGAAGTCAAGTCCCATGCTCCCAAAATTAAGACTCAGACTCAAAATATATTTATAAATACCTTGGCCATGTAGGTAGGCTCTTCTCTGACTAGATATAACTTGAAATACCCCATTTATTCTAGCCTACAGTCTGACAAGTGGTTGGTTGCCTGTGCTGAAGTACCATGTGCCCATCTTGTGACATCTTCCCAGCAAATCTTCTACCTGGCTCTATCCCAGAATCCTTTTGACTTCCCTGATGCTCCACCTCTTCTTCCTGCCTAAGCCATAGGCCATGGGATTTTTAATTGACAGGTGATGAATCCATACGATACACAAGATATTATCTCTACAACCCAGGACCACCAGCAGAGAGGGCTGGCACCACCCACAGTGGGCTGGCCCTTCCCCATCAATCACTAAATAAGAAAATGTCGTACAAGCTTGCCTACAGCCCCATCTTCCAGATGTATTTTCTTTCTTGAGGTTCAATCCTCTCAGATGACTTTAGCTTGCATTAAGTTGACATAAACCGTCCAGTACAACTGACCCTTGACACAAAAATAGATCACTTTTAAGCCACCTTTCCTTCCCTGATCAGCTCTGAGATCACACATTATCCTGAACATCCCAGTATAAAACATTTTACAGACTTAAAATGTCGCTCAGTCCTTACAAAACTCACTTTCAAATTCAATCTCTTTTAAAGTCCAAATTATCTTTTAAAATCTAAAATCTCTTTAAAAATTCACAGCCTTTTTACTGTGCATTCTTATAAAATAATAATAATAATAATAAAAAGTAAGTAGAAATATTTCCTTACTTTAAGAGGGAAGTATCAGGGCACAGTCGAAATCTAATCAAAGCAAAACAAAATTCTAACAGTGTTCATCAGTCAATGCCCAATACCTGTGATTGACCCATGATCTTCTGAGCTCTTCCAAGGGGCTTGGGTCACTTCTCTGACTTTACTCTCTACAGTACACATAGCTTGTCTAGACTCTGACTGGCTTTATGGTAAAAAGCTCCTGTTCTCAGTGGTTGCTGCATGGTATTGGCATCTCTGGAATGCTGGGGTCTCTTGTGCAACTGGACCACAGTTTCACCAGTAGGCTCTCCTGGGTTCTCTTCAAGAGATTCAGCCCTGCAAGACAGTGCCAAGCCTGAGTTCCTATCCATGACTCCTTCATGCCTTCAAAACTAGTAACACCATTTGGGTGACTCTTACACCCTACCAAGCTCAGTTGCCAGTGTGAGGTATAACCTTGGCCACCTCTGGATCACAGCTTCTAGGCACTGACTCTGTGAAAGTATTTCCCATAAGATTTCACCTCCATATTGATCGTCTCTTCTTACTCAGTTCTTAGAGTGAACTGACCAGCAACAATTGTCCCAGGAAAGGAAAGGTTTTTCGTCAGTGGTCCTAGTTTCTTGTTAACTACAGCAGATTCTTCAACTCCAGCTAATCAGAACCACAGTTTTTCAACTCAAAATAGCAAACAGCCCTGAAAGTCTTAAAGAGACTCTCAAATTTCCCTCAAGAACTTCAAAAGTCAGGCCTCCAACGTCTACATTGCTTTCAAAATTCTTATCTTTCAAGTTCCCACAGAACAGCTCACCAAGTCTTGAACTCAATTGCTTTTTAGCCCAAACTTCCAAAGACCTTCCACAATCCTCCCCAAAACAACATGGTCAGGTCTGTCACAGCAATGCCCCATGAACCAGATAGTAGTTTGTCTTACTTAGCGTTATGATTGATTTGATGAAAAACCATGAACACAAGCAACTTGGGTAGCAGAGAGTTTATCTGGTCTGTATATCACTGTTCACCATTTGAAGGAAGTCAGGGCAGGAACTCAAACAGGGAAGGAGTTCAAACAGAGCAAGAGCTCAAACATGGCAAGAGCTTGGAGGCAAAAGTTGTAGGAAAGACCATAGAGGTATGCTGCTTACTGGTTTGTTCATCCTACATTTTTATGGAACTGAGAACCACCAGCCTAGGGATGGCACCACCCACAGTGGACTGGGCCCTCCCCCATCAATCAATAATTAAGAAAATTCTTCACAGTCTTATGGAGGCATTTTCTTAATTGAAGTTACATTCTTTAAGATGTCTTTAGCTTGTGTCAAGTTGACACAGAACTATCCAGCACACCCACTTTCATTGTTTCTGTCTCTGGCTAATGTTTTCTCCAACACATGCTTGACTTGGAGACATAAGAATGTAATAACTCAAGCACCCATTTACAGGGTCTGTCTGTCTCTGAACTTTATCAAATCCTACTTACACCAAAGTACAATCGGAGGCAATGACTAGATCAATATAAGTAATCTGTATTTAAATCAATCCCCCATAATCCCGAGAGATTTTCGTTCTCTTCATCCCAGGATCCTCCTGGGATAGAAACACATTTTTAGTAGGCAACACTGCTTGGCATTAGCCAACACTTCAAAAGTTCAAAAGCATAACTCCTAGTCTCTCAAGTACTGCATATTCATGAGTGCAAATCTCGAAAATAAAGATAAATGTAGAGACAGTGACTCTAATTGGGCAGTGGATTCTGCGTGCATGAGGTTACTATTTTTAATCTTTAATTTGTCCTGCAGAGCTTTCCTATGGCATGTCAGGGTTTTGTGAACTTGTTGGATGTAGAATCTATTAGAAAATAACGAAGCAGAAAGCAGACTTATTCAAGGCTACTTTGCATATTTCTTCTCTGGAGAAATTTCTTTTTCTAAACATCCTGTGACTCCAAATGATTCTTGCTTTTACCAAGAGTGTCACCACTGTGACCAGAATCCAAGACAGTGATAGAGCCATGCATTGTGACGAGCCAGAGCGGAAATGCATTGTCTTAACTGGAAGAGAAGCTGAGCAGGAAAGCACAGGAAGGGGAGTTGATTTTAACAGCACATCCAGTGATCACTACAGCCCAAGAAATTCAAGTCTGGACTCAAAACTTGAATTCCCCATTCACCAAAATGGAGCAGCACAATCAGATATCTCTTCCTAGAAAATTGTGTAGCTATATAGCTAAGCCTTTGTCACTTAAAATATTTTTATTAATACATATATATAATTATATACATATACACATATATGTATATAATTACCTATACATATACTACACATACCTATACTACATATACATACACATACATATACTACATATACATATACTACATATACATCATATACATATACATCATAGACACATACATATACACATATACATCATATCCATACTTTACAATCTCATCCAAGTTTTATCCTCATTAATGCCCATCATGCTTGCTTCCCAATTTCTTGTTCTCCCCTTATGTTTCTTCTGTTTGTTTGACTCCACTGGGTCCATTTAATGTTGCCCTTATTCACATGGACATGAGATCAGCCAGTGAAGCAAGAATGCCCTTCCAGTGGCCACACTACTGAAGAAAATGACTCTGTCTCCCTCAGCAGCTATCAACTGCAAATAGCTCCTCACTTAGAGATAGATACTCAGGAGCCCCTCCGCCCTCCATGATAGAATTTCTAACTGGTTTGGTCTTGTGTAGGTAGTGTGTAGCTAGTCATGGCTGCTGTGAGTTCATGAGTGCAGGAGTCATGTTGTAAACAGATGATAACATTTTACAATATCCCTCACCATCATCCAGCTGTTACCTCTTCCTCCCATCTCTTCTGAGATGTTCCCTGAACCTTGTGTGTGTCTCTGCATGTGGGGGCTGCCAGGGAGAAATGTATATTTCTTATTGACAGCTAAGCACTCACAGTACTTCACTCCTGGGACTTTGAACAATAGTGCATCTCTACATTAGCTACTACCCTCTGCAATAAGATGCTTCTCTGACGAGGTTGAGAGCAGCAGAAATCTATGAATGGAAACATGGGTATTTAAAAGACAGTTTGACATGACTAGGAGACCCACAGCCAAACATTAGACTGAGATATTAGACTGAGATAGGGAAGTTTTGTAAAAGAGTTGAGGGAAGGATTGAAGAATCCAGAGAGGATCAGGACTCCACAAAAAGATCAACAATCAACTAACCTGGACTCTTGGGGACTCCCAGAGACTAAACCACCAACCAAAATGCTTACAAAAGTGGACCAAGGCCATCCCGCACATATGTAGCAGATGTACAACTTGATCTTTATGCAGGTCCCCCAACAACTGGAGTGGGGGCCGACTGTGAGTCTGTTATCTGACTGTGAATCCTGTTCCCCTAGCTAGGTGGCCTTGTCTGACCTCAATGGGAGAGGATGTGCCTAGTCTTTCAGTGACTTGAGGTGCCAGGGTGGGTTGGTACCAAGAGGGGACCCTCCTCCTTCTCAGAGGTGAAGGGAAGGGGTGGATGACAGGATGGGCTGTGCAAGGGGGGACTGAGAGGGAGTCTGGGTTTGGGATATAAAGTGAATTAATTAATTAATGGAAAATGAAAACAAAAACAAAGCAACAGGTTCTTCCCTAGAGCCTATGACTTCCCTAGCCATGGGTTTTGATGAAGTGCTAGATATAAATTTTCTACTGTGGGAAAGACGTCAAATCCAATCAAGAGAGAGACTAGTTGCCTCCATCACTATTATGTTACTATGGTAGCAATGAGCATATTGCCTGGAGGGTCAGTGTTGAAGCATGAAAATCCCCAGTGTTAGAGAGACCATCCTTGTATTTTCTCCACTAGCAGCCTGCATGGCACCTTCTAGCACTAGGAAAGCCAGTCAGCAGGCAGAGGTTCCTGGTTATTTCAAAACTGAGTTCTCTGTGTCCTGAAAACACTGTCCATTGCCTTCAGCAATAGTCTCTTGTCATCTAGTTAAAGCAGGAAAGCAAGGGCAACAGAAGTAGCCTCTATTGGTGAGGTGGTGGGTCCCTGGAACCCTCTCTGATGAAAAACTCCTAGGGAGGTAGTCCTTTTTTTCCTGGATTTTCATATAATAATCCATGACCTCTGAGAGCAGCATGGTTCACTCAGACACACAAAATCTGTTAATATTCCTTTAAAATATACTTCAATTACGTCCCAAACAGCTGGGCTATAAGGCTTCCTTAGCATCCTTCAGTTTTATTAATTCACCGTGCTCTTCATCCTGAGTCCATCCCCACATAAACCATCAACTTGCAGTATTCTTCCTTTCCATGTTTTTTCACAGAGCAGACGTGTATTCCATTAGCCCATTTATTGTTCCCTACCTGGCTGAATTGTAAGACTATAGCTTCCAAAATAGCTCAGACACTTTGTTTTACATAAACCTTCTGTTGTCTTCTCATTTTCTCCTGTCTATCATTCCACTACTTGGTGGAACTCTTCTGATCCGTGAATTCCCCTCCCTACTTTCATTTCACCTATATTCAACTAGTTCCATTCCCTAAATGTGCCCGCTGTGGTCTGATTGTAGTTTCTTAGCTTCTACATGTGCCTCATGTTAAACATACACAACAAAAATATCTGAAGGTAGAACCTCCATGGACAAAAGAGTATGCAGTGTTTGTTTCTTTTGAGCCTGGGTGACCTCATTCAACATAATTTTCCAGTTGTATCTATTGTCTTGCAAATTCCATTCTTCATGTTTGTATATCTTTACCTATCCCTATACCATATCTATGTATCTATGTATCTATGTATCTATGTATCTATGTATCTATGTATCTATCTATCTATGTATCTATCTATCTATCTATCTATCTATCTATCTATCTATAAATAATATCTATAATATCTATCTATCTATATCTATCTATCTATCTATCATCTATCTATCTATAATATCTATCTATCTATCTATAATATCTATAATATCTATCTATCTCTCTATCTATAATATCTATCTATCTATCTATCTATCTATCTATCTATCTATAATATCTATAATGTCTATCTAGCTCTCTATCTATAATATCTATGTATCTATGTATCTATGTATCTATGTATCTATGTATCTATGTATCTATGTATCTATCTATCTATCTATCTATCTATCTATCTATCTATCTATAATATCTATCTATGTATCTATGTATCTATCTATGTATCTATGTATCTATGTATCTATGTATCTATCTATCTATCTATCTATCTATCTATCTATCTATCTATCTATAATATCTATCTATCATCTTATCTATTTATCTATCTACCTAGCTACTACCTATCTATAATATCTATATATAACTAATTTATATATCTAAAACAAGGTGTCATGTGAATCAGACTCATGGCACACTCACATAATGATTTGCTGAGGCAAGACCCATGGGAAGACACATGTTTGGAAACAGTGTTAATAAATATATGTGTGTGTGTGTGTGTGTGTGTGTGTGGTGTGTGGTGTGTGTGTATGCCACAGTTTTATTTATAATAAAATATTATATGTGCCACAGTTTTATTATCTAACTCTCTGCTGATGGGAATCTAGGTTGATCCACTTCTGGTTATCTCTGTAGTATGATATAAAGTCCCTTGCTTACGTGTTCAACAGTGGTATAGCTGGGTCACATGCTTGGTCTATTTCTTGTTGTTTGGGAAACCTCCAGACAGATTTCTAGAGTTGCTGCTCCCACTCACATTCCTCCATACAGTATATAAGGGTTATCCTTTGCATACATCTGCACCAGAGTTATTATCACTTCTGCCCATGATACTGACCATTCTGACTACTCATTTCTCATACAGATTGCACAAGGGTGCCATAGAGTTTAATGGGATTTTTCCTTTCTAGTCGAATTCTTCTTACCCTAGGGGATTCTGTACTATATTTGCACATTTAAAACCTGGCACCTGAGAATTTGCACTAGGTCGCCTGAAGTTAAAGTTTCTGCTTGTAGCCTGTGATTCAGACTCATGTGATGTTTTGCTGAGGCAAAACCTGTGGATGGATGTGATGTTTGGAGAGAACAGACAGTGATAGCGCACTTGCATAGCTAGCTGTAGAGCTCTTCAATGGTCTTGCATCTTCACTGGTCTTCATTTTGTTGATTGAAGCATGACTGAGAGTTCCTGGCATTCAGGCTGGTCCTGGCTGTTCATGCTGATTCATCTCAATTCTGCAGAGGCCTGGCGGTTTCTGCTGGATAATGCTGCTGTTGTTGATTCAGGTTTGGTGACACTTTTGTACTGGAGTGTTAGTATCCTGACACTACTGAACTGGACTGCTGGGATCCTGACAAAGGACACTGGAATAGCCCCCAAAGAACTACTACTAAACAGGTCCATATCTCTTAGTCCTATTTATCAACTTCCTCTCCTACTTTTGGACAGTGGACTAGAAAGTGGAGAGGGGGGAGGTCAACGCATTTAAGAACCCTTATTAAAGTAGTTTTGGGAAAATCTAAGCCTACAGTGGTCCCATTATTAAGTGAATGCCAAAAGTGGTCTCTATGGTTATCTACAGTTTGTGGACACCCAGGCATGTTGTCTCATATGCTATGTGCAGTAGAGGGAGACAGTGAAATTGCAATTTGCATAAGAGAGAAAGGAACTGAATAATGAAAACCATGTGGTTTTCTTCCCCCAAATGAGCCAAATACATGGAAAGAACTGTCCATGCTCATTAATGATCTGAAGCAGACAGTGTTTGGGAGCAGCTATGTTACAGGGGGAATATTTCCTGAAAAGAAGAACGTAACCAATGAAGAGCCATAAACTGTATTAGACTGAAATGTTTACTAGGTCTTTTTACTAATAGATGCCAGCTACATCATTTGTTGCCCGACAAATAGAATTATGCATGCCTGAATGGAGTGAATGAGGTGTAAATGAGGAGCAAATGAATGCTAATGCTAGGCACGTTTAAAGGGAAATGCAGAAAACTATTTTTCAATATTTATATGCAGGATGTTTAGTGTGGGGGGGAAGCATTTCTCAGATAACTAATGCAAAGATTTTGAAAACTCTGGGAATAGTAGGTGGAAGGATTTTATTCCCCCGCCATGGTGACTCTTGGTCTTAGCACAGTCTCCTAAATGACAAACCATATTTTAAAGTACCAAGGCGTGTTCTGCCAGTAACACTTCGGCGTGTTATATTTACGTTTGATTTAAATGATCACATTCAATTGATCTGACCTTAACTATGTTAACGACTGAACTTATAGAACATATTGAATTGGTGAAAACACACACGCAGACAGAGTCATAATATCTATATGGATTTTTGCTACCTATTATTTTTCTCAAAGGAGTAAAATATGGCCTTCATGTAAGATTGAAATATCCTCCTACCCTTCAAATTGGCATCAATTTGATGGAAGTGAGGATATGAGTCACAGATAAATACTCAGGGGATATGTATATAAGCAAATGAAGCTTTCTCAAACAGTTGAGATGGATGTGTGAGATTCTTAAAGGGAAGCTGAAGGCATGGAATCTCGCTTCTAAAGTAGATGTTTATGAATGAAGATGTCACCCATTCTGTAACGGGATGGTTTTGTTGTATCTCCCTAACCAATATAGCACTTAGTACCTAACACATATATGTATGAAATTAAAACTTTCTCAGCAGCAATATCACTGTGACATTTTGTTAGTTACCTGAGTCTCCATGATCTGAGCTTTATCCAATTCCTTCATCAAATATTGAATAAACTGGTTTATATATATATATATATATATATATATATATATATATATGTGTGTGTGTGTGTGTGTGTGTGTGTGTGTGTGTGTGTGTGTGTGTGTGTATGTGTGTATGTGTATGGAACATAAAACATTTGTGTCTTTATCACTTCAAATTGAGACATGAATCAACCTGCTGTGCAAATAAATATGTTAACTTCCCGAATCAAAGAATATTGATGCTTAGAGAACCAGGATGTGTTCTGTGTCATTTTATGTCAACTTGACCAGAGCTAAATTCTTCTGAAAAGAGGGAACCTCAACTAAGTAAATGCCTCCATAGGATCAGGCTATAAGTAAGCCTTACAGCATTTTCATAATTAGTGATTGATAGAAGGGCCCAGTCCATCGTATATGGTGCCACCCTTAGGCTGGTGGGTCTGGGTTCTGAAAGAAAACAGGTCAAGCCATGGAGAGCAAGCCAGTAACCAGCACCCGCCCCCTGCCACGCCCTCTACATCAGCTCCCACTTCTAGGTTCCTGCTCTGTTTGAGTTCATTCCCTGACTTCCTTCAATGACGAACAGCAACATGGGAGTATAAACCAAATAAACCTTTCCTCCAGTAGAAACTCAAAAATAGCTTCTCTCCACTATTTAGACCCCAACTAATACAGGGAGGAAGCTGTTTTCCCCATGTCCCTAACTTGATGTCTTTCTACAAGATGAGCATAGTCCCCCCCATCCTCTGAACACTATCCACATTACTTAAGCTGCTGTATCCTTGTGGGGATGTCTCAGAGAGTGCAGCGTGGGTGAATCTTGAGCCTTTTCTCCGATACATGCAGACCACAGTATAAAGAAAGGAGCATTCAGTGCCTAGCCCTTACTGGAAAGGGAAAGTGTTAGAAGCAAGGTTCAAACAGCACTTGTCCCTTTAGGGAAATGAGGCATCCCTTCATCCCTTCGTGTAGAGATTGTGGTAGGTGATCTGGCCGTGTCCTGATCTCAGAACAACTTTTGTCATTTTTGTCCCTTTTCTGAATCTGTTTTGGACAGAATTCAATGCATAATGTGAACCCTGGAGGCAGCATCTTTGCTGAAGGATGATGATGATGCAGGCTTCCCCAGGCTTTTCCAACTGCATCAACATCAGCATCCCAGACACTGCCTAAAGGATCAAAGCTAAACAAACTCTTCAAGTAGTTATCATAGTTTCTTGGACAAAACTCTTTCCTGGAAACATGGTTAATGCCTCACTAACTTAACTTTGGCTAATTTCTTCAATTAGTAACCACAGATGAATATCTTGCCTAGGTAGTGTCTTTTTCTCTGTCTGAAAGCCTCACTAGCTCTTCAGCAAATGGGTATTTATTTGAGGAGCTCAAAATGGTAGTTTCTGGTTGGAGAAGCTACAGCTTATTTTATGACAGCCGAGGTTCTCTACAAACAGTGGCACCTCAGCAGGAAGCACTTTCGAAGGACCTTTCACCAATTAAATGTGTCTCATTACAGCTGTTTACAACACCTTCTCTTCGAATTCACAGGCAACACAGTTCCTGAACCAAGAGAGTTCGCAAATATTTGGAAGTAGGTTGAGTTTTACTGCACATTGAAGCCTGGAGATTTAACAGCTGTTGTCTCGTGAACTTTCTCAGCTGTGAAGCAATGGACACCCACCTTATGTTAGTTTGTGTTTCAGGAAACACCTGCATAAAATCAATATTAAAAAAGGTAGAGACCAATTCTGATATACACTATTTTTTTTCCCTTCTAAGATTATGGCTCAGTCAGCCAGGAGTCCAGAGCACAAAGACCTGTGTCCTCTTTCGCAGCAGGGTTA
The DNA here is from genome assembly GCA_021653895.1 of Mastomys natalensis. Classification (NCBI taxonomy): domain Eukaryota; kingdom Metazoa; phylum Chordata; class Mammalia; order Rodentia; family Muridae; genus Mastomys; species Mastomys natalensis. The sequence goes on from JAJTUV010000268.1 coordinate 312,831, forward strand.
GAGGCTGTGTGTGTAGCCAGCATCTTATCACCAGGGTTCACAAATGACCTCCTAACCACAAATGACCAGCCAAACCTCCTAAAGACTTGTGATTCAATGGTTTAAATTCTGTCACTTGCCACAGTACAGTTTTGGGTAATCAATTCTATGGTTTCTATGAACGTATTTGATTCAAGAAGTGGTTGACCTGATCACTGATCTGTTTTCTTGTCTTTTAGAATCACCTGTGTAGTCCAGTGCTGGTTGCAGAGAAATGTATGTTGACTCCAGTTTTACTTAAAGGTTAGGTGCTCAGGTCTTACTTGCTTCTGCTCCAGAATTCTCAATATGTGATTCCTACCCCACTCCATTATGATGTTGATAATGTGAATTATCCGCGACTGGGGATTAAAGGAAATTGCTAAGCAATTACCTCTAAAACCTAAGTTTAATTCCTGAGATCCAAGTGGTAGATAGAAAGAACAGACTCCTCAACATTCTCTTCTAGGGGCACATGCACTCCGTGGCATGTGCATTTACAATCATGTGCACATACATTCACACACATACATATTCTAATACTAAATAAAATAAAATGACAAACTGTATGTGACTAGAGGTTGGTAAGATAGCTGAGGAGTGAGTGCTTCCCATAAAAGCATGATTGGGAACCTGTGTTTGAACTTCAACACACATACACACAGAGAGAAAGGAGGTGGAGAAAGAGAGGGAGATGGGGGGCGCTAAGGGAGAGAGAGAGGATCAGGAAAGTTGACAGGGCTATAGTATGGATGTCTACCGACACATAAAAAAAAGAATAGAGTTAATTTCTATCAATATCACATGTCCCAAGTGTTCAATATACCAATTATATAATCTTTAAATTTTTCTAATATTTTATATTCCCACTAGTCCAATACTATCATTTTGATAATGAGAGCATTATGCAATATGGTTATGCCATTTCCAGTCATAGGCTGAGTTTAGAAATGTGTTTTACAGTAGATCCCATTGTGGCATCTACTTTAAAAAGCTTTCTGGGGTCACTCTTACAAAACTGTACAGTTTCTATCTTATATATGTGTTTTATTTGACACAGTTCTTATTAGGTAATCACTGAGTGTTCTGGCAATTTGTACATATGGAGGCTGTCCTTAGACTTGTAGACATTCGCCTGCTTTTGCCTCTTATTGCTAAGAGCATATGTGTGCCCTAGTGTCCTATCTTGAAGAGTTCTCTGCCAGGCCCAAGCACAGCAAACATGGTACTGACAGGTCTTGCCTTCTCCCTATCCTTCCCTCCCCCTTCCTAAACCTTTAGATTACATTCCTAAAGCTACCCCCAAGGTCACTTCCTTATGTCTGACTAAAACTCTAAGGTCCAGACATCAAAATAGATTATTTGTTTACATTGGCTAACCTGTCCAACCAGGGCTTACCAACTCACCCAAGCACAGATTTCCCACTTGCAAGTTAAAAACCTACCTCAGCAGTCTTTGTCCAATGCAGAGGTAGTACTCCACCCCACCCACTGCCCTTCCTTGTCCCCCTGAAGTAATAAATCACCTTTGCACTGAGAATTTGCTGTATAAGTGTGTTCTCTGCTGAAGTCTATGCCCCTTAAAACCACACCAACTGTCTTCTCTCTTACACACTGTCTTAATCAGGGTTTCTATTCCTGCACAAAACATAATCACCAAGAAACAAGTTGGGGAGAAAAGGGTTTATTCAGCTTACACTTCCACATTGCTGTTCATTACCAAAGGAAGTCAGGACTGGAACTCAAGCAGGTCAGGAAGCAGGAGCTGATGCAGAGGCCATGGAGGGGTGTTACTTAGTGGATTGCTTCTCCCGGCTTGTTCAGCTTGCTTTCTTATAGAACCCAGGACTACCAACCCAGGGATGGCACCACCCACAGTGGGCCCTCCCATCCTTGATCACTAATTGAGAAAATGTCTTACAGCTGGATCTTATGGAGGCTTTTCCTCAAGGGAGGCTCCTTTCTCTGTGATAACTCCAGTTTATGTCAAGTTAACACACAAAACCAGCCAATACACAGACCATATCTTTGGGTTCTGTTTAGTGCTTTACTGCTATGAACAGACACCATGACAAGACAACTCTTATAAAGGACAACATTTAACTGGCGCTGGATTACAGGTTCAGAGGTTCAGTCCTAGTCAGGAAGGCAGAAACATGGCAGCATCCAGGCAGGCATGGTGCTGCTGGAGGAGCTGAGAGTTCTACATCTTCATCTGAAAGCTGCTTGCAGAATATTGACTTCAAGGCAGCTAGGATAAGGGTCTTAAAACCCACACCCACAGTGACCCACCTACTCCAACAGGGCCACACCTACTCCAACAGGGCCACACCTTCTAATAGTGACACTCCCTGAGCCAAGTATATGCAAACTGTCACAGGTTCAAATAATTAAAGCTATCTAAAAATAGCACACATGGATGCCACGACTGTTGATTGTGACTTGTTCTCTCATTATTTCATTCATTGCAGGCAATCAGAATATTAAGCTGTGGAGTGAAACAGAAGAATATTGGAATGAACGCCCAAGCTTGTTTTGTCGTTTAAGGTGCCATCACAAGGATTGAGAGAATTTGCCAAGATTGGTGGACTTAATCAGATTTCCATTTAAGTGTAAGACTAGTGGGGATGAAGAGCAAAGGATTAAGATCATCCTAGATTTGAAATAAGACTCCTCACTACGAATGATACATATTTAATGCCTTTCCTCAGGTCATTTATACATTGCTATAGGGTGAAATATAGCTGTCTAGACCATGGTTTCATAGATATTTATATTAATTAATCTGCCTGAAGCAAACTTGTCAGTTTGAAGCACATTTCCTGTGGGCATTGCTGGGTCATCTTCTTTTTGTCTGATACATGCTACACTGGTTCTCGATAAAGGTACCAGAGTGAGTGATTCCCATTCTTCTTTCATTGACATCCTTGCTGGAGTTTGGGAGCTTATGAGAGCAGTCACTGTTGGTACTGAACTCTGAGTAGCACTAACATCCTCAGATTTACTGGGAGTCAGCTTGCAAGATCTAGCAGGATAAGGAGAAACTTGTAGTACCCTTTACACTTCAGTAGTCTTTCCTGATTGGCAGGACATGCTGGACCCACTGTGAGGACAGCCAAGGACTTGAGTAACAATGATGGATCCCTGTGTCTGAAAACTCCAGAGGTTGGTTGTGTTCTAGGCTCTATCCATCTGCACTGTCTAGATATTGCTACAGTGGAATTCTCTGCTCTAGATTTAGAGCTTCACTTTCAAAAAAACAAGAAAAAAAAAAAGAACCGTAGAAGCCTGACACAATATCACATGAGCATTAGCAAGTACACACACACACACACACACACACACACACACAGAGGGGGGAAGGGAGAGAGAGAGAAGAGGGAAAGAGAGAGAGAAAGAGAGAGGGGGGAAGGGAAGGAGAGAGACAGAGAGAGAAAGAGAGAGACCTGCCTGGTGTGTCATGACTATGAGACACCATAGTATATAGTGTTCCAGCCCAAAATGGAGCCATGTGAAAAGCAAGTCACATATTCGACTCACATTCAGAGACACATGCTTTAAGGACATGCTCCTGTTTGCAGAGATACAACTGAACTGTGGATGGTTTCACGTGGTTAAAAAGACAGAAGCGGAGGGGGTGGGGGCAGTCACAGAAGTCAAAGAATTGACTCAGTTCTAGCAACGTTCTCTGGGATTATCTGGGATTAAAGAGAAGCCAAAGGGAACTCATCTTTTGAACCCCAGCAAAATCAGCTCTAAAATTAACTTCACTCGATCTCAGATTGATACTGCTCCAGGTGGCCCTAAGACATAGAGAAAGTTCCCTATAATTATAGGAGGTTGCTGTAGCCCAGAATTGATTATAGAATGCTTAGGGCATGCTGAAGCACACAACCAACATGCGAACAAGAAAACATAAATATCTCACCACACAAGCCTCTATACACCACACATACATACACAAGCAGACATGACACCAAGACATACACCAAGACAAACATAAATACCCTCTCCCACATACACACATCACAAACACTTGCATATACACAACCCACTAGCTCCATACCAAGAGTAACAGAAACAGACACAAATACCATGCAGACACATATCCTACAAACAACTCATCCACCTACATCAATACAGACTCCTCCACATACAAACACCACACATGGGACATAACATACACAGGCATACTAAAGACAGGTTTGGGAGTTTCAGGATGAAAAAATTGGAAGTGTGGTGGGAGAAGGTCAGACAAATGTCCTGAGTGGAAGAAGCCGTTTGTCCTCACTGAGCAGCAGGAGATCCTTCTTGGTGTGAGGCTTCAGCACCACACAGAGCTCCAAGAGATGACACATGGTAGGAATGAACACAATGTCTAGAAGCAGGAGTGTCCACCTCAGAGCCAAGCCCTGAGAGTCAGAAGGACTTGGATTTTGAGCCACATATGGAAACTGACAGAACATTCCAGGGCTAGACATGGATGTGTGGATGTTCTCTACACATTTCTGACTAGATCTCTGGGTCTAAATGGAGATACATGTGAGGTCACTTCAACCTAAGATAGATCCTAGATCTACAGTGCGAAATGGACAGTTCTCTCTCTCTCTCTCTCTCTCTCTCTCTCTCTCTCTCTCTCTCTCTCTTTCCTCTCTCTCTCTTCTCTCTCTCTCTCTCTCTCTCTCTCTCTCTCTCTCTCTCTCTCTCTCTCTCTCCTGTGTGTATGCATATGCCATGGAATTTGTATAGGTCAGAGCACAATTTTGGGTAGTTGTTAATTCTCTCCTTCCACCATGTGCCTTCTAGGGGTTGAATTTAGGTCATAAGTTTTGGTGTCAAGCATGTTTTATCCCTGAGTTATCTCAATGACCTTCAAAACCCAACCTCTTAGTGTTAAATGCATCTAAGTCTATCTTATCTCCACAGTGGTCCTTCCCCTCCACTGTTTTATAAGATGATGGAGACTTCTGAGTGTATAAAGTAAGATATATCCCATATACATCACCACTCCATGATTCAATTGTCAGTCTGTTCATAAAACCAGTGAATCATACAGCAAGTAAAAACTCTACATCTTACCTCCAAAGCCCAAAACTAAGGGCTACAAAGTTACTGTCTAGGGTTTGTTTGTGGTTTCCCTTTGCAGTAGTAGGGCTTAAACCTAGGGTTTTGTATACATGAGGTGAGCACTTTGTACAGTCTAGCACCTTACTCTACAGCTATAATTTGTGAGGATTGAAGATAAATTTCCTTAGGAATGCACTCCTCTTTTTATTTTTATTTGCTTTAATATAAATATTAGAAATTTCAAGTTACAAAAGTGGGTCACATTTATATGGGAAAGTGGTAAGTTAGACATTCTTATACCATACTTAAAAGAAATATAGTTTATCTGAACATTCTTAGTAGGACTCTGAAGCAAAACTTTTTCCAAGAGAAAGCATCAGTGTTTTAAACATTAAGTCATTAGCATACATTAGGAAATGTAAATCGTAGGTCTTTACTCAATAAAGTAATAATAGCAAGGGTTATAAAATCTTAGATATTTAATACACAGGCTTATAAAATCAACCCCAGAGGATCTTCCTAGCATCATTACTATTAATATTTCCCAATTGGCAACTTAACTACGAAATGAACATTAAAAGCAGAGATGTGGGACTAGAGAAATGGCTCAGTGGTTAAAAGTGCACAATGCTCTTCTAGAAGACTTGGATTTGGCTCATTCATGTTGGGAAGCTTACAGACAACCTGTAACTTTGCCTGCAGAATATCCTACATCTTCTGGGTTCTGCAAGTGCCTGCCCATACAGACACACACACAACACACACACACACACACACACACACCACAAACACACAAACACACAGTTTCTCTCTCTCCTCTCTCTCTCTCTCTCTCTCACACCACACACACACACACACACACAATGCACATACTCTCTATCATACACACATATACTTACACACACATGCACATACATGCACATACTCTATCACACACACACACAAAGACAGAGAGACATGCACAGACATACCCCCACATATGAATAAACAATATAAATGATAAAGCATAAACATTCAGTATTCATCTCAGTCCCCTCTGATATTGTGTGCACATGATGTCCCATGGATATTTTCAATCAATCGCACTAAATATGAAGTTCTATCATTAGAAAATTTAGTGAAAGAGCAAGTTGAATTTAGGGACATTATGTCTGAACACCAAGCTGTTATTTTCAATGTCCCAAACCATGCCAATTTAAATCAAAATGTTTCTTTTAATCTTTTGCAAAATAGTCTTTTGAGGATAATTATCCTAATGTCAGAAAAATCTCAGAGCTTATTTTTGCCTAGTAGGGGATCGTTTTGTTAGTATTTTATATTAGCTTTAGAATTCTCTCCAGTTACTTACAGCAGCTAACGAAATGAGCACCACTGTTGACACACTTTGGCGAAGTACAGGAATTTTACTGACGGTGCCCCATGGATTTAAGGATGATCTGAGTGTTATACTTCCTAAAGAAAAATCAACTGTAATTGTGTTGACATATGACCAGCAGATCTCAGCTACTGTTATATTGTTTTCAGGACAGCAAGGTGTTTTCTTTATTGTACTAATATCTGGGGTACATTAGAAACACTGAGATGCAAGAGGTGATTAAACAGGGAACATCTAATGCAAGGCATTTGGCGTTTATCTTTCTTTTAAAAATTTATTACTTTATTTATTTGGTAGGGAGGAGGGCACATGTTCCAGGGGACTGTTGAGGTTTGGTATTTTACTATTTACTGTAATGCTAAGTGTTGGTCTTCAAGATTTAGAGTCTGCATGTAGCCTGAGGGATCCTGCCCCCAGTTAATTCTGATTGATACATAAAGATGCCAAAAGCCAATAGCTGGAAAGAAGAGACATGGGGAGTGGTTGAGATTTTCTGGGTTTGGGACTGCTAGGAAGGAACAAGGGGAGACAGAACATCAGAAGAGAAGCAAGGGGAAGCTTCAATGAAAGAGCAAGAACGTGGAGGAGGAGAAGGTGATTCACTGAGCCATAAAAACGAAGCCATGTAGGCTGGCCAATTAGAGTTAAAAGCAGCTCAGATGGAACACAGACTTTAGTAAGTAGTAACTCAGAGTTATCGGTAGGAAAATGGATTCTAATAGCATGGAGGGTAGTCAGCTGTCCAGCTATTGTGCTGTTTAAAGCATATTAAAAATATAAGGCTGTATGTATGTCTTTCATTTGAAAACATAAATGAGCACATAAATCGTCTACAGCAGGAAGAATCCCACTCATGGGATTTATTAAATATTCTTTACAGCATAGGACACATTTGAAAATCAGAATGCAACTTGCAGGAGTCTGTGGACTCACTGCATCATGTGGATTCTGAGAATCAAAGTCAGATTAGCAGGCTTGGAGGCCACTACCTTTACCCACTGAGCCATCTCTCCAGCCCCAAAGTGATATTTACTACTTTAAGATACTGAAGTATCTCCAGTTCACTGCTGCCTCAGATCCAAGATGTGCCCAAATCCGGTAGGACAAACATGCATATCTTGATATTAGCTGAATGTTTCATGTATTGTTACACAGCAAGAGAAAATGATCATGGTATCTGAAGAGCTAAAGTCACAATATCAGCATGAATGTGGTTAGCTCCTGGCTATTTACTTTGATGCTTTCCAGGATGGCAATTGATGAGACCAATGACTCTCATACAGCACCTGTGACAGGTGCAAGATCTCCCATTACAGCTTCTATTCCCTGGGATTACTATTTTCACCCATGTGAGCAAACACTATACCCAAGAAACTTAAGGGAGGCACAATCTCCTCCTTGGAGCCTATGAATTCAGTGAGAATTCCTAAGCTCTCAGCAAGTTAAATATCACTGCCCCAGTAACTGAGTGTATCAGGAAAAGACAGTTTCATACACACACCTACTTCTGGATGATGCTCTCATTTCCCTTCATCTGGTGGAATATTACCCATTCCTATGGCCCTGTGAAGTCAGTTCATAGCCACTATTTATTTTTTCAGAGAAATTGGAATAATTTGGACAATTAACCGTTTCTAAAGAGATGAAAATGGCCCATGGCAATCCCCCTGCCTCTGCCTCCGAGTGCTGAGATTTACACATATGCACTGCCTTGCATGGCTCATTTTTATTAGGACACCCTGATTGGAGAGTTCTAGGATCTCTTAATTTGTCCCATGAAAGAGAAAGTGGAAAGGTAAGAATTTCAAAAGCACAATGGGTCTTTGGACATGTATCACAGTTGCTAACCCACTGTTCTTTTCGTTGTCACTGTTGCTGCTACACATTCCTGAGTATTTCTCCAATTTCATTATAAATAGAATGAACCTCGAAAGCAAACCCAGAAGGCATGCGTAATGAATGCACATCCTCCCGAGAAGCTGCCTGCTGCAGGAGGGTGGAGATGTGGACTTGTCGCAGAGTACTGCTACAATCATCACTTCTTGGGGAGAGGGATTTTAGCCTAAGAAATGAAGCCCAAAGACTTGAAGAACTTCTTCTCAACATGAGAGGAGTGTGGACAAGTGCTAACTCAAACATTGAGTCTCCATGGGAGCCCCATTAAAAGGAGTGTACCAGTCCTTCAGACTCCCATGAAGACAAAACTGTATCTAATTTCCACCACAAAACAATAAGACTTGAGCTACTTCCCAGAGTTTAGAGCTGCACATAGAACCTAAGTTTAACTTATGAATGACAAGGCAAAGTCAATAAAAATTGATGCCAATAACCTTGGAAACTGGTTAATTGTAAGATAGGCACGAGACAAATCAACACAGTGTGTAAGGACAAAAGAAAACAAATTGTCTCTTACTTTGTTAATCTACTGAACATGAAAGCACGCAGCAAATCTGCGATGCTTAACTTAGTTCAGACAACTTAGAGCCAGCACTGGTGGCTCAAACTTAGAATTGCATAGTCAGGAGGCAAAATGAAGATGATCTGAAGCTCAAAACCACTATCCAGGAAGCTATCCAGGAAGCTTCCCAGGGTACTTGGATCAAGCAGATACATTAGGTCAATTTTTAATGGTTGTTTTTTTGACTGTTATCAAATGACCCTCCACGGGGATTATAAGGTTGGTATAGCATCAGCTGCTCTCTTTGGTTTCTCTTCATCTGATCAGTCCAACCCACCAGTATTCCATGTGGCATACAATATTTCTATCAGACTATTTTAAAATAAACTGAATCTGAGAATCACAACACAGGTTTTAGAATCATCAAAGACATTCATAAAGTAGAAGTATTTGGACTAAAATTCTCAGTGAAAATTTTACAAAAGAAGCAATCTCTCTCTCTCTCTCTCTCTCTCTCTCTCTCTCTCTCTCTCTCTCGTGTGTGTGTGTGTGTGTGTGTGTTGTGTGTGTGTTCTAAATACTGGCAATAAACTGTCAAAACAGATAAAGATTCCTCTCCAAAGACACAACTTTTATTTTGAGAATCTACTGAAATAAGCAGAGAATAAGTCTGCTTATCACGAGTAAGCTCTACAGTGCCTTGGGGGTTCTTTATATAGTGTTCATTTTGTCGGCTATGATACAGGTTTTTTTTTTCAACAATTTAAGATGTTATTCTCTCTGACTATATTTCTATCATTTCTGAAAATTCTTCTTTTCTTCTTAACTATTATAATTTTTAAAGAAAGGTAAAGGATTACCTCTTCTCTAGCTGAAGTTTTAAGTTGTCTTTGGGTTTTTCAGCAACTAGACTATAGCATTTACCTGTACTGGGGTCTGTGTTGGAGGGGGGCAGTGTACAGTTGGTAATGCAGCCTGAATTTTTCTTTGAAGTTTTTTCATCCATTACGAGTTTTATTTTCTACTTTCTGGCAGCATCTTCTCAATCAATATTTAGTTATCTTCTCCCTACACTTATCCTCCAAATCATGAATGATCTGTGTCTTAGGATTTTCAACTATTTTTCTTGGTCACTTTTAATCTTTCTTGTGCCAGTATTGTGTAGCTGGCAGGTTTTCTCTCCATATTTTAAAATGAGAACTCTGCACCTTATTTTCAAGGTCACCAGTGTTCTAGGGTATCCTGCCTAAAAAATATCCATAAGATTCACTATCTTAAATGCATCCAAGTTCTTGGATGGATTCTTGTGAATTTTCTGCAATATGGTTTTTGTAAGGTTGCTTGTCAGTTCGTTTCCATGGAGCTGGAAAACAAGCCAGGACCACAATGGCAGGGAAACATTTTATCTTGCATCATTGAGCAGTGCTTTCAAACTATTCATAGTTAAGCTTTAATATCTGCCTTGCTGAACAGTTATTGATCACTTTGAAAGTGCATCTCTGTAGTATATTTATTTGTTTCTCCCATCTCTGTGTCTATCTCTTTCCCTGATATGTATGTGTGTATGTACATGCTATTATAGTTGTTTTTATCAGAAAATTATACATTCATAAATCATAATTAATTGAATTTGATCCATTTATTGTAAACTCATTCTTTTGAGTATGTATGTCCTAGGTCCTCAACTCATGTTCTGGTGTAGGTAGAGACCATAAACTCTTTCTTGACAGACTCTGAATTCCAGCCTGTGATTTTCCCACACAATCAAAACCAAAGTTTGGGTCTCTTCATAAATATTTTCTGTTTGGTTTCCATAAGAGAACCCTTATAAATAGAGCATTGTGTTAATGAATAGTTGGATAATTTTATATCTTTGTATAAAATTAACTCTAATACAGAGGCTAAAAGAAAATATGAATTTCTTATCACAAACATTTTGGGGGTCAGTCTGAGCATGTTTATCTGGTTTCTTGGCTAAATGTTTCACAAGGCAACCCTGGATAGTTCTGGTGAGACTAGAACTATACCTCCAAACTCAAACACATTGTTGGAAGGATCATTTGCTTACAACTCTATGATTGAGGCTTTGCTTATAACAGACTGTCAGATAAGCACAGATCTTAAAGAAAACCCACCATTTTTACTGGTACCTGGCAGTCCACTTGGAGATTTCTAAGTGCACTTACCTGTATCTGCAGTCTTCCACCTTCGCTTTAATTCTTATGCACAGAGTTTTGAAGGTCAGTATAGGCTCAAATGCCAATTAAGAATCATCGAATAGTGTTGAATCAGTAGCATTTCACTTAGTTGCTCTTTTCTGAGTTGCTTATATTTTCAATTTAGTATGCAAGAAAGGCTCTCAATCAAATCCTTTACCATTATTATAACATTCATGCATGCTAATTGGATGCTTTCTCGGAGTTTTGACACATGAAGTAAGTTGAACCAAACAGTATTTTGTGAAAGGAAGAGTGTATTTCTCCTTAAATTCTGATAAGTATGGTTGTTCTATGTACTGAAAACATTGTTCTTTTGTGTTTGATCTCATTGTGTTTTATAAATTTTTTTTACAGATGTTCTGAGAGGGAAGGGGTCATCATCCCAATAGAGAGAAACATGACTGTACACAGTTATTTGAGTATTTTGCAAAATACAACTGTGCCTCTTTGAAATTAGAATTCGTTCACTCTATATAAGAAAATACATAGAAAGATTTTTTATTTCTTGCCTACTTTATCAAGTTCTGTTGATCCAGAAGGGTGACTAGGGAAAGCTAGAGGTCTTTTACTCTAATGACAGAAGCAGGCAGATTTAAATAAAAGGTTATTTGCACCAATCATCTGTCTCCTCCCCTCACTGTTTCACACCTCAGTACTGAGCCATCTTTGGCTGTAACACAGGGAAGCATGTCTATAAGCACATCCTTACCAATCTTTGAGGGGTGGAGATAGTTTCTCAATCATAGTAAATGGGAGCTTATGCTGAATTCTGTGGTCCAGCCAGTTCAACAACAGCAGTGTACCTACCAATGGAGGGTCCAAGAATACAGTAGTTGTTCAGTTCACAGTGCTGGATATCTAATGATCTATATCTTCAGTATACCTCAGAATCCCGAAGACATTGGCTCTCTTAAACAGTTCTCAACTACTACTCTACTACAGTTCACAATGCTGGATATCAATGATGTATATCTTCAGTATGCCTCAGAATCCCAAAGATGTTGGCTCTCTTTAACAGTTCTCAACTACTGCTCTAGTACCATGGATGACACCATGCTTTTACTAGTATGTGCCACTAATCACCCTTAAATTGAAGCATTCAACCTCTTTCTTAACCTAAAGTCTTAAAATTCACATTCTGCCAGCAAGCAGTATGATTAGACTTGTCCCAGGAATACCTCACTTCTGTTTCTAATCTCTGTTTTAGTTCTATTGTCATGAAGAGACAACATGACCAAGACAACACTTATAAGGGAATACCTTTAGTTGAGTGATTGCTTTCAGTTTCGGAGACTTAGTCCATTATCACCATGGTGGGGAGTGTGGTGGCCTGTAGGCAGGTATAGTGCTGGAGAAGGAGTTGAGCTCTATATACTGAACTGGAGAAAGAGAGGGGGGGGGTAGGGAGAGAGAGAGAGACAGAGACAGAGACAGAGAGAGACAGCAACAAAGACAAAGAGGGAGGCAGAGAGACAGAGAGACAAACAGAGACAAACAAGAGAAAGACAGAGATGAAACAGGCTCTGAGCTTGTCATAGCCTTTTGAAACCTCAAAGCACATCTCTATTGAGACAATTCCTCTAGCAAAGCCCCACCCTTGTCCTTCTAATCCTCTCAAATAGGGCCACACCCTGGTGATTAAACACTCAAATATAGGAGCCTATGGAGTCCAAATTATTCAAGCCATCACACCCTCAGAAGTTCTTAGCAGTCATCACGGTAATATGAATTATCTGAATGAATTTTCTTAGCAAGCTTGACAGTAAAGAGAACTTCTGCTGTCTGATGATTGACTGCCTCAAAGTTAGAGGAATTCAATAATATGTATAAAAATAAAACCTTTCAAGATTTTAATATTTTATTTAATGAAGCTTACAGCATCAACATGTAATTACATCATGGGAGAAAAAAAATGTAAAATTGCCTTAGAGAAAGATTGACCTACCTCAGTGTTTGAAACTGTTTTACCATTCATTGTTTGCTTATTCCTATAAAAATTTCATAATAATGTCTGTATGAATCATGTGGCTCTTAGTAAGAATTGTTAATGAACATATGAGACATCGTGTTATAAGATACATATGTCTTTCCACACCCTCTATGCTCATAGTACTAGAGGGTTTCATTTCCCTCATTTCAAGTCAATGAGTAGAAAAACTTATATTCTTAAGGAATTTAGGGAGACGACAGTTTGAGCTATGTAACTACAGCTCAAAAGAATTCTTTCAAAAGAATTTTCCAAACAACACTCGCAGAGACATCAGGAATTATAAAGTTCACATCAACATCCAAATTACACAATATCTAAGATTAAGAAACTCTGACTATTTACTGAGGTAGAATGGTATCATTTGAACATAAAGTTTCCCTACGAAGCAGTGGTTCTCACCCTTCCTAACACTGTGAACCTTTAATACAGTTCCTCATGTTGTGGTGACCCCCAACCGTAAAATTATTTCATTGCTATTTCATACCTGCCATTTTGCTACTGTTACGAATCATAAATATCCGATTTATAGGATATCTTATATGTGACTACAAAGTGGTTGCAACCTACAGGTTAAGAACCACTGCTATGACGTTTTGTGTATTGAAAGCTTTGGGGAAGCTGATGTTAAATTTTCTGGTGACTGTATCTGAGGACTCTGTCTTCACCAATGCATTGATAGGTTCATATTTTCATGCCATTTGCTTATTCCTATAGAAATTTCATAATAATATCTGTATGAATCATGTGGCTCTTAGTAAGAATTGCTAATGAACATATGAGACATCATGTTATAAGATACATATGTCTTTCCACACCCTCTATGCCTATAATGCTAGAGGTTTTCATTTCCCTCAAAGTTAGAAGGTGGCCCATCTGCAGAAAATTGACCTCTGAGGTACAGTGGCCAAAATACTGTGCTGTATCTCCAGCCACTTCTATGCGTCCCTGTCCTGAGGTAATCACATTTGCTCTCCCAGAGACTCCCTACTCTGATGAGTTTGGCCAGCTGATTTATTGTCCACAATGGCCTTCTCTTCCATGATGCACTGCATCTTTTGTGCCAGGAAGCATTCATGAACCCCAAAAGACTAACACGGAACCAATTCCAATGCAATTGCACTAGGGTCTCTTTATTCAAGCTTGAGCATGGACCACACCACCACCATCTTCAGTGCAGTAGAATGGGAGGGTGCTGAGCCAAGCCCAGTTTCAGGCAAGTATTTACAGAGGCAAGAAGGGAGGGGATAACTGCTGGTACACATTTGATTGACAGGCCATTATAGCCTTTCACATAATTGACTGGTGCTGAGAACAAAACCATAAACTCAACTTCTGTATTCTTCCTGATTGCTGGGTTGTCAGGAAGTGAAGTGTCGGGGCAGATTTGTTGGGAAATAGCCTGGAAACTGGTGCTAGATGCAGGTCTTGTTGGAGGAACTGGTGCTAGGTACCAGACTGTTAGTTAACTTGAGTTCAACCTTAGGTCAGGCTCTCTAAGATGGAGTCTGAACCCAAAAGATCTGATCTCTCTCACCCTCTTAATCCATTAAGGAGAGTAAGCCCTTCTTCTTGTAAGGTGTTTCTTGTCAGGTATGCGGGTTTATTCATAAGGAAAGTCATTAATATGGAGACTAGCACATGGAAAGGAGAGATAAAACATTTCATACATTGTTGAAATCAGCTTGAGGTCTCTGTTAAAACACCTGCATTGTGGCATCCAGTTACCCTGTAGGAACATCTTAGTAGCCTAAGATTACTGTGCTGTGATAGAACACATTCTGGCCACAGAGAAGAAAGCCTGATACAGAGATGCTCAGGTAGGACCCATCCCTCCCCTTTGATCAAATCCTGGTACCAATCGTGTAACCAGTTATGACACCAGAAGTCTGTCATCATGTGAGGGACCCCAATTCAGGGACCAAATCACCTACCATGAACAAGCCTCTTATTCATGGACAATACCTTTTTCTCCTCACTTGGTATTCACTAACTGCCTGTAGTTCTTCATCTAGAGACGGAGTCTTGTGAGACCCTTCCGCATTGGCAAATCGGTTGGTATTTTCCTTGTGCAGGTCTTGTTTAGGCATCCATTTTGTTGAGAGTTCATAAATGCAGCTTTGCTGTCATGTAGAAAAGACACTCTCTCCCAGCAGACATCCTTCATTTCCAGTTTTTGCAATCTTTTCATCCCCTCTGTGATATTCCCTGACAAATAGGTATGGTGGTCATGCTATAGATCTATCTATCAGTTGAGGTTGGACACCCCAGGATCAGTTTTTTCTGCATTTTGAGTAGATAATGGGCTTTAAAAAAAAAAAAAAAAAAAAACCTAGGGGAGTCCTAAATGTGAGAAATGAATGAAGTCTTTGTTTTGTTTCATTTTGTTAATACTTATGGTTAACATTAGAATGGCCGTGGCAAGAGTCTCAATGCCCAAGGACCACAGGGGCACAGGAGCAAAACCTTCAGGTCAGAGTCAAGGAAATGGCAAACCTGCCCCTGGTCCATGTGTAGATGATGACAGTGTGTGCAGAAAAGGTCCAATGCAGGTTCCTCCTTTGACCCGTCCTGCGGGCCTTGATTATTCATGAGGTTCAGAGGGGGGCCGTCACCTGGAAGAAAACATGGCCCAAGAGAGAAGACACAGACCCTGCATAAAGCTTTGTCAAGGTCTGTTTAATGTAGGAGCGACTGACAGATATAATTCAGACGAAGGGGGAAGGGAAACAAGGAAGGGAGCAGGGATCTTTGCACAGGACCATCCCACCTTTGCCACTAGCCTCCAGGAAATGCATTCCTGAGACCTGAGATCTGAGAATCTCCCTGACTAGGCCTCCCAGCAGGTAGCTTCCTGAGGCTTTCCCAAAACAGCAGGCCGGCTCCTGAGCTCAGACACTCCTTCCAGACGTTTACAGCCTGAGAGTCTCCCCTGTAGAGCCCTCCTATCAAAAGTAGTGAAGCCAGCCTCCTCTATGTAGCAGCATACAGTAAATCTGTTCCTCTATCTAGATATATAAAATAAAAGCACCCAGTTTCCTGGCTTTGCCCTCATAGTGTGCAGACCAGCAAATCCCAGTTTTTCTGCATTTGTGTCTGTGTGTCTTTCCTTCCTTCATTACTTGTCACCCTACTTAGATCAGACAGGTCACTTCCTAAGCTGTGTAGCTTTCAGCACTAAACAATATGAAACTCAATTGTATAAACACACACATAATTCTGCAATGCCCATTTTGCTAAGAAAAGCAAAGTGTTTTTGAGAAAATACAATGATTATATTTCTGATTGAATGTTAAATAATGGAATGGAAATATGTGTGGACCTCAAAACTTTGTCTTGAAAGACTTGGTTGTATAAAAGAGGCTTCAAAGGAGAATGAGAAATGAGATGCCGATTGTAGTTTCTGTAAAGAACAGGAAGTGAAAGGGCACATCAAGGGAGTCTAGCTAAATGGAGCTGATTTTAGTATAAAGAATCTTGAAGTAGATTAGGGGATGAGAGTAAATGTGTTACATAGAAAACAAAGAAAATGTTTTTCCAGTTTCGAAGCAACTCAAAACAGAAACCATATCCAAGTTGATATTGCATCAATCTCCATTTTGAAGACTTGTTAGGCTTTCTGGTAAGGAAGACAGGAGACTCATGCCCTAAGCATCACTGTGAGGCTGTGCTGAATAGAGGGCTTTTAGTAAAGACCTCAAACTTGGGCAGGGTTTGCTTAAGTGTTTTGGACAGCAGCTGAGCTAGAAGGTGACTAAGCACAGAAAGTCCTGATCTGTTGTTGCCATCAACTGTGCCAAAACTTGTTTGATGAGTGGCTTCCAATGGCCTTATTCTCATACAAAATCATACAGTGAATTTGAAGATTTAGTAGTTAGACAAACATGTAAACATTATTAAATTGTGCTTTAGAACATAAGAAGATCTTTTATGTGATATCTTTCCCACTACATTTGCAATAAAGCTCGGTAATTGGGGAGGAGCTAATGTGGAAAGAACAAAGAGTGGGAAGGAGAAGGAAGAGGAGGGGAGATAGGAGGAGACTAGCAACCATGGAGGAGGATGAACTGATTGAGAGCAGTCCTGGGTATCAATTTATATCATAAGGTTAGATATTGGGTAACAATTCAAATTGTGTGGGTATCTTGTTAATTGAGCATTTCAAAATATATAAATCCATTGGGTAATCTTTAAGCTTTAGAGTCTCATTTCTACAGGGTACTGCGGGCATAGTGAGAATGGTCTGGGCTCAGTCAAACATTGTGGGGACAACGTGGTGGTTTGGCAGAGCCAGCTGTGACAATGGTATCTCGTAGGTGCCAGGGCCAATGTTTCTAGATAGCTAGAGCCACTGACAGAGTGAGAACAGTGGGAACATGGCAGCTGCCCAGGAACAAGCCCAACCGGGGGCCATTTTTTAAACATCTCCCATTACAATTTATGTTGTGGGATCATACATAGGTACAGCCTCATAGGTCTTGAGGAAGATTATCCCAAGTTCAAGGACAGCTTTGTCTACAAAGCAAGTTCTAGGCCAGGAAGAACTCCATAGTGAGGCTCTGTCTTAAAGCAATAATAAAGTTTTACACAGTTTACGTTTTCAAAATTGAAAATAAAATAAAGCTGCATACTTAAAAATATAAACATAGAATCTTCTATCTAGCTTTATCAAAATGCAATAAATAACAATGTGAGTAAACTCACATGTTTAAGTCACAGATTTTGATATGTTAAAAGTTATATTCATTTTTCCAAGTTCGATGAATAGCTAACTTCAATGATATTTTTGTTTTGCATCATCTGGCTACAGGTCATTTATTCCTAACAAGATGTTTGCAAAGAATCTTAATGACACATGTTTATATATATTTTATTATATGTATTTATTTGGTGCATGTGGACACATACCTGTATGTGCTCATGTGTCATGGGACATGTGTGGATGTAGAGGATAGCTACTGGGATCCAATTCCGTTCTTTACCATGTGGGTTTGGGAGATTAAACTCAGGTCATCAGAGTTGATGGCAGGTGACTTTACCTAGTGAACCACATTTAGTCACAGGCCCAGCAATTTGCATTTGAATGTTATTTTTGCCTTCAATATTTTATAATAATCTGTATTATGTTTTACAGCCTTTTGACAACCTAAGAATTTCTACTTAATAAATTAAAGTGAGTTTTCAAAAGAAAAGGAGTGTTCAACATGCAAATCAATTTAAGAAGTAGAATAATGTTCTTACAGGAAGAAGTTATATTTTAAAATTCAATATTCAAATTCAATAAATACTTTGATTATACAATTAAACCCTTCTTGCTTGAATATGAATATATAATTCAATTATTGAAGGTTTATTAGATTTCTAGCATACATATTCGTTATGCACAGTAAACCTCCTATGGATGACCAGGCTGGTAGGGGAATCATCTGCTGCGTCTACATTTCATGGACAAACTGCAAACACTATGATTTTCTAATTCATCTAAACCCTGATCTTCATTACAAATTTCCATTATCTGTAAAATCAAGCCCTGTGTCCTACTGATGTGAGTCTATTACACATGTGAATGGCCTTGAATCCCTGTGATGAAATGGTTCCTAGAAGTAATTCATACAGAATATTATTTTTCAACTTTACATCTAACTGGTACTTAGCAGCCTTTAAGAGTGGGGCTTATCTTGGATTGTTTTTTTGTGCTCTAAAAAGTTGGAAGAGGCGTTTACTTCCCCTCCCCATGGGCTTTGACTCTTATGCAATGAATGTATTTTTAATGATTGTACATTGGCATCAATTTTGGGACTTACCAGGCTTTTTTTTTTCTGTGCACTTTTCTATGATGATACATGATTTCGCAAAAACAAGGCCATCTGTTATTCAGGATAAATGATATATTACCGCACAACTTTCTCACTTTAAAGTTTGGTTCATCTCAAATAAAACCTAGCAGAAAGACTTGAAATTTGAAATTATAAACCCTTGTGCATATTCAGATTAAATAAAGGTTGAGGTCAAGGGAAAATATGCCCCAGATCTTAAATGAAACATGAGATGATGCTCTACTAAAAATGCAAACTCAGGATTTTATGATGATGGCTATGTCTAGGAAGTGGTCAGATTATAAACCGGCAACTTGCTTTCTAAGAAGGTGCACCTTTGAATCAGAGCTGTTATGCGTACTGACAAGTCCTCCATTTGCAACATAGTTGCCTTTAAATAAACACAAGGCATACTTTGTCAGGGCAGAGAGATAACTGGATATGTAAAGGTGTTTGCTGCTGAACCTGACAGTGGAGTAAGTTCTTCCTGGGGACTCACATACTAGAAGGGGAGAACATAAACATAAAGTTACCCTTTGACCTCCACAAGCACACCATGACATTGTTTGTACAACACACACACACACACACACACACACACACACACATAAATAAGTTAATATAGCAATAATTTTTAAAGAAACCCATCTGTTATTTATTAAAGTGAATAAAAAGTAGATATGAAACAAAACTCAAAAATGTTCAAGTCACTCATTTCTTTTACTATTTTAAAATTAAAGTTTCCAAAAGTAATTACAAACATTATTTAAGTTTTTGTTGAGAGAAGTAGGAAGTTTGCAGAGTTTTGTTCATATTCAGAATTATATTCTTGTGGCCAGGGTTGGAGAATATTGCTTCTGGTTTATAGTAGGCTTGTATATTATGAGCCCAGAAAAATCTACTTGTCATGATAGTTAAATGTACCGGTATCCTATAGTCTCCTTCAGTAAAAATCAATTATCATTCTTATCTGTTGATATGCTACAAAGACTGGCATTTGTAAAACATTTGAAATCCCCATCAGGAATGGAAATCATCGCACAATCATTTCCCACTCCCACCCCCAACCCCCAAACTTCAGTAAAGGATACTTAAGGGTCTTATTTACTTTATAAGTTTCTTTCTAGGAAGCCTGAAATGAAGGTTTCTAAATAGAGTTATGTTGCCCTGTTGGAGGGAATATCCCGCCTTTTACACAGATGATTGATGCAGGATAAACCTGTAGCAACTTTGTCCTATCTTGAACTTTGATGGAGTTATTCAAAACAAAGGACATGCTTCAATTCATTTTCTGATTCAATTTTTTCATGAGGACATCATCTGTCCTTTAAACTTTTACTTATATATGTAATGTATTTTATATATATATATATATATATATATATATGTATGTGTGTGTGTATATATATTAGTAATACATTAATTACTATAATATAGTAATATATCATAATTAATATATGTTATATATTAATATATTCATATATTCTCAGTATATGTTAACATATTATGATAATTATGATTATGATATATCATATATTAATGATAACATATACTTAGTATGTATATTGTTAGTATATATATATTAGTACAGTATATTACAATTTTTATATATATATAAAAATTATATTATAATTATATATATAAAATGAGAAAAGTAAAAACACACTATTTAAAAAATGCATACAAATAGTGTGCTAAAACTTCCATGTTTTTCTGTATGGTGATCCCAGATCTGGCAACTGGACATCACAGGCTTTTATCTTGCACAAAGCCATGACTTTAGAGATGTCAGTACAGCAGCAGTTCCATAGAGCTTTGAATCCTAGGGATACTTTTGGAAGGCAAGAAAATGACAGCAGCAGTAACTGAGAAACAGACTGTGATCCCCACTCCCGGTGTTGACCATACTCCACACCACATCGAGATCTGTCATCACCATGGAAATGGCGGACTTAGTATGAGAGAAAGAATTGTTTTAAGACTAAAAACTTTCACATTATATACACACAACCTAGTTATTTTTTTTCCTCCCACTTAGTGATGTCCTCCTTTCATTTAAAGATTTTTGGGTCACCTTAATAAGTATTTTTCATTCCAGTAAGAAAACGAAAAGATTTTATGAATTTTAAGAGCTTGGGTATATAGTGTCAGCACTCGGCCAAGGCAGAGGCTAGATTGCCATAAATTCAGAGCCAATATGGGTTAAATGTGACTTCTGGGCCATCCAAGGCTCCATTGTATGATCCTGTCTTAAGAAAGACATACTACAAATATTGGGGTCTGGGGGAATATAGATGGCTTAAGAAATCCTTTTTCCTCCAAGATAGTGTCTTACTATGTAGACCTGTCCTGGAACACACTATTTAAACCAGGCTAGCCTAGAACTCAGAGAGATCCACTTGCCTCTTTTCCCAAGTTCTGGGATTAAAGGCATTTTCCACTCTGCTTTGAATTAAACAATGTATAAATCTAGTACTGACAACAGTTGGCATGTATGTCGTATCTACCTGCCTGTTCTAGGGATTAAGCTTGGTCAGTGAAGAAAGTGGGCCCCGACAGTTGGTTGCTCATTCTTGAAATCCCCTAACTAGGGAGGTGAAGGTAATGCATGAGTTTATGTCTAACCTTGGCTACATGGTAACATACAAGCTAACTTGGGCTATACAGAGTGGAACCCTGCCTCTAAGAACAAACAGAAAGAATTATTGAAAGAAAGATGATGAGACTCAGAGGCCTATGAAGTACCTGGTGGATATCTCCAAAGCCCTTCTTGATGGGCTTATTTTAGTGAGAACTTCAGAAGATGAAGAGATTGTGAAGCTCCAAGAATATTGGCCAAGTCCTCATTCATCATACAGGGTAACATATTATATCTCTTTATAAAGGGCAATGACATCATTAAGGCTCTGTACCCTTGATCTTACAAAGACTTCAACTCCAAATTGGCAGCCTATCA
Organism: Mastomys natalensis; assembly: GCA_021653895.1. Lineage (NCBI taxonomy): Eukaryota > Metazoa > Chordata > Mammalia > Rodentia > Muridae > Mastomys > Mastomys natalensis. The sequence goes on from JAJTUV010000268.1 coordinate 334,667, forward strand.
GGAGGTCTATGTAACCCCATACATTTTCAGAAGGGGCTCATGTACATTCAGTAGAGTCTACCTACCAGATACATGTAACAAAAAAATCACAGCCATAGGATCTTAAGAACATCCACTCTCTCCGCTCCTCCTGTCATACATTCTACACAACATCAAAATGTCAATGTGAAATTAAATAAAATAAATTAGGCTTTCTAATGATAATTCATTATGGAAAAGCCCACATAATCACCTGTTCATATCAACTTCTGTCAAAGTATAACAGGGCAATAAAGGAGGCTTGCACATAGGAACCTTCAGCCATGAAGCTGCATGGCGCCCTCTTCATCTTGGGAGCGCCTTCTTTTCAAGTTCTCACGCTACAATGCACTATGGACTCTGACTGCTGGCTATGTATGATTCCAACGCCTCCTTTCCCACCCCCAGTAGAATCTGACTTCCTAGCTTTCCCTCTCAGAGAGCTTGCCTAGTGGTGTTCACCTGGGTTATCTAGCTTTCCTTTAGTAACACAGTGATCTCAGGAGAAAGCTAAAGGTGTCTCTGGAGGCTACACTTTTTAAATCTTTCAGGGTGCTTCAGTATTACTACATGGAGATAGTAGGGGACCCCCCCCAGGTTGTAGGCATGTGAAGACCTTGGTTAATTATCACAGAAATGAAACCTACTACCTGGGATCCAATATAAGACAATGGCTGTTTATTATATTCTCTCTCTCTCTCTCTCTCTCTCTCTCTCTCTCTCTGTGTGTGTGTGTGTGTGTGTATGTGTGTGTGTGTGTGTGTGTGTGGTTTCCAGGCACTTAACATGTAAGGACAATTCCATTCTCCATCTCCATGTGGATAACATAGATTTCTGAATGTTAAAACATCCTGTGTTAGAGGATGTGTCTGTCTCTCACTCTGTTGCCTGTCTTTGGAACCTTTTCCTCCTGGGTTGCTTGTCTAGGAGAGGATGTGCCTAGTCTTATTGCAAGGTGATATGCCATGGCTGGTTGATATCCATGAGAGGCCTGCCCCTTTTCTGAAGTGAAAGGGAGGAGGAGTGTGGGTGGAGAGGGGAGGTGAGGGAAGGGGTTGGGCAAAGAGGACAGAGAGAAAACTGCTGTCAAGATGTAAAACTAATTAATTAATAATTTCTTGCATTCATGGAAGAAACTCATTTGGTGTATAGTATGCCACTTCAGACACCATCACACTTACTATCAGGTTTCTGAAAAGCAGATATAAACAGAGTCGAATGAAAGAAGACTGTGCCAAAAACAAACAAACAAAAAAACCCAAAAAACAAAAAGAAAAAGAAAAAAAAACCACATGACCCATCATGTACCAAGAAAAGCAGTGACTGTACACTTCAGAAACCATACGAACAAAAACATCATACCCACACCTAAGAGCATTGCTTTCACGTTGTGTCTGTTTCCTCTGTGAATGTCAATTGCCTGGTCTGGTTCTGGCATTAGGGTGACACTGAGCTCATATAGTCACCTGTGACAAGTTCCCATCTTTGTGATAAGGTTTATGGTTTACATTGTACTGAAGGTTGCGATTTCTTTCCGAAGCATCAATCAGAATCAAAAGGAAGATTTTTGTACTTGGAATTTTGTTTTGTCACCACAAAACAATTCCTTAATTATTGCATAGGATTACATACATCTGCTTCTTTTGTTGCTATGTTTTGATTTGTTAAGAGCACCTTATCAGATTTCACCTATTCAGTCATCTATGGGCATCATGATGTTAAGTCTCCAATGTTATTTCCATGTATGCCATCTTTTAAATGATAAAGCTCACTACATCGGTGATATTGATAACTGCAAGTTTTGTTTTTTTCCTTAAATAGACTGGAAAATGTGTTCAATTTATTTACCTGTTTGAAGAAATGACAACCATTCATTTTATATAATTCATTAATGTACATTTGTCTATGCTTGTGTATAGTCAAGTGGGCAATGTGTGTATGGCACGTGCCTGTGTGTGTGTGTGTGTGTGTGTTGTGTGTGTGTGTGAGTGCATGTGCCATATCTGTGTGTATACCCTCCATGGAACATGTAGAAGTTAAATTTCAGGAGTCTGATGTCACCTTTCACTACATGGCTCCAAGTTTCAAACTCAGGTCCTCTGACTTGGTTGCAAGCCCCAGCTGAAACATCTCTATAGCCTAACATTCATACTTGTTTACAGTTTACCTTTAGCCTGGTTTATTTTCTCTTGTATTTATAATTTTAATTGTTACATAAGCCTTGCTTTGAACTTGTTCCTTTTTACAGCTTTCTTTCTGTCCATCACGGCTGATATGGGATGTGGGCTTTTTAATCGGTTATATAATGATCTACATTGTAAATTACTTTTATATCCCACGTCAAGCCCATGACACAAATTTTGGTATGCCTGCCTCCAGCATTATTCGTTGGAAACATTTAACATGTTCCTTGTAATTTCTTAATTTGTCTCCTTGATTCCTTACAAAAACAGTGTTTCGTTTTAACCTTCACAGCACTGGAAACTTTTATCCTTTCTCATGGATTCCCAGTACTCTATTCGGAATACATACAATGTTTAACTATTATCCTTTTAAGTTAATAGTGACTTACATTGTGGCTAAATGTAACTCTGGATATACTTTCTGGAGCTCTTAGAATCAGTGTGAAGCCACTTCTTCTGGAATAAACTTTGAACCACGTGCACATAAGTTCTGTTGACTGAAATGACCATTCATCTTCAGTATTCTTACTGATCTCTGTCAACTCATCAACTGCCATGAGAAGAAAGTCAAATATATATGTCAATGTCTTTGAGGAATTACCATGTTCTCTTCCTTCCAGTTTTAAGTGAATGCAGTAAATTGAGGAACTCTGTTTTTCCCTTGGACTGATCTTTCTATCATAAGGAATAACTCACGTGTCAGAGAAGACTTGCCATGGTCTCTACTTCCTCGGATGTTACTATGGTCATTCTAACTTACTGAATATTTAGTTCTTATGCAGTGTTTACTTTTCTGTCCTTCTATTTGTTTGGTGTTTGTTTAATTAGCCTTCTGTGTACACACACACACACACACAACACACACACACACACACACACACAAGTGCATGCACAAAGAAACCAGAAGAGGGTTTCTGATTCCCTGAAGCCAGAGTTACCCGTGCTTGTGAGCCACCTGGAAAGAGTGTTAGAAATAAAACTAACCATGGGGTCCTCTGCAAGAGCAGCAAGTGCTCTTAATTACAGAACCAACCCTCCAGGCTTGGCTTATGATTTTGTTTTAACTCACATCTGTTTGTCACTTCCATTTACCTCCCCCCCTTTATATCTTGAAGTTTTACTCAGTCTAAACACCTCTACTTTTTAAAAAACCCTTGGACTTAATAACATTGGCTCCACAGTGTGTATGACTCAAGTGATTATTTTCCTGTTAGTCTTTGGTCCGTTACTTTTGCTCCACCTGCCATTGTGTGCAACAACTGTGCGTTTCATTATTTCCTGAGGTCTCCATGATTAGTCTGGCTGAGAACTCTAACACCCTTTCCAAATTCCTTTCAACAGTTACTTATCACTTAAAGAAAAGAAATACTCTAGAAAATTATACTCTGTATTTAAATGTCTATCCCTTTCAGCTCTCTTTGCTCCATATTTTAAATACAAATTTCCAGTTGGTTGCACGTTCTTTGTTAAATAAGATAGTTGCACAGTCCTTGCAGTCCATAAAGACTAATGAACAATTTGTTCAATTGTTCAAAACAATTTTGTTTCCAAGAGGTATTTATTTCACATTTATCTCATGAGAATTGAGTTTAGGTTACCAATTTAGAAGATGATCCGTTGCCACGGTTTGGGAAATCTTTTCTTTCTCTCATTCTGTAGATCTCTTTAAGTTGGTATTTGGAGGCTCTCAATGTACATAGGTTCTTACCCTATGTACAGTGCTTTGTCCTGAGGACATTCCTCAGAACTCTGACTTAGCTCCTGTAGCCTGGGAACCCAACTTAGATTTTCCAACTGTTAGAGCACAAGAGTTGGTATTCAAACACACAGCAAACTACAAACACGTACTGAGCGACCACAGACAACCACAAGCATGAGCATGTTTGTGTGTAGGAGTGACATCTACCCAGGGGTTTGCAATTCTTACAATCCAGGCATTGCAGCAACAACTATTTGCATTGGCTTTGAGAAGTTAAAAAGAGATAGGTTGTAGTTTCAATAGAGCCTGTAACAGAGTTCATTTTGAATAGTCCAGAATTTGAAGTCATTGCCCTTACCTCAAACTAAATCGTCTCAACATTTCCATTATCTATTTAGTCTCATATAATACAATGTGTTAGCATTCTGTTAAACTCCACCTCCACAGTTACCTGGCAACAGCTAGGTATGCTCTTCCCCGAAGCTACTTGGCAGCGGCCAGGTAGCCCTGCCCACTATTATAAGAGGGGCTGTCTGGCCCTCCTCTCTCTCTTGCTCTCTTGCTCTCTTGCTTCTGTGGGCCTGCAGGTTCCTGTCTTCCCTTCCCTTTCCCTCTCCCCTCCCCCCTCCACGTGGTCATGGCCGGCCACCTCTCTCTCTCCCCTCTGCCCTAAATAAACTTCTCCTCCTGGAACCCTCTGCCTCCGTTTTTCTTTTTTTAAATAACAACAATGGTGCTGAAACCCGGGAAAAACGAAAAAAAAACGAAGACTTCGGGGACCTAAAGACCTGTGCACTCGCCGGCTCGGGCTGCCGTGACCATGTGAGACCGGTGAGCACGTGAGACCGATGCCATGTGGCCTGCCTCAACTGCAACTCCACCGCCGCTGCTCCCACTGCTACCAGCCATCACCGGGCGAGCAGCGGCTTCTCAGCCACAACCATAGCAGTTCCGTTCCTGCCGCTACAAAACACCACCTGCACCACTGGCCGTTCCTGCTGCTGCTGACTTCGTGAACCTCCACTGCTGCTGCAAACTTCCACCACGTGAGCTTTGCCCCTAACACAATGCTCAACCACCGGCTGCCGCGTGGGCTGGGTATCCCAGACAGAGACCCTGCCTGTTCTGTTCCCCCATTCCCCACTGGTCCCCAAGAAAGATCTCTTGAGCTCAGAGCTAACCCTGTAACCCTGTTCCCTCTAAGTCGGCTCCCTGTAGGCGAGACACTTCCCCTCCTCTTGAACCTCCAGGCCAGGCCTGGACTGACTGTTCTGTCTGCATCAGGAGCACCGCCTTCAGTTCTCCACTGTTAATCCACACTGTGTGTCTCTCCCAATGGGTTAGCCATTCGCGAATTCTCCCCTTCCTCCCTGTCATCTGCGTCTGTCTGAGCTTTGTTCTCTTGGTTAGCCAGAAGCAGCAGTTAGTCCTAGACTGCTGTCTCCTCCCCCCCCCTTCGCCTCCTCTGCAGCCGGTCCGCCGGCTGCCTGGTGGGTCTTAGCTCTGCTCTAGATCTACTGGGGAACCTCTCTCCCTCTCTGCCTGGGACCTATAAAGTGAGTGTTGGCGGTGCCTTCCGCCACAAAAAACCATTAACTTAAAAGTTGCTGTGATTATGGGACATGCTTGCTTTTTTCTTATTCACCGCAGCTGCCTGCCGATGGCAGGAAGTCCCGCCCTTTCGCCGCTGTGGCCTGCAGACCTGATTAGCAGCACCCGCCAAAGTTACTGCTATTAAATTCTATTCAGTTACTTAAGACCAATCTTATGGCTCTCAATTTTGTCAAAAGTCTGTTAATACTAACTTAGTTTATAGCTGACAGAATTCCCAAAGCCTCTAGCAGTTGACCCCAGATGGTTTCAGAAGACTTATAGAAACCATGGGAACTAGTTGGCTAGTGGACTCTGTCATTTTTTAAAATAATATAACTGGTAGATTGTTGTTTACTCTTTTTCAGACTTCTGACTACATTGACAGCTAAACTTTCACAGATGTAATCTATTACCTCATTATCTAAACTCAGTTGCCACCAATTAAACGCTTTATATTTCCTCTGCTTGCTATTCCACTGTCCTAAATTACCTAAGTTCTTATGAACTTGCCTGACTGTTTTATTAAACATTCCACTATACGATCCAACAAAGGTTCATCTTAAAGACTGCTTGTGTTGTTAACTCATGCTATTATCTCTTTTATAAACTTATAAGCTACAGGAAACCCACTGAAATCTACCTCTCACGGACCAAATAGATGCCATCCAGGTAAGTACATCTGCCTAAAATTCCCACTTACTATCACAAAGGGTGGGATCCCTCTGGGTTTCAAATGTACATCTTAAGAAAAAAATTTTCTTTTTTACTAAGTGTACTTAATCTTATTCCCTACATCTTGTCAAGTCCAGGTACATCCAGGACAGTGCCAGAGAAGCAACTTCCAGATGCTCCATCTCCTGCCACACACACAGCTGCTTCCACTGGACCTGTTCTTTCTGGCCTATCTGGATGGCTCCACAGACCCTGGACAGCACAAACATCACCCCAGGTTCCCCTTAAAGACACGTTGCCCCCAGTGCCATCAGGAAGTAGCCAGATATCACGATGACCCTATTCCTGCTGCACCGTCACCTCTTTCTCCCCTTTTTTTCCTTTCTTTTTATAATAAGAAGAAGGAAGGTATGTTAGCATTCTGTTAAACTCCATCTCCAGAGTTACCTGGCAACAGCTAGGTATGCTCCTCCCCAAAGCTACTTGGCAACGGCCAGGTAGCCCTGCCCACTATTGTAAGAGGGGTTGTCTGGCCCCTCCTCTCTCTCTTGCTCTCTTGCTCTCTTGCTCCTGTGACCTGTGGGCCTGCAGGTTCCCCTCTCCCCTTCCCTCCCCCCTCCATGTGGTCATGGCCGGCCACCTCTCTCTGCTCTCCCCTCTGCCCTAAATAAACTTCTCCTCCTGGAACCCTCTGCCGCCGTTTTCTTTTTTTAAATAACACAATGTATATAGTCTGATACAATTTCATATTATGATTGTAGTCGATGACATGACTCTATAGCCTAGGGCACGTCTTATAAAAGAACTGATATTTATTTGAGAACATATTATGAGAATATTCTAATTTTTTATGTTATTTTAAATAATTGAGATGTCCATAAAATCAATTCATTTCATTGTACTTAATAAAATATTCAAGAATATTGAACTTGAATCAGTTTTTTCATTTATTTTTAGTTATTTGTACAAAGGTTAGCTTCAATGTATATGTATAATTTTGATGATTCTGTACACACTAATTAAGAACATACATATATAAATTTCTATTTTAATATAATGAACAAAATCAGCTTCATAATTAATCTAGGAGTAAAACATTATTTCATTAATTGTACTCATCGACATCATTACTTTTGTTCACTCTTATTCCAAAAAATCATAATTATTTATTAATCATATTAACACTACAGTATCCTAACTACCATATTAATTATAATGAATTGTCATTACTTTTGTGGTACTTAAAGTGTTTCTCAAAAGAATAAAGGAACTAAAGTCTGAGAAATTAGTTAGGAGACAGCTCAATTAATCAGAAAGCAGAGTGTAGGAGCAATGAAGAATTAATCAAATCCAGATAAGTGAGTGTGTCCTGGTTTATAAAAAAAAAAAAAAAAAAAATGTGAGTTTCACAGGCTGTCTTTCTATTCAGTCATGAGCAATTGAATGAGCCATTGTAAAAGGAAAAGGCCTGTGCTTTGTCACATAGTTTCAGTAAGTCAAAACTACCTATGTATCTTATTAACGAAGGTCATAAAATTTGTGCACATGAAAGATAAAAATATGTTACTCAATTCATAATTTATTGGAGATAAACAAAGATGCCAATCAAGACCTCACAGTCCCTGACTCATAGTTCAAACTAGTTTTTCATACTTTTATTTTATTTAACAGAATATTTTTATTGAGATTTTTGAGAATTTCATACATGAATGCTCTCCCCAATCTTCTCTGTAACTCTTCCCAAATCCTTCTTCTCTTCCAATACTTTCCAACCTCTTGTCCTCGTTTTCAATGGCCCACTGATTCCAGTTTGTTCTGTCCATACTGTACAGGTATGGTGCCATCCAGTAGACCATGATCTACTCTCTAGGGGTCATCTTTTTAAAGGAAACATCTTTTTTTTGCTGACTTTTTATATATAAATTTTAAGATAAGACACTAAAACAATAAAATTTAAATTTTAAAGACAAGTTAGCTCATAAATAAAATGCTGAGTGGCTCTAACATTCAAGACACTCTTGTTATCCATGAGATAAAACTTTACGTAATTAGGCTTCAGCGCTCAATGTTAGGTAAACCTTGAAATGAAAAGCTGAATCTTCTTAGGAGCTGGAGGTTATCCCATTTTTAACCAGAAAGGAAGTTAAGATGGATTTAGATCAGAGAACACTGAATGGTGAATTTATTTGTAAACAACCAAAGCTAAAGGTGTTTAGAAAATGTATTTTTCAAAGTACTTTTTTTTTTTATTATTTACTAAAGGAGACAATAAATGATCAATGCCATATACTAAAGGAACTGCTTAATAGATAATTCTGAATCTAGGGCAAAGCGTCTTCCATAATTTATATCACAGTGAGATGAAAGGAGAAGATTTTATGGGAATTTGGGGGCTGAACGGAAGTCAAAGCAGGGATATGGTTTATACATGTTTGTGTCTCCTTTTTGTTTATGTTGACTTGGTTATTGAGGTGGGAGTTTTATAATCTTTCCTGACTTGGTCTGCACCTAGCTAGCTCATATGTCCCTCTAATTTATAGTGAGACCAGAGGCTGATGTCACCATGTCTTGCCACCTACCCAAGAGCTGCTTGGAAGACCTCAAGTTTCTCTACATCATACGTAAGTCTTTCAACTTTAACTTAAAAGATATTTTAAGTTTATGTTCAGATTATGAGAACATTTGAGTACATTCCATTACAACGTACATAGGCGATCTTCAGAAAGGGGTCTTTCATATCATCACTGCCAATCAAACAGAAGACGTCAGGGACATGCACAGCAGGCGTCCTTTGTCCATAGCTACTGCTACACTATGTCAAGGTGACAGACATAAGCAAAATAAAGGCAAAATTTAGTACAAGGAACACTTATAGTTATTCACTGTGACAATCTATGTCTGCCTACAGATGGAGGGCACAAGCTGGTTTTATAAATTAACAGATTTAAACAAAGGGTAAAAATGCACTGCCCCTAGGTGGCAATAATACTGACTAAAGGACCTGGGAAGGGGGAGGGGGACATAGTCAATCTCTTTTTAACTTTCAGTTCTGAAATGTTCTAAACATTATAAAAATAAATAAACATCTCCCTTATTCTAGCTCTCAAATGTATAGCCATAACATTTTTTTTTTTCATATTACGTTGGGTACACTTGAAGAAACCAATTTCCATTGATAAAGCCAAGACTCTAAAAATCACCCAGTCTAACGTTAATGGCTTTGCTTTACAAACATGCTGCTCAGGGATGGCTGTGCCGGAACACACCTCTAGCTCCAGTGTGAGTGGTCAAGGTCAATTTAGCAGCATAGTAAATTTTCCTAGACAGAGAGAGAGAGAGTGAGAGACAGAGAGACAGAGACAGATGGAGAGAGACAGAGATGGAGACAGACAGAGAGACAGACAGACAGAGACAGAGAGGGACAGAGACAGAGACAGATGGAGGGAGACAGAGACAGAGAGATGGAGACAGAGAGACAGAGATAGATAGAGACAGAGAGAGACACAGACAGAGACAGAGAGAGACAGAGACAGAGACAGATGGAGAGAGACAGAGAGACAGAGAGAGAAACAGAGAGAGACAGAGACAGGTAGAGAGAGACAGAGACAGACAAAGACAGACAGACAAACAAAGAAAGAGAGAGACAGAGACTTAGACCCTGTGAGAACAGACTCCAGTCCACCAATCCATGCACAGATACACATATATACACATAATTAAAAATAAATTTTTAAAAGGACAGTTCTAGATGGACGCTAATTATTAACAAGGATGACAGTTATGTTGGACATACATAAGGAAATACACTCCTTTGAAAGAATCTTATGTAAATTTTATTTGGCTATTCATTTCAGAAATTTGCTAAATGCCTCATTAAGATTCTAAAGATAAGTGATAAACAATCGCCAAAGCATTTTCAACTGAGAAACTGTAGAAAGCACAGAATATTTATCTCTCTATTGTTTTAGCTTGTACAAGGCCTTGGATTGTTTCTAGTGAGTGGGAAATGAATATACAAAGCATTCATTTCCAATGACTCATTCAAGTTCAGACATTTACATAAAATAGAAAACCTGGAGAAGGTGACAAGATGCCCCTTGAGAAATTTGGCCCTGTCTGAAAGGAAAGACCTTTCACCAAGAAACAAGAACCCAAGAAGATCCTATGGTATCTTCACAGGCATAGTGAATGAATAAACAGGGATGGTTTCAGAAAACAGGACAGAAAGAAACACAAATTTCTCAGGGGAACATGCAGATTTCAAGACCATGAGCACAGTCTTCATTGCTGCAATGCTGACTTCTCTGGCTTAAATACCTAGTTAGAAACAGGCAGGTTCACTTCCTGTGAGGGTTGGGTTCTGCCAGACAAATGAGATGAGTGAAGTGAATTAAGCTTATGTCTTAACAAAGCAGAGGCTGGAGAGGTGAATTAGTAGTTATGAGCAGTGGGTGTTTTCCCAAAGGACCTGGGTTCAATTCCCAGCACCTACGTGTCATCTCATAACTGTCTATAACTCCAGTTCCAGGGGATGTGGTACCCTCATGCCCATGCACATAAAAAAAATAGTTTTCTTTTTTTAAAATAGCCAAAGAATTTGGAGATAGGCTGATAGTCATGACCAAATGAAATGCTGTGGTTTTGTAGCAAGGAGAAATTTGTTATTTGTGAGTAGAAGTGGGAGAGGCCTGATACAGGAATAAAACAGATCTAAAGAGATGCGGAGGAGAACCACTGCTAAGACTTCCATAGCTTCGGTCTCTTTGCTCTGAAGAACCATTTCCTCTTTGCTGGGCACAGCCCGGTGAGCATTATCTCAATTTAGTGACAAGCACAATCTATCAGCCTTTTGTCATCACTTTTGCCATTAAAGAAAACAGCCCATAAAATATTTCTAGTCATGGTAATGGGAACATTGGGCATTTATTTTTAGATTTTTAGCAATGTACTCTTGAAATGATACCTTAAGCAGGTGTATCTGAAAGAATGGCCATAGCAGGACACTCATGGTGTTGAGAGCAGAATCTCTAATGCACCACACATAATCTTCAAGGTGGCATTCTTAGCCTAGAATCAGAATCATTAGCAGCAGGTCAGAGTGGGGACCTATAAATACTTTATAGGAGGTTTTGTAGAACTGAGTGTTTTTGCAAACATTCGGAAAAGATACGAAAATAAATAATTCTGAAAAGGTTCCTATATCCCTAAATATTTAAAACCTTGCTATTTCTGCTGCTTCTCATCATGTAGCTGCATTCACTCCCGATACTCATTTCAAAGGAGAGAGTGTTGATCTTTTGCTCATGACTGTTTTTTCCCCACCAAAGGTTTTTCAAATGCTTTAAAAATGAAGCCTTCATTTGGTTTTAATGAGTTTTGTTTTCACCCTGTCAGGAGGTATTAGCGACGAATCTGGTTCAAGAGAACGTTTTCATTCTGTGTCCTATTTTCTGACCTCTGTCACTTCAAACCTTTCATTATGTTTGCAGTGCACAAAGTGGCATCTTCACATTGAGATGTGTTGTTTATATAAAGCATTCTTAAACTAAAAAAAAAAAAAAAAAAAAAGAAAAGAAAAGAAAGAAAGAAAAGAAAGTTCCAGAAGCAGCTAACTTCCCAGCAATATATGGAACATCTCTCCCACCCCACACCCCTCGCCCCATTGCCAATCAGCTTGGAGTCTAAACCTCACTTCTTCCTTATCTAGATAGCCTATAAAAGTCCATCCCTGGAGGGTGTCTAAAGGGAGGACATGGGTGGGAACATAGGAAAGACATACAATCAAAATAGATACTTCCATCTTTCCCCTGACATGGAGCTGCAGATGAGTACCACAGATACTCTTGAGAAAGTGCTGGAAGAGTCACATTAGAATTCCTTATATACCTTGATGACATTATTGAAGTCTGTTTATAAATAAAATGTACTTGGTGAATAAAAGAGTCTGAGTCTACAGCAACCCATGGCTAGAGATGATGTCAGTTTGTTGAGTGTCCATTTTTTCAGATATTTTATTTGTTGCACCAAAATTGGATCTATTTAAAACATAGTAATATCAATTTATTTAAAGAAGAGGAGGAAATGTAAATATGTTTACAGGGATAAATTAATATGAGACAGAGGTGGGAAAGGACATTCAAATTTCAGATAAAATTTTAACATGGATGCTATAAAATATGTAAAGTAAAATATGAAAATATTTTATTACAATCCAGTTATGGGCAATGTCAATGGATAGCCATTGTTTAACCATTAGCAAGGATAAAGGAAAGGTGGATGGATATATGTGGTCTGAAAGCTCTATGAACTGGGCTCACTGCATGATAGACATATGAACAGAGCTGTAGAACATGTCTCCCGATGCTACAGACATTTGTAATAAGAGAAGTGACAAATTGAAAAGCCATAAAACACCTGGCTAGTCGGCTCCTGTGAAGACACCTTATCCTGAACCTTCCTAGAACAGCTGCTAAGAACCCTCCCCCACAATCCTATGCCCCAGAACTGCAACTGAGAGCCTGGAACACTCTGGATTCATCATCCACCCAAACCCTGCTCCTACAGAATACCACTCCCCTTCTGCCCCTTGCTTGGTCCTTTTGGCTGGGACAGACACCTAGTAGTTCTGCTCCTGTGAAGACACCATATCCTGAACCATCTAAGAGCAGCTGAGGAATCACTGCACTCAGAGCAGCAGAGCAACCATGGCACTCAGAGCAGTAGGATTTCAGGATCCCAGAGGAAGCCTGAGTTCCAGGAACTCTTCCAGCCAGGAGCTCAGGATTACAGAATCACAGGATCACAGAGACATCTGGACTCTGAGGAATTCTGACACAAGCAAGATAACTGGAAAGACAGTCTCTAATCAGAGACAGTGAGTGCAGGTAGCACTAGAGTTAACTGGATGGTGAAAGGCAAGTGTAAGAATATAAGCAACAGAAGCCAAAGTTACCTGGCATCATCAGAACCCAGTTCTCCCACCATAACAAGTCCTGGATACCCTATCACACTGGAAAAGCAAAATTCAGATTTAAAATAACCTCTAATGATGATGATAGAGGACTTTAAGAAGGACATAAACAACTCCCTTAAAGAAATACAGGTGAACACAGGTAAACAGGTAGAAGCCTTTAAAGAGGGAACACAAAAATCCCTAAAAGATTTTCAAGAAAACACAATCAAACAGGTGTAGGAATTAAACAAAACCATCCAGGATCTAAAATGGAAGTAGAAACAGTAAAGAAATCTCAAAGTGAACTACCCTGGAGATAGAAAACCTAGGAAAGAAATCAGGAGTCAGAGATGCAAGCATCACCAACAGAATACAAGAGATAGAAGAGAGAATCTCATGTGCAGAAGATACCATGAAAAACATTGACACAACTGTCAAAGAAAACACAAAATGCGAAAAACCTCCTAATCCAGAACATTCAGGAAATCCAGGACACAATGAGAAGAACAAACCTAAGGATAATAGGTATAGATGAGAGTGTGATTCCCAATTTAAAGGGTCAGTTCTTCAACAAAATTATAGAGGAAAACTTTCCTAACATAAAGAGAGATGCCCATGAATACAAGAAGCCTACAGAGCTCCAAATAGACTAAACCAGAAAAGGAATTCCTTCCATCACATAATAATCAGAACATCAAGTGCACAAAACAAAGAAAAAATACTAAGAGCAGTAAAGGAAAAAGGTCAAGTAACATATAAAGGCAGACCTATAAGAATTACACCAGACTTCTCACTAGAGACTATAAAAGCCAGAAGATCCTGGAATGATATCACACAGACCCTAAGAGAACACAAATGCCAGCGCAGACTGCTATACCCAGCAAAACTCCCACTCACTATAGATGGAGAAACCAAGATATTCCATGACAAAACCAAATTAACACAATATCTTCCCACAAATCCAGCCCTACAAAGGATAATAGATGGAAAACTCCAACACAAGGAGAGAAACTACAACATAGAAAAAGCAAGAAAGTAATCTTCCAACAAACCCAAAAGAAGATAGCTACACGAACATAATTATACCTCTAATAACTAAAATAACAGGAAGAAACAATCACTTTTCCTTAATATCTCTTAACATCAATGGACTCAATTCCCCAATAAAAAGACATAGTTATAAACCAAATGGATTTAATGGATATCTATAGAACATTTCATCCTAAAACAAAAGAATATACCTTTTTCTCAGCAGCTCATGGTACCTTCTCCAAAATAGACCATACAATTGGTCACAAAGCAGGCCTCAACAGATACAAAAAGATTGAAATAATCCCTTGCATCCTATCAGATCACCACAGACTAAGGCTGGTCTTCAATAATAACAAAAACAAAGGAAAGCCCACATACATGTGGAAATTGAACAATGCTCTACTCAATGATGACTTGGTCAAGGAAGAAATAACGAAATTAAAGACTTTAGAATTTAATGAAAACGAAGGCTTGTCATACCAAAACTTATGGGACACAGTGAAAGCAGTGCTAAGGGGAAAACTCACAGTTCTGTCTACAAAAAGAAACTGGAGAGAGCATACACTAGCAACTTGACAACACACCTGAAATCTCTAGAACAAAAAAAGGGAAATACACCCAAGAGGAGTAGACTGCAGGAAATAATCAAAGTCAGGGCTGAAATCAACCGAGTAGAAACAAAAAGAACTATACAAAGTATCAACAAAACCAGGAGCTGGTTCTTTGAAAAAATCAACAAGATAGATAAAACCTTAGCCAGATTAACCAGAGGGCACAGAGACAGTATCCAAATTAATAAAATCAGATCTGAAAAGGGAGACATAACAACAGAAACTGAGGAAATTCAAAAAATCATCAGATCCTACTACAAAGGCCTATACTCAACAAAACTGGAAAATCTGGATGAAATGGACCTAAACCTCAAAAAGACCCAACAACGAAAGAGAACTTCAGACCAATCTCTCTTATGAATATTGATGAAAAATACTCAATAAAATTCTAGCAAACCAATTCCAAGAACACATTAAAACAATCATCCATCATGATCAAGTGGGCTTTATCCCAGGAATGCAGGGATTGTTCAATATTCTGAACAATGCTCTACTCAATGATGACTTTCTCAAGGAAGAAATACAGAAAGAAATTAAAGACTTTTTAGAATTTAATGAAAATGAGGAAACATCATACCAGAACTTGTGGGACTCCATGAAAGCAGTGCTAAGAGGAAAACTCATAGCTCTAAGTGCCCACAAAAAGAAATTGGAGAGAGCACACATTAATAACTTGACAGCACACCTGAAAGCTCTAGAACAAAAAGAAGCAAATACACCCAAGAGGAGTAGGCGTCAGGAAATAATCAAACTCAGGGCTGAAATCAACCGAGTAGAAACAGAAAGAACTATACAAAATATCAACAAAACCAGGAGTTGGTTCTTTGAGAAAATCAACAAGATAGATAAACCCTTAGCCAGATTAACCAGAGGGCACAGAGACAGTATCCAAATTAATAAAATTAGAACTGAAAAGGGAGAGATAACAACAGAAAATGAGGAAATTCAAAAAATCATCAGATCCTACTACAAAGGCCTATACTCAGCAAAACTGGAAAATCTGGCTGAAATGGACAATTTTCTAGACAGATACCAAGTACCAAGGTTAAATCAGGAGCAGATAAACCATCTAAAGAGTTCCATAACCCCTAAAGAAATAGCAGCATTCATTAAAAGTCTCACAACCAAAAAAAGCCCAGGATCAGATGGTTTTAGTGCAGAATTCTATCAGACCTTCAAGGAAGACCTAATGCCAATTCTCTTCAAACTATTCCACAAAATAGAAACAGAAGGAACACTACCTAATTTGTTCTATGAAGTCACAAACATGCTCATACCTAAACCTCACAAAGACTCAACAAAGAAAGAGAACTTAAGACCAATTTCCCTTATGAATATTGATGTAAAAATACTCAATAAAATTCTCACAAACCGAATCCAAGAACACATCAAAACAATCATCCATCATGATCAAGTGGGCTTTATCTCAGGAATGCAGGGATGGTTCAATACTTAGAAATCCATCAATGTAATCCACTATATAAACAAACTCAAAGAAAAAAAAACCCCACATGATCATCTCACTAGATGCTGAGAAAACATTTGACAAAATTCAACATCCCTTCATGGTAAAAGACTTGGAAAGATCAGGAATTCAAGGCCCATACCTAAACATAGTAAAAGCAATATACAGCAAATCAGTAGCCAACATCAAACTAAATGGAGAGAAACTTGAAGCAATCCCACTAAAATCAGGGACTAGACAAGGCTGCCCACTCTCTCACTACCTATTCAATATAGTCCTGGAAGTCCTAGCCAGAGCAATTAGACAACAAAAAGAAGTCAAAGGAATACAAATAGGAAAGGAAGAAGTCAAAATATCACTATTTGCAGATGATATGATAGTACACTTAAGTGACCCCAAAAACTCTACCAGAGAACTCCTAAGCCTGATAGACAACTTCAGCAAGGTGGCAGGTTATAAAACCAACTCGAACAAATCAGTGGCCTTCCTCTACTTGAAATATAAACAGGCTGAGAAAGAAATTAGGGAAATGACACCACTCGGGGTGAACCTAACCAAGCAGGTGAAAGAACTGTATGACAAGAACTTCAAGTCTCTGAAGAAAGAAATTGAAGAAAATCTCAGAAGACGGAAAGATCTCCCATGCTCATGGATCGGCAGGATTAATATAGTAAAAAATGGGTATCTTGCTGAAAACAATCTACATATTCAATGCAATCCCCATTAAAATCCCAACTCAGTTCTTCACAGAGTTAGAAAGAGAAATTCTCAAATTCATTTGGAATAACAAAAACCAGGATAGCAAAAACTATTCTCAGCAATAAAAGAACTTCTGGAGGAATCACCATCCCTGACCTCAAGCTGTACTACAGAGCAATCATGATAAAAACTGCATGGTATTGGTACAGAGACAGGCAGGAAAAATCAATGGAATAGAATTGAAGACCCAGAAATGAACCCACACACCTATGGTCACTTGATCTTTGACAAAGGAGCTAAAACTGTCAAGTGGAAAAAGGACAGCATTTTCAACAAATGGTGTTGGTTCAACTGGAGGACAACATGCAGAAGAATGCAAATGGATCCATTCTTATCTCCTTGTAAAAAGCTGAGGTCCAAGTGGATAAAGGATCTTCACATAAAACCAGATACACTGAAACTAATAGAAGAGAAGGTGGGGAAGAACCTCAAATACTTGGACAAAGTGGAAAAGTTCCTGAACAGAATACCAATGGCTTATGCTCTAAGATCAAGAATTGACAAATGGGACCTCATAAAATTGCAAAGTTTCTGTAAGGCAAAGGACACTGTCAATAGGACAAAATGGCAACCAACAGATTGGGAAAAGATCTTTACCAATCCCACATCTGATAGAGGGCTGATATCCAATATATACAAAGAACTCAAGAAATTAAACTCTAGACAACCAAATAACCCTATTTAAAAATGGGGTACAGAGCTAAACAAAGAATTCTCAACTGAGGAAACATGAATGACCGAGAAGCACCTAAAGAAATGTTCAGAATCCTTAATCATTAGGGAAACGCAAATCAAAACAACCCTGAGATTCCACCTCACACCAGTCAGAATGGCTAAGATCAAAAACTCAGGTGATAGTAGATGCTGGTGAGGATTGGATAAAGAGGAACACTCCTCCATTGTTGGTGAGATTGCAAGATGGTGCAACCACTCTGGAAATCAGTCTGGAAGTTCCTCAGAAAATTGGACATAGCATTACCTAAGGACCCAGCTATTCCACTCCTGAGCATATGCCCAGAAGATGCTCCAACATATAACAAGGGCATATGCTCCACTATGTTCATAACAGCCTTATTTATAATAGCCAGAAGCTAGAAAGAACCCAGATGTCCTTCAACAGAGGAATGGATCCAAAAATGTGATACATTTACACAATGGAGTATTATTCAGCTATTAAAAACAATGAATTTGAGAAATTCTTAGTTAAGTGGATGGAACTAGAAAATATCATCCTGAGTGAGGTAACCCAATCACAAAAGAAAACACATGGTATTTATTCACTGATAATTGGATATTAGCTCAGAAGCTTGAAATAACCAAGATTCAACTCACAGACCACACAAAGCTCATGAAGAAGGAAGACCAACTGTGGGTGCTTCGGTCCTTCTTAGAAGGAGTAACAAAATACTCAAGGGAGCAAATATGGAGACAAAGTGTGGGACAGAAACTGAAGGAGGGGCCGTCTGGAGACCATTCCTCCTGGGTATCCATCCCATGTGCAGTCGCCAAAGGTAGACGCTGATATGGATGTCAGGAAGTGCATGCTGACAGGAGACTGATATAGCTGTCTCCTTAGAAGCCTGCCAGAGTCTGACATATTCAGATGTGGATGCTCACAGCTAACCATTGAATTGATCAAGGCGTTCCTAATGGTGGAGTTAGAGAGAAGGAGCTGAAGAAGCTGAAAATGTTTGCAGCCCCATGAGGAAAGCAGCAATACCAACCAACCAGAGTTCCCAGGGTCTAAACCACCAGCCTGAGAGCACATAGGGATGGACCCATGGCTCCTGTAGATGTAGTGGAGGATGGCTTTGTCATGCATAGGTGAGAGAAGAGATCCTTGGTCCCATGAAAGCTGGATGCAGAGTGTGTGAGAATTTGAGGATGGGTAGGTGTCAGTGGGGGGTTGGGTGGGGGCACATCCTCATAGAAGCAGGAAGAAGGGAGATGGGATAGGGAGTTCCTGGGGGCAGAGGGGGAATGGAGTAAGCGGATAACATCTGAAATGTAAATAAGATATCCAATAAAAAAAAGAAAAGAAAGAAAAAAGAACCATAGAACCTCATCATTATTTAACGAGTGTCTAGAGAGGTACTAAAAAAGTACATGAGACAGAGAGAAGGACACACACACACACACACACACACACACACATACACAGAAGAGAGAGAAAGGGAGAGAAATAGAGACAGAGATAGAGAGATAGAAACAAAGAGGCAGAGAGAGAGACAGAGACAGACAGACAGAGACAGACAGAGACAGACAGAGACAGACAGAGACAGACAGAGACCTAGGCCGGTGAGAAAACCCAATCCAGTCATCACTTTAAGTTCACATGTTTTTTGCAAGGGCCAAAAAGGCCCAGGGGGGAAGGACAATCTCTGTAGTAAATCTTGTTGGGAACAATTGGATTTCTTAAAGGAAGGACAGACTGTTATCAGGCCAGCCATAAAATAACACAAAGTGAGAAAAAGTCCTGACCATAAAAGAGAATGAATCTACTAAGAGAAAGCACAGAGAGAGATTTCTGGGTATTGGCCTTGGTAAGTTTGTAAAACATCAGATCAACATTTCAAGCTACAAAAATATGCAGTAAACCAATATGAAAGCTTTAAGGAAAATAAGTTTACAAGTAGGGGAACACTTGCCAGTCATCTGATTGGTAAGTATCCAATGTTGAAGACTGGTAAAGACTCATACTGCTTCACTGTGAGAAAGCCAAAGGGTAAACATCCTAAATGTATATTTCTTCAAAGAACATAGAAATCAGGGATATGTAACAAGATGTAGAGTACTAAGCAGGAGAGAATTCCCTGCAATTTTTTTGAATGTATAGAATGGGAAATGGAGAAACTAGAAGCCTGCACTCTCTTGGGACAAGTGTATAGAAACAGCGAGTCCTCTGAAGGAGTCAATGTTGACCAGCCTGTTACTCAACAATCCCTCTGGGGTGCAGAAATTAAGCAAATGCCATTGCTACCTGAGAGGGCA
Organism: Mastomys natalensis; assembly: GCA_021653895.1. Taxonomy (NCBI): domain Eukaryota; kingdom Metazoa; phylum Chordata; class Mammalia; order Rodentia; family Muridae; genus Mastomys; species Mastomys natalensis. Next base: position 354,642 of record JAJTUV010000268.1, read on the forward strand.
TCTTGGCTCTTGTGCTCACTGCAGATTTGTTCCAAATAGCTACAATGTGTAAACAATCTGTGTGGGACTGCATAAGGGTATCCTGGTTCTTGGCTGGGCATGGGCCTAGAACCCCGAGACTCCAAGGGAGAAACGGCAGGAGTTCGGCTACGTCCCCAGAACTCAGGGTCCTGAAAAGCAGTCTAATCTCCATAGACCTACATTGTTCAGTCACGAAGGTCATTACAGCCCCTCCCAAAGTGCACAGGTAGGAGGGTGTAACTACAGGCCTCAGGCCCTAGAGATTTACATACTAATGAAGGTCAGAGGGCGGAGCCAATTAACCATTCCTCCCCAGAACCTCCCCCTTCCTCCCTCCCTATTTAACTCAGGCCTGCCCTGAGTTTTGGGGGGTACATCCAGATCCATCTACCATCCGCCATGACAATAAACCCTCTTGGAACCAAGGACTTCCTTGTATCATTGGGGCCTGCCGGGCCTGCCGCTGCCGAAGCCACCAGCCCCTGGAACCCGGGACCTTTCTCCGGTATGTGACACAGGCTGCCTGGAAGCCTCCAGGCAGCCTCCGCCTCACAGGCCCCGGGCCACTGCCTCGTAGGCCTGGGGCCTGCTGCCTGGGCCTGGAGGCCTGCCTTCGCAAGCCCCGGGCCTGCTGCCGCGTGGGCCCGGGACTCCACCGCTGCGACCCGTTTCCACCTCGCGGGCCCCTGGGCCGCTGCCACCTGGGCCCGGGGCCTGCCGCTGTCCTGCCACGTGGGCCCGGGACTCCACCGCTGCGACCCGTTTCCACCACGCGGGTCCCGGGCTGCTGCCACCTGGGCCCGGGGCTGCTGCGGGCCGCTGCCGTGTGGGCCCGGGACTCCGCTGCCCGCCATTTTTTTCCTACAAATCTGAACAAGAGTTATGTGCTATGCTGACAAAGGATAATTATTTAGCCATTAAAAAAAAAAACAGATTTTTTTAATTTACAAGATTTATTTATCTTGCCCTTTGTTACAATGCAAGTCTGGATTTTGCTAAAGGAAATGGACTACGTATCTAAACAGAGATACAGAGATATTGTAAGCTCTTCCTTCCATGTGGAGTCAATTATTGAAATTTAAATATAGAGCAGAAATGTTAAAATGTCGACAGTGAGGAGGAGCAAAAGAGGAGAGAGAAGGATGAGAGGACCTAGCACGTGTATGTCAATGAGTATATCTGTGTAGATTATGTAAGAAGCTGTGGGCAGAAACACAATCTTGGCATAAGGATCTCATGCAATACAGTGTACTATATGATTCATGCTGTAAAGTAGAATGTAGTTACTGTGGCCATATACTAGGAGGGGTAACTTTGCAACAGGAGCCATATATATTTGCTTCAGTCCAGCAATCTTTTCAGTGTCTACAAACACACTGTAGCTTTGCGCCACGCACCATAAACTGTAACTGATGAAATTAAACGTTAAAGAACCTATGTTGTTTTCAAACTGTCCAATGGCTACTTATATACATTGTTTTAAAATGTTTCTTCTCACCCATGGTTTTGGATTGGGTGGCATCACTCTAACAATTATTAAAATACTAATCAAGGTATTTCCTTTTGTGCTCAAACCACCAGGCAAAGGATTGTCACATAATCATGTGGTTGCAAGTTTTTGATCTGCTGGTTGGTTAGTATGTATTCAACCTGAGGCATAGACCTATTAGTGCAAGAAATTTTGAAATTTAAAGTTGGATATTCACTTCCACTATGAATTGTTACTACTGTGGGGACACATAGCTATGTCTTCATAGGTCTATAATGTCATAAATCCTGATTCATGCTTCATTCTTAGCCCAATACACACACACACACACACACACACACACACACACACACCGCGCGCGCACACACACACACACATACAGAAACCACATACACAAAGACACACATACATGCACACATATCCATGCACACAAATGCATGTATACACATGTGTGCACAAGCACCCATACAATTTAAAAGGCAGAAAGACGATTAGTTTTGAGCTCCTGATATTTCTCTCTCATAAACACTCACATTTTGATGTAGTTCTTCTGCGCAGTATCTGAGTGTCTTCTTAAAAACTCACTTGTGATTTTGAACCCATTTGAATTAAAAGCTTATCTTCTTTCCCGAGTGAAGCCTACAGCAAGTAAAATATCAGGATTCTGTGCCTGCCACTGGATCAAGCAATATACTTACAGTAATTAAATCATTTTTATGAGACATGTCCTACAGAGATTACTAAGGGTCAAACTTATCTTACTACAGATAATAGTTACAGCACCAAGAAAGGATCCGTGATTTTTCTCAGGATCTATCACTGGGACCTTGGCTTTTGGCCTTCTATCTTGAGATATTTCTAATCCTTTTCACTCATTTACAGAATAATGCTCCATCTTCTAACTAGCGTATTATATACCACAACAGTCTTTAATGAATCCCAGGACATATTTTTTTCTACTGCTGGCTCCTTACATGAAAACCAAATTCAGAATCTGTCCAATTATTATGAGGTTCTGCAGGATCTTCTACTAGGAACATATGGGGATATTTTGCTATGCCAAATATCAAAGATACTGATTTTTCTCAGCATCAAAAAATTACCAGTCAGAAAATTTCATCTATTACCTTCCTCTGGTCTTCAGTAATCATTTTGTCACTTAGAGAGGACAGGTCAGTTGACAGAAAGGCATTACTGTCTATGAAGCATGCAAAGATTGGTACCCGAGAAAGGCATGGTGGTCAATAATTTTTTCCAATTGATATATACTCAACTAATGTTGATCACACAGTTACTTTCTCATCTGTCAGGGTGATGTGTGATGATTTAGGTCAGACTGCCTATTGTTAACCATAAGGGGACATCAAGCCATGTGCTTGAATACTTAAAAGACAAAACAAGAAAAGCTTTGTGACATGTCTGGGAGCAACATTTGTTAGGGATTTAGAAGTTATTTAGAGAATGACTTTTCAGTTTCAAAGGGATTTTTTAAAAGGAGGAAAAAATGAAAAGATAATCTTTTTTCAAACATGTGATGTGATGATGTAAAATGGAGATGGAAACTTGACAAGTATGACGGTTGTGTGCAGTGTATATGTGTGTTTGTGTGTGTTTCTACACAGTAAATATATATGTGTGTAGGTCTCATTCATGGCTTATGTCTGAGAAATGTGTATATTACATGTGATATGTACACAAACTAGGCATACGAATCAAGCATATGGGGAAACTAAGTCATGACGAAATTTATCTCAGAGGATTTGGCTCAGTCGATAAAGTGCTTTGTTTGCAGGCATTAGAACCCAAGGTTCTGGAAATCACATGAGAATGTCAGGCCTGATGGTACAGTTTTGTCCCAGTACTGAGGAAACAAGAGCTCTAGTCAGTGAGAGTAGCTATCTCAAAAGCCCAGACGGATGCTACCTAAAGATGCACACCCAAGGTTGTCCACTAGCCACTATGCACGGCTGAACCCCACTCCCCAACACACACACTTTCTAAGAACATGCAAATGATTGTTCAGACAAAAGCCATAGAAACCAAAGAGGGAATGAGAAATAAAACTTTAATTCTTCTAGGTTGTCTTCTGCTTTTATGTACAACACATTCTATTAAAGAGGCAAACTATTTTTCACTAAATTTTCTTATTGTTACATGCACATTCGCTTAATTATAATTTTCCTAATGAATGTGTGGTGTGTGAAAAGTTTAATTTGGCACCTGCATTGCCTTTCTTGTCTAGGTGAGACATTGTGAACAGATTCTTGGTTTGTCCCAGTGATGCAAAAATCAATTCTAAGTTAAGTCCTTCACCTTAAATTTGTTCTTTGCCAAATGATGGAGACGGAATTAAGTGTCCCGGCTGCTGCAGTCCAGCTGGGACAGAGCTTTCTGTGTTGCAATGTGGGCTTTACAATCTTGAGCCTCGATTTTACTTCCAAATTGATGATTTATGCTGCAGGATGAGTCAGCTCCCAAAGCAAACACCAATAGTGACTTGAATATAGATGATGTTATTGACTCAGAGATGACCCACCCAACCCAAGTGAGCTTGAGCTATCCTGATTAGAATCTGTCTTGTTATGCCTTTATTGAGGGAATACCCAGACTGAAGCAGCATTGGAAGATTGTCATATTGCAACAAAAAACCACAGCCCATAGATGTTACATACTCCTTTTGTCTTTAATTTTACAGTAAGTAGCACTTTATTCTATATATGATGTATCACTGACCCACAGGATAAAAGTTTTAAAGCTTAATCCTTTATGTACTTTAAATTTTATCATTGCTCAAAATTTTTCACCATAGATTTTGATCCAAGAAGAAACAAACAAACAACAGCAACAGCAAACACAGGTCATGTGTCTTATCCCAGTTCCATACTTGTGATCTTAAATGCCCCCAAAGGCATATGTGGAGAAGTGAGACCATGCTCGGATGTAGTATCTAGTTCTATGAAGAATTTCTACACCTTTAAAACAAAACAGTGTAAGCAAACCTCAAACTCTTGGAAATAGGTTTATGTTCTGTAAGATTGCTTATAAAGCTCTACAAGGGACAGTGAAGAAATCAACAGATAGAGAGATGGTGGTTAGCAACACTAGGTACCACAGCAGCCTAGCAACCTAGTACTTCCTTGCTGGTCTCCAGCTTTGCCATATAACAGTAAAGGAGTTGCAATGGAACTAAATCAGGAAAGTATATGGGCTGAGTAATAGTTTGTGATACAGTCGAGCTTAAGCAATCTCCTTAATTGATGTTTATCTACCCCTATGTCTCCATTTCTGCGAATGAGGAAGCCAGAAGTGATTACCCCTAGATGGCTATGATGACAGATTATATAATTGACTGCTAGCATGCATATGTCAACTTTGCATTACTATGATAAAATGGCTTAGAATATCCACTCATGCCAGTGTAGTGATGAATGCCTTTCTTCCCAGCACTCTGGAAGCAGAGGGCAAACAGATTTCTGTGAGTTCAAAACCAGTTGGTCTATATAGCTACACAGTATGATCCTATCTCAACAATAACAACAAATCTACTCAGAAGGGAAGTAAGGGATTGGAACTCTGTCCCAATCTTTGATTGTTAAGGAAGCACGGTGCATCGTGGTGAACACATTTGCTCATTTTGTGGCAGCTCATAATCAGAAGGAGAGATGGAAGGGTCTAGAATTCAATATCCCCTTCATGAATATGCCTTCTCCAATAGACTAACTTCTTCTAGTAGGCCCCTCCTCTTCTCACAAGAAGCAAGCCTTTAAGTACAGAGATGTTTGGGAGAACATTCTAGATCTAAATTATATTTGTAGACATGAACAAGCCTGGTGACAAGTGAGAAATTCAAATAGGCACCAGCCTAATTTGATTGTCCAGGGAGAGATTTTATTAAAGGGAGACCAAGAGGAGTGGAGCCTGAGCCAGTGGTGGTATATTCTAAAGAGCTTGGGTAGGGATTATAGGCCATCTGTTTTTGCTAATTGGCTTTAACCAGAGGGAAACAAACTTTTAAAACGTTAACCAGAGGTAGTTTCACAGCTTGTAGCCAGGGCTCATTAGAGTCAGGCACTTACACCCCACAGAGGCTGGGAGATAGTTTCCCTATTGAGTCCATTCCAAAAGAAGACTCCTAGGTATTCAAGAAACATCCTGAGCTGTAACTCTAGCAAGAGAACTTTATAGACATTCACATATCAAAGATGGGAAAGGAAAGGAAAGGAAAGGAAAGGAAAGGAAAGGAAAGGAAAGGAAAGGAAAGGAAAGGAAAGAGAAAGGAAAGGAAAGGAAGGAAGGAAAGGAGAAAAAGGAAAGGAAAGGAAAGGAAAGGAAAAGGAAAGGAAAGGAAAGGAAAGGAAAGGAAAGGAAAGGAAAGGAAAGAAAGGAAAAGGAAAGGAAAGGAAAGGAAAAATGGAGACAGATAAACAGATAAATGATAGATAACAGATAGATCTATAGATAGGTGAAAGAAGGAGAGAGACGAGAGAAGAGAGACAGAGAGACAGGAGACAGAGACAGAGACAGAGAGACAGAAGAGACAAAAACAGAGACAGAAAAAAAGACAGACATAGAGTGAGAGAAACAGAAGAGATTGAGATAGAAAGGCAAAGAGAGAAAGTGATTATAGAGATAGAAAGACAAATGCAGAGAGAGACATAAAAACACAGAGACTGAGAGGGAGAGGGAGAGACAGAGAGACAGAGACAGAAGAGAACTTGCAAATTTTCTGTATAGCATATTTCATACAAGCAAGAAAAGAGACCTCACCAGAAAGGCCACCTGGGCTCTGAGAGGCTGTAATGAAGAGGAAAGAGGAAGTCTACTGAGAGCTAAGAAAAATGCCTGGACCATAGTTATCAGTAAGCCCTTGAGAAGTAGAGATCACTGCTATTTCCTGAGAGACAGAGAGAGAGAGAGAGAGAGAGAGAGAGAGGAGAGAGAGAGAGAGAGAGGCAGAGAGAGAGAGAGAGAGAGGAGAGAGAGAGAGAGAGAGAGAAGAGAGAGAGAGAGAGAGTTTAACCAGTGCTAGTTAACAGTCAGGAGGGAACTGGCTTTTGTAGTATTTTTTTTTCTGAATCAGAAACCACATTCTTTACATGTCCAAATTTCTCTGTTCCATCTCCATGTCCTACTAGCCAGAATTTTGCATAAAACCGACCCTAGAAAAATCAATGTGTCCCTTACTCTTTACTGAGTTATGCCTTTTCTAAATTCTTATAGCAAAAAAGCTTCAGTTGCAACAAGATACTAATATGAGATAGAGCCTTTGGGAGAAAAGGAGTCAAGACAGTGTTCTTTCTCTACAGGGACAGTGTCATATAAAAGATAGCTTCAACTTTGCTCTGTCTATCGTGCTTTGGGTGCATGTAGCCAAGAAGGGCCCATATGAAAGCACACATCCCTATTAACAAGCCTGTAGGCTGTTTATCCTTGGCTGAGTATCGCATCATTATGTGGTGACATAGAATATAACAGGCTCAGAACCAAGATTATCTTGGGCTACTGTGGACTACTTGCTAGCTATGTATCTTACTGTTAAATTCTGTATTTGGCCTATCGTTCTAGTGATTTTATTAGGTAAAATCTTCAAACGTGTTGGTGACTTAGCAACATCTACTCTCCACCAATACTAAAAGTGAGAATGCTATAAACCGTCACTTAGAATCTATGGAAAAGATTGTCCACTTCGCTGAATCTGCTGCCCACTGGTGCCCTATAGATGTAATTTTGTAAATGTTCTGATTTACAGCTGCCTTTGTTCTATGACACTAAACTTTTGTTAGTTCATCCTTCCGGTGTTGAACGTTTGATTAAAGGCAACTAAAATCAATATTTTAAGGACATGGGTTAAAAATACCAATAAAAATGTCAGGAAATAAAAGGACATGGGCACTTCTGTGTGGCTCAGACTAAACTGTTTCCTTTATTTCAAGAATAATTGTTACTTTCTGTTTGTGTTTCTAAGTTCTAGAATAATATATCCTTATTTGAGCCACCAAGTCCTGATAGAAGTAACTACCCACCACTGAAGACCCTCTCACCAGGGCCCCAGCAGTGTTCATAACAATATTAATGAACAGCTTTTTTGAAAGTAGAAGCAAAGCCATGGTATGGATTCATATTACCACTGTGTTCTAAGCATTTCTCACTGAGTGGCCCTGACTCTCTGAGGTGAGCATTGTACAAACTGTGCAGTGATGCTCTACCTGAAATATGTATTCCATGAATATCCATATGATGTTTCCTTCGGATTATCCTTTCTGTAGACATACAGTTTTCACCCAACTGGTTTTGTATTATAATTTTGGTTGGATCATGAGTGTCTGACAATCAGATGGGAAGGGAATATAAATACAGTAAACTTTTCTTCTGATGTAAGTCACCTTCTTTGTCATTGTCTATTCAGTATCTAACAAGAAGGAGCTTAAGGGAGGCAAGATATATTATGGAATGGGTTAAGGGTACAACCCACCAAGACCCTAAAGGTGGAGGAACTCTTTGTACATATCACTATCCATCAGGAAGAGAAAAAGGGTAGAAAGATGGCCACACTATAAACACCAACCTCCATCCACCTTTCCACCACCCCCTTTCCTTCGGCTAAGCCTCATCCCTTAAAGATTCCAATTTCCCAAAACAATACCAACAGATGGAGATCAAACACTCATGCATAAAAGTTTGTGTGATGCTTCACATCTATTCCACAATAAGGCAACTCGGACAATTTAGAAGCATGGGATAATTTGAATTAAGAGATGTCCTGGGGATGATGGACTCGAAGAATAGCACTTTTGCTCTCGATACAGTTGTCAAGTCGTAGACATTCTGCCCCAAGTTATTTAAAGTGATCTTACAACTAAGATTAACAGAGAGAACCATGGTCCAATCAAACAGATCAAAATGTAGAAAGAATCTAAGGGACCTATGTAGCCACTTTATGTTCAGATCTGCAAGTAAGGTGTAAAGATCTTAGACATAATCAGATGAAAATGAAATGTTATTCAGTTAATAAGGAATGAAAATATAATGAGAGGATGAACTTTAGAGTGTCCCCGAGAACAGAATGCGAGGTGATTTATTCATATATTAAATGTGCAGAATTGTTAAAAGAATCATTAAATGAAGATGAAAAATTAATAATTGTCAGTTTAAGATGAGAGTTAGGAAAATGGTTCTCATTCACAGCATGTACCTAAAGTATTCCAACTTCAGTAGGAGTGAACGATACCCCAAACCCACTTTCAAAACACACTGTCATAGGCATCACCCAAGGGAATTATCCAAGTGGTCAATTGTTGCGTCCGCCTTGACCAGCAAGTAAGACACGACATGGCTGGATCCTTCTCAGACAGCTTTATTCCAGGAACGAACCTTGACTTATGGACGGGGACCCCAAGCAACAGAAATGAGCTGCTTATATATCCACCCTAAGCAGGCTAGGTGGCGTGTTCTCTCAGGATAGGTTAGGCTGCCAATACCTCATTAGCATAAGCCCTCTCGGGAGGGCTCAAGGCCCACGCATGTGCAACGGGCTTGTTTACTCAGAAAGCTGAGCTGGCCACACTGCCTACAGTCAATACTTGTCAGAGGAAAACACTGAAGAGAATACACAGCCCTGTAGCTCATACTCTGCTGGTGGTGCTGTGAACCTCTGAAGTGTTCTATATAATCTACTAAAAGTGAATAATACATCTCACGTGGCAGGCATACAAAAGAAGAGACAAAGGTTTTCACTTCCCTAACCAGTGTACAATGATACCCTTATCAAAGCTGTGCTCCTTCACCAAACAAAAAGTGAAAAATGTAAAGTCTCTATTTTCAACAAGAGTTGACACTTTGGGTCAATGGAGAAAAATCAAATGGAATGCATTTACTGTCAACGGTTGTCTGGATTTATCATGCACATACACTTACATTTAAATGTTAAAGGATTAAAATTAAATCTTAGATCAGCAGTGGTACTAACACATTTGAAGTGCTTCGCGAACACAAGAAGGTAGATCTAGCACATCAGACAGGGCACTCCACATACAAAGCATCTATTATTGCATTGAATCCTGCTGAAACGCTAGTGTATAGGAAAAAAAAAAAAAAAAACAACAAATATGAGTGTTGTTATAGTGTTTCAAAAGAGCTCTCAGAATTGATGAGCTAAGTATATACAGAGTGATTCTATTTATATACACAATGAATAATGGAGCCTCTCATTATGAACTGTGAGGCTGACATACACTGAGAAGGAAATGGAGCTTATTCATGTTTGTTTACTTGTCTATTACTTTGATTGACACAGAGTGTCTGGGGGTGAAGACAATAGGGGTTCAGAGGGCAAAGGGAGTTCCAGACAGACCCAGTATCACACCTGGGCAGCAGGATGTAGCTTAGTTGATAAAGTGCTTGCCTAGCATACACAAAGCTAGCTGGAGGATTTGACCCTCAAGATTACATAAGGAAGAGGAGCACCAGAAGTTCAAGATCGTCCTTGGCAATATAGGGAGTTCAAAGACAACCTGAGCTACATGACACAGGCTAAAATGTGCATTTCACATCACAAAACACTTAGAAAATTTTGAATGCCTACTGTTAACAATGAAGAGTTTAAGGACAGATTTGTCTCCAAGTTGTAATGTTCTCCTAGCGGTAAGATAATGAGGATCTGGGTGTTAGAAATGTCCTGCTTTAAAAAAAATAAAAAAAGCATCTACTTGTGCAGTCTACCCTTTGTGAATAGTATGTTCACTTTATGCACTGAAATTATAGTCATTATTAGCTTGATTCCATTGAATATTTTTTCCTCAGTAATACAATATTTATTATTTATATATGCAGTTACATATGTACATGTGATCATGCCATCTACATAGAGTGCCAATTTGATGTCTTCTTTCAAAGGTGGATATTGGTTTCCACATCTTGCCCATGACTCTGAGGTCAGGGTCTTCAGAACTACACAGAATAGAAGTTGGGGGAGTGGCCATCTTTGGCTTGCCCTGGCTCTTAGAAAGAAATGGTTCAGTTTTCCTTCATTCAACATAGCTAGTTGTTGCCTTACAATGCATAGCCTCTATTATGTTGAGATGTGCTCCTTTTAGACATGAAGTGGTCCATATTTCCATCATAAATGTCTTAGTTATTTTTCTACTACTGTGATAAGATACCGTGGCAAAGGCAACTTATAAAAGGAAGCATTTAATTTTGGCGTACAGTTTTAGAAATTTGAACATATAGTCTGTGATGGTAGAGCAAGGGCAACAGAAAGCTGAGTAAGAACTTGATTTGATTTATGAGTAGGAGGCAGAGAGAGGAGAGAGAGAGAGAGAGAGAGAGAGAGAGAGAGAGAGAGAGCCCAGTATTTTGAAATCTCAAAGCTCACCCCTAGTGACACAGCTCCTCCAGTAAGACCATACCTCCTAATTCTTCCCAAATATTTCTACCAACTGGAGACCAAGTGTTTTACAATATGAGTCTATGGGGGCTAGTCTCATTCAAACAGCCACATAAAAGAATGATGGATTCTATCACAAGCCTTATTCACTCTCTTTACATATGTTATCACATTTTCTCATTTGCACATGTGGCCCCATCACTGAGCCTCCTCAAATGATTCTCTCTCTTGACTATGGATGGTAATCTTCATAGGGTTTTGTTGGCACATGTCCTGGTATTTATTGAGAAGTTTGTATTCGTTTGCCTGAGATTTTCATCCGTACTTTTCAATTTATTTACTATGTATGTTTTGTCTGCTATGGGGATCAGGGTAACGGCAGCCCAGTAGAACCTTTGAAATTTCATCCTTTTCAATGTTTAGACTAGTTAGGCAAAATTACATTAGTTTTTCTGGAACAGGTTTCTCACTGGGCTCTATCTACTACCCAGTGTCACTATAGTGAGCCTGGGAAGAGGATTGAAATATAACACAAGAGGTTAATCCTCTCCTTCTGCCAGATGGTAGTATTTCTGTCCTGTGTGCTGATGGAATTGAAGGAGAGATGACTTGGCAACTCCTCTGACAGTTTGAGAGGACAACTTTAATTGCCATATTGAAACCACACCCTGTGGTTCTTCACCTAGATTATATCTTGGAAAAGTACTTTAGTATATAAGTAATTGCTCAAATTGGTATGTTGAGGATGTTGATCCTCTGATGATATTATTCTGATTTGACTTTATTTTTAGATCTGTATGTGTCTTGGGTGGGTGGGTGGGTCTGTGAGTAAAGGTGGCCACAGTGGCTAAAACGGGACACTGGGTGCCCAGTAGCTAAGTGTTTGTGACTTCCTTGTGTGAGTATTGGGAGCCAAGCTTATGTCTCCTATATGAGCAATACTATGCTCATAGCCACGGAATTATTTCTTTACCTTTTATATCTTCTATAACTTAAGAAATAGGAGAATGAGAACCCGCCCTTACTTTTGGCTACTTTCTTCTATTTTGCAGAATTATTTAGCAATTAACCAATTGTACTTCTGGCTAGTGTTCTATTTTCTGATTATGCTACGATTTATTAACCACTTCCCCCATTGTTAATTTTTATTCTTTATAGTCAGTTCAATGGAATGAAAAATCCAGGTCATATACAAATATATGATTTTTTAAGACTGTCAGGGCAGTTCAAGTTGGGCTGAACCTTCTGTTAGCATTATAAGAAAGATCCAGTTTTCTTGTATCTTCTTATTTATTTATTTATTTATTTATTTATTTATTTATTTATTTTTCACATAACACCCTGATCACGATCACTGACATTCTTTTCCCCTCATACACATTTCCTCCCCCCATCCCGCTCTGCTTCTCCTCTAAGAAGGTCAAGCCCTATCCTGGTATATCAAGTCTCTGCAGGACAAAGCACATCCTCTTTTACATGCAAACATCGAGTTATATAGTTTTGCCTTTGTCAAAAATCAAATGTCCATAGATGTTTGGGTTAATTTCAGGGTTTTCTATTCTGTTCCATTGATCAATCTTTCTATCCTTATACCAATATCATGCAGTTTTTATTACTGTTGCTCTACAGTAAGCTTGAGATCAGGATGGTGATACCTCCAGAAGCTTTTTGTTGTTGTTTTTGTTCAGGATTGTTTTTAGCTCTCCTGGGTGTTTTGTTTTCCAATATAAAGTTGAGAATTGCTCTTTCAACATCTGTAAAGAATTGTGTTGGAATTTTGATGGGAATTTCATTGAATCTGTAGATTGCTTTTGGTAAGAGGACCATTTTCACTATGTTAATCCTACTGAACCATGAGCATGGAAGATCTTTCTGTCTTCTGATATCTTCCTCAATTTCTTCAGAGACTTGATATTCTTTTCATACAGGTCTTTCACTTGCTTAGTTAGAATTACACCAAGACATTTTATATTATTTGTGATTATTGTAAAGGTTATTCTTCCCTGAATTTCTTTCTCAGTTTATATAAGGAGGGATACTTATTTATTTTCTTAATAAATTTTGTATCCAACCACTTTGCTGAAAGTGTTTATCAGCTATAGGAGTTCTCTGGAAGAATTTTTGGAGTTACTTATGTAAACTATCATATCATATTTGAATAGTGATACTTTGACTTCTTCCTTTCCAATTTGAATCTCCTTGATCTCCTTTAGTTGTCGTATTGCTAGATCTTCAAGTACTATAATGAGTAGATAGGGAGAGTGGGCAGCCTTGTCTTGTCCCTGATTTTAGTGGAATTGCTTTAAGTTTCTCTCCATTTAATTTATTGTTGGCTATTGACTTGCTCTATATTGCATTTATTATGACTCTCCAAGACTTTAACATTAGGGGTTGTTGGATTTTGTCAAACGCTTTTTCAGGATCTAATGAAATGATCATGTGATTTTTTTTTTCTTTCAGTTCACTTATATTGTGGATTTTCTTATATTCAACAATTCTTGCATCCCTGGGATGAAATTTACGAGATCATGGTGGATGATGTTTTTGATGTGTTCTTGGATTCCATTTGTGAGTATTTTATTATTTGTGAACCCTTGTGAGGCTAGATTACTTTTAGTAATCAGTGTAGTGTCATGTAGTGCTATTCAGTTGTGTCATGAGTATAGATTTATTGAGTTATATGTTATATTGATAATCTTGGGGTTTTTTCTTGCATATAACTGTGTTGGTGAAATGCATATTCAACTATCCAAACCTTTGTTAGGATTTGTTATTGGTTTTGTCCTCCTGTTTTTATGCGCTATCTTATTTGTTCTTATCAGATACTCCCTTATCATATAGCTTCTTTCAGTCTTTGGTTAGCATGTTTAGTTTTCCTAATAACATTTGTGAAGAACAAATGCTTTAGTTCTGACAAAAAAAATTATCAATTTGATCTGTCATTGATCATGTTTTTCATTTTATAGCTAAGAAATTTTTATAATGAAAAGCTAAATGGATATTTCTTGATTTTCCTGTAGATGTTTTATTGTCTAAGATTTTAAATTGTGATTAAGACCCATGCTTTAGTCTGTGATCCATGACTTTTTATTTCTGATGTATGTCTTTATTTTTAATCCATTTTGCAAGGCATACCATTTTCCATTTACTACCTTCGTAATTTGAACTTTTGTAAATACTTAGTCATAATCCTATGTCTTGAAAGTTATTTTTCATGTTTCCTGGAAATGATCTTGTCAATTGCTACCATGTAACAAATGTTATTTACTTTTAAAATCAACATATATAGGTAAGGAGATGTGTATACAATAGATACATGATGGATGATGAACCAAGCTAAATAACTAGTTAGATGTATTTATGTATGTATGTGTGTATGCATCTATAGAGATATAGAGATAGATAGATAGATAGATAGATAGATAGATAGATAGATAGATAGGGCTAGAGATAGATAATGGATATGGAAATTAGTCCTAGGGCCAATCCAGGTGAAGAATATCTTTTTCTGTCCCATTGTGCTACCTTTTTCACATGTTCCAAACTGTCACTCTAAAATACTGAATAAAGAGAAAAGTAAAACTAAAATATTTTTAAATACTGAAATTTTTTGCCGGGCGGTGATGCGCACGCCTTTTAATCCCAGCACTTGGAGCAGAGACAGGAGGATTTCTGAAGTTCGAGGCCAGCCTGGTTACAGAGTGAGTTCCAGGCAGCCAAGGTTATACGAGGAAAGCTGTCTCGAAAAACCAAAAAAAAAAAAAAAAAAAAAAAAAAAAAAGAAATTGTTTTCAGTAACCCCTCTTTATTTAAAAATGGTATTAAATTTGGTAAAATACACACATATATAAAGTATTTGAATTCATTATTTCTTATTAACTTAAAGTGGGGTGGGTAGAGAGGGTGCATTGAAAACATACACAAACACATTAAACATTTATCTGAATTGAGCAAATATGTACAAATGTAATGTCTCAGCTAGTTGCTACTTAGATTTAAAGGCTGATTGGTTTAAAATGATTAGTAGTTAAGTATGCTACTTTTAAGAGGAGGGAAAATATACTTCTTTTAAATAAAAAAAAAAGCTGATATTTTTGCTACTAATCGTACTCAGACACTGAGATATTAAATCGACATTCTTGACTTTCTGTAAAACTGTCAACATTGCCATCCAGGTATTATCAATAACTAAGGTTATCCTTTCAATAGAGCAGTAAGATCTGCACCGGCGTTATCAAGGGACCACAGCTCCACTTCCTCAGGCTGAGGTTATGAATGGCACCAAATCAATCAGAACTATTTTCTGATGTGCATACTCACACTCATGGCATACACAAATAGTATTGGTTTTATTTTTTTTTCTTTATAATGCAAAGTCTATCACTCAAAGTGAGGCAGCTGTAATGAGTGACTGCTAAATAATATTCCCAGAATTAACAATGAAGATGTGACGATGCTGCCCTGTTAGGCAAACATCATCATTGTGTCCATGTTTCTTACCAATATCAAACCCCTCAGCTCCTCAAGTTGTCAAAGAATTAAGAGAATTCTAAGGATCTCTGAGATTACCATGTTGAGGTGAAAGATGGGAAGAGATGGAATGTCAATTCTAACCTTGAAAATTGTCACCTGAGATGTTACAGATGTAACTTCTGATGCTACTGGGAGATGCCATCTCACAGTAAACTCCATGATCCCCTGGCTCTTAGAGTCTCTCTGTCCCCTCTTCCACAGTGTTCCCTGAACCTTAAGCCTGGAGTATTTTGTAGATGAATCCATTAGGACTGGATGCCACCACTCTGCATATCCATAAAGTCTTACCAACATGACTGCTCAGATGTAACATGAACAAGGTGGCACCAATCAACACGGCGAAGTGCATGTGAAAAGTCCCACAAGGTCTCAACCCTGCACAGAAGACTACAGGCATCTGAATCAAACTGGGCGTGGGAGAGATGCTCCTCTCCAGAGAAGAGAACAACAATTGTCCATTGCTAAGTGGACAGGCTTGAAAGCATACATGCAAGTCACATGATATATACTTAAAGGGCTATACTTGAGGATGCATATGTATATATTCATGCAATAATGTTGACGAACAACGAGACTATGAATTCAAAGGAGAGCAGCAAGGAGCCATTTCATGCCAACATTACAACTTCAGATATCTTTCGAATTCTGTTAATCCTTCAGCAATGTGAAGAAGTGAGAGATCTGATGTTCATGTTGTCACCTGGACATAGTGATGCTTTTTGTCTTCCTGGGCAGCAACACCATCTTCCCATGCTCTCAAATTCTAGAGGCCAGGCACGACAGCAGCCTATACTTTGATAGACAGAGACTTTCCATCATAAAAAAGAAAAAAATCAGTATGAAAAGTCTAAAATCAGGAAGAGCAGGCGAGAGTGTTTGGAGGGAGGAAAGGGATGAGAGGTAATGTAATTTAAATACAATCCCCAAAATAAACAAAAATAATCACCTGTTTTCTTTGTACTCAGGGTGTCTGGAGCTGTATCATAGATGGAGTAGAAAGAATTCCAAAAATACATTGTGACAGCCTGTTGTCATTTTAACAATCATTTTGGCAAGCTTAATTGTGTTTTAACTTCATACCAAAATAGTCATGAACACACAACGATCGATTACCCTTCTCCAGAAAAACAGCTGATGCCAAATGAAGCTATTTAAGACCCAGAATCATTGGAAGACATGGAAAATAATGTTTAACGGCACCTGACAGTGTCCTATGCCTCTGGCTTAAGCAGAAGCTGGAAACGGCTTTGTCCATGGGCAAATTAGTGTTTTCAATAATGTAATAGACTTGACAGAAACAACTATAATCTATATAAGGAAAGAACAAAGTATAAAAATGCTAAGTATAAGAACAGCAGTAACCATGGGCATTACCTGTGTGTCTTATCTCTTTCCTCTCGTGATCTGGGATCAGGCAGCTGCCACCTTCAGTTACATAGATGAACACAACATCCATGAGATATTGGAGCAAGCCCAGCAGGAGAGCCAGGACTCTGGAAACCTCATGGCCAGGCAAAATTTGAAGACGAAAGAAGATTTATCTTCCACTATCTGGCAGGGACATGTATTTATGCCAAGGTCATGTATCTGCTATTTCTCACACTTAATGTCCAAGAAGTGTGATCTCAGCATTGCTTCAGACCAGCCTTATATCTACTGATGGTAAGAGAACTATGCTACTCACGCCCTAGACTGGAGTGGTTTTTTACTCTTAAAACTTCTCGATGATACCAAATAATTCTTCCTTATATTGGATATACATTTATGTGGCTATGTTCTAAGTAGAAGTTGAGAAAACAAAACACTAATTTACATACTGCTATAGTATGATGTAGTTTGCACCACAAATGTTCACGTTCTGGGGTCTGATTCCAGTGCAGTCATCTTATGAAGCACTGTGACCTTAAAGGGGGAGTGTAGTAGGAGGGACTGTGATATATTAGTTCCAGTGCAGTAATCGTAAGAAGCACTAAGACTTTAAGAGAGGTGCTTAGTAGGAGGGACTGAGATATGCAGATATAAGACTATGAAGTAATTAACAGTCTTCTCTCCAGGATGACTTGGTTATCTTGAGGTTAAATTAGGACTGGTGGGAGTTGCATATAAGAGAAGTTAATTAATCATGTCAGCTCTTCTCTTTGCCTCCATAAATGCCCTCTCTTGCACAAATATCTACTGCTTGCTCTTTCAACACAAAGCCTAGCCAGAAATATCGGAAGTCTAATAGACACAGCAGCATGCTCTTGAGCCTAGACAACTCCAAAAATGTGAACCAAAGAAACCTTTTCACTTATAAATGACCAGCCTCAAACATTTTGTGGCAGCAACAGAAAATGTGCTAAGACATATTAATTAAGAACAGCAAAAGCAAATGGATGACACATAATTAAGAGTCACTATTTTGTAAGCATCACTGTAAGCAAAAGAAATAAAAGCGTCAATGCTTTGCGTTGTTAGTGTGTTTAATATTTGGTTTAATTGAGGTAACCGGATTCACATATCTGTTTTTTTATTTATTTTGTTTGGAGATGTTTACTTGATTGGAGTGTATAAATAATATAGAGAATGCTGGGAGAGGAAGAGTCAGTTTCCTTTAAGGGTGGGCCTGTTATAGGTCGACTACACTCTAGGGGATGGCTGCACACAAGAGGATATAGGCAGAATAATTAGGAATTGATGGTCACAGAACTGAAAATGAAAGTTGTGTGGTTACGAATAGGAGCTGTCGGTTGGGAGAGTTGGGGAAGGGGTTGAATGTGATTAATAACAATGTGTGAAATTCCTAATTACATTAGTTTTAATAATTAACAAAATTAATAAAGATATTTTTAATCACTTGCTAAAACAGTATCTATCAATCCATCTTTGCTCAGTACCATAACTGGACCACAATGGTGTGGTGGGTAAGTTGCCATTCTTAGTAATATTTAACTAAGGTTTATTCAGCTTCTGACTAGAGTAAACATGTTAAAATTGGTTGAGTTAAAGCTCTCTTACCTACATTCTCTATTTGAACAGAACTAATCTTAGGGACTCCTCATGTGCTGTAATACCATCCTCTGGCTTATAATTCTAATATTTGAAGAAACTCTAGAAACATCCTGTGTGTGTGTGTGTGTGTGTGTGTGTGTGTGTGTGTGTGCCCGTGCCACGTTCACGTGCCTCTGTATGCAATGTGTATATGTATACATACATGAATGTGTATGATTCTGTATGAAATGTGTATATATATATACATTATATGTGGTGTGTGTTGTGTGTTGTGCGCGCGTGCATGCGCACGTTCACGTGCTCTGTAGCAATGTGTATATGTATACTACATGAATGTGTATGATTCTGTATGAATGTGTGTATAATATGTGTGTGTGTGTGTGTTGTATGTCCTGTATGCAACAGTGTCTGTGTATGTCCTGTATTCATGTGTGTGTGTTGTGTTGTGTGTGTTGGTGTTGTAAATCAGTGGTCTTCTTCCAAACTAGACATTACAGACCAGACCAATGAATTAATCAAACAAGGACAAAGAAAACATCACCAGACCCAAAGCATGACCTCTTACTCAAGTTAAATGTGGTGCTGAGTGCTTCCCTGCCTATTGCAGTCTAACAGACTGCCTTGGAGAATTCACTAGCCTGACTTTTTTCTTCTGGATAGCCCTACACATATTCTCGTGTCTCTGCTGACCTGATTTGGACCCCACCTCACCTTCTTGTCTTGTGGCTAAATGTTGCTAACACAGCACAATCCTGTCACCCAGAAGTCTATTTCAATGGTGGCGCCACTTGACTCTGACCCTGGCCTGTCATTGTACTTCTCAAGAATGCCTGAGTTGTCCCTGTCTGTGCCTCTATCCTTTCAGGGTAGGAGAAATGATGGCCCTGTTTGGAAGACAAGTATCAAGAACCAAGGAATGTAACTAAGGACTATGCTCGGCAGTCCAGAGGCTGGGTAGCACTATAATTCTTTCCCAGCTGAGATGAATGGAGACCAGCGCTTCAAGAAATCGGCCCAGTGCAAGAAGAGCCTGCCTCTGAATGACCTCATGCACACAGCTCCTCGGATCCCATTCTCTTTACTATTACACAAGAAACAACCCCACTCTCTTGTTTAAGCTTTTGCATTTTGATATACTTTGGTTTATAGAGTTTTAGAACCAGCTTTGATTAATACAGTGAAGAGACGGGAGGTCTGAATAGACCTCAGACTCCATAAATATTTATATATTTTCATGCATATTCTCAAATCTCATTTGCTTAGATATTTTTGCAAAGACGTTATGACTCTCACAGAACAAAGTCCTGTTCTGCGTGCTAGCCATTCAGTCTCACAGTGAAAGACCAGTTTTCAAGCCATCTCGCTACTCTAAATAATTGATATAAATTGCTGCACAATTGATTTGCCCTGAGCAAGGTTCTGAGGACTGTAATTGATCACTCAGACAGCTGAAATGACCCGCCTGGTTGTGCTAGGATGTGACTTAAGGTCCATGAGGATAACAGTGTCTGTCTGTTCATTTTCAAGCACAGAGGATGACTTCACTGCCATTTGAAGAAGGCCATATTTGCACTGTGCTTTATATATTTTTGTTTTAAGAAAACCGTGCACTGTGTAACTCGGATGAGAAAAAGACTTGTATCTCACAATCTATTAATGATACATTGCAGTTTGTTTATAGGTTCAGTATTTTATTTTGTGTTTTAGTCCCACTCTCAAAATTCCACTTATGTTATCTACTTATATTTTACTCAGGAACTCTCTACCAGGTGATTATAAACACAGCATCTGGAGGTTTGATAGACACGTGCCTTCTTCAAATACCAACCTTCTTCAAACTTGTGTCTCTGTCTAAAATGTCCTCTGATGCTGAAGGTCCCAACTTTCAATGATTTGGTCACATCCACTTCATCACAATCATAGGGAATAACAAATGAGCGGTGGCTTCAAAGGCTAGTGACAACCATCGCTCGGAACCAGGGTTATTTTTCAAGCTTATGCTGGCTGGTTTCCTATCTCAACTGAGGATATCAGAACTTTCACAACAGGTTGTCTTCTGGTTTGAAACACAGCATTCTTCAGCCCACAGCTTGCTGAGGACTGCTCATTCCTGTCCTGACAAACTATCTTCCATCTACCAGAGACAGACACAGAAGTATTCTCGTGCACACAGCAGTAAGACTTGCCCTGTCTTTTCCTATTTTCTCTCCATTTTAAATGCTCCTTTTCACTCATAGACGGGTACCAGTGTGACCCATGTGCAATATTTTTTTCTTCCTTTAATTGTGTAAAAGCGTATCCTGTGGAATATACAGAGAGTTATTTACTTTTTTTGCAATTTTAAGTTCCTCTTTTTTAACTTTTTGAATTTTTTCATATAATTTCAAATTATAGAATTCTCTACTTCTATGATATTTTCTATGTAGAAATAATTTTATCCATATGATATTTGTTTGATCATCACCTTGCTGTGTGCCTTGACAGGCACAAACTCCAGAATGAAATTGTATTATAGGAAAAACTATAACCTCATATTTCTCAGCTTTCTATTTGTTATGATATATAATTCTTCCTATCCAAGAATATAACCCTTTGTTTTGAAATACAGTAAGTTATGCATGTGCGGGTGGTAGTGTGGTGATTTATTAAAAGGTACAATATTGGAAACTTTGATAATTTATTATGACTCACACATTCATGCCTCTCAAAATATAAATTCGCAGGTCTTAAATATTAAATCAGAGTCTCTCTCAACCTCACAGGGAAGTTCCTGGTAAATTTCTGCTTGTTTTGGGTTTTTTTTTTTTTTCAATTTATTTAAAGCTTAAGTTTCAAAAAAGATTTCCATTCAGAAATTCACAAATATGCTTCTGTTCAAACATAACTGAATTTAATTAACCTGATTGAAAAGGCATTTTGTAGCTCATTCTTGTAATTAGACTAGGAATCCCAGCCACAGTCAAAAGCTGAGACAGATCACATCAAGGCCAGCCTGGGCTAAATGTAAAAATGGAGCTAGGATTCGGCTCCACAGTATAATACCTGTCCAGCAAGTATGAGGTCCTTTGTTCAATACCCAGCACAATGGAAATGGGGGTGCAGCTTTACTATATGAGAACAAATCCCTATTGACCTGAAGTGAGTGTCTGACATGCAAAAAAAAATAAAAGCAGTAAAAAGTTTGTTCACAGTTCATTTAATTAGAGAAGTCAAATACATCCACAGTGTGATATGCATATTAAATTCTGTTTACCTTTATCATCAAAAAGACACAGGAGAAGTTCTTACTATTTATGGTGTTGAAATTCTAATGTCCTTTCACCCTAAATTATCGGAGTTTCTGTCATTCTTGTTGGAGTAGATGAAGCTTTGTTGGAATAGATGTGGCCTTGTTGGAGTGGGTGTGGCCTTGTTGGATGGGTGTGGCCTTGTTGGAGTGGGTGTGACCTTGTGGAGTGGGTGTGGCCTTGTTGGAGTGGTGTGGCCTTGTTGGAGTAGATGTTGGAGGAAGTGTGTCATTGTCAGAGTGGGATTTGAGACCCTCCTCTTAGCTTTCTGGAAGTCAGTCTTCTAGCTGTCTTAAGCTCCTCCAGCACCATGCACTAGACTCTGACATGCTTCCTGCCATAACAATAATGGACTGAACCTCCGAACCTGTAAGATAGCCCCAATGAAATGTTGTCCTTTATAAGAGTTGCCATGATCATGATATCTCTTTACAGCAATGAAATCATAACTAAGACAGATGGTAAGTCAAGTCACATCACCATGCAACCAGTGAGAGAGATGAGCAAAAGCCTAGGTGGAAGGAACAGTGAAGACAACATGAAGACAGAGACCTGCATTTTATCTGAGTAGCTTCTGAGGGTTATGGGCAGGACTTGCACAGGACTCACTATGGGAGAAACCTGGAGACTGCTGGGCTGCTCAGAAAGAGGCCTTGGGGAATTTACGAAGTCCTCGCTAAGAGCTAACAGTTTTTCTTTTAAAGTAAGGTCAGATAGTGATCTCTGGAGTCCCTGGCATAATAAGAACCTGAAACTTCAGAGTAACAACTGGAAAGGTATTATTTATCTTCAGTCCTTTCCTACTTTGGCTCTAGAAAACACAGTACTTTACCTTCTTTATCGAGAGTGGACATACCGACAGCATAATCAGCCCCAGGTGGCTTTTCCTAATGATCTTGTCACCAGATTCCATCAGGTCTCTGGAGAGAACAGGGTACAATCTATGCTGCTTTAACTCGGGAGGTCATTCCTGGCTTGAATTAGTGGAGGTGACAGTTTTTGCCTCTGGACCACTGAGACATCCTTAAAAAGCATGGCCAGCTCTGCTAGTACTGCCAGATCTGCCTCCATCTGCTGCACACTGTGTCTGCAGTACTCTGCATCTACTTCACATTGCTTCTACAGCACACTGCAACTGCTGCAGACTGCATCTACTACATGCATGCTGCGTCTACTGCACCTGCATTCTACCATATCTCTATCTACCGCAGGCTGCATCTACTATATGCCGCACCTCTGCATGCTGCATCTGCTGCACACCACATCTACTACATGATGCCTCTTCTGCAGGCTGCATCTGGGCACCTCTGCATCTACTGCATGTTGCATCTACTGTGTGCTGCATCTAATGCATGTTGCAATGTGCTGCACCCTGCATCTACTACATGGTGACTCTGCCATCCTGTGAATTCTACAGTGTTAGTCACTCATATCAATTTTGTTTCCATCCTGCTATCTGATATACATGTGGCTGCAACGAAGAAGAATTGCATTTTCATATAAAACATGTACAAATGGAATAAAGTCACGACCTGAAGACAGTGTTTCTATTTAATTTAGCTGCTAGGGAAAAATGAGTCTTTAGATATTATTTCAGTACTTTATCAAGCGATTGCTTTTAATTTACAAATAAATGATTTAAAATATTTTTTTCAGGGCTTTGTATCAAAAGTAGATCTAAACAGGGTTCAGGAGTGATATATTTAATGTGTAGAGCTATTTAATAAGCTATAATTACAATCATTTGTAGTTAAGTGAATTGAAATGTATAAAAGTTTAAATTAGGTCATTTAATTAATTAGCTAATATTGATCTTTATATATATTAATTATATATCAAAATATATTTTAACTTTATGTTATCTATGATATTGCTAGAGTTATTGTTATAATGTATACAGGGATGAAATTGTTGAACCATGCGGTAAATTGAGGCAGTGGTTCAAATAATTGACATAGCATATCTAGATTACTTAAATGACCTTAAGAGTTGTGATGTGATTATTTTCCCTCCAAAATATCACTCACATGGTTTTCTTTGTAATATCTGGGGTGGGATCACTTTTCATCCTTTCCTTTCCCTACAATATGATATATATTCAAGGAATTGTGACATTGTAAGGGTCTGGGCTGACAGAGAGACAAGCAGAGAGAGAGAGAGAGAGAGAGACAGAGAGAGACAGAAGAGAGACAGAGAGAGAGACAGAGGGAGAGACAGAGAGAGAGACAGAGGGAGAGAGAGAGAGAGACAGAGAGAGAAATGGACAGAGAGGAGAAAGAACAATTTTAGAAGGCCAAGTATATCTCTGTGAGTTCAAGTCAAGAATGGTCTACACAGTAAATCCAGGCTATTCACAACTGCATAGTAAGTCTCTCTCTTAAAAACGGAGAGTGGGTTGGACAGAGGATATTTGACAATGGAAACATGGGCTATTAAATCAAAACTTCTCATTGCTCACTTTAAGTAGATGCCAAAACCCCCTTGCTGAAGACACCACACATTGGCATGTCATAGAGAAATCAGTATCGAACTAACTGGGAAACTTCCTCACTTCTGGCTACCTTTCATAGTGCCAGTACCAGAATATTCAACACATGCATCTTAGAGAGAAACAACATCACTGGTCATCTCATCTCCATTCGGGATGCTGCATAATCCAGTAGCACCTTGCCAAGGAGGCCTCCCCATTAGCATAACAATAGCAGGACTATTACTAGGGTAAACCAACCCTTTATGATTTGATTTGGGTCCTGCTCCACAAGGGGCAATTCAGGGCTGGTTGTTGAAAGTCTGGCAAACCTAAGGCTTTCTCAGAGACCTGGTCAAAGGACAATGGGCACCCTACTTTTGTGTCCTTGCCAAGGGGCAGACTTGGTAAGGTCTGGTCTGGGCTGGGACCAGGGCATTGAAGAGTCAAGGTTTTAGTTTCTAAGAACTCAATTTTTCCCCATGAGCTGACTTTATCAGTCCTAAGGCAGCTGTGTCTGAGGAATCTTGTGTTCCCTTTGTCAACATTGCTTAATTTACTGCTGATTCTGTTTCTTTTTTTTTCCCTATGTAAATTGTATATAAGTTGCCATACATCTTTTTTATTTAATTTTTATTTATTTATTTATTTATTTATTTATTTATTTATTTATTTCTTCAGGTTAGTTGACTTTGTTGGTCTTTATGGGAAATTCCTATCCCCTTCAGGGCCTGCAATCCTTCCTCCTATTCTTCCATAAAAGTCCCCAAGTTCCATCCACTGTTTGCTATGGGTGTCTGCATCTGTCTGAGTCAACTGCTGGGTGGAGCCTCTCAGAGGACAGCATGCTACTGTCCTGCAAGCTTAACAGAGTATCACTAGTAGTAGTTGGGATTAGTGCTTGCCCATGGGATTAGTCTCAAGTTGGGCTGGTTATTGGTTGGCCATTCCTTCAGTCTCTTCTCCTAACCTGTGCCTGAATTACTTGCAGACAAGATAAATTTGCAGTTGAAAGTTTTGTGGGTGGGTTGGTGTCTCTATTGATCCACTGTGGTTCCTTTCTGGATATAGGAGGTAGCCTCTTCAGGTTCCATAACCCTAATGTAGTGAGTCTCAGCTAAGGTCACCTGCTTGATTCTTGGGCACTTCCGTTATCCCAGGTCTCTGTCTCAAAACTTGCTTGGCATAAGACATATCTTGTGCAAAAACTTCTAACCCCAGACATACTGTCTTCTTTATTTTCTCATGTTATGGTCCTCTCTCAGATATCTGTCACCAAAGAATAACTTGCTGGTCCAAGTCATCTAGTAGAGTAAACCTGGTGAAAATTCCATGGCTTTTAAGATCATAGCCCATAGAGGCTATTGTTGTCTAGGCAAGTAGCAAATTTACTAAGTTTGTTAAGCTGCACTTGCATGTTTGTGTTTATATTCATATATTTGTGTCATTTTCAATCTTGTTTGAGAAGCTTCATGTGGCTTTTCGAGTAAGAACTACACAAAATCAAAGCAATTAAAATTCAGCCTTCAGACAGTGAATGTCCCAAGTCCAGGCTTTGTCTTCGTTATTTCTTGTTCCTAGTCTATAATTTTAGCTATATATCAAAACAAACAAATGAGCACAGTTATTCAATTTCTCCTAACTTCTCACTCACTTGGATCCTAACTAAAAAGAATCTTCAATTTACTCTCAGCAGAAACTTTGAAGACTGAAGCGACATTCTCTGAGCCTATGTTTGATTCAGGGACAAGATTGTGGGACTTTCTCACTGATAAAAGACAAATTTACCCTAGTAAAACGTTTGTATTCCCACCTTTTTCTAAAGTCTACAGATGGAGAATCCAGAAAATACTACATCTTCGAAATGAAGGAGAGTCAATTACTGGAGAATAATTTTCAATTCGTAGAGTGACTATCCAGGAACTATCCCAGCTCTCGAGTCACACAGACATTTCCGGCAAACTCAGTTTTATCTTACTGTCTCTTCTTCCTCTCTCTCTCTCTCTCTCTCTCTCTCTCCTCTCTCTCTCTCTCTCTCTCTCTCTCTCCCTCTCTCTCTCTCTCTCTCTCTCTCTCTCTCCATCTCTATTTTTTCTTTTGCCTTTTAGAGACTGAGTTTCACACTGTAGCTGAGACTGGTCTGGAATATCCCAACTTATTCTAAGCACTTTTTTTTCTTTCATTGAATATTTTCTTTATTTACATTTCAAATGTTATCCCCTTTCCAGGTCTCCCCTCTGGAAACACGGTATCCCATTTCCCCCCTCCCCCTGCCTCTATGAGGGTGCTCCCCCACCCACCCACTCCCACCTTTCCACCTAGCATTCTCCTACACTGGGGCATTGAACACCCAGAGGACCAAGGGCCACTCTCCCCACAGATATCCAACAAGGCCATCCTCTGCCACATACATAGCCAGAGCTACGGGTCCCTCCACGTGTACTCTTTGGTTGGTGGTCCAGTCTCCAGGAGCTCTGGGGGTCTGGCAGGTTAACACTGTTGCTCCCCGCACAGGGCTGCAAACCCCCTCAGCTCCTTCAGTCCCTTCTCCAACTCCTTTATCGGGGACCTGAAACTCAGTCCAATGGTTGGCTGTGAGCATCTATCTCTGTATTTGTCAGGCTCTGGCAGAGCCTCTCAGCAGACAGCTATATCCGGCTCCTGTCAGCAAGCACTTCTTGGCGTCCGCAATAGTGTCCGTCCAGGTTTGGCGATGGATCTGTTTGACTGTTTATGGGATGGATCCACAGGTCGGGCAACGTGTAGTATTTCACCTGCACCTCAGAAGCTCATCTCTTCTAAAGCAGTGCCATTTACAAAACAGGCCAGTCAGGAAAGTTGAATTTCTTTTAATTGCAATGGAACTTCAGTTCAGAGTATGAGATTGCTGTTTGTAACCTGCCTATGTGACCTTTTCCTTCTGAGAATCCAACGGTGCACACTGTTTCATTCTCACCCTGAACAGTAGTTCCCATCATTTATCTCCCTTTAGAGTAAGCACCATACAATTACACATACACTTTTAAACATGGAGGGGTTTTTTTCCCCCTAATTCAGGTTATTCCTTTGTTATGAAAACAAGAAAATAAATTGTATTCAGAAAAAATGTAGCCAGATTCGCTGTGCACATCTCTTTTAGTTAGCATCTGGGAGATTAGGGGCAGGAAGGTCATTCAGCATCACCTCTGGCTACTTAGGGAGTTAAATGCCAGACTGGCCTAATGAGATTCTGCCTCTAAACAAAACAAAAACTACACAATAGGCATTAAAAAAATAAAGCAAATATATGGCTGCAAAGCATGGGTGGGGAATAGAGAAAACTGACTCTGGGGTCAGTCAAGATGGGTAGCCTTCCTCTGTGAGGGTGGGGCATCTTCCAGTCATTCCCAGCCCAGGACAAGGGAGTCATGTCAAATATTGTCTGCTCCCTAAATAGCCTCACCAACTGACAAATTTGGAGGACGGTAAATCAATATCACCAATTAGCACCAAGTAACTTTACTATAACATAATGCAGTGTTTAAAATGTTTCTATTTACATGTACAAATTTGTATGTTTCTTTCTGTTTTCCATCTCAGATCAGCAGAGTCTGGCTTCTTTCCCTTTCTGCTAACATGTTAGACAACTTCACAACATCCCTTCATATTTGGGAAGAGTCTAATATTTCTTTATCCAGAAGAATCAGGGGGAAATTGTTCTCAATTTCACATTAAACATTTTTCCCCCCTGAGGAGATCTAATGAGGTTTTCTCCCTAAATATTAAATTATTTATATTGATAACAAAATCACTTCATTAAAAAAAATTGAATGTAAACCATGTTGACTTTCTTGCTCCTTCAACAAACTTGTTTTTATTTCCGATTAAGAGCTTCCCTCCATATAACATAACAAGCACATTGACATGGGTGGTCCAGGCATTTTCCTGCTTCCATTTTCTCATGACCTTGGGATGGGCACTGAGATGTGTGATAATATTCATCTTTATCTTTCCAAGGAAGGACACTGGACATCTTTCCTTTTCTTGGCAATGCAACTGGAGTTTAATCAGGTTTATTAAACTCTGAAAGTCTGGACTCCTCTGATTCTCTTGAGTGACTTTGAGTAATTTTGTTTTCGGCCGAGGACCAGTCTCAGTCGTTTCGGGGTTCTGAGAATTGGGAGGATTGGATCAGCAAGAGATCAGAGTCTCAGGCAAGGATGCAAGTGAAAGCTGATAGGTGATTCATTGCTGTTGTGAAGCTGCGTTTATAGACAGGTTACAGTTTCTCTCCCTCTTAGATCCCCCCCCCTTCTCTGTCTGTCTCTCTCTCTCATTTTCTCTCTGAGTTCACTCAAGTCTTTTATTGGTTACACACCTCTTTGTTATACAATAATGCCTAATCAAAAGCTTTTTCATTATTTTCCTCAAGCACATTATTTTTCTCTGAAAACCCCCATGTAACTATGTCACCAGAAAGCATGCTGCACACACAAAGTCACAGAGCAGCACAGACTGCTCTTCCAGAGGTCTTGAGTTCAATTCCCAGCATCCACATGGTGGCTCACAAGCATCTGTAATGGGATCTGATGCCCTCTTCAGGTGTGTCTGAAGACAGCTACAGCGTACTCATATACATAAAATAAATAAATCTTAAAAAAAAAAACACCTCCAAAATCACAGGTCATCTGAGCATGAATGTGTGCTTATATTAGCATGAGAACAGAAAAGTGCTAAACAATAGGATAATGTTAATATTTTTTAACTTGTCTTAAATTTGCAAGATCTCTTTATTAAGCTCATCCCAATGTCTATTTGTACGATGCTTTTCAACCTCTTTTCCATATGCAATGTTAATTCATCTTACATCTTCCCTCAGGACGTCTTCATAAGCCTGACTTCTATCTCTTAGAACTTGCACCCTAATTTTCTTAGGCAGACAATCCCAGGGTGTCAAATCAGAACGTTCCAATCTTTCCAGGAAGGTCAGTCCACTAATCCAATGGCCCCCTCAGAGGATCCAAACTCTTTCACCCATTCTTGATCTTTTTTATTATACCAATATCTTCCAATTTTCCCCAGCAATAGTTCTGGTTCAAACTTTCTATTAACAGAGATCTCCCCTCACCATTGCTCAGTCATCCAGTAGACCCAACTATTTCTTCCTCTCTCTTGTCCCTTGTGTTTTCGATAGACATCCCTGTCCTTAGTGACCCAGGCCTAGTGTTCCTTTTTCTTGAGATCTTCAATTTTCTTAACAACTAAAACTTTAGGTTTCTCTAAAACATTTCCTGCTTCAGATATTTCCTGGTACAATTTAATCATCATGAGTTGGCTAAGATTTCCCAGAGAACAATTAAGGCAGTCATCCTCCACATCCAAAACCTCTTGTCCCCTTATGCTTTGGTTGATTGCTTGAATGGCCAGGGCCAAAGCTGTTTGTTTCTAATACACATCAGAGCCGTGTTCTTCTCTAATAATGTCCTCAATCCCATTCCAAGAAATTTTTACCACAGTTATATTTGAGGACAAATATGGTATAGGAAAAGGCAAAATAGACAAGCATACAAGAAAGAGCAATGCCATTTGTATACTAGAAAGCCAGAGATGCATAACTCAGGTTGCCCGAGCTCCCGCAGCCGAAACTGTGACATGCCGCAGTGTTTGCAACTAGGTCGAACGTAATAGTTTCCTTTTTCCCGTAAGGGATTTAGTTTGAAGGTTTACTTTTTTCCCACTCGATTCCATTTTATAATAAATGACTCAAGAATCATCAATGTTGGCGCTTTTTATCTTTAGTATATTGTCTATTGAGTTCTTCTTTCCCCACTCTTGCAACCTTTATCCCACTCTAATCCCTTCCAACCCCCAACACTAGGTAAGAGAGAAAAATATTAGAGGGGAAAGGGGGCAGAGACCTCTTTCAGCCACCAAAATAGACCACTTCATGTTGATTATGGGCATTG
This sequence comes from Mastomys natalensis, assembly GCA_021653895.1. NCBI lineage: Eukaryota > Metazoa > Chordata > Mammalia > Rodentia > Muridae > Mastomys > Mastomys natalensis. Next base: position 384,760 of record JAJTUV010000268.1, read on the forward strand.
TGTTTCTTGGGGCCAGTCCATCTTTGTTCTCGGACATCTCAACTTACTCTTAGTCGATTTGCTCAAGGACACTTGACAACCCATAACAATAGCAACCAGGAGCAGCAGGGGGCAGCAGTAGCTGCCTCCATCTCCTCCTTCTCATCCTCCTCCTCCTCCTCGTCCTCTTCGTCCTGGTCCTCATCGTCCTGATCCTCCTAGTCTGGTGGTCCTGGTCGTCCTCGTCCTCTCTCGTCCTCTCCTTCTCTCCTCCTCCTCTCTCCTCCTCCTCCTCTCCTCCTCCTCGTCCTCCTCCTCCTCCTCTCCTGCCTCCTCCTCCTCCTCCTCCTCCTCCTCCTCCTCCTCCTCCTCCTCCTCCTCCTGCTCCTCCTCCTCTCCCTGCCTCTGACCCCTCTCTGGGCTCTAGCATCTATCCCCTCTCCAGAGTCCCAGAATTAAACTATCTGCAGCTGGCAAAAAGCATGCTTTCCTAGAGCACGAGACAATCCCAGTTATTGGCTGTGGACAAACTGAAGCAGCCCCATATCCCACACCTGGGATTAAAACGCAAACCTATTCATATGACATACATGTTTGTTTGTTTGTTTGTTTTTAAGAAACCAAAATCTCACTACAAATCACTGCTTTAACTGCAATCTAGTTGGGGAACTTTATGTGACGACTTCTAGTACGCAGTGCCCTTTCCTAGTCGCACTTCCCTCAGTGAAACACTGGAGAGTCATCAGCAGTACTGAGTATCTCTGGTTCTTTTCCTTGTTGTGTATCTGCCTTTTTATGTATCTTAAATCTGTCTTTAGCTTACACAAGCTGCCAGCTGACTCAAACACAGTGTTTCATCATTATGCTCTACCTTCATTTTGTTTCCTCCTTTTCATACTTCATATTTTATTACTATTAAAATATCATTGCATTAAATCTCTTTTGTGCTACTTTCACTTTCTTTATATAGAAAAAATACTTTTTTTTTTTTTTCAGTTTTCTTTCCAATTCATTTTTGTTTCAAATATTTGGTTCAGAGAGCTGAGTTCTAATTTAAACGTTGCCGCCATAAGCTCTATTATTTTGGGGTTACATTATGATCATATTTAAGATACTTGATATTTTATCATTGTGATTTGTTTGGCCTGTGTCTTTCTGATGAGCCTTCATGAGTCTAATCACTAATAGTCCATTAGTTTAACTACATTGTGGGGCACCACATGGAGGATTTACTGTTCTATTATTTAGTTAGAATGATATCTTATGCTGTGGGATAGTACATAAGTGTACATTTGAAGATAGAAATGTGGTCAATAGATAATGCTGGCCTAGCATGTGGCAGGTCTGTGTCAGTCTAGTCAAAGTCTAGTGGCTTATTTATGAAGATCCATGATTATCTTGGCTCCAGGACTTCTTCATTCTTTGTAGCTCATCTTTGGACTTCAAATTCTCAACAAACCTAAGGAAGCCACTTTCAAGTTTCTCTCTTTAACCAAACCACTAACTCATAATGTAGCACTCAATATACCCATCAGACTGTATAAATGTTATCTGTCTACAATTCATCACAAGGAAGCTAAAGCAATATACAAAGTAAACTAGTCTTAGATTAGTCTATTGAAAACTAACTCTCACTGTTCTTCTGGGGTCTAAAATAGGGTCTTGTTTATGCTAGACCAACACTGTGGTACCTAATATATTCCTAACTCTTGAAAGGAAAAGCTCAAAGATAGACTTAAGTTACTGTAACTATGCTAGAAATTGTAAGATCATCGGGACAATAACTATTAAACATAGTTATTCTATCTATCTATCTATCTATCTATCTATCTATCTATCTATCTATCCAGGAATCTATCATCTATCTATCATCTATTTACTTATCTATCATCTATCTACTTACCTATCATCTATCTACCTATGAGTATGTCTATCTATCTTTTATCTATCATCATCATCTATCTAAAAATTATGGCAGTTCAAGAGTAAAGTGCATACATATGACATTCATATATTCAACAATCTTTTTAATTCAGAACAAAATTGTTCCAAAAATTTAGCTTGAAGCTAGTATGACATTGGCCTGTTTTCAGCACATTTAACATGCACATGGAAAGCCTCAATGCTAACTGAGACATGAAAAGGTTCCAAGTCTTTTCCTTGAGTTCTCAACTGGGTTGAATGAAAGGCTGTGGTGTTACTTGGACTCTGAACTGCACACAGAAAATAAAATAAATAGCTTCTTTTAAAGAAAACATAGATTTCTCATATATTCTTATGCTCCTTCCATTAATTTTGCACAGAATTTCATGATTTCAGAAACATTCACTTAGAAAAAGAGTGAACGGAGTGAATGCCTGCAATGGACACCAGAAGGTAGCTATGTTCTCTGAATTCATGGCCTTTTCTCCCAAAATCAGCATGAATTTAATTGCATGTGAATAGAGAGAAACAACAGGAGTGGTTTTTTCTCCTTCATAACTTTCTCCTATCAACTGAGTGTCAGAAATCCATTCTGCTTCCGGACAGTCAAAAAGTTCAGTTTTAAGCAAGCACCCAGCTGAGGGGATGCAGTGCCATTCTTACTTCCTGTTGTCTTTTACACCTGGAGTCTTGGCATTTCACACAGGCATCTCCTAATACAGTTTAATATCACTTGTTAAGTTTTTTTTTTTCCTGGCAGAAATAAAACCTTAGCCATAGGGAAGCAAGTATTATTTCTACATTGTCAGTGGGCATACTTGGATGGATGGGTCGAGCTCAAAGACATACCAGTTGTACTGAAAATAAATTCTTGCAAACATCCTGCTGCTAACTTTTGAGACTCGAGTCAACTTTAAATGATGCTATAAACTCAATGCTACTGGAACTCTCTTCCTATGCAGGGAAATTATCAAGTTCTGAATGTTTTCAAATAAAGGGAATCATGTATGTTTTAGGTTAAATGTGATTGTTGTTATGTTAATTTTTCGTTAGTGTACAAAGCAATGAGCGTCCTCAGGACATTTGCATAATGAGTACAAAGAACTCATGCATGATATTTGCATAATGAGTGTAATTTACTTATATACATCTCCTTTTCCCCCTTGGTACCTCCCCTTCCACTTTTCCTTTACTACCCCAATTAATCTATGATAAACTTTCATATCTTAGATACAAAATCATCTATTGTTTGTTTTAAAGATTTACTTATTTTTATATGTATGGCTGTTTAGCTGGCATGTACATCTGTGAACTATGTATGTGCCTGGTGCCCACAGGGGCCACAAGAGAGAATCACATCTACTGACGCTGGAGTAACAGACAGTTGAGTGCTGCCTTGTGGGTGCTAGGAATCAAAATTAAGTCCGCGGGGAGCACAGCTAATGCTGTTAACCACTGAGGCATCTCTCCATTCCCCAAATTATCAATTTATCATCTATCTACCTACATACCTATCATTTATCTTTATTCCTCTCCTCCATCTACTTTTGCATCTCCCTATCTACCTGTTATCTAACTATCTAATCAAAGTTCTGAATCCTAGAGAAAATGAGATGTTTGTATTTCTTTTGTTCTTATTACCTCTGGTATTCTTCCAACCATGTTTTGACATCTCCTCTCATATTCAGCCCTTCCTATTTTTGTATCAATATTTGCCATCCTATGTCTACTTTATTTTGTTCAGTATGATGCCTACCTGTTCTGCCATCTCCTTACAACAGTGTAGTTCTGTTCTTCTTTGCAGCCAAAGAAACCTTTACATGCATACATATAAGTGTGGTATATGTATTTTCATATTTCCTGGCTCGTGGGAACCTATACATTGGTTTCTGTGAATAGTGCTATAGGTATCTCTGTGCTATGTTTGGCATCCTTTGAGTGGATCCCTAGGGCAGGCATACTTGGATCATATGTTACTTATTTGCAGTTTGCTGAGTGCTATAGAAATGTCCCCTTTCCCTACATATCCAGCATATGATTTCATTTCTTCTTCTTTTTATTAATTTATTTACTTATTCAGTTTACATCCCAATATCAGCCCCCTTATCCTACGAGTACCCTATTACAAAGATCCTTTTCCCCATTTCCCCCTCCATTTCTCCTCTGAGAGGTGGAGTCATCACTGGGTATCACCCACCCCATCCCCAGTACATCAAGTCACTGTAGGAGTAGGTACAGCCTCTCCGACTGAGGTCAGACAAGGCATCCCAGTTAGGGGATTGGGATGCATGGGCAGGCAACAGATTCAGGCACAGCCCCTACTCCAGATGTTGGTGGACCCACATGAAGACCAAGCTGCACATCTGTTACATATATGGGGGGGGCCTGGGTCTAGTCCATGCTTTCTTTTGGATTGTGGTTAGTTTCTCTAGCCTCCCAAGAGTCCAGCTCTGTTGTTCTTCTTGTGAATTCCCTTTCCTCTTCAAGTCCCTCAACGGCCAAGAAACACTTAAAGAAGTATTCAATGTCTTCAGTTATCAGGAAAATGCAAATAAAAACAACTCTGAGATTCCACCTTACACCCATCAGAATGGCTAAGATCAAAAACTCAAAGGATAGCACATGCTAGTGAGGATATAGAGCAAGGGGAACATTCCTCCACGGCTAGTGAGAGTGAAACATGTACAATGAACTCTGGAAATCAATTTGGCAGTTTCTCAATAAATTGGAAATAGTTCTATCTCAAGACCCAGCTATACCACTTCTGGACATATACTCAAAAGACACTCTACCATTCTCAAGGAAACATACTCAACTATGTTCATAACAGGTTTGTTTGTAAAGGCAGAAAGCTAGAATCAACCTAGATGTCCTTCACCTGAAGAATGGATAAAGAAAATGTGGTTCATTTACACAATGGAATACTACTCAGCTATTAAAAACAAGGACATCATGAATTTTGCAGGCAAATTGATGGAACTAGAAAATATCATCCTGAGTGAAGTAACCCAGACCCAAAAAGACATGCATGCTATGTACTCACTGATAAGTCGATATTAGCCATAAAGTATAGTATAACCATGATACAATCCATTTTTTTTATAAGGACATTCTGTTGGGGTGAGACAGAATTTCGATACAATTTTGAACTTCTATTTCCTTGAAGGCTGAGGATGCCGAACACTTTTCATATATTTACTAACCATTGAGATGTCTTCTTCATTTGAATTCTGTTCATCTCCCCAATTATTGAATGAGTGACTTGTTTTCTGTTGTCTAATTTTTAAAAATTTTTCTCTGTATTATGGATATAACTCTATAGCCAGGTGAGCTATTGGCATACCTTTTAAAAAGTATGGGATTATTTATGAACTAAAATGTCCTTGCTGTGAAGGGCTCTGCCAATCTTCTGTGCATCATTCCAAATTGAACTTTATATTCCCATTTTCCTTCATTTTATTTGGATAAATACAGAAGTACTCCAACCCTCTTTGTTCATATGCATACATAGACATGAATTATTGAGAAAGTTACAAACTGGCCAGCAAGCTGACTGAAATGGCAATATTCTAATTTCCAAACTGAACTGAATAGGGTTGATGAAATTATGAGACTAGAGAAAAATCAATGGTCTCCTTTTATGACAGAGTATGCCTGCCCTTGTTCCGTGTTTAATCTTCTTGTTTTATTTCTTCTTTTGACTCAGAGATACTTACCTATGGATGTATAAAATCATGCTGCACAATTCACACTGAAAATACTATGTTTTTGTTTTATTTTTATAGATGATTGGTCTTTATATTTGTCTAGCACTTGACTAACAAACCTCTGCCACTCGAAAAGCATGCCATTAGATTTATATTCCTTTAACTGTAAGATTAACCCTGCAGTTTAATGAACTCCGAATTGAACGTTTATGTAATCCAATCACTGCTAAAGAAAAGTGTTCCTGGCATATGTATTGCTTCATCATGGGCAGTGTTATGGGTTAGAAATGTGAATGGGTAGTTCAAAGACAAGAGAAAGAACCATCCAAATATGTCTATAGTGATAACTCCTCTTTGAATTCTGCTGCCTACAACACAGCATTTGACAAAACCCCATTTACAGGGATATTTGTACTATGTGAGTCACTCTGAATTCTTGCTATCAAAGAGAACTTTATATTTTTTTTTCATTCAACACACCTGACTATAAAGAAATGTTAGACATAAATATTAGCACCCTCCAATCATACAACAGTCACTATGATAGAGGACATTATTTTATCAAAAATATCTAACATCTGACTCACAGTCCCAAGTGCCTTCCCATTTGTTTTCATCGCTTTTGGTTCAAGATGTTCTTCTAGATCAGTAGTTCTCAACCTGTGGGTCATGACCCATTCAGTGATCAAAGGACCCTTTCACAGGGGTCACATAACAGATATCCTGCATATTAGATATTTGTCTTGCGATTCAATATTAGTCACGAGGTAGCAACAAAATAATTCTATGGTTGGAGGTCACTATAATATGAGGGATTATAACAAAGGGTCTGAACATTGGAAAAGTTGAGAACCACTATTCTAGATTGTCTCCTAGCAAGAGTGGTTGGCCATATAATTTGGGGTAAAACCAAAATAACAATTACAGTATTGCTTATTTGCTGTTTTCCTTAATCTTAAGAGTATGTGTTATGCTTACTGAAGACTAGGGTTCAGTTTCTAGCACCTACAAGGTGGCTCCTACCCATCACTAACTGTAGTTCCCAGGAATCTGCCACCCTCTTCTGACCTATGTGTGCATGCACATGGTACCCAAACAGACATGCAGGCAAACACTCATGCACATTAAATGGCAATTTAAAAGTAGTTTAAAAGTAGTTAAAAGCTGTACTTTCATGCTCTTATAGATGTATTATTCTTCAGTGTCCAACCTAGTTATTTATTTCCAAATGAAACTTACTTTTTTCTTCAAGAATTTATCTTCTCCACTTGATTTATCTCTCACCCTCATTCCCAACTAAATGTTTTTACTCTCTAAAATCATTTTTTAATTTTAATTGGACTTACATGAAAAGTTGACTCCCAGAATATTCAGCCATTTGTAGGATATACATCTATAATACAGCAGGAAGGTACTTACAGAATTACTTAAATAATTGATATTTAAAATATGATTTAGATTTCATGGCTGGAAAGATGGCTCAACAGTTAACAGCATGGGCTGTTTTTTGTTTGTTTGTTTGGTTGGTTGGTTTGGTTTTTTTTTTTTTTTTTTCAGAAGACTGGAATTCAGCTCCAAGCAATCACATCACAGCTCACAGCCTTCTGTAACTCCAATTATAGAAGTTCTGACAACTTTCTTTTGTCTCTGTGGTCACTGAATACACAGAATATACTCCCATTCAGGAAAACCACTCACACATAAAGTAGACATATATATAAGTCATATATATATATATATATATATATATATATATAACATATATATATATATATGTCTTAAAAGGAAAGATATCTATGTGTATATGTATACATTTTATACTCACAGACAGACAGACAAGCAATTCTTCTCTCTGTAATTCAGTAAAATGTGATCTCTACATTACTATCTGGAAACACATTTGAAATTTAGTTGAGACTGAACTAAAATATCTTAAGAAAATGATGGAAGGTAATAAATAAGTCAAACATAAATAGTAAGGTTTTCCAGGACAAACATTTATATCGTCATTAATTATAAACATATAATCACGTGTGTAAGTGTGCAGTACTTTAAAAGTAAGTGTTAATTAAGGTTATATATTAATTTATTAATAAAATTGTGACTAAATATTAATTAGTATTGATTAGATTATGACATCCAAGTAAGTATGCTATTAAAAATATTTCTTCTGGAGTAATGAGACAGCAGTAAAGCCATTGCCGAGTAATTGAGGTTTACGACAAATCATCAGACACGTTGTAGCATCATGATTGCACACAGCAATCAAAAACTGAAAGCTAAGAACGCTCCTCAACTATTGTGCAGGAGACCAAACCTTAGTTTTCCTTAACACTTTTTAGTTATTTCTTTAGTTTACTCTGACAAAATGATCTGCCAAGAAAACTAATTAAAGTATTTTCCCTTAGTGACTACATGTAACTCGGTCACTTCATCATTAGCATGCTTCTGGCATCGTCTCTCTTACTCTATTAATTTTAACACAGTAATACAGATGTAACCCTGAGTTGTTTTAAAGAATGAAAGACATAGTATGAATAAAATGTTTACAGCCATTGGTTGTAGTCAACACATATGTGGTTTGATTTCATTCACATATGAACGCTTATGTCACTAACCTTTCTTGTGATCAATACCTATACCCTGATGACATGCTTAAACAATTCTGGCCCATCGCGGTCTGGAGAAAATTCTATCCTATTTGTGCTTAGATGATTAGATCAACCCCATGGGACAATGCAAACCTTTCCTTGGTTGTTTGGATAGCATATCTCATTCACAGGGTTTGGTAACTTGGCTATGGAAACATGAGGGAATATCATAATGTCTACCACGCCAATCTTGCTAACATTTCATTTATCACTAATTCCTCTTAGCAGGCCTCCCCCCAGGTCATGTCAATCTATACTACTACAACTTTAAGGGGGCGGGGAACATTTCCTTCTGTCACTTGACTGCCACCATTCATATTCTTCTTCTTCCCATTCTTTCTAAATCTTCTGGCTTTGTTGTTGTTGTTGTTGTTGTTGTTGTTGTTTTCCAATCTCAGAGTTCAGAAGTCTCATTGAACTACTCATAGTATGGGCTGTCATGGCAGGGCTGCTGGGTGGGTACTCTATAGTCTCCATACTGTCCATTTCTCTAATATAATCCACTATAAAAAAAATCAACTGCCAAATGGCCATGGCCCACAGTCTTCATTTTGGTGTCATTCCCTTGATGCATAGAATGAATGGATATAAAATGAGTATGACTTCTTGTCTGGTAGCATGAATCCCTTTCTGTTATTTGTCAGATGGGGAAGGATGCAGGTCTGTGCCTTAGTCCAGACTCCTGCTAAGGGCATGCAATCAACTTCAGTTGACTACATCCAGGTCCCAGTGTGGTTGGCTTTGCAACTTCGAGAAACCTGTCTCTCCCTTACTTTCTTCTGTGAAACTATGAAAAATGGCACCACCTAGACGACACTGCTGTTATCAAGTAAGGGGAAGGATTGGAGACGGGAAAGGAGAGTGGAGACAGATGGAATTTCATTTTCAAAATATGATTTAATGTTTTGACAAGGTTATGAAAAAAATTAGTAATTTTTGGCTTCCAATTTTTTCTCCTTCTTCCTGTCTTACTGAAATCTTTCTTTTCATCCCTCCCTGCTCTTCTGTCTTCATTTTGTGTGACACACTGATTTTGATTTGTTATTGCCAAAGCACAGGTGGAAGGTTATTTACTGTAGCAAGGGCCAGTTTACAGCACTGAAAAATCATCGTACCCTCAGTATTGTGTATTGTTGATTATTATATCCAATTGTATTTCCTAGGATATCTTTAGGTCACTCAATAATTGTCTCTCATGTCTGTCTCTGTCTCTGTCTGTCTGTCTCTGTTTCTGTCTCTCTGCCTCTTTCTCTCTCTCTCTCTCTCTCTCTCTCTCTCTCTCTCTCTCTGTCTGTCTGTCTCATATACACAAATACACACAATTTTATTACAAGCCCCATTTTGTTCCCAGAACATTTATTTCATTACTGTTCAAAGTGTCTTTTTAAAATCAATATCATCAGGCTAAACATCACTAAGAACATACTTAAAGAGCCATGGCCTAATTTTCTGCATTCAGACACAGCACACTGTGGAGACCCTAGGCTATTTATATTTAGTAAGAGGGGTACTAGAAATAATTTATTACATGGGTCACCTTCTGATCAGGGATGCTAGAGATGTTTGAAATCATCCAGAGCTTTGATGTTATTAGAATGTGCTTGTGTGGCTGCGGTGACATAATATCTACTGGACAGACTGTATTTGGAAAATATCAGAATGGTAAATGGTGAAACTGATGTCTGGACCTCAGTCAGGACAGCAGGCCATTGGATGGTGTCACCTTTGTCTGTGCTCAGAAAGATCTATAACTCTGAGTTGCTGAATGACTGGGTGCTCTGTGGATGCTTGAAGAAGGCATTTAGATTTATCAGAACACAAAGGCCTAGGGGTGAACAGCACCCCAACCCAGGACAACAGCAAGGCTTAGGGGATAGTGCAGAGAATTTCTGGATGTCAAGGAGTTGTTTACTTATGGAATGATTTACAATACTTCATGTCTCTTTGTTTAAGAACTATTAACTTCTTGGTTAAAGAATCGTTTGTTATTATATCCCAAGGTGTGGTTAAAGCTCCAAGAACATAAGAGAAACACAAGGAACATGTTGAATCAATACTGACTATTGTCTTTTCAATTAACTCCATAATGGAGTGTTCATTTACTATGTGTCTTAGTTAGAGTTTCCATTGCTGTGAAGAGACACTATGACCAAGGCAACTCTTATAAAGGGTACCATTTAATTGGGGGCTGGCTTACAATTTCAGAGGTTCAGTCCATTATCAGCATGGTAAGAAGCATGGCAGCATCCAGGAAGATATGTTGCTGGAGGAACTGTGAGCTCTACATCTAGGTCTGAAGGCACCAGAAGACTCCTCTCCACACTGGGTGGAGATTGAGCATAGGACCTCAAAGCCTACCCCCACAGTGACATAGTTCCTCCAACAATGCCACACCTACTCCAACAAAGACACATCTCCTAAAGTATCACTCCCTGTGAGCCAAACATTCAAACCACTACATTATGTGTATGTGTTTGTGTGTGTGTGTGTGTGTGTGTGTGTGTATGGGTATTGATTTATTTTTATATGTGTATGTGAGCATCTGTGCATCTGTGTATCTGGACAAAATGAATGATCATATGTGCAGAAGCCAGAGGTCTCTAGCATATTTTTTTTAAACAGTATCTTACTGAACCTTGAGTTTGCCATCTTGGCTAGACCAGCATCAAACTCTGGGATTCGTCCTATCTTGGTGTAACAGTGAAAGCTTTTACATGGCTTACATAGGATCCAAACACAGCTCCTCACCTTGAATAGCAGGTTCTCCATTGACTCAGCCACATCCTCAGTGCATCATTTAAGTCCATGAGAATCTCTCCACCATCCCTACCTGGATTTGTACACATAGTCTCAAACAAGTATTTCAATGTACAGACTATGAAACTGTTTTATAAATAATAACTATCACTGAAATTCAAATGGGATCTAAAGGGTATGCAATCAATTACACCATGTGATTAAAGTTTCTAAATTGCAGAGTTGTAAAAGGAATTTCAGTTATACTTCTTTCTATTAACTGACCTCTGGGATAGTTTCCTTCCATGGTAGGGTTATATAGCACAATTTTAGACACCCAAGATAATGGCCATAGATGTTCTCACCTTGGAGTGAGAAGACAAAGAACACAGTAGCTCATCTCTGTGGTCATATTCCTAAGTTCCAGATGGTGACACTAGATGATAGGACTACTCTAGAAAAATAACTGATATCTCTCCTTTACTACACTTCATTGGCAGATGAGGTAGAGCTGTATATTAGCAAAGCACCATTGTCCCAATGATACATGGCTACTGAGTCACATCATAGAGACTGCTCCCTCAAGTGAAATCATGTACATCATAGATTCTTCTAGATCTAAGCAGTCATTTCCACATCTTGTGATGAGATTATCTGAGAAGTAATTTCAAAGATTTAAAAATTTTAATCGTGAGACATCAAATGTCCTCAACCAAGTGCATTAATAACTTCAAGCTCACATGTGCCAAACTCATAAGCAGTACTTTTCTTCTTCATTGAATATTTTTTGTTTAAAGGTTAGCTTACCTTCAGAGGGAAAATGATTAAGTTAAAGGGTGGACCCTTTCAGGACTAGTCACACAGTGACTGTGATTATTGGTGTGGGATATACAAAAGCCATTTCTATGACATTTAAGGAAAATAGTCTTGGAATGACCTTGCAGTAGGGAAAAACAAGACAGGATGAAAAGTTTTCTTCTTGAAGGTGTTTTAACCCACATACACCTCTCCTGCAAAATGTACAGTTTGTGGTTTCAATCTCCTGGTATTTAAGAGATACTGAACACATCAGAGCAAATGAAGGCACAAAAGGTCAACTTGTAGTCTCAAGAGCAGAGGGAGGTTTAACCGCTCAGAAATATGCATCAACTACTTCTTAGCAACTTGATTCATCTGCTCCCCCAAATAACCTAAATTACTCTGACCCAAAACAATCATCTAGTTTAATCAATTGGAAAAAAGAAATCCATCAAAGCAGTTGGGAAAAGTGATGGCTCTCCTGCCCAGAACACAGATGGTACCTTGATAGGAGGACATGGACTTGGGCCATGCATAGATGTCAGATCAATCTGATATCTTGCTCACTAACCAGTGACCCTGATATGGGGAGATAAACAAAAGCACAGTGTGATTTCTCTCACTTACCCCTAGAGCAATGGCTTTTATGGTGTTTTATGTAATTTTCTCAAGGGTCATGTAGCCAAATAGAAAGCCTAGGAATTAAAATCAAACAATGAAACCCCTAACACTTATTTGATTACTGTAGCTGCAAATCACTGCACTGCAGGTCAAAGGTTAAGTGCAAGGTATAACACTCATTTGGCCAGGTGCTTCAAATTGTGCCCTTACAGAGTTCAGATTATTCACCAATTACAGGAAGATTGGCTGGGTTTGAGCAGTAAAAATACTTAGAAAGCCATGTCTCTAACTCTCTTTTGACCTGACCCATTTTCTTGATGTTATCTTTTGAAGACTTATGCATAATAAAGGGGCAGTTACTAGCTAAAGTGTGATATTTCAATGCATGTATACACATACAATGTGTGATATTCACATCAGGGTAGTTAATGACCATACCTGATATCTTGAAAGTTTATCATGTGGAGCTTGGATACATAGGATCCTCTTTGTCCAGATCTTTAGAAAAGTGCAGTAAGCATTTTTCATCATTGTTACTCTAGTGTAGGTGTTCGCCAGAGCTCACCTCTTGTCTCTAATTGAAGCTTTTAGTATGTTCACCCCTCTGTCTCATCATGCTTCCAATCCTTTGACAGCCTTAATTCTACTTCAGCTTCAGTCAGCATTGACTTGGATTTTGTACACCTCTAGAAACCCTGTTGTTTAGATAGTGGTCCCATTTTGAAGACCTGTATCTATTCCCACATTATCCCTTTCTATATTGGTGAGGCCATGGATTACAGTGACAATCTAATTGACCTATAAAAATGGTACAGACTTTGTACCTGAAGCCAGGAATATCCCTCAAATCTAAGTGTTAGTCAACCTCCAAAAATAAGCTCAGAATCTTCCAATTCCCAAACAGATTCTACAAGAATTCTTTGTGCATAGAATTATCAAACCTGTCCCCACAGAATGGAATTTTTGAAGTGGAAACTTCTGGTTTCTTTGGAGATTCAGTTATGTCATGGGCTGTGTTTCTGGAAACTGTCTTATGAAGGGTGTTTTTGCTGAAGCAGACACATGGGAAAATGATTTGCTGAGAACAGACACATGGTGTTTTTCAGGAAACTGCCTGGAAAAGGGCATGTGATATTTTGCTAGAACAGATGCTTGAGAGAACACATGATGTTTGGAAAGAGTATAACTATAACTAACAGACAATGGATGATGCTGTGTGGCATTAGTCTACCTTGTCATTTTTTGTTGGTCTTGTGACTGTATTTATACTGTTCTCTTCACTCTGGTGATTCATAACCTTACCTGTCTTCGACTGGATCTATCATGACTGTCATGAACATCATTATGAAAGAAAAACAACAAGTAAGAACTTCTTGATAGGTCATTACAGGTGGGCAGTTCAGCAGGCTCCATCGAATGGAAGGAAGACCACAACTAAGGTCTTTCTAGACCATGTGAGTGGTTCTGAGTACTGGAAATTGCTACCTCAAGATGAAGGTGTGGGTAGCTAATCAGCAGGCCTGGAAAGAAGGTCAAATCTCATATGTCCCGCCCTGCTCCACATACTAACACTGCCAGGCACCCAGAGCACCTCGGTGAGACAAGGGGCTTGGAAGAGCAGGAGGCAGTACAAACTCAATGGGTGCTGCCAAGTACACCACCAGAATTTGCTTGGGACACCAGAGGATTTGTTTGGGGCAACATAGGCACCTTCAGCTTTCCAGTCTTGTATAGCATATGCCTGTTAATGATGGTGGCCATGATTAAAATAAATTGACCTGGCAACTGATAAAAATGCTAGGTCTAAAGCATGTTAAAGAAGTTGTTGTGTTGTATGGCTTGTATTCTTCATCTTGTAAAGAAATGTCAAATAACTGGGCTACACAGCATAGGGTTTTTCCCCCAAGATTGGTGTCAGCTGTACTGGAAGCTGCACAGCAATTGCAAGGGTTGTAGCGGAGGCACAAAGCACAAAAAAATAGAGCAGGATAATTTAGTGAAGGGGTTAAATGTTACTGAATGACCAGCTGCTTGGTGCAGAGCATTATGCTGCCTTACAGAACAAATCAAATCTGATGATGTTGAAATTGAGCAATGTCATGTTTTGGCTTTCAGAACTTGGGATATGATTGTGAAGCCTAGGGGAAAAGTCCACCTCATTTAACTAAGATGATAAGGGTTCTGCAGAAGCCTTTACAGAGGTTGAGTTCAGCTGTTAATAGAGCCATATTAGACCCTAAAACCAGACAGTAATTGATAGAAATATTGGCATTTGAAAATGCAAATAATATAAGAGAGGAACCAGACCATTGAAAGAACGAGGAGCCCCTATATACAAATGGATAATGAAGACAAATGGTATTGGTTCTCAGAAGCATCATGCCAATATCATAAGGCAAATCGTAGCTAGAAATTTCAGGAATCAAAATACTCAATGCTTTAATTGTGGGGAATGTGGTAATTTCCAGAGAAATTGTAAGACTAGAAGATTCAGACCTCCAAATACCATGTACATTGGCTCTAGAAAATATGGTATCCATAGAAAAGAACAAATAGGTAATGGTTGACATGAGCTACAAAGACTTCCAGGGTATTGTAACTACTGTGGAAAGGGCAATTATTGGTCCAAGGACTGTTGGTCCAAGAGAGACATAAGAGGTAACCATTTGTCATCAAGAAATGAAATGAGGGGTCTGTCAGCTCCAGGCCTTATAACACACAATACAAGCTGTCTTCCTTTGATCAGTCAGGTGGTATCAACTGGGCAACAATATCAACACTGAGTATTTCTAATCATATGCATACTACAGAAGGAAGTCCAGCTTTGGAGCTGGCACAGATTCCCTTCTTGAATTATCCCCCAAATTGAATGTTACAAGTTAATCACTGGTATTTATGGTCCTTTGCTCTCAGGTACAGTGAGAATACTCTTGGGAATAATAGATTAATTTCTCAAAGATTTATTGGGCATCCAGGTATACTAAATAGGGATAGCAAGGAAGAAATAAAATTTTACCATATGTGAAAAAGGAGATGCAAATTGATGCAAGGGATAGAATTGCTCTACTCTTTTTTTCCTTATCTCAAGGGCAAGGCTGCTCCAGTAGAAAGGACAGCGGCTTTTGGGAGTACTGGAAAATAAGTATTCTGGCAAACAGTGGTTGATGATCAGTGAGCCAAATTAATGGTACAAATGAATGGTGTTGATATAAAAGGTTTGGGGGATACAGGATCTGATGTTAATATACTTTCTCAAGTGTCTTGGAATCCAGATTGGCCACTTCAAAAGGTTTACACACAACTTATAGAAACCTGTAAATTATCACAAATAAGAAAAGTTTCTGATGGATTATCTGTGTGAGATCAGAAGGGCAAATAGGGATGTTGAGACTTTACGTGGGTGACATAACCATAAACTTATGGGGAAGGGATCTTTTACAACAATGAGATACTGAAATTAATATTCCTACAGTTCCAGGGATAACAAATGAGAAAATTAGGGGTTATATGGTAGATGTTCTGGGAAGGTATTGATATAGATGATCAAGAGCAACCACAAGGTGTGCCCATTGTTCAAACACAGGACATCACAGGGATTGAGTTTCTAAATATATAAAAGGGCCTACTGCTGACATACCAACAGCCTTGCCCCTAGAATGGTTATTAAACCAGTCTCTTTAGCAAAAGCAGTAGCCCATAACAAGAGAAAAATTGCAGGCACTTTAACAACTGTCCAAGGGCAGCTAGAGATACATGGGTAAACATAATGGGTCTATCACCCATGAATTCCCCTTTGTTTGTTGTAAGAAAGAAAACAGAAAAACGAAAACTGATAATATATTTAAGAGCACTTAATAAGGTAATTCAATCAATGAATCCTTTATAACCTGGACATCCTTAACTGTCTTTGTTCCGAGATCATCCCCTATAATGATAATTGATTTAAAAGATTGCTTTTGCACAATACCCTTGCATAAGCAAGATAGGGAAAGGTTTGCTTTTTCAGTACTTACTCTGAACAATAGTGGTCCAATGAAAAGATGCCATTGGAATGCACTTCCACAGAGAATGTTAAATAGTTCAATTTATGTCAAAATTTTGTGCAACAAGCATTAGAAAGTATCCGTAAGCAATTATCTCAGTTTATCATTTATCATTTACAAATGACATTTTGTTGGCTGATTCTGACAAAGATTCTGTTTTAGAGAATATCTTTAAGTTAACACAAAGAATTCTGCCATGCTCAGTGTTACAGATTGCTCCAGAAAAACATACAAAGAGGACATTCACTTAGTTATTTGGGTTATAAAATCAGTCAACAAAAATTTCAATCACAAATGAAACAGATCCATAGGGAACAATTACAAACTCTAACTAGTTTCAAAAATTAATGGGAGATATTAACTGGCTAAGGTCTATAACTGGATTGAGTATATATGAGTTAAGTAATTTGTTTAAAACATTACAAAGAGATTCACATTTAAAGAGTCCAAGATGTTTAACAGCTGAAGCAGAAAAAGTGTTAACACTTGTAAAACAACTACAACAGGCATATGTAGATCAAATTGATCCTAATCTTGATTGTATTCTGGTAATTTTAACTTCAATTCATTTTTCCTACTGGGCTCATTATGCAAAGGGGAGATAGTATTATGAATGATTTTCTTAGCTTATAAACAAAGTAAAAATTGAAGATAATATGTGAGTACACACAACACACACACACACACCAAACACACACACATAATATATATATATATATTAAATAATATATAATAATGTACATAAATATATATTTTCTAAATTATTATAAAAGTGATTGAAGATTATGTCAATTGTTGTGGGACTGCATAAGGGTATTTTGGTTCTTGGCTGGGCATGGCCTAGAACCCCGAGACTCTAAGGGAGAAAGGCAGGAGTTTCGGCCACGTCTCCAGAACTCAGGGTCTTAACAAGCAGTCTAATTTTTATAGACTTACATTGTTTAGTCATGTAGGCCATTACAGCCCTCCCAAAGTGCACAGGTAGAGGGTGTAACTACAGGCCTCAGGCCCTAGAGATTTACATATTAATGAAGGTCAGAGGCGAGCCAATTAAGCATTTTTCTTCAGAACCTCCTCTTTTTCCCTCTCTACTTAACTCAGGTCTGCCCTGAGTTTGGGGGGGGTACATCAGATCCATCCACCATCTGCCATGACAATAAATCCTTTTGAAACCAAGGATTCCTCGTGTCATTGTGCACTGTCCCCACAGAATGGAATTTTTGAAGTGGAAACTTCTGGTTTCTTTGGAGATTCAGTTATGTCTGGGCTGTGTTTCTGGAAACTGTCTTATGAAGGGATGTTTTTGCTGAAGCAGACACATGGGAAAATGATTTGCTGAGAACAGACACATGGTGTTTTTCAGGAAACTGCCCGGGAAAAGGAGCATGTGATATTTTGCTAGAACAGATGCTTGAGAGAACACATGATGTTTGGAAAGAGTATAACTATAACTAACAGACATGGATGATGCTGTTGGCATTAGTCTACCTTGTCATTTTTTGTTGGTCTTTGCTGATACTGTTCTTCATTCTTACCTTCTTACCTTCTTACATTCTTACCTTCTTCACTGATCATCATGTGTCATGACTTCATAGAAAGAAAAACAACGGCCCTCGCCGCATACACACAGTCCGAGTTCGAGGAGGCAATAAGAAGTACCGTGCTCTGAGATTGGATGTGGGGAACTTTTCCTGGGGCTCGGAAATGTTGTACTCGAAAAACAAGGATCATTGATGTTGTCTACAATGCATCCAATAACGAGCTTGTCCGCACCAAGACCCTGGTGAAGAACTGCATTGTGCTTATTGACAGCACACCGTACCGCCAGTGGTACGAGTCCCACTATGCACTGCCCCTGGGCCGAAAGAAGGGGGCCAAGCTGACTCCCGAAGACGAAGAGATTTTAAACAAAAAATGATCAAAGAAAATTCAAAAGAAATATGACGAGAGGAAAAAGAATGTCAAAATCAGCAGTCTTCTGGAGGAGCAGTTCCAGCAGGCAAGCTTCTCGCCTGTATTGCCTCAAGACCAGGGCAGTGTGGCAGAGCAGATGGCTATGTGCTCGAAGGCAAAGGAGCTGGAGTTCTATCTTCGGAAGATCAAAGCCCGGAAAGGCAAATAAGCCATCCTTCATAGCTCATGTAATAAAGGTGTTTGCTGTTGTAAAAAAAAAAAAAAAAAAAAGAAAGAAAAACAACAAAGAACTTCTGATGGTATTCAGTGGCTTCAAGGCCACTGGAAGGAGAACAACAGGCTTCAGACTTGGTGTCTGCGACTGGAAATTTACCTCAAGATGAAGGTGGGTAGCTAATCAGGCTGGAAAGTAAACTTCTGTCCCGCCCTGCTCCACATACTAACACTGCCAGGCACCCAGAGCACCTCGGTGAGACAAGGGGCTTAGAAGAGCGGGAGGTAGTACAAACTCAATGGGTGCTGCCAAATACACCACCAGAATTTGCTTGGGACACCAGAGGATTTGTTTGGGGCAACACAGGCACCTTCAGCTTTCCAAGTCTTGTATAGCATATGCCTGTTAATGATGGTGGCCATGATTAAAATAAATTGACCTGGCAGCTGATAAAAATGCTAGGTCTAAAGCATGTTAAAGAAGTTGTTGTGTTGTATGGCTTGTATTCTTCATCTTGTAAAGAAATGTCAAATAACTGGGCTACACAACATAGGGTTATTCCCCCAAGATTGGCTTCAGCTGTACTGGAAGCTGCACAGCAATTGCAAGGGTTGTAGCGGAGGCACAAAGCCACAAAAAAATAGAGCATGGATAATTTAGTGAAGGGGTTAAATGTTACTAATGACCGTTGCTTGGTGCAGAGCATTATGCTGCCTTACAGGAACAAATCAAATCTGATGATGTTGAAATTGAGCAATGTCATGTTTTGGCTTTAAGAACTTGGGATATGACTGTGAAGCCTAGGGGGAAAAGTCCACCTCATTTACTAAGATGATAAGGGTTCTGCAGAAGCCTTTACAGAGGTTGAGTTCAGCTGTTAATAGAGCCATATTAGACCCTAAAACCAGACAGTAATTGATAGAAATATTGGCATTTGAAAATGCAAATAGTTAAGAGAGGAACCAGACCATTGAAAGAACGAGGAGCCCCTATATACAAATGGATAATGAAGACAAATGGTATTGGTTCTCAGAAGCATCATGCCAATATCATAAGGCAAATCATAGCTAGAAATTTCAGGAATCAAAATACTCAATGCTTTAATTGTGGGCAATGTGGTAATTTCCAGAGAAATTGTAAGACTAGAAGATTCAGACCTCCAAATACCATGTACATTGGCTCTAGAAAATATGGTATCCATAGAAAAGAACAAATAGGTAATGGTTGACATGAGCTACAAAGACTTCCAGGGTATCGTAACTACTGTGGAAAGGGCAATTATTGGTCCAAGGACTGTTGGTCCAAGAGAGACATAAGAGGTAACCATTTGTCATCAAGAAATGAAATGAGAGGTCTGTCAGCTCCAGGCCTTATAACACACTATATGAGCTGTCTTCCTTTGATCAGCCAGGTGGTATCAACTGGGCAACAACATCAACACTGAGTATTTCTATTCATATGCATACTACAGAAGGAAGTCCAGCTTTGGAGCTGGCCACAGATTCCCTTCTTGAATTATCCCCCAAATTTGAATGTTACAAGTTAATCACTGGTATTTATGGTCCTTTGCTCTCAGGGACAGTGAGAATACTCTTGGGAATAAGTAGATTAATTTCTCAAAGATTTATTGGGCATCCAGGTATACTAAATAGGGATAGCAAGGAAGAAATAAAATTTTACCATATGTGAAAAGGAGATGCAAATTGATGCAAGGGATAGAATTGCTCTACTGTTTTTTTTCCTTACCTCAAGGGCAAGGCTGCTCCAGTAGAAAGGACAGTGGCTTTTGGGAGTACTGGAAAATAAGTATTCTGGCAAACAGTGGTTGATGATCAGTGAGCCAAATTAATGGTACAAATGAATGGTGTTGATATAAAAGGTTTGGGGGATACAGGATCTGATGTTAATATACTTTCTCAGTGTCTTGGAATCCAGATTGGCCACTTCAAAAGGTTTACACACAACTTATAGAAACCTGTAAATTATCACAAATAAGAAAAGTTTCTGATGGATTATCTGTGTGAGATCAGAAGGGCAAATAGGGATGTTGAGACCTTACGTGGGTGACATAACCATAAACTTATGGGGAAGGGATCTTTTACAACAATGAGATACTGAAATTAATATTCCTACAGTTCCAGGGATAACAAATGAGAAAATTAGGGGTTATATGGTAGATGTTCTGGTGAAGTATTGATATAGATGATCAAGAGCAACCACAAGGTGTGCCCATTGTCCAAACACAGGACATCACAGGGATTGAGTTTCTAAATATATAAAAGGGCCTACTGCTGACATACCAACAGCCTTGCCCTAAAATGGTTATTAAACCAGTCTCTTTAGCAAAAGCAGTAGCCCATAACAAGAGAAAAATTGTAGGCACTTTAACAACTGTCCAAGGGCAGCTAGAGATACATGGGTAAACATATATGGGTCTATCACCCATGGAATTCCCCTTTGTTTGTTGTAAGAAAGAAAACAGAAAAACGAAAACTGATAATGTATTTAAGAGCACTTAATAAGGTAATTCAATCAATGAATCCTTTGTAACCTGGACATCCTTTACTGTCTTTGTTCCGAGATCATCCCCTATAATGATAATTGATTTAAAAGATTGCTTTTGCACAATACCCTTGCATAAGCAAGATAGGGAAAGGTTTGCTTTTTCAGTACCTACTCTGAACAATAGTGGTCCAATGAAAAGATGCCATTGGAATGCACTTCCACAAAGAATGTTAAATAGTTCAATTTATGTCAAAATTTTGTGCAGCAAGCATTAGAAAGTATCCGTAAGCAATTATCTCAGTTTATCATTTATCATTATACAAATGACATTTTGTTGGCCGATTCTGACAAAGATTCTGTTTTAGAGAATATCTTTAAGTTAACACAAAGAATTCTGCCATGCTCAGTGTTACAGATTGCTCCAGAAAAACATACAAAGAGGACATTCACTTAGTTATTTGGGTTATAAAATCAGTCAACAAAAATTTCAATCACAAATGAAACAGATCCATAGGGAACAATTACAAACTCCTAACTTGTTTCAAAAATTAATGGGAGATATTAACTGGCTGAGGTCTACAACTGGATTAAGTATATATGAGTTAAGTAATTTGTTTAAAACATTACAAAGAGATTCACATTTAAAGAGTCCAAGATGTTTAACAGCTGAAGCAGAAAAAGTGTTAACACTTGTAAAGCAACTACAACAGGCATATGTAGATCAAATTGATCCTAATCTTGATTGTATTCTGGTAATTTTAACTTCAATTCATTTTTCCTACTGGGCTCATTATGCAAAGGGGAGATAGTATTATCGAATGGATTTTCTTAGCTTATAAACAAAGTAAAAATTGAGGATACATATGTGTGTACATATACATAAATATATATATTTCTAAATTAATTATAAAAGGTAGAATTAGAAGATTATGTCAATTGTTGTGGGACTGCATAAGGGTATTTTGGTTCTTGGCTGGGCATGGGCCTAGAACCCCGAGACTCTAAGGGAGAAATGGCAGGACTTTGGCCACGTCTCCAGAACTCAGGGTGTTAACAAGCAGTCTAATTTTTATAGACTTACATTGTTTAGTCATGTAGGCCATTACAGCCCCTCCCGAAGTGCACAGGTAGAGGGTGTAACTACAGGTCTCAGGCCCTAGAGATTTACATATTAATGAAGGTCAGAGGGCGGAGCCAATTAAGCATTTTTCTTCAGAACCTCCCTCTTTTTCCCTCTCTACTTAACCCAGGTCTGCCCTGAGTGTGGAGGAGGCGTACATCCAGATCCATCCAACATCTGCCATGACAATAAATCCTTTTGAAACCAAGGATTCCTCGTGTCAATGGGGCCTGCTGGGCCTGCCACTGCCGAGCCTCCAGCCACTGGAACCTGGGACCTCTGGTATGAGAGACAGGCTGCCTGGAGGCCTCCAGGCAGCCTCCACTTCGCAGGTCCTGGGGCCGCTGCCACGTGGGCCTGAGGCCTCACTGCTGCGCCCGCCAGATTTTCCCACAAATTGTCAGGAACAGATCTAGCTGAAATTGTAGTACCTCTTACAAATGCTGAGATTTACAATCAATGAGTATTGGCAAGAGCTTTTGGTAACTACTTGGGTGAAGTTAATAACAAAAAAGCAAACATACACAGTTTATTTTTTAAAAAACTAATTGGATTCTTCCACGTATTGTAAAGTGAACACCAGTTTCAGAGGTACCATCATTTATACTTATGCAAATAATATGGGGATGGCAGGTTAAGAGTTAGATAAAATAAGCAAGCTGATCAAAAGTCCATATAATCAGTTCAGAAATCAGAATTGTATACAATCGAGTATTATTAGGTTATACTGAAATTCTCTTAACATAATTTCTGATTCTTTACATGCAGAAAGAGTTGTTTTGCATATAAATGCTGGTGAGTTTTTAACATGGCAACTCAGAATTAACTTTGTTAATTATAGAATTGCAACAGGTCATCAAAAGTAGAAACTATCCATTATATATTACTCACGTTCAGTCTAATACAGGTTTGCCTGGTTTATTATCTCAAGGAAATGATGAAATTGACCAATAACTAATAGGAAATGCGTTAGAAGCCTCTAAATTTCATGAGAAACATCATATTAATGGGAAAGGTTTAAAAAATTTTTCCATCACTTGACAACAAGCCAAAGAAATGTCCTACATATTCTCTATGCAACCAAATTTCATTACCTGGGGCTGAAACCCTAGGGATACCAAAAGAAATGGCATCTAGTACATAGATGTTTTTCATTTTGAAGAATTTAAAAGTAAATGTATATACACCATACCATTGACATATACTCAGTGTGTCAATGGGCAACTGCTTTAATTTCTGGAAAGGCTGATTGTGCAATTATACATTTATTAGAAACAGTGACAGTTATGAGCATACCTGCACAAATATAAACTGACAATGCTCCTGCATATGTATCCAGTAAGATGAAGCAATTGCTTGCATATTACCATATAAAGCATGTTACTAATATACCCCATAATCCCACAATCCTACAGGACAAGCAATTAGAAAAAGAGCTAATCATACCTTAAAAGAGATGCTTATTTTTAAAAAGAGGAGATTTAAAAAAAAAAAAAAAAAACAGGGACAGTCTAAATAATGCTTTGATAACTCTACATTTTCTTTACATAGGTGAAAAAGGAAAAATAGCAGCTGAGAGACACTGGGTTATCAAAAAAAATGAGGAAATATGACAACCCATATACTATAAGGATGTGTTGACATTAGAATGGAAACCTGTCATAGTTTTAACATGGGGACATGGTTATGCTTACATTTCTACGGGGAATGAAAATATGGTCCAACAAAATTTATAAAGATTAGATCTGACTAGAGAAAACTTCTTATCAGCTGAGACGTGAGTCCTCCAATCTCAGCTCAGAAATCCTATGATAGTGGATGTGAGCCACCATGTCTGGCTAAATTTCTTTTTCTTTTCTTTTTTTTTAATTTATTTAATTATTTAAATCAAATAATAATTTATTTATTTACATAGGTGTTATAAACACAAAAAGGCAAGATGTGGGGAAGGGGATGACACCAGAGCATAGGTGTTCAGGGGGAGTACAGATACCTTTCAGATCAGGGTATCAGCTGGGTGAAGGTTTAGGCGAAGGTCACTATGACTCTGCCTATGATTCACTTGTCCTTATCTAAGTTGGTATTGTCCGCCGAGGCTGCCTATTTACAAGATCTGTGACTACTCAGGCTGGTAAATTTCCACAAAAGCTGCCTGTTTACAATATCTTATAGCCTGCTGTTTCAGTGTTTTTCCACAGAGACCCAAGACTTGGTGTTAGCATGTATATATGACAGGTCTATTGCTGATTTTAGGCCTTCATTGTATAAGCAGGGCTGCCCCTGACATCTCCTCCCTTCTCTAAGTACAGAAGGGCCGTGGAGATTCTAATCTTGTGAAGGCAGGGATAGAGGCCTGACCTCCAGTAATTGAAGGGGACCTTGTAATGGCTCCTCCTGTCATTGTCCAGTGAGGCATGAGGGCCATACCCATCCTGATGTCTTTTTCCTGGAGAGGGGATACTTTTGACATAAACCCCTATTCAGTCAGACTTGTCCCTCAAGGAACCCAGAGAGATATTTTTAACTTTTATTTATATTCCCTTACAGTGCTTAGCCTCGCAGCCTAAGCAAGAATTCAGATCACAATTCAGAGAGGATTCTGGGTGGTCCCTCTCTGCTTGGTCTAGGGGCAGAAGTCCCCTCTTTTAGATTGGGTGGAGATGGGTTTGGGGAACACCCTGGATAGAGTAACAACCTCATCTTGAGTCTCCTGGTCCTCCATAGCTAATTTATGACAATGTATCTGAATAGGTTTTGCTACTAAATTATCTATCTGTTGTATCACAAAGTTAGTCAGTCTATTTAAGGTCCAGGGACCAAAAGAAATCAGCAAAAATAACCCAATTAATGGTCCCCAAAATGGGAGGAGGCTCCATTTCTTAAAATAAACAAAACAATAGCAACAAAAGAACTTTGCATCCTATTGTCTCTTGTCTTAGTCTGGCTTTGCATAATGGATACATTCCTAAAGGAATTGGGCTGGTGTACAGTGAGGGGTGTTGTCATCCATGTCTGAGTGGGGCAGTCCCTCGGACTCTTTCCAGAGCCTCAGCAGATTCTGAGCCTTGTATTTTCCTTTTGCACTCTTCTAACTTTCTTCGTCTTTTTCAATTGGCCAAAGTATCTCAAGAAAATTGAAAGGCATGTACTGTATAATTAAAGCGGTTAGGAAATTTTTTTTTTTTTTTTTTTTTTTGAGAAACATGGGTTGTTTTCAAATACAATAATAAGATGATAGCAAAAGTGTGGCTGCTATTTCAGAAAAGGCATATTAAAGGGAAAGGGGAGGGGAAAAATACACACAAAAACCCCAAGATCTCATATCAGACGTACAAGTAGCACATTTTAAATTGTTCTGTAGAAGTAGTAAATAGACCCAGAGTAAATAGAATTCATCTTACAAGGTTTTTTTGTGGTTGGAAATTGCCTAGCACCATTTCACAGGAAAATGAGCTGTAAGAGATACAACACACAATTTATAGTTCTCACTTTTATTTATATTTGGGGTTTTATAGGAGACGCCATCTATTGCTAAAGACAGGAGACTGTCTGTTAGCTTCCGAATTTCCTACAAGAAGGGGCAGATACGTGTTATTATTTATCTCAATTTATATGCAATAGACAATTCATAAGAACTCACCCTCTCCTCGAAAGACTTAGAAGAAGTATATTATGCTGAGGCAGCTCCTGACAGCTTGACTTGCAGTCACTCAGAGTTCAGGGGGACAAACACATTAGTCAGATAATTATACATTTTGTTAAGATTCTCACAAAAGAATTCCCAAATACAGAAGCAACAATGCTGTGAATGATAAAGTGGTTTCTGAGTTGGTGTATTTTTGAAGAATGGTTCTTTTTTTTTTTTTTTTTTTGTAAAGCAACTTTGGCTTTCACCATAAACCATGTCACACAAAGATCACATTAACTATTAACATAGCATGTAAGATTCTTTTTTTTTTAACCTCACAGACACACAAAAATAAAATATACATTTAGATGACTTTTCTTTCAGCAACACGTACTAGAAAATCAGATTCCCAAGAAAAGTACTTTCTACTTTCTACTTTCTACCTTAAAAATACTTCAATGCCCAATCACGTAGAAAACACTAGAAAGATTTCAGCCTTAAAAAGAACCAAGGTTGCTTCACCCATTTAGGTCTCTCCTGTCTGGACTGCAGCATCGTGACTTTCTGAAGCAGCGCTGTGCCTACTAAGATCCAGATTCATAACCACTGTCAATGAGAGAGCATTAGCCACTAATCTAAATAATAAATAATAATAATAATAATAAATAATAATAATGTTACTAAGCTCTTACTATGTCATTGCTGCTGTGCCTGACACTGGAGTTAGAACAGTCACATGGATGTATCTCATGTTATTTAGTATTTTCATGAGGCTGAAGACTACAGGAAATATTGACTATAATCTTTGTCCATGTGATGATGTAAAAAAAAAAAAAAGAGTTTTATTCATTGTCCAAGGCTTCCTCATGTTCTCATGACATTTAAATGAATGTCAGAGGTCTGGTGTTCACACTTTCCATTCTGTGGCTGGTCTATAGCAAGGCTTATATTTACAAAAGGAAATATGGTGAAGAAATGCCTATTTTCAGAGAACCCCCGTTTGTTTACTGCTAACATGCTTTGCTTCATACATTAGTTTCCATCCATGAATACTCCACCAATGCACTAATACTAAGATACAAGGGCCTAAGGATGTAGCTCAAAGCCCTGGGATTGATCTCCAGCACCATATAAGCAATAGCTGGTGATGCATGCTTGTGATCCATCACGGAAGATGTAGAGACAGGAGGCTTAGATGTTCAAAGTCAGCTATATAGAAAAATCCCAAACCAGCCTGGAATACATGAGACATTTCTTGTCAGAGCAAAACAAGACATACAGGAAAAGACACATTTATATAAGGATAAATTGATGATTGATAAGAAGTACTTGCTTTACCTACAACTCCCCAACCAATAATGGCATTATCTAAAAAGAGATAAAAAATGATTTAATCATGTCAACTATTAAAAGCTCAGCACACATGCATAAGCATATGCATGCACTGCAGTCAAAGCAAATTGAAATCTAAGGCATATTTTTAAGGTTTCTCCTAATAGCTGAAAATTTTCTTATAACATAGATATAAGAAATATTTTAAAGAATCCCCGTTCTGGCTTTGTCTCTATTGCTGTAACCAAAGTTGCTGCCCCCAGTTGATTTTTATTGGTAAATAAAGTTGCCGGCGGCCAATGGCTGGTAGAGAGGCAGAGGTGAGACTTTAGGATTTGAGGGTAAGGGGACTGAGGCAGGAAGAAAGAGGTAGAACTACCATGCCAGGAAGGAAAAGGACCAGGACCAGGCCTGAATATAGATTGAATATAGATTTTAGTAAGTAATAACTCAGGGATATTGGAGGGGAGGTGTTAGCCATGTGGGGGTTTAGAAGTGGCCCAACCATTGAGCTAATTAAAGTATGTTAAAATATAAGGCTTTGTGTGTGTGTGTGTGTGTGTGTGTGTGTGTGTGTGTGTGTGTGTGTCTTTCATTTGGAAACCCAGAACACTGAGGAGGGTAGAGAGTTACACAGAGACAATGGGTTGATTTGAACAGAATTAATTGGCAACTACAACATAACCTCTCATTCTTCTTTCTTACATTGCTTATTACAGTATATATACTTACCACCCTCTAATTAGGAACACTTATGCATTATGTTATCATTATTATTATTATCATTATTATTATTGACGGTGTAGTCATGGGAGATGTGCTTTTAGTTTCCGTGTTCTGACACAACTTCAGTGATGAGCAACTTTTCAAGGAAATCATGAGATGAAATAGCTCTGTGTATATTCCTGTGGTACAGCTCAGGAAACACTGCTGGTCAGGTAGCCAATGCTACAATTATCATGCCTTTCTTTTTCTGTTTCCTCTATGCTAGGACTGACAAAAACATTTCTCTTTGTTTGGTTGGTTTGGTTTCATTAATAGAGACTTAAGCTTATATTTTGGAGACAGTTTTAACTCTAAAATGTATATTACCAGCATTATCAAGTCAATAGAGAAGTTACAACATGATCAGACCTATGGAACTGAGCAAAGAGATAAGATATTGCTTATAACTTTAAATGCTAATCTCTTGAAAATTCCCAGATAATAGACTCACATAATGGGAGAGCAATTTCCTTAAATGAAAAGTACCTCAGATAGCAAGAAATATGCCTCACACTACCTTGACTTAAAGATATTGAGACGGCTGTGAGTTGTACAAAAAAGAGAAAAGAAGACATCGTGATGAACCTCAATCAGATTGAAAAGGAGGAAAGTTCGCAAGAAATCTTTACAGGATGAAACTTGAATTTGCAGAGTTCACACTTATTAGATACGCATGAACTTACAGCTTGACACTCCATCCCTACCTTACATCAGTTGAGATGGAGCATTACTCAAGGAAGCACAAAAATGAGGTTTGCAGAGGGAAGGCTGATGAGAGAGAATTCCTGTAAGGTGTGGAACAGGACGAAATGGAACTCTGCAAGGAATGTATTTTTTGACAGCAAATATGAAGTCAGTTACAGCGTCATTGGGGAGATTCAGGTTAATATTGTGGGATCAATGTGATTCTTTGCACTATTGACAACTGTCCTGCAGCAAACCACTACATGGTGGCTACAGCCAGCTACTCCAGAGAGACATTGAGTTTGAGAGGGGTGTTCTGAGGCTGTAGAAAATTTCTGTAAGGTGTTGGAACAGGCACATTCATATCTGGTAACGAATTTTAACTTTGTCACTAGGAACTAGATGAATGAAGTCCCAGGGAAATTCCATGATCCTTCTCTGGGATCAATGGTTCTCTAGAAGATAACATGACATTTCCAGTGTCCTGTGATAGCATGTGAAAAAAACTGAAGGTACAATTAAAACCAGGAGCACTAAAAGCTGTCATTTGTAATCCCTGTCTTAACAAAAAAGAAAAAGAAAATTGCTTTCTCATATAGGTGGCTACGAGATCATTTTCTTAGAGTTCTAGATGTAGCAAGAATCCCAAGTATAGCTTTTCCTGTAGGCTCCAAGGAGTCCATTATAAAGATTGGATAGTCAGTAATTGTTTGTGTTAGCAGTTGAGAAATAAATGCAGAAGTCAGATGTATAAACAGGAATTCAATTCAAGGGTGTTATAATTATGAAAATTGTATGCAACAAAAGAAAAAATAAGAAAATTCACGTCCTTGTTACAGGAAAGTCAGGTGCTAATTTTTGGATTCCATGATGCCTTATGCTTGCCAATACCTGGAGCTCTTCTGGAATCCAGAGTCCTTTAGGAAATTTGGAGGTAGAGCATAGAATGTGAATGGGGTGGGTACAAAGATGGGCTTTTTGTTTCCTCATTCTTGGTTCCAGATTTGCCCTACTCTCTCCTAGTACTCGAATCCACTTCAATACCGAACGGGGTTGAGTTCCAAATCTAGAATAAAGTATAGCTATTTCTGCCCACAAGGCAGTGCAATTAAAATCCAGTAATGAACTTCAAATTCATAATCCACTCGGAGTCTCAGGTAAATTTCTGAGAAGATTTCCTGAGAAACTTGAGCCGAATCCCATGTATTTATGCCTCAGAGTTCACAAGGCGACAGGAGTGCAAAGTCCATCCATGTCCAGGCTTTGAAATTAACTTGCTAAAAACTGAAAATTTTCTTCAAGGCCCCTACCCACCCCTCTACATACTTCTGCCACTGCCATGCCTCTCATGATTCTTCATTGCCAATTAAAAGATCAGATCCTTCATCTCTTTTCTCCTTGTTTGTTCTTTTATTATTTCGCTTACTGTATTTATTTATTTTTATTTCTATTTTTCTGCAAAACTATCCGCATGAGTCTCCATCTCCTGCAGTCTAGGAGAGGGAAGAGATCCTGTGAAATATATACAAATCAATGACAATATAGATCTAAACTCAAATGACTCATACAACATTTAAAATGGGAACTTCGAAACTCCTCACACTTTAAATCCAAAGTTTCCTTCTAGAGGACCCCATAAAGATCTGTGCACATGTCTGCAAATAGTGAGTACTTTATGTGCAGACAAAATGGACTTTGTTGTATTCCATTCATTACCAACCAATTAGGGGCAGGAATTCTTAATTCATGGAGCTCTTATCACATTCAGGTCCTCAATCATTTACCACAAGGCTTATAAATAGGGATCCGGGGACAGATGGAATCCTAAGCTGAGGTTTTCTGCACCTGATTCAGGCAGATGCTAGGTGGAGCCTCTTAAAAGACCGTTATGCTAGGCTCCTATCTGAAGCATAACAGAGTATTATTAATAGTGTCAGGGTATGGTGTTTGCCCATGGGGTGGTCTCAAGTTGGACTAGTTGTTGATTCCTCAGTCTCTGCTCCATTTTTGTCCCTGCATCTCTTGTAGACAGGACAAATTTGAGGTCCAAAGTCTTGGAGATAGTTTGGTGTTCTTCTCCCTCCACTGGGCATCATGTCTATCTCCAGGAGGTAACCTCTTCATATTCCATATCCCCACCGCTGTGAGTCTCGGCTAAGGTCTCCCCATTGATTCCTGGGAGCCTCCCCAATCCCATGTACTTGGCATGTCCTAGAGACACCCCCAACCTCTGCCAGCTGCAAATTTCCATTCATTCTCCTGGCCATTTGGTGCTCTATACTGTCTCACAACACACCTGATTCTGTCCCAATCCCCTCCACATCCCCTCTCCCACCAGTTCTCTTCATCCATCTGCCTCCTATGACTATCTTATTCCCTTTCTAAATGAGATTCAGCATCCTCACTTGGCCTTCCTCCTTGTTTGCTTCTTTGAGTCTGTGGAGTGTAGTGTGTGTATCCTGTACTTTATGGCTTATTTTTATTTTATTTTTTAAGGGAAAGAACATGAAGTTGAGTGGGTAGGGAAAGGGAGGGTGGAGGTAGGAAAGAATATGATGAAAATATACTATATAAAATTCTCAATGACTAAATAAATAAAAAAATCAAAATATCTTCATACACATTTAAAATGCACTTGGGAAAACACTCATCTCTACTATAATTAAATGTTCCCTTCCTAAAGACAGAGGTCAAATACTGCGACCTATGTCTGCAGCATAGAGTATATTTATTTGTAATAAAAATGAATTTCTTCATAATTCATTTGTGGTCATTTATTCCAAGACTATTTTGGGGCATTGCAAATCTTTAAACATAAAATCATTTACTTAAAACGTAGGTGATCTGCAATCAGTTTAACCACAGAGGTTAAGTAGAATAAGGGACTAGGGAGAAGAATGGATCTCCTTAAGAAGGGGAAATAGAATAAATAGTTATGGATGGATGAGTGGGAGGGAACTGGAATGAAAGGATTAAACAGGGAGAGGAAGGATAGAAGAGGCAAAGAGCGAATATGGCAAGGAACATAAAACTTTAGGTCATTTGAAGGCTCATATGGAAACCTAATACAGTAGATGCTTCCCATTTATATATATATATAACATAAACACACACAAACTAAATGGAATCACCAAATAAGGTGTGAGACAGAGTACCAATCAGGACACTCTCATCACCAAAGCTATTGGTAAGACTATTGGTGGCTCTGCACACACTGATAAGGCCATAAATACAACACCTACACAACCTACTGAACATGACGTAGAGCTGGTGCCTATCAGGAATCTTTACCCCTATCTTATGGACTGGTATTTATAGTACTCACAGTCCTGGGTATGATACCAAATGAGAAAGGTAAGTACCCAGCACAACTTAAAAAAAAAAAAAAAAAAAAAAAAAAAAAAAAACCTTTAAAAGGGACCTGCCTACAAGATACACTCCCTGGAGGCAATAGTGCCACAAAGTTTGTAAGAGTAACCAACTAATACCTGGTTTGACTTAAGGCCCAGTCCATGAGATAGCATAAGCAACACTGTTTATGTGACCAAGAACCTGAAACTAAATAGCTCAGGGACCTAGTGTAAAACCAAATACTACTATTCTACTAAGGACATAGCAATAAAATGACTCCTAATGATGTTCTGCTATATTTGTAGATCTGTGCCTTCCTCCACCATTATCAGAGAAGTTTCTACCACAGTGAATGGGAACAATAGAGAGAGACCCATAGCTAGACAATATGCAGAGTGTCAGAAACCTTGGTACATTCAGCACTAAATGGGATGTCTCTATAAAATCTCTCAGAGTTCGGGAACCCCACTGAAAAGAAGGCAGTAAGGTATAAGAGCCAGAGGACATGGAAGGCACCAAGGAATCAAGGGGTTCAAACACGACTGGCTGCCACACAAATGTACTCACAGAGACTGTGGTTGCATGGGTGTAGTAAGAATTTTGGTTTCTTAAAAAACCCAGTTATGTTATATTAATATATTTTTGTTTTAATCCTGAGTGTGGGATAAGAGGCTGCTTCACAGAAGGTGATTATGATTTGCCTCGCCCACTAACAGGGGCATAATTTTGCCAGCTGCAAAATTCATGGGACCCTAAAGAGGGTATAAAATGAGAGAGCCCTGAGAGGGCCCAAGGAGGAGGCTGCTGTTTCCCTTGCTGCTCCTCGTTGCTGTTGTCACAGTTTGATGAGAGGAAGAAGTTGGAGATATCCTTAAAATGAAGATTAGACTTGCTTTCCCAAGGAACTCAATGTCCCCAGTCAGCAGAAGTAGTCTAAAGAAGTCTATGTCCTCTTTCCGCTCTAATCTTCTTTCTCTTGTCTAGTGTTAGAAGGTTGAAGGGATTAGGATGGAGTAAGCATGGAAGGGAGGAAGAGATATAAGAACTCAATAAAAACTAGCTAAACAAATACACCAACACATGGGTCTGCCAGATGGGGTCCTAGATATGAAAGGAGAAGTAGACATATACCCCCTCCCTAACTCAAAAGCTGTATTCAATTTGCAGCCAGTAGCAAATGAAATATTAGTTTTCTCCACAAGATACTCACTGGGGCAGGGGTGGACAAAAAACTCTTAATGGTGAGCTCCATGTAGATGGCCAATAGAAAACTAACTCAGTGGCATCTATGGAGTCTCTTTGTCTCATCATGTTAAGTCAGGACCTTTAATCTAATTAATTAATCAATTAATATTTTACTTATACCCTACAGGTCCTTTGTATAAATAGCAGGGCTTCAGGTTTTGTGTTTATGGGTTTCCTGTATATGAAAACATGCATCTCTGCATCTCTATGCATTTCTTGTACTTTTTCTTTGGCTTCCTGTTTGGTTATTTTGTTCTATTCCAATTGAGGTTGGCTTTTATTTTGTTTTATCTTATTTTTTATTAGTCTTAGATGCCTGTTTGTTTTCTATGGAAAGACAGATGGGGAGTGGAGTAGATCCAGATGGAAAGGAGGTGCGAGGAACTGGGAGGAGTAGGGGGATGAAAAACCTAATCAAAATACATTGTATGATAAAATACTTTTAGGTATATATAGAATATTATTAATGTATTATTATTGTTGTTTTTCCTCAATACATCCTGAGCACAGTTTTCCCTCCCTCCATTCATCCAGTACCCCCTTCTCCTGTCCCCCAGATCCATTCTTTGTTTCCCTTCAGAAACAAGCAGGCCTCACAGGAATATTAACTGAACAAGGCACAACTAAACACAATAAGCCTAGGCACAAACTCTAGGCAAAATCATAGTCTGTTTGATTCCTCACCAGCCAGTAATTTCAAGTCAAGTCTTTGTGAATTCTGTCTATCCAAGAGGATGCTTTTCTGAACAGGGATGACTTTATAATCATATCAAATATATACTTTGATCAAGAAGATATCGTAATGCATGGCTATTTGAGCAGACTTTTGAGGTAAGTGGAACAGATTTTTGGTTTAGATTTCAATGAATCCTTGATAATCTTAAAATAATTTATCACCATTGATATTTGGTTCAGCTATAATTCATCAAAGCTTAAGGGTGCTTCTAACTCTCTGATTCTATTTTTACTGTAAATCTTTTCTCATCTCACACACCTGCTTCCTGAAAACCTGCTGACTTCTTCCTTCCAAGGCCTGTTTTCACCTAAGACGATTCTGTTGATTCTGAAAGATCCTCTGGAGAGTCAAAGGTTCTTTATCCTGTCATACCCTCCAAAGAACAATGGCATCTATTACGAATGGGGTCTGTTCCTCCCTGATTTACTGTGCAAAGTGCTTTCTTCCTCCTACAAGAGTTGGGTGAGCCTCGGTGATTAATAAAAACACCTGTGAGGCTATAGGCATCCTGGACTAAAAGATGGATGTAGCTTCTGTCTGAGGATCCTTCCTCTGGACCATGATTTCAAAGTGGGAGATTGATGTGAAAATCAATGTCAGAAAAGCACACATAGAAAACTATATCAGGAATTTGAGGGAAAAAAAAATGCAATTTCCAGACTTTGTGTCATGCACAGACACAATCCTGTGAGGTCTGCTCCCATCGTTAACCTGGAAGCGACATTAAACACTAAATATGTTGGGAGATGTTTGAACAAGTTTTTGACTAGCTAACTACAGAAGAGCTCATTTTCACAGGTTTTCATTTGTGACAATTTAACATCAATAGTCTGGAGAAAAATCTCTACCTGTCAGTCATCCCTGGGTGCTTCTGGAAGCCATGCTGGGGTCAACGCGATGAGAAATTAACAATCCTTTAGCCAGACAAAACATGTTCATGGAGTATCTGGAATCTGGGGGTAGGTGGTGGTGGTGGTTAAGTCATATACAGCCTCTGTTCTACATGGGTGCCCTATCAGATACTGGTGGCATGAAAGGCTGCCACAGAAACATGCTAAAGTGCCTACGTGAGAGACGCTGTTAGGGTCTCTGGGCTGGGAAGCAATCCTTGATACCTCCTGTGCCAGGTCTTGGAGAATAGTTAGGACTTGTAAAGAATTCAAATTCAGGAAAATAGTAAGCCGAACCACAGAGGTGAAACTTCATGCTTTCATGTAGCCAGTAGTTCTCAACCTTCCTAATGCTTTGACCCTTTAATACAGTTCCTCATGTTGTAATGACCCCTAACCTTAAAATTATTTTTGGTGGTACCTCATAACTGGTAATGTTACTAATGTTACGAATCATAGTATAAGTATCTGTTTCCCATGATCTTAGGTGACCCCCCCTTGAAGGGATCACGACCCACGGTTGAGAACCAGTGATTAGAGGGTCTGGATAAGGAAGAGCAATGTAGTCAGGATGGAATGGCTCCAGAGAATTTTTAGAACACCTAGCTGCAGTATCTGATACTCACTATCAGGTATTTGTGGGGACACATTTTTCTTTTATGGTTTTGAGAATTTCTATAAGCCTTTTATTCCCACACTAAACTTTTTATCTCTTATTGAAAGCAATGAAAAACATAAAACAGCTCCAGTATGTTTCCTTGTGAAAACTTCGAGAAGGATGTCACAGATTTCTGGTTAAATTTATATTCCATTTTCACTAAACCTATCAACGATATTTATATTGCTTTAGCCCTAACATATGTAATGAACTTATTAGTTTAAAACTGAGACCTTAATAAACATCTGATAAGTATCGATCGAGATTTAATGAATTAGAACTATGGCCTGGGACTATGAAGTATCAGAAATGTCGTTCTCATTCATCCTCAACTCTTCCTCCTTGTGGACAACATCTTTGAAACTGAAGAACAATTATGTTTAGTTCTTGAGCTACACAGGTGATCTACTCTTAGCTTCTTTTATCATGAAAATAGAACGTACTCTTATCCTACCTGTCAGAAACCTGAATAACCCATGCATGAGTGTGTGAATGACTGGGGCTTCTGTAAGCATTACATCATCTTACGTGTGTAGCTCTGTGGATCACTGGATCAGAGGAGCTTTCTCTTTGATGAGCAGACACAAGATGTAGCTTACAACAGGGACCCCAAATTCTTAGTCCGGACATTGGTCATGTGTCTTCAAAAAGTGACCTAGGACTCATGTAAAAGGAAGAAACTCAATGCAGATACAGTTTTTCCAGACATGTGAGGATGACAGACAGCAAGGCAGTGAAATTTATGTTGTAAGTTTAAGAGCAATAATGATGTTATGAGATATCTCTCAAGTATCTTCATGTGGGGGAAGGTGTGAGGAACTGGGAGGAGTGGAGGGGGGAGGGGTGCTGTGATCAGGATATAAAGTGAAAAATTTATTTTTTTAAAAAGAAGACATCAGGTAAAGTAATCCTGGGTCACTAGTACACGTTTTTCCCGTTTCTACGTGACTTCAACAGTCAACAGTTGTATACAAAACAGCAAACATGGTCCCCAATCATAGCACAGGTCGGTCAGCTCTGTGGCTAGACTCTACCTCTCTTCCCCTAGGAACATGAAAACCGTATGTCCTTACACACTGTGTGAAGTGTGTCCCTAAAGCATGAAGCTGTCGTGACGTAGCACTAACAATGAGTCTCGAACAAAATTTACAGCACTAGGCACAATAATAATAATACCGGCGTTCCCCAAACCCAACCACTTCCCATGTCACTGCTGAGCAACCAAAGTATATCAACACAGAAAGTGCGCTGTGAGGCTGAGCTAAGTGTATTTAACAGGCTCGTCAAGGTTCCTCGCTATCTGCCATCTTAAAAGGTAACAGTTTTGTGTCCCAGACCTTTCTAGCTTTGTAAGTGAATGTTTTTTGGGTTTTTTGTTGTTGTTGTTGTTGTTGTTATTGTTGTTATTTTTTTTTAATCCTACAGTCTTTTCATCTTCTCAGATCAGACTGTTAAATCTGCTGACAGTTAAACACCTGTGCTATGTAGTGTGCCGCCGAGTCACTGTGAACATTTCCAGATTGGCGCGCGTCCTCATTAAAACTAACGAGAGCTTTACGGTTAATTCCCCGAGTGCCAGGATGAATATTACTCCCTAGCGTTCAATAGCCCTTAATTTTTTTCTCATTTCTTACCTGTTGTGCCAACTGCTAATAATTGGATAATGCCATCTGCTCAGGAAACTTACCTGCAGAGAAAGAAAAGGCATAGTTTCTAATGCACGGCCTCTCATCTCAGTCAAATCCTCTGGATGGAGTGTATGCAATATTAGCCTTCTTCTTAAAGAAGCTCTATTCCAATCGCTACGTTCCCTTAGTCTTTAAAGTTCTTACATCTACAAGCCACCAACCGAAGAGCATACATGGGCTCGTCCAAGGTCCCCGGCACATATGTAGCAGAGGGCTGCTTTGTCTGGCCTCAGTGGGAGAGGATGCACCTAACCTTGGAGAGTCTTGATGCCCCAGGGATGAAGGATGTTAGGGTGGGGGAGTACCCTTCCCCCCAGACAAAGTGGGTGAGGAACTCTGGTAGCCAGGACAAGGAAGGGAAGCAACATTTTGAATGTAAATAAATAAAATGATATAATAATTTAAAAATGTCTTCGGGAGGAAGATGGGGTGTACGTGAAGGAGAAAGCAGAGACAGGCTCTCCAGAGGGCAGACTAAAGCGGAAGGCAGTCTTATGAGCAGCAATCCATTTGTACTTTGATAAAGCCTTTGTTTTGTGGTTGGCCTGTCATCTTCATCTTTCACAGCAGCAAGAATCACACCAGTCAACTGTAATCTCAGGACTCATACTACAGCTCAACTGTTTCTCTAGAGCTCAGGTGGAGACTGGGTACAGGGATTTTGTTTGTGCTGTACTATGCTATCCTAAACAGCAACGTGAGTTTAAGATTGAATACATTCCAACCCGTCTCTACAGCACTTTGTAGGATCGGAGATTACGTGGGAGAGCGAAGCCATGTCTCAGACAACAAACCCTTGAAGGCCTCAGATATCCAGGAACTCTCAGTTAGGATGAAGCCTTCAGACACACTGCAGAGGAGACTCGAGGGTTCCGACCAGAGCTGGGAGACCTCTCACCCCATCCTGGGTGACAGGTAGAGGGTTAGCAGGAAGCCTGTGTGTTGTTGCTGGAAGGAAGAAGTTTAGCGGGACTGGAAGAGTTCAGTCAAAGTTTCTAGAGAACAAAGTGACTTCAGAACCTCAAGATCCTGGAACTGAAAACAGTAAATGATGCCCGTGGAGAACACTGAGATTTTAATATCCCAGAGGAAGATATAAGGGGAAACTCGAAATTATTTATGCTTCTCTGTCTGCTTTCTTACTGTGTGATTTTAGCATATACTTTGCAAATCATCAGGAAAGCACATTACATGCGAGTGTTGTCTATTACTGGACTTTATTTTTATAAAATTTATTTTGTATCAGCTACATTTGCCATCCTGTTCACTAAGGTAAGGAATTAATTTGGGATATAATTAATGGCTCTAGGAAGAAAAAAATGATGCCACCTCGGAAATGTAGACAAAGAATGTGGAAGTCAGAAATTATAGAGTGGCATTTCTCATGATCATGGACTAAAAGCCCCATCCAGTATAACACAGAATAAAGAGATTCCACTGACTTGCAATGAATCCTGACAGGCATCTTTTTCATTACACAGGTTATTTAGCATTACAAAGCTCATTTCTGTGACTCAATGCACTGATGCACTAATAGATGAAAAGAATTAAAATTTAGTTAAATAATTTGATAGACTCCAAATATATCTTGAAAAAATAAAATGAATGAGTTAGAGACCCTAGGATGTGTTATTAATATGATAAAATTATCCAAAAAGTTCATGATACTCTATCACAACTCTTTTAAATGATGAAAATCCTTCAGAGAAAATAATCAAAGTATTCCAGTCATCGTTCTAAAGAAAGGCTTATAAACATGCAATCATTTATAAGAATACTGGTACCATCTCATAGCAGTAAGTCTAACCATGCTGCCTTTTAACTCACAAGTATATGACTTAAATACATATTTGAAAGACTAAAGAGAGGTATCATCTGTGGTTACATACTAAATGATTTCATTTCAGTATGGATAAGAGGCAAGACTTATTTTCAATATGGACAATAGGCTCTAAATTATACATAGGTTGTAAGCAATTCAGCTAAGAGCCCAAAGTGTGTGAGTGTGTATACTGGCAAACGTAAAATTTGTTTCCAAAGCTTTTATGAAAAGTAGAGAGTGAACAGTGGCACAATGAATTAAAAAGGATAGAGTAACACTCAAGTGCTCATGCTCAGACATCATGCTCAGTTTGGGAAGCATTAACATTGATCAGTAGACGACTGATATAGAACAAGGGGGAGAAAAATCAAACCTGTGAAATCAAATAGACGGTTCATAATTAGACCACACAGATTTGATTTCTGCCAACGTGACATTATGTTGCGGTGAAAACTAATGTCTTTCTAAATTATTTCTACTGAGTTAAACATATACAAACGTGTAATACATTAATTTCCGTATTCATTAGCCATCAAGGAAGTGTAAAACGATACATTGTTAACATACATGAACGGCAAAAACAAGGACGTCAACAAAGCCCTAGTTTAACCACGGTTTGACGTTCCTGTTAGTCAGCCTTTAGTCTCAGTAACAGAACACCTTAAGGGAGAAAGTATTTATTTATTACTATTGATGCTGCTGCAAATCTCCAACCCCAATAAGCCAGTGAGAAGAACACACAAGTCAGTTATATTTATAAACTGCACACCTAGATTGGGCAGATATATCACTACAGCTCTCTATTCCCCAGGTATGACATCCCTTGCTACTTGTAGTCCCTCCAGGGCATGTGGTTCTGCTCCATCTTCCTTCCACCTCTTCTTCCTTGTCTTCTTCTCTCTCCTCCATCTCCTTGTCTCCTCCTCCTCCTTCCTCTCTCTCTCGCTCTCTAAAACTTCCAGCCCCATCTTTTCCTTCCACTGCCCAACCACAGACTCTTTTAACTTGACCAGTTGAAAACGGCGAGAAGGTTCATCTGAAATCACCTGAGTAGGTGATCTACTCTTCAAAGGGGCAACCCCCTTCCAGGAAGCAGAATTAGCATCAAAATACAAACGGCACCAGGGCAATCCACAACATATTGGTATACTTATTTTTTACTTTGTTTGAGAGGGTATCTTTTTATATAATTTAGATCAGCCTCAAGTTCACAATCCTCCTGCCTCCAACTCCCAAAGTGTTAGATTTTGGGCATTCTGAGGTTTTCCAAGGTTTACATAGTTGGTCATCTAGATTTATGGCTTTGGCTTGAGAGAAGCAGAAAATCTTAGCTTTAGGAGGTGATGGGCAATTGCTCACTTCCTGGCAGCCAGAAAGGGGGTGTTGGTAGACAGACCAAGAGGGATGAAGACCACAGGGACCAGATCTACTTCAGGGCTTCAGCTTCTAATTTGGGGACCAAGTCTTTAACATGAACTGCTGGGAGAACCAAATTATTATGCATTCCCAGTTGTTGGCAAGTTGGCTGCAGGTAAAAATTGTATGAATGCTATCAGCCAAAGGTGAGTAATGTACATTCTGTTACATAATTCACTATGATAGAGTCCATGTGATGTTCACACTATACTACATGCAATAGGAATACTCACTACCTATACGCATAATAATTCTAGCAGAACGTCACAAACACCTATTTATAAGAAAATGAATGAATACCTTATTCTCACAGTGTGTTGCTATACACAGTGGGAGCAGCACATCATCAAAGGAAGGGACAGTTCATGTTCTAACATCTATATGGACCTAAGTGTGGCCAAGGGGGCTTCTGTGGCTTCATACTCTGGTATCACCAGACAGCTATGTAAAAATCTATTTCATGTGCCTTCTCTAAGTACAATTATGTTTCTGGTTCTCTTCAATCTTGTCTTCCTGTTTTATTCATCTGTCCTTGCTACCTTGCGCTGATTTGCGGTTCGTTCATTTCTCTGTCTATTTCTATGTGAAATTTTCACCTTTCGTGGTGGCATTATCTCGAAATTATTTATCATATTTTAAATCGTTTTTTTGTAATGAGATTTATTGGTTTTGATGTGTCAAGCTGTGTTAAGAAAATTACTATTTTCTTTAAAACAGCTTATTTGGGTCACTTTTATTGTATTTACAGTATTGGCTATGCAAGCAAAGGGACTTGGGTTCCTATCATGGGGAAACTGGGACCCTTTTCTATCTTCTACAGACACTAGGCATCCACAGGGCATATCTACATGCCTGCAGGCATGCATACATACACATGAAAAAGGAAATGATTTTTTTTTGAAGGGAGCAGTCATTAAATTTAGTTATTTTTAGTTTTGGTGCTGGGAGTCTAGCTCAAGTTTAACTCAGGGCCTCATGCATGCTAAGCAAGTACCCTAATACTGAGATGTATCCCCAATCTCTAAAGCAAAAACAGAAAGGACATTAAAATCCAAACAGCTTCATGGAGTGAGAGATGAAGTCACGTATATTGAGGAAGCTCACAAGAGAGAAAGGAATACGGGGAAATGAAAATACACTGGAAGAACAACGGCTAAAATAATTCAAAAGAAATTGATGAAATGTATAAGTTCAGGGCAGATGAGGTTCAAGATGCTACAGCAATAGCACAGGATGGAAATGTCCCTGAAGAAGAGCCATAATTTAAAGGGAACAAAGGTAGGCACAGAAGAAGGGATCTCATGGGAACAACTGAAATAGGAAGAGAGCAGCAACACTGTGTGTGCTCTGGTGAATGACATTTGTGACATAAAATTGTCTACTCAGAAATAAACAAGCGTCAATCAGGAGGACAAAATAAAGAAGATTTCAGAGGCACCCAGACTGAATTCATCTGCAGTGAACTTCTGCTGTAAGAAATTTTAAATCAGTCTTTCGAAGGATCTAACAACAAAGTGACACAGAGAGAACATAGGAGGCCAACAGACTCTGAGGCTACCTAACTACAGAAGACAGTTTTTATATTCAAATTGTTTGAAATATCATACACATGCCTATTCATGCATTTCTCGGGCTCTGGTGTATGTACTGTAAGACCTCTAATGTCAGTAGCACAGACCTCAGGAAGAGAAAAATTGAAATACATTCTAATTTTTTCAAATGCCTTTATTGAAACACAATGATATCTGAAAGTGGAGTTAAAGGCTAAATCTATTGTACATAAACCCTCATCTACCCTGGCTGCTGATACAAGGATTCCATCAATCTGGCTTATACACAGGAGACTTTCTTGTCTGAGTTCTGGAGATGAGAAAAGTCGGGATCAAGAACCCATCCATTGTTGTAGGTAAAGTTGCCTCTTTGTTTAACTGGGCTCCACTTAGCCCTTTACCTCATTGTGGAAG
The DNA here is from genome assembly GCA_021653895.1 of Mastomys natalensis. Taxonomy (NCBI): domain Eukaryota; kingdom Metazoa; phylum Chordata; class Mammalia; order Rodentia; family Muridae; genus Mastomys; species Mastomys natalensis. Next base: position 427,150 of record JAJTUV010000268.1, read on the forward strand.
CGCTGAGGGAATACCTGCTATGTGTTTCTGAGGAATTTAACCCCATTCATAGGGTTTATGAAAGGAACTTTGATTATGTCCTTCCTGTGGCTTCATGTGGAATATTTATATTTTTGGGCTATAGAAATTAATTTTAAAAAGGATGAAGACTTATCCGTACTAAATAATACCATTAAAGATGGAATTAATGTTTCAACGACAATGTCTAGGCTGTGCTGACTATTTGTACATTTCAAACACTTCCTTTCTCAGGCGTGCCTTCACACTTAAGGTTCTGGAACCATCACCTAGTCTTCAGTATCAAACATTCACTTAGGTGTTATTTGTTGTAAGCTATTATCCCAGACCATGACAGGATTTATATTACAGGTGAGTTTGTTCATGGATGAGTGTGGGGCTGCAAAGAGGTAGTTTGATCTCCCTGGTAGAGCAATGGGTCTGAGATAGCCGGGGACTCAACAGAGAATCTGTCAAGGATGTCAATTATCTCCCCACGCTCCCAGATTCCAAATGACCCCCACATGCATCCTACATACATCCCCAATAGCCTGCATCTTGCAGACATCTTTGACTCAGAGTATCTCCTCCCAGAGAGATTTGCTAACATTCAGGTGGAGGGCGTGACTAACAGATTTCCATATTCATGAGATCTAAAGGTGGGGTGGGGGGGACGTAGCTAATTAAGTTATTCTTCCCTGGTCCTTCTCCTTCCCACTGTCTATTTAAGCTAGCTTCCCCTGGCTTTTGAGGGGACGCACGCACATCCAGATCAAACTATCACGCCATGGACAATAAACTACTCTTTGGAAACCAAGTCCACGTGTCTTCAGGGCCTGCTGCCAACAAGCTTCCAGCCTCAGGAACCCTAGACCTTCTAGGATTAGTTGTGGGAACCTGCCTGTGGGAAACCCCGGGACTCCGCCACACGCCAGTCTGCGGGTTGCTGCCGCGAGGGTCTGGGGTACCCCCTCCCCGGCCTCACACGTGTTTTTCCCACAGATGAGGACAGAAATGAGAAGTTAAAAGTCATGAAGGGCTGTGTGATGATCTTTATGTTGTTGAGTTCTAATTCCAGAAATCAGCTCTCCTATTTAAAAACCTCTTTCTTCTTTCCCTCCTTCATATTTCTCACCCTTTTCTTCATCAGGAAGTTAGAATGAAACTTAAATTTATATTCAAAGTAGTTGTGCATAGATAGGAGGGTCCTGATGGGGCTAAGGAAGGATAAGACTGAAGCTGCTGATTGGTGGACAACAAGGGTAAGGTTAAACTTCTTCTCTTATGTCTGGTCAATCATCATGTGCTATTACAGTATCATGTTCTTCAAAGAACAATGGTTTGAGCTTCTTCAGTGGAAGGCCAGTCCTCAATTAACCAGTGACTTTCACTGAGTAGATTCTGGAGAAATCATTTGAACATTTAGTTAAAGAACAAATTTTGGTGGTTTGTGTGTTCAAGGTGAATCCATCTGACAGCATTGCCATCCTTCCCTTTAGCGTTGACGTGCAAACCACCCTGAGGTTTCTTTCTGACTTCCATTCAGTTGAACATAGGTCATTTGCATGTATGTAAATAGAGTTCAGATACAAAAAGAGGTTAACAGTAACATTTCCTTCAGGCTCATCTCTTCTAAGGATGATCACTTTCTGGGTTCTGAGGCAGTAAATCATTCCGTTTTATGTCTTAACAATGCGACACTTTCTCTGTATGATAATTCAGTGGCTATCACTTCTCCTGAATTTATACTCTACTCAGGATGATCTCATAACTCTCAGCCAGTCTTCTTCCTAAAGTTGTTTTCCTAAGGAGGGTTGTGAATATTTCATTACTCTGTTTTATTCCTGTTCCTCATAGCCAGTTGTGTGGATTTAGAAAGAATGGAAACATTCTATTGTAGATGCATCAAACTCTTACTGTGTGCCCCATCAAAAGGCAGCCAGTTGCTCTTGCTCTTTGAGCACAGGAATCGGTGATGTTTAGAAATAAGACAAAGTGTTAAAATATTCATGATGAATTTATATATCCATATACATACGAGATCTTCCTATCCACTTCCATGAAATTACACTCCCCCACTTAAGTTTCATGATTCATGGACTCACCTAACTATAATCTTCTGATAGAGTCTGATAAAACTTAGATAATTACTGAACCAATCTTTCTGGGAACTTTTAGAATAGAAGAAGAAGAAGAAAAATCACACTTTGAAAAGGAGTATTAATTTTAATGGGACACTTGGGGACTAGGAGATTCCTGCCTTAGTTAGCCCAAGCAAGGCCCTTGTGTCTTACAACAGCTGATGCATTTCCCTGTCGGAATTTAATTACCACGGGATTCTACCGCTCTAAGAGTTGTTTAGCAGTTAGCCCGTTGGCACTGAATCATGTGGCCATGTGGCTCCATGTTTGTTGGAGGAAGTCATGCAACAGTAAATGGTACCCTGAGACACTGCCTGCTGCTTCCATCATGGCTGAAACTGTTTTGATGCTCAGTAATACCACAAAACTCATTTGATATTCATAATATCAGGCAGTTTAAGAGTTTTATGAGGGGTCAAAAATATTCTGTGCATACTCCTGTTCTTGCAAATGATTCCATTATCAGCTGGAGCTTTATGTGTATTTTTAATATCTGGACTAGATATTTAAAATTAAATGCTTTAATGGGGATAGGTGGACGGTTCATTTGCTAAAGTGCTTGTTACACAAGCATGAAGAGCTGAGTTTAATCCCCAGAACCCATACAAAAGAAAGCCAGGTGTATGTTCCTAACACCTGCTAAGGAGGTAGAGAAGGGCAAATCCACTGGTCTCTGCTGGCCAGCCTAGTTCCTGGCGAGTTGCAGGCCAGTAACAAAGCATGCCAAAACCAACAACAGGCAGGCAGAGCCTCAGGATACCTAAAAATCATCCTATGGCCTCCACAACTGTATCCACACATGTACAGATACAGATGTTACACACACACAACACACACACACACACACACACACACACACACACATACACACATGCATTCTATGAAGGGGTAGGAGGAGAAAGTGGTTTTCACATTAATCACCTAATAACTTTAGTTTCTCATGGTGTTACTTGGTTTTACATATTTAGCAACTCTAAAGGAATAGCTTAGAATTTTACATATGCTATTTGGATTATGCAAAGTATTTTATGTCTGAATTAAAATTTAGTCATTAGTAAAGTTTTTCTATTTTATACTCCAGATATCACAGTTCACTATTTGAATGTTGAAATACAAAGGGTCCAATTAGTCATTACCCAAAATGATTCCAATTCTACCTATTTATCTTTAGTCACAGTGTAGTCTTGATGTTTAAATGCAAGAACAACCATGAGCAAGGTAGACCTACCTGGCATCTCAGTACCTCTCAACCCAAAGCTTCTGTTAATTAAAGACTCTCTTTTGACACCCACACCCTGAGTTATTTTCACTAACCTTCAGCTGCTCTAATTAACATCCATAAAAGTCACAAGTTTTATTGAAGAAGAACCAGTAATATATTGGGATTTGGTGTATCCATGAATGCCATGCATGTGGCATGCTTGTGACTAAACCCAAATGCTTAGACACTCTGGGTCAGCTTTATGACATATTTATTATAAACAATAGGCCAGCAAAAGGTTCTATACAAGGAAGACTGTTGTCAGTGAGGGCTTGTTTAGGTTGGTCCACACAAGGAAATCTTATAAAGGGGTAGACTTTTAGTTGCTTTCTTTAAGATTTCTAGAAAATTTACAATAGGACTTCCAACTTAAACCATCCAACCAGTCCTCTACATGGTGACATTTATATGATCTCTCTGACTGTGTGCATCTGTTTGTGTGGCTCCCACTCTCCCCCTCCCCACTCCCCCTTCCCTTCTCCCTCTCCCTCTCTCTCTCTCTTTCTCTCTCTGTGTGTATGCTTTTCCCCAACAAGAAAATAATACTCTTGACTGTAGACTTGAGGATTTTGATAGAGCTGTGAAATAATGTAGATAGATAGCAAATAATACAACTGAATTGTCTAATTTGTGTCACTTAAATTACTTATTCTTTCCAGCAATAAATATATATATTAAAGTACTGATGAGGAGTCAGGCTCAACATGATCACTCCATAAATTTTTCAGAAATCCTGATGTTTACTCCTTCGATACTTAAAAACAAAGGCATATTTTTGTTAGCAGTTACATGTATAAGACTTGGAAAATTGATACTAAACAGGTAAGTTCAAATAGTATTGATGCCCCAAAGCTTACTAGGAAAAAATGTCAGTATGAGATTTGGTAACTCTTGTCATAAAGAAGGTAAATGGTCCTTAAATAAGCAACTGTCCAAGGCCACTTGAAAAACTGTACACTTGTACATGTGATTAGTTGCCTTTCTAGTAAATAATACAACTACCCACAGATTTATTAGCTGGTAGTTTATTTAAAAGTCTTGAAGTGATATACCTAAGTTAGAATTCTTATTTTTATTGAAAATGGTCTTCTCTCATACATACCTGCCAACCACAGTCTCACCTCCCTCACAACTCCCAACCCTGACACTTCCCATTTCCCCAGATTCACTTCCCTTCTGTTTCCTTTGAGAGAACAGGCTTCCAAGAGACAAATATTAAACAGGACAAAACAAGATAAAAATAAGACAATGCAAAAGACCTCACATTTAGGCTAGACAAGTCAACCCTATAGAACAAAGAGCCCCAAGGGCAGGCAGAGGAGTCAGAGACACACCCAATCCCACTGTTAGGAATCCACAAGATAACATATACAGAGAGGGCCTAAAACAAATCCATACAAGCCCAGCACTTACTGTTTCAGTCTCTGTGAGCTCATATGAGCCCTGCTTAGTTGATTCAGTGGGACATGTTCTCCTGGTGTCCTCCATACCTTCTGACTTCTAAAATCTTTCTTCATCTTTTCCTACAGGGCTCCCCAAGCTCTGGGAGGGACTCGATGGAACCAATTTAGACTCTTCTCTGCATAAAGTCTGGCTGTGGGTCCCTGCACCCACTCCTATCTGCTGTCAGAGGAAGTCTCTCTAATGACAGTGCCCTCTGATGACAATACTCATAGATCATATAATTAGATCAGAATATCATTAGAAATCATTTCATGAATTGATTGGTTAATTGAATGTTTTACTGACTGACTGATGATTGATTTTTGGCTAGTTGTGTTTGATTCTACCCTAGGTCTTTGATCAATCCAGCCTCTGGTTTCTGAACATCCAGCCAATGTAGGGCACGGGTTCTCTCTTGTGCCATGACCCACAAACTTGGTCCATCAATGTCCCAGATATCTTGCAGGCATGATAGATTAAGGTCAAAAGTTTTGAGGCTGGGTTGGTGTCTAGGTTTGTCTTTCTGTAGCATGCAGAGTATCTTCCTGCACCAAAGAGACTAGAGCATAGGAGTAAATGGTCCATGAAAGCAGTAGCTCAACCTCTCTGCTCAATGATCTCTATGGATGTTGTCCTCAGCACAGGACACAGTTTTCTTCTGTTCCAGCATCAGGATGGGTTGTTTAGGGATCTCTATGAGACCCTCTTGGCTAACAACTCTATTGAATGCAACCCTGGTCCACTACTGGAAGCCTTGCCTGGCTACAAAAGTGGCCAGTTCAGACTCAGTATCCTCCGTTTTAGACTTGGTATTGCCATTTCTAGACTTCATTGGGGTCACCCTCATATATTTCTAGAAAGTTCCCACTCTACTAGGTTTTTCCAACACACAAAAATGTTCTCAAATCCCAGCTGCCTTTCCCTCCAAGCCCTCTACCATCATTCTCATTCTCATCCCCACTCACTCCCCAGTCTACCCACAAAGTCTATTCTATATCACCTTCTCCTGGAGCTCCATGTGCCTCCCCCTCTAGAACCTTCTCATTGCCTAATATCTCTAGGTATATGGATTACAGTTTGGTTATCACTTATTTAACAGCTAATGCCAACTTATAAGTGAATACATGCTATATTTATATTTCTGGGTCTGCATTTCCTCACTGAGAATTATTTTTTTAGTTGCATCCATTTACCTGCAAATTTCATGATGCCATTGTTTTTAGCAGGTGGATAATATTTCATTTTCATTATCCATTCTTCTGTTGAGGGACAACTAGGTTGTTTCCAGTTTCTGGCTACTATTAAAATAGAGCTGCTATGGACATAGTTGAACAAGTGTCCTTTTAGTAGAATAGAGTATCCATTAGGTTTATGCCCAAGAATGCTATAGTTAGGTCATCAGGTAGATCAATTCCTAATTATCTGTGGATTTGCTATTTTGATTTCCATAGTGGCTGCATAACTTTGCACTCCCACCAGGAATGAAGGAATCTTCCCCTTGCTCCATGACCTTGCCAGCATGAGCTGTCAATTGTGTTATTGATCTTAGCTATTCTGAACTATGTAATGTAGAATCTCAGGCATTCTGAATTATATTTCCTGGTGGATGTTGAACATTTCTTTAAGTGTTTCTCAGCCCTTTGAAATTCCTCTGTTGAGAACTTTGTTTAGATCTATACTCCATTCTTAACTGGATTTTTTTTATTTTGATAACTAGTTTCTTGAGTTCTTTATATATTTTGAATATTAGTCCTCTATCAGAAATGAAGTTAGTTAAAAATTTTTTTTCCCATTCTGTATGTAGGCTGCTGCTTTTTTCTGATTGATGGTGTCTTCTGCCTTATAGAAGTTTTTCAGTTTTCTGAGGTCCCATTTATTAACTTTTGATCTTTGTGTTTGTGCTATTGGTGTTCTGTTCATAAAGTTGTTTCCTATATTCAAGGCTATTCTGCACTTTCCAGTCTATCAGATTCAATGTCTCTGGCTTTATGTTGAAGTCTTTAATCCACTTAGACTTGAGTTTTATACATGGTGGTAAGTGTGGATCTACTTGCATTCTTATACATAAAGACATCCAGTTTGACCAGCACCATTTGTTGAAGATATCTTTTTTGTCCCATGTGCATTTCTGACTTCTTTATACAAAATCAAGTGTTCATAGGTGTGTGGTTTTAGGTCAGGGTCTTCATTTTATCAAATACATTTTGCTACCTGTGTTAATTTCTGAATAATCAAAACATTTTTTTTTTGCTTTATTCTATGTGCTCTGGAATTCTGTAATGGCAAAAGGAGCTATTAGTGAGGTTTGAACAAGTCTTACAAAACAATATCTGAAACATTTATGCAAGCATAAAAACTGAATGTTTGCCTTTCATCCATCCATAATAGTGGATATTAATAATGCCAATTCTTCAGAGATATATTTTTAAGTTGGTAAACTATAAAAACATGGTATTTACAAATGATTTTACATATTCAAGTACACTAATTGTAATTCAGTTCTCATAAAGACAGGTTTTCTTTTCATCTGTATGTTTGTTAATTTCCATGTTTTAGATAATTTGTTTTATCAATTAAAAATATTCTTGACCTAGTACTCTTTATAAGAAACTAATTCAGTATTATATTTACATTTTGAAACTATCTTATATTTGTGGCCTGTGAAATATATATATTTTACTGTAGAATTTCAATATTTCAGATTAGGCCAGGGTCTCACTGCAGCATAACTAATTATTACAGACTAACAATGCAACCTATAGTCCAGATGAAATCACATTTTGGTTTTAAATGATCTTGAAAAACATTCCTTGGTATTTTCACTATACATTTATATAACACAGCATTTACCCATGAAAATAGACTTTTAAAACTTTAAATTTTCAGTTTGGTTAGTTTTTTCATTTTTTCTTCCTGCCTTTCATTCTGATCCTTCAGTAAAGAATTGTTATTAGAGGTGACAACAGAAACTGATTTGCTATATAGATGCTTTGAGCATCAATCAGTGTGGTGTGAATTTGTTGCCATGGAGTTATGACATGTTGAGGAGGGGTTCTGCATTCTAGTAATGCTCTTTGTCTTATTCTATTAAGATATTTTGTACCCATTAGGTTCAACAAACATAGTAGAGCTCAAATTAGAGGTACAGGTGAAAAAGTTTTACTGAGAGAAATAACAGTTACATATCTATCTAGTAGGAAAGAAAAACTAAAGTCTTGACATGAATGGAAGCTGACTTCCTTCAAGGAAGGTGCTGTGCTCTATTGAACCCAGAACTGACTGAATGACAATTTCATGGTGATCTAGAAAAAAAAAAACCCTATTAAATAAAATAAGCTGATGATAAAATTTACTCGTGTCCATAAAATATATTCAGGACTAATATTTTATTAAGTAGTTAGTAATGCAGTGTAGCCCATTAACATTTCACATCACCAGGACTGATTAAACATGTTCTATCAACATTTCAAATCTAGAATAGATGCTGGTTAGGGTGGGGCGTGCATTAATATTTATTTGCATTTTAGAGATAAGGAAACCTAGACTCTTAGAGATAACCTTATTTGCTTTGGGTGCAGTGCATGGAAGAGGAAGTTCCAAAATATATTAGAGATACCATAACCTGAAAGATGGAAAGACATGAAAGATTACAGATGAGTTACCTCACTGTTTAACTAAAGCCTCCTAAGGTTAATCCTAGAAAAGGACCATTTACAAACTTTGTGTGTAAGTACACTTCAGCTCATGTATGTACAGAAGATGGAAGGATAGATAGAAAGGCAGGCAGACAGATGATTAGATAAGACAGATAGATTAGATAGATAAATAGATAGGATACAGATGGTGCTATGTGGTCCTCAGAAGCACATTAATGGAAACAACTTTCTCAAACATCATGAGGAAGAAAATTGCTGTGTCAGAGAACAAATATGAGCTCTGAATCAAAGAAAGTTAAGAATCAAACAATCTGTTGTATCTGAATTAAATCTCTATTTTATTTGTCTCTATGCTACATAAGGGTGACATTTCCTATATACAAGTTTTCATTCTAAACACAAACAGACAAAAACTTTCTCTACAAAGATTTTGAGTTTAATAAGAAACCAGATATGTTTGTTCAGCTGTACCTTCTAGAGAACTACCAGAAAGCAGAAACAGAAAGAAATAGAAATCATGATGCAGTTGTTTTTTTAGATTATGAAACAAAATGACGGCCCTGCCATGAATTTCTCAGCAGTTGGTTTTGGTGCCCGCAATACTACCATTGAAGCTGGCCCAACACTCTGCAGGTAGTGTCTAAATGTCAGCATAACAAAATCTGTACATCACCACTGTCCATAGTTAGAGTTTGATATCATAAAACTAGAAGAGCAGGATATTAGCATGAAAAGAGTTGGACTTGGAGTTTCTGAGCCTGAAAGTGCAAACTTGGCTAATACTATTGATCTTTGCCTCTGACCCCTCTTGTATCTGTCAAAAGGATAAGATCATGGCAGCAGGAGCTTAAGTCTGCATCTTCAAACAAGAAGACAGAGAGCAGTCTGTGGTCATTTTGCCCTATGACAATTCACCCTTGTACGAGCTCAGGAGTTTCCTAACTGGTATATAATCCATTTAAAAAGCAGATTTTCCAGGTCTATAAAGACATCCACCTGATCCCACTTCATTAAGATTCCACTGTGTATCATCTCTGCCCCATCAACCACCAAACTGGTTCAGATCAAACCATAGCAATCAAAATCCCTAGTATTCAGTCTGTAGACTTTCTGGGCCAGCCTAGGCTACCTTGTGAGCTCCTAGCCAGCCTCAAAAGCAGTGCAAAAAATCATGCATTAGACTTAAATCTCTAATAAAGTGCAGGTTATTCATTAGGAAAGAAAATGGTGTTTATATTTAGAATCCTCATTAGTAATTATGAAATCATGTTCTGAAAATGCTAATGGTTATTTGGCCTTTAATAAAACCCAGGGTGCACTACATTAAGTTTAGGTAATTTAGTATAATAATAATGAGCAGTGACTTCACTCAATCTTATGTGACACAATATTGAAAAGAACAAAAATACTCTACTATTTTTACATGCTAAAAATACTGTAATTGCGTTTAAAATAAAAAAAAAATATCTAACTAAAGGTTACAACATTACTTTTATAGATAAAAGATGACACCCCCCAGATCTTAGTAATCTATGACATATTCCAAAGTCTGAATAGAGACACCTTGGTTTTGTTTTAAAAGCAAAAGGCATAGATCTTGATCACAGACTTCTTGTTGGATAGTGGCTCTCTGCCCTTGGTTGATCTCTTTGTAAGATGGAGAGATTCCTCTATACTCTCTGAGAATCTACCCCATGAAAGGCTAATATTTTATCTTCCATATACAGAAATCACAAGTCCCTCACAGAAATTGACTGATATGACACATTGTTATGTTCCAGGTTAAATAATACTTAACATGTTAAAGAAGACAGTAAGTTAAACTCTCATTGTTTCTAGGGTAACAATTAAAATTTCAATGGGGCTGTGTCCAGAAAGAGAAAAAGTAAATACAAACATTGAAAGAAATTCCAGGACTCTCCAACATAATCATCAAAATTGTTCTTAATTAATATGTTATGGTGTACGATACCAAAACAGATCAAGACAATACAAAATCATTGATATGTAGAAATTTGGTATCGTTCCTTCGGGGCTTTTCTAAGTAGGAACATTTTAAGCTCATTAAAATGTAAAATATGTGAATATAGATTCTTTTGGTGGCACTAGTTAACACATAAAATCTTTGATCTGGACTTTCAAGTTTGACTTTGTTATTAAAACTTTCAATCGATGTCTTTTCAATTTTAGGTCTCAAGTTTTAAAACCTAAACTTTGGTACCTAAATTCTTTCTTTGATTAAAGACATATCCTTGAAAACACTATAGAGAAAGCCTATGATTATCATCAATGAAAGCATTCTCTTGTCTTTGAAACAAGTACTTTGTGATCCAATTTAATCCCATCTTCATCCCCAAGTTCACAGTGTGATTTATTAGGCATGATTATCACCTAATTTGTGCATACAATGAAATATTCATTGAAGAAAATTTATCATTTTTCTAGTATACTATAGATACATGATAATTACTTTTAGATGCCAACTTGATTGGGCCATGGAATGCCCAGGTATTTGGTAAAACATTTCTCTTGGCAGTTCTGTGAGAAAGCTTTCAGGTGAGATTCAATAGCATTGGATATGTGTATAATTTTCCTTTAAATTGATGCAGACTTCCCTTGTTGTAGGTTGCAACTGACACTGGGGTAAAAAACAAGACTCTTCAGTGCAAGGCAAATTTTTTTTCAAGATGGTTCAGTGGACTGTCCTTGGATAGTGGCTCCTCCTAGTTCTCCAAGTTCCAAATTGCACACATATTGGTCATTCATTATCTTGGGTCTCTAAGTTGCTACAAGCCTACTTGGCAGACACTGGACTTACCAGTCTGTATAACCACCTGAGTGAATCCATCTTCCATTTATCTATGTTCTATCTTAAATCTATCATTATCGTTTATTCTCTATCATCTACACATTATTTATCTGCAATCTACCAACTGCTTATCTATCACCCATCACGTGCACATCATCCTTCCATCATTCACCGACCTGTTGTCTATCTCTATCTCCGTTTACACTTCCATTCCCTTAAGAGTCCTTGACAACTGAATTCTAACTCCTAAAAAACATTAGAAAGACATAGCTTGAGGAAGCATTTGCCATCTGTTTCTGGTGTTTCTGGAACGGACTGTCAATCAATTAGATCTAAGGACAGTAGTGACTGTTACCAGTAGTAAAGAGAGAGCCGTGATCTGACAATTAAGACACGCAACTCACCGTGGAATACCCTTAGCCAAAGGTAAAATGTGAGGAACTGGGTGACAGAGACCACTTAGGATAGATTTTGTAAACCAATGATTTAAGTTAGACTGGCTGGTTGTTACTAATGCGCATGGACAAAATGAAGAAGCAAAGGGTGACACTAGGGAGTTGAATTCCCACTTCAAACACTGCACAGAGGTCCCAAAAGCTGCATTTCTATCAACAAAGAAACTGTTCTTCCTGTGCTGCAGAACTGGGTGAAAGTCAGCTCCTCATCTCATCCTGTGAATGACTGATCTACAAGGTAAAGGCAGCCTCCAACCTCCTGGGTTGTCTATTATTAAAGTGAGGACATGCTAGAATTCCATCCTGTGAATGGCTGTCCTCCAAGGCAAAGGCAGCCTCTAGTCCCTTGGGTTGTCTACAGCGAATGTGAGGGCAGGAGGAGGATGACTTAAATGGAGGTTCCTAAAAGCTGGTATAAAAAACATGTAGAAATCGATGACTCTGGGGTGTTGAACATTTGGATTCTGGTATCTATTTTAGTCCCCTACTGTGTGACACGTCCTCCTTTTTACTCTACAAGACCTGCTGGCATTTGGCATATTGTTTTTAAAAGCTTTCTAAAATGCATTTAAAACATGTTATTTGTCTTTCTAAGTGGAACTATGATGGTGAAAATATATTATTTTTCTTCAGGACTACATTACTCAGATTAAGTAATTTGTATTCAATTAATTTGTTGGATATAGGACAAGATAAGGTCCAGACAGCTTCAAGAGCCCGGTCTCATCTATTCTCACCTTATTTAAAAAATGCCATTATTGAATTTAAATATTTCTTATCATGATATTATCAAAATGGTATTTCTGGAGAAGCAAAGTATTTTCAAATTAATCATTGCTGGGTGGATTCTTCTGATGCTATCTAGAGAAAGAGAAAAAGTTATGATTGGAGTCAAATTTTTCCCATAAGATGTCAGGTTCCTGAGTCACAAGGAAGTCTATTTTTGAATTTTAGACTGTGATATTGTCCATTTGCCCCAGGAATGCTGGGCCCCATTTCCAGTGCACCCAAGATGACTTGATGTTTGCTGTCTGCTGTTTTAAAGATGTTCTACTGGGTGTGAGTCACACCTTGGAGTCATTTGTCACTAATAATTACTAATAGTGACAGCATTCCACATGCTTTATTGTCACCACAGGAAAAAGTTTCCATTCCTGCCCTCTCCTATATATTACATGATCCAGTGTTATTCAAATACTGTGTTTCCTTCTGAATATTCCTGCTGGATGGTTATGACATTGCTTTTCCTTGTCAAGTCGATGGGATTTAGAACCACCATAGAAACACAACCTTTGGGCCTTCCTGTGAGGAATTATCTTGCTTAGATTAGTTGAGGCGGGAAAACTCACCCTACATGTGTCTAACACCACTCTGTAAGCTGGGCTCCTGGGCTGAATTAAAAGATGAAACTGAGCTGGATACAGACCATAGCTCATCTCCTTTTGACAGCAAAGGCAGTATGGCCAGCCGCTCCAAACTCCTGCCTCATGAGTCTCCCCTCCAAGGATGGACTCTAGCCTTGAACTGTGAGACAAAATAAATGTTTCCTTCCTTAAGGATTTGGTTTCTGCCAGGTACTTTGTCTCAGCCAGAAGAAACATCACTAACATATTGTCCCATCACTGCAAATCAAAGCAGAACTCAATTCACACCTATGACATTTCCATAAACCACTGTCAGCCTGAGAACTTTAAACTAACACACCAGCTTAGAGTATTACTTTATCATTAAGCTGAGTTCTTTTAAAACTTATCCTACCAATGGTGTGTGTGTGTGTGTGTGTGTGTGTGTGTGTGTGTGTGTGTACAGTACGTGCTTGTGTTTGTGGCCGTATTGGGGGAGCAGGAGGAGGGGGATGGGGAAAGGGGATGACATCTGAAACATAAATAAAATATCCAATAAAAAAGTTGTTTATTTAGTAATAGAAAAGTGAGTTCCTCATAACGTAATTCCAGTTAGCTCTCTAGGTTGCATACACATAGGCAAGCACAGTCTTCTATTATCATCTAAACTATAGACTCTAGAATAATGTTAAGTTTCTTACTATCTATCATTACCCCCTACTGAAAATGACTGTGGACTATTATAGATAAATGAATCTAATAGATATTGATTCTCATATGTTAGCACTAACACTTCAAATTGCTAAAAGTTTTCATGAGATAAGTTTATATGCTCACATGTTTGGATGGAGTTGAATGTATAGGTTTGTTAGTGTGTGTGTGTGTGTGTGTGTGTGTGGCTTTATGTTGTACAATGGAGAAGCAAGATGCAATGGGCAGAAAAGCAATGGGTGTTGTATGATGCTAAGCTTTCAAATCACTAGACTCAGACAGTAAAATGCTACTGATATCTGCATTCCCAATTCCATAACTCTTATAGTTGATATTCAAAGTCCATTTCAAAATAAAATAATGTAAGGAACATTCTTTAAAACTCCAAAAAGTTTCCTTTTTTTATAAAAGTTTTTTATATTCAAAAAAAGAGTGAATGGACTTAAGAGCCGGCACATGTTTTTGAAGGAGCAGTTAAGTGGATCTTTCATTACAAAGATAATTATACCGTAGGCTTCTTCCATAACTGACTTTGTTCCTACAGTAGTGATTTTATCTCCTCATGGGCTTTTATGCAAAATATCTGAGAATCTAGCAATTAGTTCGTATCTTTGTTACTTTTTTTTTCTGTAAAAGTTTAGCATATTTTAAGAAGAATGAAGAAGCAAAGACATTTGTCAGATATTGAAATGTAAATCCCTGTGCCCTGTAAGGTCACCAGTACCTTCAAAAGACCTAATAGAACCAAATAAATACAGCAGCCACTCTGATTATGCATAAGCATAGATTTTTTTTCTCACTGTTCAGAAACGGGAATTGTTAATCCAAATTATTACTTGCCTTTTGGATAAGGACTGCTAATTAAATTGTAGAAATATTTATTAGGAAAAAAATCATGTTTCTATGGTTTTGATTTAGTACTGTGTACTAAAATTCCTCACAAGTAAAAATTCATGCTGTGAAACTACATATAGTTAGAGTTACACATGGTGACCCATGCCTGACCGCTAATCAAAGTACTTGGAAGGTAGGGACAAATGGGATCATGAATTCAAGATCAGACTAGTCTAAAAAGGGATAACCTGTGTTACAAATATAAAGTAGCAGTCCTTATCCAAAAGACAAGTTATCAAGTTAGTTTGAGAATTGCCTCTCTGTACATCGAAAAAATACTCTTAATATCTATGCTTACGCCTATTCAGAGGGAGTGCTGGATTTATTTGGTTCTATTAGGTCTTTTGACAGTAGAAATTCACTAGACACAAGTACTAGTCTAATCTAAACTCTTTAAACCTTCTTGGGAAAGGTGTGCATTGGTCATCTCTAGTGTCACTGACAAAATATCCAAGAGAAGCAGATGAAGGAATGTTTTTAATTTTGGCCCGTTGTATGTCTGTCGTGTCAGCCCGTCATAGCAGAGGTTCACAGCACAACAGAGCTGTGCATATAATGGCAGCCAGGTGCAGAGAATTGGAATGCTGGGACTCTATTACATTCTTATTTTCTGTTCTTCTTCCTCGGCCTTCAGTTCATGCTGCAGACCCTCTGCATTTCTAATGGGCCTTCTTGCCCAGTTAATCCTCTCAGACACACTGTTATAACACATAGAGATAGACATCCTGTTCTAGAAGATTCTGCATGTTGCTAAGCTCCACAATCAGTAGATATGGACGGTAAGATGCACCTGAACCTGCTAGCAATATTTCCATTTCCAATCCCACCTTCTATGTGGTTGGTATTCAGACTCCATCTCAAAACAATATGAGGAATATCATCAGGAGATGGTGATAGAATAGATAGCATTTTCAATTTCTTCTTCATGTGCTTGTTACTCTTTTCCTTGTACTCATTATATTGAATGATACGGTAAATCATGGATAGT
Organism: Mastomys natalensis; assembly: GCA_021653895.1. Taxonomy (NCBI): domain Eukaryota; kingdom Metazoa; phylum Chordata; class Mammalia; order Rodentia; family Muridae; genus Mastomys; species Mastomys natalensis. The sequence goes on from JAJTUV010000268.1 coordinate 442,848, forward strand.
TCTTCAAGACACTTAAGAGACCAGAAATATGTGGCACTTGTATTTCTGACCTGATTATTATCATTTATATATTTTCCAATTCCTACCCATCCATGTAATTTTAGGTACTTGTCTGTAAGAATTAAATAAAGAAACTCATGTCCTCTTACAGCGGGAGAATTGCTAAATATCAGTAACGCAACTTTGTTTCAGCTTCCTTTGGCCTGGTCAAAATGGCATCTCTCCTGGGATGACAGGTTACTTGTTTTCCTAAAGGTGGCAGGTTTCTACCAAAACAGACTATTTCCTTCTTTAGATGTGCTTCTGAAAACAAATGAAAATGTTGAGGGCTGTGAGGTTAATTGAATTAGCCATGAGTTTTTTTAATCAGGAAAATGTGTCAACTAACTGTTCTATTCTGCTGGGACACTTAATCCTCAGACTGGTATCGATCAATGAGCAAGGGAAGATCTACTGTTAGCAGGAGGTGTACAGCCATCTGGAGGTAACACAGCCCAGCTGGCTGTGCACTTGAACTTCAGGAAGGTTATGGGAGAGCATCCGGGAAAACATCATCTTAAAAGCTTTTCTGTGAATTATGCGTTTCAAGTGATCACTTCAACCTTTCAAAGTCACTGAATGGCAATGCTTTGCCGATAGGCATTCTAACCAAATGGATAGTGAGGCTAACATGTGTGTGTATTCTATTTCTGCATGGAATGGACCTTAAATAGATGAATAAAAAATAAAGAGCAGCTTAGTTTTTGTTTTGTTTGTTTGTTTCTCCCTCTCCCTCTCCCTCTCTCCTCTCCCTCTCCCTCTCCCTCTCCCTCTCCCTCTCCCTCTCCCTCTCCCTCTCCTCTCCCTCTCCCTCTCCCTCCTCCCTCTCCCTCTCCCTCTCCCTCTCCCTCTCCCTCTCCCTCTCCCTCTCCCTCTCCCTCTCCTCTCCCTCTCCCTCTCCCTCTCCCTCTCCCTCTTTGAGACAGACTTCCTTTATGTAATCCTATCTATCCCGGAAGGAATTTGTACTAGAGGTCAGGCTGGCCTTGACCTCACAGAGATCTGTGTGTGCCTCTGCCTCCAGAGTATTGGGAATAAAGACGTGTAATACCACCAGCGGAAATAAATTGAATTTTGTTTCTTAAATTAACCCCCCCCAAAAAAAATTCCGGACTTAGGAAACTTATATAGGTTATTTACAACTTTTACTTAAATAGTATATGCTCATCAGAAAAAAATTTCATTCATTTTAAAAATTTGTATGTACTGCTCAAATATTAACTATTGTAGGTATTTATGACAAATAATTGTGTATAATCTTCTAAGACAACATTAGTTTTTATATTCTTTGCTCATTTGACCAAAAATTTCATAATTCCCTATGGTCAATTGACAAACAGATTCTGCTGAGTTGCTTCGAACAATTATGTTGCTTCTATGTTTATATTTAAGATCAGCATAAGGATATACGTATGTTTTTGTTGTATGTTTGGTTTAAACAATTAAGTATTGTAAAATATCAGCCAATTTTTTAAAATAGGGTATTTATTTCATATAAAATTTAGATTACATATAAAATTTCCTCTTAAATACATGGCAAATATCACAGCCTATGATTCTCAATGGTGGGTGGTCACAGAAAATCGTGGGAAAGATTTGTTTTAAAACATCTGAATTTCCCATGCCATTCACTCTTAGGATACATAAGTTCAATTATTGATTATATACCTCATCCTCTTAGACATATACATGATGACTATCTATAGTCAGATCTTAAAGATTTAAAGTAAAGGAAGATTTGCACAGTGCATGCATAAAATTTGTAGACTAAGAACTCAGCCTGTCTTCAGGGCTTTAGCCATTGCTCCTTGTGTGTCACAGAGATGTGATAATCCGCTGGAGTTGATGCTCTCTACCCTTGAATGTACAAGGATTCTGCTGTCCCGGCCTTAGTCCATCATTTGTGTTTTTAATCTCTCTGTTTGAACAGAAGTTGGCACTGTCTGTAGGCTTCAACCTTTAGGTCTACCAACTAGTTAAGCCTGAGGTCAGAGGCAGGGGTCTTAAGAGCTTTAAGAATCTATTCTTACTACTAACATATCAGTAGCTGTAAAGATGCTGCATGTCCATTCATATTTCTCATGTAGAAATGTTTTATGTCTATAATGCATTCACTCAGCAAGACAGACCAGACCCTCTGGAACATATCCTTAAGTCTACTGTGCTATGACATCGCTCTGGAGATGTTTAATTTCACTATTGCATTAGGGTGTTTCAGGCGGACTTTCTGCTTTTATGTCATGTGGATAGAAAAAGCAAGAAGAATCCTGTTAAGATCCAAAGTCTTTCCAAATACTTCACAGCACAATGAGACTGTCATAAGAAATCTACCCTTTTCTTTATATCTACCCTTGTGACCCATAGTCTATGAGACCTAGCTGATGTGCTATGGCAAGTCAGTCTTTTCCAGGACATTTTTGTAAGTGACAACTGACTCAAAAAGTCAGAAAATATCATCCTGAGTGAGGTAACCAAGTCACAAAAGAACACACATGGTATGCACTCACTGGTAATTGGATATTAGCCCAAAAGATCACAATACACAAGATACAACTCACAGACCACATGAAGCTCATGAAGAAGAAAAACCAAAGTGTGGGTGCTTTGGTCCTTCTTAGAAGGAGTAACAAAATACTCATGGGAGCAAATACGGAGACAAAGCGTGGGACAAAAACTGAAGGAGAGGTAGTCTGGAGACTGTTCCACCTGGGTATCCATCCTATGTGCAGTCACCAAAGGTAGACTCTGATGTGGATGCCAGGAAGTGCATGCTGACAGGAGCCTGATATAGGTGTGTCCTTAGAGGTCTGCCAGAGTTTGACATATCCAGAGGTGGGTGCTCACAGCTAACCATTGAACTAATCATGGGGTTCCCAATGGAGGAGTGAGAGAGAAGACTGAAGGAGCTGAAAGGGTTTGAGGCCCCTTGAGGAGAGCAACAATGCCAACCAACCAGAGCTCACAGGGTCTAAACCACCAGCCTGGGAGCACATAGGGAGGGACTCATGGCTCCAGCTGTATATGTAGGGGAGGATGGTATTGTCTGTCAGGTATAGGTGGGAAAAGAGGTCCTTGGTCTAGTGAAGGCTGGGTACTCCAGTGTGGGGGAATTTGAGAGTGGGGAGCTAGGAGTAGGGGAGGGTCACATCCTTATAGAAGCAGGAGGAGGGGGGATGGGATAGGAGGTTCCTGGGTAGAGGGAAAGTGGTGAAAGTGGATCACATCTGAAATGTAAATAAAATATCCAGTTAAAATAAAAGGCAAAAATAAAGAAGTCCTTGACTGGAGTCCCCTCCCATTAAAGGAGGACATGCATGGCTTTTCTTGCCAACAGTCCCGGGATGCTATCAGTATATTTCTTGGCATGTGGCTTGTCAGAATGTCCACATGGTTTCCTCTCTCCTCTGATCCCATGATACTAGAAGAACAGTCAATGCCCCCTGCATGTCTATAGATGTCCTGCTATCCTTGCAGTGAGATGCTTGAAAAGAAAATTGGTCACATAGCACAATAGCAACTAGTTAATTTTTATTTTGCTGCTATGGACTGTCCCTGCAAACCTCTACATTTTGAAACTCAGTAGATGATAAGATAAAATACGCACCCGTATTTTAGTCCAGAAGAATTAAAGTTTAAGGATAAAAAGTAATACGTATTTTACTGTCTTTGTAAACTGAGGCCTTTAAAAAAGGCCATGCAAGTTTTAAGGGGTCTACAGATTAATTGCCGATTTGTAATTTGAGGAATCTAGATTGTGGTAGATAGAGAGAACCTTGGGTTACTAGGTGAAACCTCTGTGCTGTGTCAAATTAACTGATCACTAACATCCATCAACTCCAGAATTAAGAATGTCACTAGACAGCACCTGAGACCTATACCCACAGCAGAGATGTCTCCTTTATAGTACTTTAGGATCCCATCAGCATATTTGAGAAATGCTTAGATTTATAACATTTCAAGTTCTGTAATTAATAAAAGGTTCAGGTTACCATTTCATCTGTGCAGCATGTCAAAAGACAATATGAATGCCTGCTCCTGGGTCATAATCATTCATATTTGGCTAAGAATAAATGGTCATGAGTGCTGTACTTTATGTATGTTGACAGTAAGTATTTCTGGTTTAGCTTCTTTTATCAATAACCATGACTCAAAAAATCTCTTGCTTCAAAGGAGCCCAAGATATAGTGAATTTGATTTCCTTTGTTTTATACTTTGTTTCTTCTGCCTTTTCAATCTTCCATTGAGACCCATTCATTCTATTCAAGCACAGTTCAATTCTGTCCTTAGATAGGGAAGTACACCTTGATAACATAAAGGACCATCCCAGAACCCTTGTAAGTTTAAGATTTTCTTAACTATACTATCACAAAATTCTTTGATCGCAGTAGAACTCTGCCTGTCTCAGAGCTTGATATGCTCAGGCCTGGCTTGAGCATATGAGACATTTAAACCCTACCCTCAAAGTGACACACTTCCTCTAACAAGGTCACATCTACCTCAACAAGGCCTTACCTCCAAAACGTGCCACTCTCTATAGGACAAGAATTCAAACACATGAGTCTATGGGGAGCCATATCTATTGAAAACACAACACCCTAATGTATGGTAATTATAAGAAAACGTTCAGAGTGTAGAGTCTGTGCTAAAATCTTAATGGAAAAATCCCCATACACAATCTTCACTCTGTGTGTGTGTGTGTGTGTGTGTGTGTGCCTGTGTGTAACTTGACTTGCTAAAATCAGGAGGCTGTTAGATTATCCTATCAGTATTAATGAGAATTCCATGTAAATTTAAAGAGACTTCAAAATATTCTTCAATGTGTTTATGTCATCAGGAGAGACAGTTTGACCCTACAACATGTTTGTTTTGAGAGGACCTTATGCATTTTAATTCGTGAGTTCATTATGTGATATCCTAAGAAATAACTCACCACAAACAACACCCACAGGCAAATCCTCCATAGAATATGTTAAAGAGCTGGGGGAGACACGGAACTCGGTTGTGTGTCTAGTAAATATTCATGGACACTTTTGTAGTTCTGTTAGGCAACTCTGTGGGCACACTGTTTCCTCTGCACTTCATCTGCATGCAAATGTTTCTCATAATGATTTTTTATTGCACTTATCAGAGCACATTCATTGATCATAAGAAGTGGGATGCTATAACTTTTCAGCTTTCCCAGTACCTTTGAGCTAGACTGAAAGATGACAGTAGACTGGGCTGAAAAGATTACTTCTGATTACTAGTGTTTATTGTGAACTTAGCCGGCAAATAGGGGTGATCCAGCAGGGTTTAAAGATCCAGGTCATTCCTAGGTGGAAGAGAAGATATGAGAGCAACAGTCAAAGCATTCTGGGAAATTAGAGATGAAGAAATGTGAAGAACAGAGTTTTCTGAGCAACTACCTTCTCCCATGTGGTGGGTGACATTCTCATTAGCATACCCCAGGGAGCTGGGCCAGGATGGTGTCAATCCAATCCACAGTCATATTCTAAAGGACAGGACAGGAATTCCTACTTCTAATTCCACATCATACATGCAACCTACTCCTCCTCATGCTGGTGCCCTTGTTGGGCAGAAGTAAGACCACCTAGGGAACTGAACGGGATTGGAAAATGGGGACTGCATCAAGTGAGAGCAGCAAGCCATTAAAGTTGGGAGCAAAGTGTATTTTCTGTAACCATGCTCTCTATATCTTTTTAATTATAAAATAGTAAGTACTAAAAATGATGTACTATTTTCTTTCATTTTTGAGGTTATAGGGTAATTATTTCATTTCTCTATTTCCTTTCCTTCCCCTAGACTTTCCTATATATGCTTCCTTGCTATCTTTAAATTCATGGCCTTTTTTTTTCATTAATTGTTGTTACATACATATGTGTATTTACATACACACATATATTATATATATATATGAATATATATATACATAGATACATAGATACATAGATAGATATAGATATATACATATCTATATACATATAGATATATACATATATACATAGATAGATAGATAGATAGATAGATAGATAGAAGATAGATAGATACATACGTGTGTATATATAAATATATATATTTCTGTAAACAATTGATGTGCTTTTCCCTGGGGAAGACAATTTCTCCTACTTCAAGCATTCCTTAGTTTCCTGTGGTTCTTTCTATACAGTTGATGCCCATGTGCTTTGCCATGTCTGCTTTGGCCTGTCTACTGGTGTTGTGCTTGTTTTGCTCATGTTTAAGCAGTCATTTTGGTGAGACTTTATATGTGGAGCTTCTGACATTACCAGAAGACACAATCTTGCAGCAACTCACCGATCCTCAGGCTATTACAATCTTCCTGCCCCAACTTCTGCAATGTTCCCTAGGCCTTAAGCATGGTAGGGTTTTATAGATGTATCTACAGAGACTAGGACTGCAGTTTTCTGTAATGTTGCAAATGGAAGTCCCCTTTATAAGAGGAGAGGACTATACTGTTTTTAAAATGTGGCTAATACACATATACACAAACACATAGATAGATAGATAGATAGATAGATAGATAGATAGATAGATAGATAGATAGATAGATAAACCAATCTTCCAAATGAGAGATGGGAGTTGTTAATCTGAAAGGCTAGAACCTTTCAACATTTTACACAATATTTGCAGAAGTCATGTTTAGGAAATGGTACTATAGTATTAGGTACTTAAGAGAACTGCTGTCCATGTGAATTCCAGGATGGCTTAGTAAATACAGCCAGCCATGGGACTCATATCTGCAAGGAACAAGTCATAACAGACGGTTATCTCTTTAGCCATGAAAGAACCCTGGATCCCTGCAAGGAGATCTTGTAAGAACTTTGAAGGAGAGTCTTCAAAGAGACATCTGTTATCCCTCAAGTGAAGAATATACATTCCTATCATTTGTTTCAGTTACTGCTTATTACTTTCTAAGAAAACTCGACAACTCTCTCATTCTCTATGCCCCATGTGTGACAGCCCCAGGCAGCCCCAAGTGTGGTATAAGCATTACATTTGACTACTTGCCAGGTAGCGTGTGAAGTCACACAGGCACTTGCTCGCAGCCCCACACTGGCACTGGTAGGTTTCCACTCATGTCTGCCATGCCTACGTTCTCAGAGGAGAAGGACCTGATTCACTGGGTCCACTCTATCCTGAAACCCGGCTCCCTTCCTATAAGAATGAGCACAGATCCCACTTGAGTGCCAACCTCAGAGTTGCTCTTCAAGGTTGGGTGTGTTATTGTGGCTGAATAGCTGGGTGGCCCCAGATGTGGGAGTATGTGAGGGGTTCTGACCATTTGAACAGCATGAATTCTGATAGGGGTTCACTCCCTTCTGAGCAGCCCAGTCTCATCAGCCTGAGAGCATGATAAGGAGGGAATGTGAGTTTCTTTCCCAAAAAGAATCCCCCTGAGAGACATCCAAATTGTTCTCTTCTTGGGCTGCAGGTGGCTGAGGATTCCAGAAGATCCCTTTAGTTGAGTATGTCAGTGTCAGCTTGTGTAGGTTGTAAGACCCCCCTTCCTGAGCCTTTCTGACCTACACAAGGTAAGCTCCTGCTGAAGCTATGAGCTGTGACATCTGTGAGGATATTTTCTTCTGCTGTATGTTACTGTTTCTAGTCTCCATGTTTTTCAAAGTCCCCAGGTTTCCTCCAAACTTCTTACAAAGCCCCTTTGTAGGATTTCACTCTCTTCCTATGGCTAAGAAGTTATCTGTCCATTACTTTTTGTTCATTGGAGAGATGGGACCTATGATTGGTCGTGTTTACTCAGTGTCTGCTCATGTGCTGATGATGGTCATGACTCAGTGGTCTTTGAGTATGTCATGGGCTACATCCGGCTCCGTTTGTGTGTATCTGACATGAATGTCACATGGCTTCACGTGTGTCCCTACTTCCCCCCAGGCACATCTCAATCCCATGACATGCTCATTCTGATTTATTGCTGAGTTCACCAGAACATCTTTTGTGAAACCTGTATTGCTTTTCGTATTTGTCTTTACATGATGCAGAGTACAAAGAAAATATTTAACAAATATTCATACATGTTTTAGGAAGACACTCCTACCTCTCCGTAGGCACTCATCATTTTCACTTATGGGAATAGAAATAAATCCTTTCTCAAGATGTCCCTTTCAAAGAATCCGAACAATATCCCCAAACACTTTGTCCCTTTTTTGAGAATATGGCAGGCATTCAAATTCATCTTCCTTTTCAAAGTGTTAATGGCTTGTGAAATTGGACTCTGTGAGGTGAATTGGACAGACACACACACCTCTTCCTCTCACTCAGACTTTTCTCCACTTTAAATGCAACGCTTGGCTATGTTTCAGAACCAAGGTGCACTTAACAGAAGCAGAAAACAGAACAGAAACTAACAAGACACAGGGATACTTTCTGTTCTGCACCTAAAGAGAACCAAAGAGACATATCAGCACAAGAAGCTTCTGGGGGCTTGAGAGGATGCAAGGACTCAGATTTACACACTGAAAAAAATTTCCCCACAGAGCAGTCAGAGTAGCCACACAGCCCCTTATCCAACTACTTGATACAAAATGAATTGGAAAGTGCCATGTTAAAGCATTTCCAATTTATAGGAGTAGCCAATGGAGAAGGGTGTGTCATCAGAGGAGCTGATACTTTTGAGTACCTATGCTGGTATATTTGTCTGTAGTGAGGGTTTTTTCTTCTTTCTTTCCTTTTTCTCTCTCAAAATTTGCACAGCTTCATGTAAATGAATATGTAGCAGAGTCATTGAGATTTTCAGGTTTTCATATTAATAACTGGAAGATTGAGGAGCCGAGATACAATTTTATCTGAATAACTATCTTATATGAAAAACCAAATTGCTTTTCAAACATCATCTCAGAATCTACTAGGCAAGGAAGACCCTTTATGAACACCCAGTGCCTCTAACGGTAATTGCTCCCAGTCATAAATAATCCAGCTGGATAACTGGTGCTGGAGAAGGAGAAAATTGACTAAACCCAAGTCTTCTGAGAAAAGCCTTCACAGAACCTGACTGAGCGTAAGGACCGAGGCAGGCTGCCAATGTGTGTTCATTAGTATGCCTTTCTATCTAACTTGATCCAGGTGAGAAAGCAGAGGAACAAAATAATTGTCTGTTATATTAATTGCTTTTGGTATTATTTCTACCTTCTCTACCCGAGAAGCTATTTTGGCATGGGCAGGGAAAATGCCGTGGTTGACATATTATTCGGTGGTATCAACCTGAACATATTTTTTGTGCATCCCTTCTGACTCCGCATACTGAAGAGGAAAGACTGTACTAAAAAGAAACATTGGCACATCCAGTTGAGTTTTGGGGTACCCTGGGGTAAGGTCAGTAGACACTGAAGATTGTGTCATCAAATGCTGGCATGGCATTACTGGAATAATTATCTGAGATCTGTAAAATCAGTTGACAAACATGCATACTGTTAATTGTAATCTTAAAAAGAAGCAGCCAAATTAATTATGGACAGAAAAAGAAAATATAATCAAAAGTACACATCTATTGTCTATATGTTCTGAGATTTTTGTTGTTGTTTATTTTGTGGCACTGCTTGATCACAACTATTAAAATTATGTTAAAATGAGTCAAATTATTCTATATCCAGAAATCAGTTATTTGTTGAGTTTAAAAACATTGTGATTGCAGGCAGGAGGAAAAATTCAGTCAGTAAAGCTCGGAAGAGCTTTATAAGCATGAAGATCTGCAGGCTATCCCCAGAAGTCAGGTTAAAGAAAGAAAATAAAGTGGGCAATGCTGGTTTGCATTCATAATCCAAATCTGGGTAGGCTGAAGAATATGGATTCCTGGGGCTTGCTGGTCAGACAGTTTATCCTACTCAGGGGTTCTGGTCCAGGAAAAGCCATAGAATAAGGAAGATAGCATCTGAGGTATGACATCTATGGTTGTCCTCTGGCACGTGTATGGGCACACACACACACATACAACACACACACACACACACACACACACACACACACACACAACTGACTGTAAACAATCATTGATGAGTGTAGAGGTCTTGTGTGCTAAGTCTATTCCAGTTCTCTCTTGTTCTCAGTCATACATACACTTGGCAGCTGTTTGACCTGATGAGACATTTCAAAACTTTATAGATATTTTGGTCATAATATCAAGGGGAAAATATGATTAACATATTTAAAAGTGAGCAAGGACTCACTTGCAATCAAACTTTGAATGGCCAGCGAGTCATGAAATAACATTTAATATGAGGAGGAAATTTGATTTAAAGCAACCATAAGTCTAAGTAAAAAGCTAAAATATAAAACCAACAACAGAAGAAGTCAACAGGGCATGGTCACACAGGTCTTATGATAAATGGCAAAGCAGAGTCGTTTTTAAAGGTTAAACATACATCTAGGCTAGACACACATTTGTTACTACAGACTTTTGTTTCATGACTCAGTCTTCTCTTTGGGTATTTGGAAGCATTTATCTTTGTTCTTCCGGTGAGGCTCCACATTCTACAGAGTAGTGATTACCATTATTAATCGATATTTTAATCTTCCCTATGAAGATATGTTAAGAGTTCAGTGACTGAATATCTGAGTGGTGAGTACAACATACATGTTTATAAACATCACACTTTGCTATGATATATAGGAAAGCCACTTTGGTGGTCATGAAATCTACATGAAACAATAGACACAGACAATAAGTAGGTTAGTATTCTATGTGTTAGCATCAGGTACACCCATGGACAGCCAGAAGCTGTTTACAGCCAGCTCCCAGACCCAGCAATGACATCATCTCTAGACATCTGCTCAGTTCTGGTGTCTGTTGCCATGGCACCCATAGAACACCTTCTGTGCACGTGTCATGTGCATCACTGCCTGGATAAAAGAAGGGTATATTGACCCATAGTTATCTCTCTTCTTCACTCCTTCCCCTCTCCCTATCCCCTCAGTGGCACCTCTGTTAATAAAGCCCCCCAGGTGAGACCTGCGCTGGCTTGGTGTGGTTTGTCCAGGAGTGCACAGTTTACTCTAACACCATAAACTCCAGAAGATACAATAGTATACAGAGAGATAAGTAAAGAAAGTGACGTTTATGCAATGGGTAGAATTCATTCCTAGAGCAATGTGTACAACTAGAGAGCAAATTCATGTACATAGAGGAATAAACGCACCAGGATGCAAAATGTCTGAATTGTGCCCCTGTACTGTCACTGAGCTCTGTGACAGCAATGGGGTCCATTAGGACAGAATAGTGATGCCCACATCAAAGGTGTTGTGGGGGGCTCTGCAATGCTCTGTGTTCATTTCTGTTGGCCAGATGATACTCATAGGGATGTTTAGGACATGTGGGGAAATAAAGTTAAGCGCTACCTAATTCCTCAATGTATATTTTCAGTGTGATATAAGATGAATAATATTTAAGAAGAAAAGTACATTTTCAGACTGGGTGTTATAGTCTAGCGGGAGAGCACATGAAAATGATGTGCATGGCCTTGGGATCAATCCCTGATATCAGTGCAAAAAATAAAATAAAATTAAGAGGAAGAAGAGTAGGAAGAAAGGGAAGGAGGAGGCAGAAGAGGAAGAAGGAAAAGGAAAGAAGAAGAAAGAGGAAGGAAGGTAGAGTAGGCCTGGAGGGCCTAGGTAGATACCTCAGAGTACACCATGTTTACACAGTGGACTCAGGTTTGGTTCCTAGTACCCCATGCTAAGTGGCTTACAACCTTCATTACCTTCAACTCCAGAGGATCTGGGTACACTTTTCTGGCCTGTGTAGACACCCACACATACACGGCATACACATAGACAAACATATACATCAATAAAAATTAAAACAAACCCCTAAACCATTTTGTAATTCAAAAAAAACAAAGTAGCATAGAGGTGTGGGCCTGCTGTTTAACCACTTCGGCAAATTCTGCCTGTGCTGGCACCTGTTAGTGCTACGTGAGCCAGGATTAGCTGAGGTTGTCTCTTGCTTCCCAAACCTCTTTCACTCATCTTTGTCCAAACAGGTGAGTTGCCAAGAGATCATTTCCAGCTCATGAGATTCATTTACTGTCATAAACGACCAGGATTCATTTCCTCCAGGATGAAATCTGTACTTTAAACGTAGAAAATTAACTTTTACCTCAAGAATAATCACGAAAAGAAACCGTGTACATTTCAGAGGAACAAAGCAATGCCCTATGAGACACATAAAGAACAATTGTGATAAATCAGAGGTCTACAACACACCACAGTTGCTTTTTGTCGTGTGAGGCAGACTCCTGCACGCAATTTTGATGTTCCTTCCTTGGATCTTTAGTAGGCTTTAAATATATTGTTACAGAGTTGTCATTGGTTTGGATTCTAAGCCTGTGTCTTCCTAAACTTGGATGAACATTCATGCCATCTCAGGACCATGTCACCATGCAGATTCAAAGAGCCTGACTCCAGGAATGGCTCTATACCAGATGTGTTTTGCGCTGCAGGATCCCATACTCAGCAGTTCCTGCTTTTTTTTTTTTTTTTTTTTTTTTTTTGGCTTGACTGCTTTATCTCCAAGGTGATCAGCCAAAGAACTAATGACTATGAGCAAACTATGCTTTTTATTATGTGTCTAAAGCTGAATCATTTTATCAGAGAGGGGCACAGGGCTCTACTCTCAATGGAAGATGGTAAGATTAGTTTACTGAAAGTCCAAGAGCAAAAGAACGCCACATGGTTTCTTCCACACTGAAAATATGTACCTTACTGTCTAGGTGTTCAAATGGAGATGGGGGATCGATTCTCTTTCTGTCTTATGAACTGATGTTCACAAAGGCAATGATATTTAAAGTAAATAAATATTGCTAAGCAATTGTGACCATAACTTAACACACAAAATAAAGTAAGTATTTTCTGAATATCATCCCTAAACCCAACGCTCTACCTTTCTATATAGGTAACCACCTTTGGGGCATCACTGAAGATTCCGGAAAAGGAAAATGCCAAGGATCTTAAGACTCTGAAGCTGCACTGGATGTTTTCATCCCATACACGCACAACAGGTGGAAGAGAGTCAAAAGCAGCTCTGAAGAGAGCTGTGCTGCTGACAGGTGCCAGGAAGACTGGAATCTGCTCCCATCTCATCGAGGAAACATTTCCACCACCTCTCTTGTTCCAGGATGTGCTTACAGTGTGTCTTGGGGACTTGTTTAGACATTGAACTGATAATAAGGAAGCAGGATCTGCCTCCCAGAGGAACACGCACATCTGGCTCATCAGAGGACACTTAGAACAAATATCAGAAGTTTCACCGTCACCTTGCTGGATTGAACAGCACAATGGGAGTCATTGCTGCTCTCCTGAGGCAGCCTCATTTGGTTTCTTGCCATGTCCCACAAAACCAAGACAGAGCATCGGATTTAGCCTCATAGCTATGTCATTTTAGCATTAAATGTAGAGACAGATCAGTGTTTTTTTTACAAAAGTAATACATGACTATATATTTCATGTGTCACTAGTAGGAACTATGCAGGTAAAAAGCTATTCAAAATCATTACTTGCTCAGATGCCTTTGAATGAAGGTCACAGTAGGGTTCCAATGAGCACGTGCCCAAATAGCTTCAATAATAAGCATAATACCTGGTAATACCAAATGCAAGGTAGGGATTATAGGGTGTTAGTTGCTCACACATAGCCAGTGAGAATAGAATGAACTCCAGACTCTGAGCTAGTGCTTTACCTGTGTGTGAGTGTGTGTCTGTGTGTGTGTATGTGTGTGCATATGTGTGCATGTGTGTGTATGCACGCGCGTGTGTGTGTATGTATGTGTGTATGTATGTGTGTGTATGTGCGTGCATGTGTGTACGTGTGCATGTGTGTGTATTTCGCGCATGCCTGGTAGTTGCAGAGGTCAAAAGAGACTGTTGGACTATATGAGACTAGGGTTACAGACAGTTGTGAGGCTGGGAATATGACACAAGTCCTCTGGAAGAGCAATGAGTCCTCTTAGACATTGAGCCATCTCTCCAGCCCCTGCAAGTTTCTTATATAACTGAACATGCAGTTATCATACAGCTGATAAATCGTGCACCTAGAAAACGAAAAAAAAAAATCACATTTCAGCCTAAACCTTCATCATTAATGTTCATAGCAGCTTTATTTTAATAGCCCTAAAACTAGAATCTATGTAGATATTCATCAGTGAGTGAACTGTGAAACAAACTGTGAGCTATCTAAACACAGTGCTACAGAGAAAAAGAAAACTAACATGGAACAGCCTGAGTGACTCTCTATAGAATTATTCTGAATAAACATTTTAATGTCTAAGCGCAACTAATATGAATATATTACACAAACACACACACACAATTTAGTAGACATTTGAAGTAACAAGATAATGTATAAGGTGAACCAATAAACTAAAATAAAATAAGCAAGGTTAGCAAGAAATAAAAGAGATGTGAGAATTCCAGGTGAGTTATTATTTAAAAATTAATTCAAAATTAATTAATAAAAGATTAATTAAAAATTAAAAGTTGATATTTTTAAAAGATAGTTTGTGTATAATGTTGTATAATATATACATGCATAATGTGTATAATGTTGACAAGGCTACTAAATAATATACTTGAAAAACCATATCTAAAGTTTGCGATAAACTGAATGAGCCTAACAATAATGCTACCCTAGAAGATGAGATCAGGGTTCTAAATGTGAAGGGGTTGAAGCTATCTAAACTAAGGAATACAAAGAAAAGTACCAGAGAAGGATGCCAACGTCACTCGGTGACCCTGAACACCTTCCCACGGGACTTGGAACAAACCCAAGTGGAATCATAAGACAAGGTCTTATCAAGTGTATTGAAAACTATAAATTCCACCATTAACTAAACTCTGGGTTAGGGGCAAATAAATAGAAAGAAAGCTAAAGAAGAAGGAGCTGTTCAAGACTGTGACACTCACATGCTCGTGTCAGGGCATCACAGGAACAATAATGGAGGAGTTCTCAGTGAGGAACTTCACTGTGGTGGTGAGGGGGGAAATCACACCTATCAACTGATGGGTTCAAACTGCAGAAATGCATAAAGCAAAAGAGCGATAAAAGTGTCCATGAAGTAAATATCGAATATGGTGCATTCCGTTATGAGAAAATACATTGTGAATAACTAGATCCTTACCAAAAAAGCGTAAACATGGGGTGAAGGTAAATATTAAAAATGTGTGTTTTGATCCAGTGACAGACCCAAATTGGGATCCAGCTCAAGAGGAGGCCTGGGGCCCTGACACTGTTACTGATGCTGTGGTGTGCTTACAGACTGGAGCCTAGCATGGCTGTCCTCTGAGAGGCCCAACAAGCAGCTAAAAGAGTCAGATGCAGATACTAGCACCCAACCAATGGACAGAAGTTGGGTACCCCTGTGGTTGAATTGGAGGAAAAGCTAGAAGAATCTGAGGAGGAGGGCAGCCCCATGAGAAGACCAGCAGTCTCAACTGACCTGGACCCCCGAGATCTCTCAGACACTGAGCCACCAACCAGGAAGCATACACCAGCTGATATGAGGCCCCCAGACACATACAAAGCAGAGGACTGCCTGGTCTTGCCTCAGTGAGAGAAGATGCACCTGACCCTCAAAAGTCATGAGGCCCCAGGGAGTAGGGAGGCCTGGTTGGGGTGCAGATGGGGGGTAGGGACATCCTCTTGGAGACGTGAGTGAGAGGAGGAGGTATGGACTGGGGAGTGGTCAACAAGGGACTGGGGGAAGCAGACTGGAAGGGCGATAAAGTCTGGACTGTAAAAAGGATTAAATAATATAAATAAATAAATAAATAAATAAATAAATAAATAAATAATAAATAAATATAAAGTTACCTCTATAAAACAAACTTTCAGAATTAAATGATGACATACCCTGTGGTCTTACTAAGAGAAGTGCAACTCAAGACAAGGATGCAGGATGAGCCAAAGGTAAATATAAACAGAGCCCTCTCACAGAACTGGTGTGTCGGAGTCATTTCCTGTTGCCCTGGGGAAGGCCCGTTACAATAACATGAAGGAGAAATGAACCCAATTAAGAAAATCCCTCACAGCCATGCCATGGACCTCATTAAGGCTCCCTTCCCAGTTAAGCCTAGATTGTGTCAAGTTGACAGTTAGAAGGAAGCATCATAACCCAAGAGGCAGTAGTTTACTAGACTGTAGACTGTACTAAGGAAGCGTGCTGTGAAGTTCAGTCTGAAGGCTGTATACATGACCTGGCGGTGGCGAAACTGCTGTGGATGCTTACGTGACCTGGCGGTGGCGAAACTGCTATAGAACATTGAATAGTAAATTCTCGGAAACTGGCACATCATTAAAATGAACAAGGACACACATACACACAAATTAATTACAGACAGAGATGATATATTGGACAAATACTGCAATGATATCCTTAAATATGCCGAGACAGATGTAAACTAGATAAAAAGTATTTAGTAACACTTAAAATCAGACTGATGGATAATTGTATTGGATGTGAATACCAAAGACACACACAGCAAGAGGATGTTCTTTAGGGCGGTTAAAAAGTGTGACGAAGCTAGATGCTGCTTAAATGTGCATATGAAGTAAACACACACATCAGTTACAACACATGTAATAGGAAAATATACATTCCTTACAGACGAACGAGAAGAAGATAGTAGTACAACAGAGTGGAACGTCAGGATGAGAGATACATTCTAAGTTCATACTGGATATTACTTTGCCATGAAAGGTTCTAAGGCAATCAGATATAAAGAACAAATTAGGAGAGGTGTAAGACATTCCACAGTTCCATTGGAGATTTTCAGGAAGGAACACACAAAGCAGACAGAAAATTCAGTGGGAAGACTTGAGCGATGTTTTCAGCCAATTTCACTTAGCTGTCATTTTGTAGAATATTTCATAGAAAATGTACATACTTTCGAAGGGTGACCATAACTTCACAGACAATATGTGACACTGGAAAATAACTTTTCATAAAAGGAAATCGAATAAGAAGATGAACAGCGTGTCCTTGGGCCATACCAGCGTTAAATTACAGATCAATAAACGCATACCTGCTACATTCTAAATATTTTAAGTTTAACGAGAAGTATGTCAAAGAATAAGTAAATAAACTAGAAAATTTTTCAAATAGGATAAAAATGAAAACTGAATGCATCAGGCTTGTGAGATCCTATAAAAAGACTTAATAAATATATTGGAGAAATGATAGTGGCCTTACCAAGCTGCTAAGAATGTTGTCTGTCTCCCTGCAGAAATGAAACTAGCTGGGGCCTCTCCTGTCACAAAAATCAAACTCAATACATATTAAAAATTGACATGTAAAACCAGAAACAGAAGCTGCTGAAGGCAATATGAAGAAATATACAGGATGTTGGAATGGGCAAGGGATTGTTTGGATAATGTGTCAAAATGCATAGAAACATCAATCGAAATAGAGATGTGGGTTGCATTAAATTAAGAGTACTTTGACACCCACCCTGACACTGCTTGGGTGGTGGAAAAGCTGAGACTATACAGTCCAGAGAACTAGGGAAAATCCAATACTACTGTTCTGCAAAGGGAACATAGCAATAAAATGAATCCTAATGATATCCTGCTATACTCATAGATCAGTGCCTTGCTCAGCCATCATCAGAGTAGCATCCTCCTGCAGCAGACAGGAACAAATATAAAGACCCGCAGGCAGACAGTATTGCAGGGAGTGATGGACTTTGGTACACTCAACCCTGAATGAGATGTCTCCATCAAATTCCTTCCCCTCAGGCCTCAGTCAACTCTGGGGAAGAGGAGGCAGAAAGATTGTACTAGCCAGAGGGCATGGAAGACACCGAGGAAACAAGGCCTTCTAAACACAGCGGTACTGATGCACCTAGGAGCTCATGGAGCAGCATGGCAGCATGCACAAGACCTGCACAGGTCTAAGCCAGTTGGGGTCTTAAACTGGAGAGAGGAAGTGGACACAAGCTCCCATCCCTACCCCAGAAAGCAATTTCCAATTGATAGTCACCCACAAATGAAAAATTGGTTTTCCCTATCAAAGTCTCACTGGGTATACAAAATACTCAGTATTTATTTGTTTGTTTATCTGTTTGTTTGTTTATTTATATATTTACATCGGAAGCACTGTTCTCCCTCCTGGTGTCAGCATCATAGCCTCACAGAATCCTTCTCCTCTGAGAGGGTGTCACCCCCCCCACCCCTGTATCCTCCCATCCTGTCTCAACAAGTCTCTACATGATTAGACTCATCCTCTCCCACTGAGACAAGACAAGGGAGCTCTGTTGGAACAGATTCTACAACTTTAGGGACAGACCCCGCTCCAGTTGTTGGGAGATGCACATGAAGACCAAACCACACATCTACATATGTGTGAGGGTCCTAGATCCAGCAAGCCTCTTCGGTTGGTGGTTCAGTCTCTGAGTGCCTTCCCAAGGGCCCGGATTAGTTGACTCTATTGGTCTTCCTTTGGAGTTCCTATCCCCTTTGGGACCCTCAGTCTTTCTCCAGACTTTCATAAGACTCCGTGAACAATTTCCAGTGTTTGGCTGTGGGTCCCTGCATCTGTTTCGGTCAGCTATTGGGAGGAGCCTCTTAGAGGACAGTTATGCTAGCCTCCTCTCTGCAAGCATAACAGAGTATCAGTAATAGTGTAAAGAACTGGTGCTTGCCCAAGTGATGGATCTCAAGATGGGTCAATTATTGGTTGGCCATTTCTTCAGTCTCTGCTCCATCTTTGTCCCTGCATTTCTTGTAAACAGGATAAATTTTGGGTTGAAAGTTTTGTGGGTGGGTTGGCATCTTTATCCCGCCACTGGGGTCCTGCCTGGCTATAGGTGATTGCCTCTTCAGGTTCCATATTCCCACTGTTAGGCATCAGCTAAGGTCACCCGCATTGACTCCTGGAAGCCTTCCCTATCCCAGGTCTTTGGGACATCCTAGAGATGCCACCCTCCTCAGGCAGCTGCAGATTTCCATTCATCTTCCTGGCCCTCTGGTCCTCTCTCCTGTCTCTCTCCACACCTTCTCCTGTTCCCCTTATTGAGGAGGGTGGGGGGTGGACAAAACACTACTAAGGATAGGCCCTACTTAGCCAGCAGGAGATGGCCAACACAAAACAAATTCAATGGCATTTTGGGAAGTTCTTTGTCTCATCATGTTTTCTCAGAACTTTGTTTCCCTTTACCCTTCCAGGTCATTTGTGTATATATTATGGTTTCTGACTATGTGTTATGGAATATCTGTGTGTGCCCATGTGTGTGTTTTCAAGTCTACATGTGTTCCTTATGATTTTCCTTTGGCTTTTTTCTTCTGCTTGTTTACAGTGCCAGTAATTCAGGGAAAAGGGGGAAAGCAGTAATAATAAATGCAGCTTTCATTTAGGAGAGATGTGATTGTTCTACGAGAGACTGTGACAGTGGTTCCATGGACATACCAATGAGCCATTCACTTCAAATGAGTAGATTGTATGATACGTGAATTTTATTTTGATGAAGCTATTTCATTTTATATATATATATATATAATGAAATGCCGACTCTTTTTTTTTTTTTTTTTTTTTTGCAACCACTCTTGCCTAATGATGTTTCTGAAGTTACTATTTTTCCTGCAAAATCAGGGACTACAAGGCAAGCAGGCTTCTGTCTCAGAAGGGAACTACTATCACTTCTCCCAAAAAGGAGGACTTGGGGATTTGTTCTCAGTCTCTGAGATTATTCTTCTCCAGCACCATGGAGCAGCCTGGCTCCCCCATAACTCCTCCATCCCTGAACGCCAGCTCCCTTCATTGCATCCTCACAGATGCATGAATGAGAGACCGTTAGAACCTACAATTGTTCTTGAATTCCATTTAATATGTGGAATGAGTGCCATTTGCTTCAAGAGGAGCAGCTCAGTATATTCTTCCTAGCTTAGATCCAGAAATTCATTGCTGTCTTCTGCTTCTTAATTAACAAAGAAAGAATCTACTCTTTAAAAATCTCAAAAATTACATTTACTTACGGTACTGTGGAAGGAAGGGAAGGGTACACACACGCACACACACACACGCACACACACACACACCCCCCCCACAGCTTTCTGAGAGCTATGGAAACAACCAACATGGAGTAGATCCCACAGAATGAGAAAGAGCATTCACAGGTCATTCATCTTACAACTCAAAAGCAAAATATGCAACCAAAGTCCCCTCAACAATCCAGTTAAAATGATCACTTGATATTTACATAGACATTTATCAAATAAGGGATAAAATTGATCAACGGGTATATTAAAAGATGATATACATCACTACCAAGAAAGTGTAAGCCAGAATCACCAGTTATTACTCAAAATTAGAACAATTATTAAAGTATAAGGCAAACAGGTGCTGGTAAGTTTGAGACAATAGCATGGTCCTTAGTCATTGATTACTGATATAACAAAAAATTAGTTAATCTGTAATAGAGAACAGTATGGGAATTCTTAAAATGTTAAAAGTGGAGCTACTCATGACTGAGGAATCCTACCTCTGGGTATATGATAGACACAGAAATGCAGTCAGTATATTAAGGAATGTCTGCATTTGCAATTTGGTTACTATGGTATCCACAACTGTCAGATATAAAAACAGCCTAATTGTCCATCCAATATTAAATGCCTCAGGAAAATGCAGTTTTACACTTTTTATATAATGAAAAATAATCCACCATACAGGATAAGAAATGAATATATTTGAATCAAAACTGATGGAACTGGGAGGGGTGTAATATGAAAAAAAATCCATATTTTTTTCATGGAAACTATGTCTTTTGTCTCATATATAGAAACTAAGAAACATCTGCCTTTATATAGTATTAATAGAATCTAGAAGTGTTGAAGAGTGATAAAGATCACCACAGATAGTAGATACCTGTGCACAGTTAAATAGAATAAATAAATTTGGACACACCTCAGCACAGTGGGATGGCTATAGTTCACAAGGATCTATTTTATATTGATGAAGATCTAGGATAGAGATGCTGGAATCCTCCACCATAGAGAAATAGTCACAATGGAAAATGCTAATTGCCTTGAATTGGTAGCAAAACACCATATGTGTCCTGATTCGGGTTTCTATCGTTTAGATCAAACACCATGAGCCAAGCAACTTGGGGAGGGAAGGGTTTATTTCAGTTTACAGTTCTCGGGTCACACCCTGTCACTGAAGTAAGTCAGGGAATGGACCCAAGGCAGGAACCTGAAGGAGCTATGGAGGACTTCTGCTGGCTGGTATGCTTGCCATGACTCACTCAAGCTACTTCTTTATGCTAACTGCCCACGGGTGGCACAGAACCACAGTGTGCAGGGTCCTCCCATCTTAATCATTTGCCAAGGTAATATCCCCACAGGCCAGTCTTATAGAGGCAGAAGGCATCCCTCTTCCCAGAAATGTCTATGTCAGGTGAACAAAGCCCAATCAGTACACTATGCATGATTTAAAATATGACTATGCCCTCACCAATTTGTTAATTGATGTATGTCTTTACAAGAAAGGTAGAATAACTTAAACATAAATAAGGATGGGAAAATTCATGAGGATGACTTGGTATATGCACGCTCATGCACGCGTGTGCGCGCGCACACACACACACACACACAACCTGGCATGAGCAACAAAAAAAGAGCTAAATGATAAAATCCCTGTGTTGAAACAGAGTGCTTCATCTATCTCTGAGGTACAATCTAAAATGTTGACCTCACAGATATTGAGAGTACGTCAGTGACTCCCAGAGTCTTGAAAAGTAGACAGGAGGAAGGACTGGGGGATGTTTGGCCAACAGGTACAACCTTGTGATTCTATTGAAAAATATTGTCTGAGTTTCTACTACTCAGAGTGTCGGTGTAATCATGGTAACACAGGACATGTTTCAGGAAGCTGGAAGAAAACAACTGTAAAAGTCTTATGATGAACGTTTCAGCAGATAGATCTAATTGTATCTATTGTATAATTATATAATAATATATAATTGCATATTTGCATAAACAATGATATATGGTAACCTATAGCCAGCTATAATTTTTCTTTTAGATTTATTTTTTTTTATATTTTAATCATGTGTATATGTTTGGGAATGTGTGATTTCAGAAGTATTGGATTCTCTGTAGATGGAGTTATAGAAAATTGTGAATCACCTGACAGGGGTACTAAGAACCAAATTTAGATCCTCTGTAAGAGTGTTACACACTCTTAACATTAGAAACAAGCCATCTATCCTACTGCAAACTAGGTATAATTTTAGTATATTGGTTACTTTTTAAATCCCATAGAGATCATTTTCTTTATATTTATCCTATCCTATGTAAGAAGAAAATCATTTCCATATAAACTCTCTTACAAAACATACAACATTGGAAAACATTCCAACTATTTTATGAGGTCAGAGTATATAGATTTATATGTTTAATCCAAATTTAATATATTCATGAAAATGTATAAGTATATATCTGAAGCTCTTAAAACTATACCATTAAAACAGATGACTGTTATCTTATGGAAATTACACTTTGATATTATGGGCTAACATTCTGAAGTCATCTTTGTGCATTTGGACTTGAAAATAATCACATTAAGATCAATATAATTCAGAAAGTCGCACGAAGCTGGGATTTAAATTCTCCACGGCAAGTGAAAAGAAAGTGCATTTTATTTTTTTTTCTCCTGAAATTTATGTCCCAATGGGGAATAAAAAGAATTCTCATGCATTACTGGCAATGATGTAAAAAGTACACAGCCATTTTCCATAGATCTACTAGACTGTTCAAACCATCTGCTGAGCATTAGGGAAAGGCATTATCCCAGCAAACTCCATTGCTTACAATAGCTCAGGCAGGAGTGGATGACATTTGAAATGCACAAAATTATTAGGAAAAATTGAAGGAAGGAAGATAGCCATTTTAGCACAAAGATAGAGCTGAGAAGTCTATTTTGGATTTCACAGAAGAGACAAATTGTGAGAAGAGTGTGGTGAAGCCGTCGAGAGTGAGTTCTAGTTCTAGGCTGCATCAGGACCTTGTTGGGTCTCAAAGAAGCCCAAAACAAATGGCTAAACGAGGCATCTATTTATCTTATCAAAGTGGACACTGGCCACCAGCTTCTCCACCAAGCATTGCTATAGCGTCTGGCCTCTTCAGCACTTCTCACCCCTGCCCTCTACCCTAAACCTCTCGTGCCCCTGAGGGTCTCATTCCTCATCCCAGCTTCTCTTCCCTATAAGGAGCCATTTTGGCTGTGTACTCTTTTGTGTCTCCTCTTGGTCCTTGACTCCCCTCTTAGTCCATTTGCCCTCTCTCTTCTCATCCTCTTCCCCACCTCAACCCCCTTCCTTTCATAGCTTAGTCCATTCTGCTGGCCATGTTCAGTCCAGACTCCTCGAGAAGTCTCTGGCTGTTCTCGCCCTCATGTCTACAATACATTTCTTCTCCTCAACCATACTCAGGAGAGGTCAAGTCCTCAGTTTCATTCAGACCTGAATACATAACCCCAGCCCAGTCAGAAAATCCTGGGGCTAGGTATGCACCACTAGTGCTATGGGAGATAAGAGACATGCTTGTTGGAGCTTGCTGGCTTCCAGCCTAGTTTCAAGTTCAAGGAAAGACAATCTCAAGGGAAAGAGGTAAGCAGTGATGAATCCAGATCTCCAATGTCCTATTCTGTCTTCTGTGCACACACAGTCACTTATGTACCACCCCTAACCTAATAAATAGGAGCACATATCACAGTCACCTACACCACACTCACACAAAAGGCACAAGCAAATTAAAAATTGTTCTGCATGTAATCAGACAGGGTTATAACAAAATCCCTGAGCAACGGGGTCTTTTCTTTTTTAACACATAAGGGGATAAACTGACAATTAAAAAAATAAAAGGCATTCCTGTTGGATTACTGTGACACTCCGTGAAGAGTCTGGAGAGAGTGCATGCAAATCATAGGTGTGTTAGCATGGCGCCTGCTCAGAACATGAGGTAGCAAAGACAAACAGTTGCTCTCAGAGCAAAGCCAATGTCATAGTTACTAGACATCAATCCGGCATTTAACCTCTGAGGTAAACTCTTCTTATGTTCCTACTAAAGATATGTGACTTCTATTCTTTTATTGGAGCAATTTGAACATTTCAAAGGTAATACCTCTAGTGTAGTTCTGCAAGAATGGACCTCCTTGCCAATGCTGCAGTTTAATAATTGCGGATCTTCGTTCAAAACACACATTAAACACTACAGATATGAGAAAGATCATACAGCGAAGGAAAACAGCAGTTGCTCAAGGTCAGGAGTTTCCTTTAATACGCCAGTCATGATAAGCCGCACCACCCTCATTCCTTAAGTCAACAGCCTCAAGCATTTCATTTTTATAGCTATAAGAAAATTGGTATTGAGGAGTGGGGAATATTACCATGATAGGCCTGACCATGTGATTCTTGGGTCTTCAGAGCAAGTTTATAGGGCAGTTAGGAAAGAGATTTGAGCTAAGGGCTCTAGAAGCCCAGGATGCTAGAAGCAAACAGTAATGGGCCATTAGTGCAGGGCAGGGGAGTTGGAAGACCATTGTGCTAAGAGATATGCTGACTGGGTACCCAACTCAGGATGTTTCAGAAGAAAATAAGGACTGTATTAGGAACTGCCTAGAGGCCATTCTCCGTCAAGCCACCCCTCATCAAAGACTCTAGTTTGAAAAGAAAACTCCACTCAGAAGAAGAGACTCTAAACAGACGAACCACTGAACGAGTTCCCTGTTGAAAAATTGCCTTCTAAAGCATTATACAGCCCAGGATCTGCTGGGCACATATGAGCCACTGCAACTCTGATCCAAGCAGAACGTGGAACATCTTGAGCTGATCGCAGAACCTGACACATGATCATGAGAGTTTTAAGAGGGAGGAGGACATGGGGCTTATGGGAAGATTTTCTAGAGTCTGAAAGGTGCAGTAGGATCAGGTGAGGCCTGGGGAGACCACTGCATGCATCTGAAAAGATGTAACCTAGTGTGCAATGGAGACACCGGATGTTTGAGAAACCAGAATCATAGTGCATCTGCCCAGGAAGGCTGCAGGCATGGAGGAAAGCTAGACCAAAGAAGAGGCTCTGTGTTAGAGAAAACAGAGAAGGAGATCAGACTGCCAAAGCTTTCAGAGTCCAGATGATTCCAACATGGACCCAGGTGCCAGACATAGACCTGCAAAAAAGGATTTTATCCTGATAGGTTTTAGGCTTCAGTCTAGTCTTTCCTGTGTATACCTGCATTCAAAAAATGTATATTAAAATCTAGTTTTGTGCCAGATCTTATAAGTAGCATCACCTTACTGTATTATCCCATCTTCTAGATACTATGTATTTGATAAACAAAAAACATGAGTCAAATGGTACCTAAAGTTTTCAAATGTGTTATTCCAAAAGTAGGTCCCCAAAACAGGCCTACTCATTAATAATTAGGTCAAGACTTGTAAATCGGATGTTCACATTTGTACTCAAATCACAGTCAACTAATGTGGCATGTTGTATGTGTGTGCATGGATATGTGTTTGCCTTCACAGACTTGTGTGTATGCAGAGGACTGCCTCAGGTACAGCCCACCTTTTGTTTTAAAACAGGGTGTCTTTTTCCCATTAGTTATTGAACTTACTTACTTGAGATCCTGATGGGAGCTTACCTTCCCTTCTCTCCTCCAAGTCCCTCTCTCCCATCCCTTCTCCATTGCCCACTTCTCTTTCTCCTCAGAGAAAGGGAGACATCTCATGGATATCCACCAGTCTTGGCATATCAAAAGCAGAGTTTCTAATTGGCACAGAGGATGTTCAGATGGACAGCAGGCACTGGGCTCTGCCATCTTGCTCTCCACAGTGCTGCATGACAAGCAAGTTCCAGCACAATCTACTTGTTTCCCGCAGGCTGAATGAAGAATGAAGTCACAGTAATAACTATGATATCTCCCTAGTCCTAAATACATATTTTTAAAATAGCCATCATCCCATTTCCATGCCCGGGATGCAGGACACTCTCTGAATTTATTTTCAGGATCTTGTTTTGCTATGCAGTAAATGTTTTCTTGAAAAAATATGATTATTTATTTTCACAGAATCCATTATTCACTGGATTTTAGCTAAACATCTCACCTAATGTATTGAAAATACTTAGGTTAGACTCTCAGGTTTCCTGTTTTTTGCTATGTCAAGAATAAATGATGCAAGCTATTGTAATTAATAACAGGTTCAGAGTACCAAGAAGATGCAAAGCTGTAAGAAGAAAAATCATCTCTGCTGAGTCCCAGTGGCAACATTCAAAGATAAAGAAACTCCCCATCCCAGATAAAGAGAATTGGCCCCGGTATTTAAATGCCTTATTGATATCAGTGTATCTGGGTCACTATGTAATTTTGCCTTCATGTGGTTAGCATAAGACCTTATCTGAGAACAGAGAGCTGAGACTGTAAGTAGTCAAAGATGTTAATTGCTTCAATTATACCATTTGGAGGCGACAGAGCAACCCTCTTCTTCACAGTGCCCTTTGCCATAGCTGAAGTGTCTCCATTAGATGTCCTTCACACAGAGAAATGGGACATGAGTAACACAGGGCTGTACAGAGAGCTCCTTAATGGAGATTATTTTTTATCTGCTGATATCAGAGTCAGATCAAACACCAGTAAGAAAAAAAAAAAAAAAGATATGTTAGATAGACAAGTGATTCCCTAAAGTCTTTCTTTCACATCTTCTCAGTGCTGAAAATCATTCCAGGCATGAGACAGAGGACCTGCAGATGTGTTCAGTTCAAATGCACTGAAGGGGGAATCTTGGTGGAGGATCAAGGTAGCAGTTGCACACGTGAGAATGGATTGCAATTCTGCGTGGTGAGACCTGCACCTGAGTAGTGGGAATCTGCCTGAATTGCCGGAATAGGGGCTGGTGCGTAGAGAAAAATCTCTTGTGTAATAGATGGTTGCATCACTTGCCAATTAAAAACAAACAAACAACAAAACACCCCCCAAACAAAAACAAAAAACCTACCTATGGCCTATAATAAAGGGTAGACTAGAAGGTGGGACATACAGTAGGTAGAAAGGATTCTGGGATAGAGCCAAGCATGGGAGGATTTGCCCAGGAATAATTGGGCGTCAGAAGAATGGGAGGTGAGTGGAGGTGACCAGCTACATGGCAGAACTTAGGTTAGAATAAACGAGATATTAAGTTATGTTCTGATTGGGGGAACAGGCAAAGCTTATGTCTAGTTATTTGTAAAGAATATTTGAGCAGCAGAGACATTATTAAGGGATTCTGGGGCTGGGAGGGAAAACAAAGATTTTACACAGGTGGGATTGGAAACAGGAGAAATCAGGTGGAGATAGGACAAAGTGTTGGGGGAAACGACTGGAATGGTTGGGGCAAGTTCAGAAGCAAACCTAGTGTAATGGAAATTCCATGACAGGTATGAGATTAACACTGGCAAGGATGCCTAGTGTGGATGCAGAAACTTTGAACTGCCCAGTTTCTGAAAACAGGCGAGTCTCAAGTGAAGGGATTGGGACCTCAACCCAGCCACAAAACATTCAACCTACAGTCTGCCTTGCCTGCAGAGAGTACTGGGCCTGGAGCCTAGCAGAATCATCATCCAAGAGACCAGAGACTTCATCCAGCAACTGATGGTAGCACATGCAGAGTCCCACAGCTAAACATTACAACACGGCCCACAGAATCAACTGACCCAGACTCAAGGAAACTTGCAGAGATCAGGGAGCCTGTAGGGGTCTGACTAGGTCCTCTGCATATATGTTATGGAAGAGTAGTTTGGTGTTCTTGTGGAAATCCTAACAGTGGGAGCAAGGGCTGTCCCTGACTCTTTTGCCATGAGCAAATAGGGACATTTCGCATCCCAATCCCCAGAACCTGAGTAGGGGAATCCAGTAATTCAGAAATGAGAGCAGGGCGCAAAGTTGGGTTCTGGCTCAGTTTGCTTGCTTTGTTTTAGTTTTGTCCTGATTTCCCTCCAAGAAGAAAGTCTTACAGTTAATGATGCTATAAATATTTTCTCTTTCTTCATCAGCATGATATGGAGAAGACAAAGACAAGAGATGAGCCACATCTGGAAGATAGGGAGTTCAAGCCATTCACCTATCACTGTATCGTGGCAGACATTACTAATCCATCCCCATCACTGTGCCATGGCAGGAATTCCTAATCCACACAACAGACTTTGCCATGGCAGACATTGATAATCCTTGTTGCTCTGTTCCTACTAAGTGCATATACAATATAATCCATACTATGATATCCCACCAGTCACGGGTATTGAAGCCTAAGCCCTATAGTGTCTTTTCTATTTGGGCTCAAATACAACATTTAGATTCTTCTCAATCTAAAATGTATCAAAAAGGTTGTTTAAAAGATTAGACATCACTGTTCCCTCTGTATCCTCCCAAAAGGAAGCAGAAAATAGGATGATTTAAAAAGTACCAGTATTTTCTTTCTTGCAGATTACTATGGAATAGTAATCTTACAGCCATGCTAACAAGGTTAGTGGTTATCTCAAAGTTTACAAGAATGCTGTCAAAAGAAATATCCACATTTATAAATGAGACAATATTTCTTTAAAAAAAAAAAAAAAAGAAAGAAAACCTAAAATCCTAAAATGCATAAATGATGACTAGTAGAATAAAGAGAGACAGTGGTAAAAGCTTATGCTAGTCACCTTTCATTGTTGAGTCTGTTGAACCTTGGTGTGGGGATGAGGTGGGTGGGGATGGGTGGGGGTGGGGTGGGGTTAATGGACACTTCCAATCTAAAGATACACCCTTGAAACTGTTTCTAAAAGCTCTAAGTGGTTCTATCTGTCTCTGTTTCTACCTTTTCTGTCAGTCTACATATGTATTATGTAGCTATCTATATTTCTACCTACCATCCATCCATCTGTCCATCTATGTATCTATCTATGTATCTAAGTGTCTATGTATCAATGTATATATGTATCTATCAATCTATCATCCATCTATCCATCCATTCATCTGTCCATCCATGTATCTATGTATCTAAGTATCAATGTATCTATACATCTATGTATCAGTGTATCTGTGTATCTATCTTCCATCCATTCATCCATCTGTCCATCTATGTATCTATGTATCTGTGTACCTGTGTATCTGTATATCTATCTATCTATCTATCTATCTATCTATCTATCTATCTATCCATCCATCCATCCATCTATCCATCCATCCACCTAAACATGTATCCACACACTATGGCACACATATGTAGCACCTACACAGTTAATGCTATTGAAGTCAGTGAAAAATACACTCTTGTATTTAAAAACTTGAAAAATAGGAAAAACAGCATTAACAAAGAAAAAACTATGGGGCTGGCATTCTCCTTTGATGTCTAAGTTCAAAAGTGCAATTTTCTGAACAGCACTAGAAATGCTAAAACTCTGCTTGTTCCAACACTTCTCGTGCCAAGGTGACTGAAGCCAGATGCGTACAGTTATTTTCATTCCTACTGTGCCCAAGAACAAAAAGGCTAAACACAATGGGTTGTAAGCAAAGCTTCATACAGAGAAATCAAAGGATAGGAAAAGAAGCCGTGGAAACGTCATGAGATGAAAACCAAACCAAAGGCCTTTATCTTTTATTTATATTGTGAACAAACGAGAAAGCCTTGATAGGGAGTGATAAATTGCTTTCAAGTGAGGGATGAGCAAAGGAAATGGTAATTAATGCTTATTGTGCCTTTAGATTTTTATCTCATGCGAGAAGAATGTGTGGTGGGTGTTTGAGCCCATATTAAAGGTACTAAAGGTTTTAGTGAGTTTGCAATCCATGTAAGTCATCTTAAATTTGAACCTTGGGTAATTATCATTTGTATTCAGTCTGAGTCATTGAAGGCATTGGCCATGAAGAGATTTTAAGTGCCTGCATGGCAGGCCTGGTTTTGTGAAACATCAGGTTAAACAAGGCCTTAAAATCAGCAACATTTGCTTTGCATCTTGAATTCAATGTTTTCCTTTAATCTCACAAATGGAAGAAATGCCCCAGAAGAGTTCATTATAATGTGCAAAATAATTAGGCAAGGTGAAAATTAATAAATCAGGAAAACATATAACCTGGTTTCATTAGTTTATCCATAATCATTGGCTTTAGAAAGCTCCCAGTACTGTCAAAGGAAAAATTTTAAATTGGCTTGACAGATATTTTTCTACATTAAAAAAAAAATAATAATAGTACTCACTCACAGACAGATTTAGGAGGAAATTTAATTTTAGGCATCATTATTAATAAAATCCTATAAAACAAACGCCTGTAGTTGAATAGGGCACACCCATCTAACGAAATGGATTGCTTCATTAGCACCGTGTAGAAGCAATGCTAGACCTGTTTCTAAAGTCTGGAGGAGCAGACTCAAGCCTCAACCTCAGACCAGTGTGGGAAAACTTCCAGGCCAATGTCAGAGTCTCATTTTCTGAATGGCAAGGTTGAAAGCAGTCATTGAAAACAGTCAGGTAATTTCTTTACATACAGATAGCACTGGGAGTTGGCCATTTGATAATCTTTCAGACTGTGGAAGTCACAGGCGTCAGAAAAGGACTGACAAGGATTTGCTTGAAGGAAATCAAAGCAAGATGTCACAGTGATGCCTGCAGCATCTGTTTCGTTGTTTTCCAAGAATATCTTCATTGTGCTTTGCGGGATCCTGTTTATTTTACATATTGATCCCTTCTCAGGTGCCTGCCTGGATTTAAGTGGAGAATGCTAACTCCTTCCCACATCCATATGCAGCTGGTGTCTTTGAGTGTGACCCCATTAGTAGTATGATATAATTAGTAAGATGCTCATATTAAATAGGAGACTTACGTAGAGATTAATGGAGTCTCCTCTTATCACCAGTGATATCTACCAGAGAGTAACAAACTCTTGAGCACTTGAAATAAAGAGGAACGGTTTCAGCAAAAGTGTTGCAAATTTGAGGTTTCCTAACAAGACACGTTTTCAGCAAAATAAAATACTTGAGAACCACTACGACCCAGATGAGGCCTGAGGGATCTCAGAGTCACAAAGCAAGACGCCACGCTGCCAAAGTTTTGCAGAATTTTGCCTGGTTACACACAGCAGCCTTGGATAGTTGCACATATCGGCATACGAAAGTAGATTACTTTCTGAATTGCTTCTTATCCAAGTTCTGGGAAGATTGAGGCTGGAGAGTTGGACCCAAGCCACATAAAAGAAACCATCTTCCTTTCTGCAACTTGGCATGCCAAGTCCTCAGTTCACATTAGCTCTAGGCCTTTGTGCATGGACTCCTCATTCCTCAAGGTACTTTTGCAACCCTAAAGCAGAGCTGTTTTCACAAAAGCCTCTGTTTTTTTCTTTTCTCCCAACACTGATATTCGATGGCAGAGAAGTCAAGGACTATAGTGTTCTAGATTAACATCTCAGTAACCTGGGTTCACTTAGAACATTGAGTTTAGTCACCAGGATGTGAATGAAAGTAGAATAATAGGGGCTAGGGTATGGCTCACCAGGAAAGTGCTTATGCTACAAGCACGCTGACTGGAGTTTGGATTCCCAGCATCTATGTACAATGCTGAGCACGAAAGGCTTGTATCTGGAATCCTCGCCACACAGATGGATCTAGAAGAATCTGGAGCATATGACCAGGTTCTCTAGCCAATCATTTACTAAGAGGTTGTATCTCACAAAAAAGGGGTAGGCAGTAATGGAGAGAGACCTCTGAACAAGATATGAATGTGCACATTCACTTGCATGTACACATACACAAACACATTCACACACATATACAATACACACACTCATGAGAGAGGGGTTAGTATGGAAGTATTTTATCACAGTAGACAGATGGTCTAAACAACCAGAAAGGAGAGATGCTACTGCCATGCTGTCTCTCACTGACAGCCTGAGGGAATCTCGAATAACTAAGCATGGACTGAGAATACTAAGCTGTCTGAGAGTTTCCAGAAGTAGCAATATAAACAGATGCTAGAGTCTGGGATAGGCTATCTAACTGCCCACTTTCTCCTCTAGTGTTGACTATATACAACTCTATATGAGGATAGCTAGACAGATCTACAACAGAGTTGTGGTAACATACTTTGGTTGTTTCTTTCTTTAAGTATGTCTCACATGATCTTTCTGTTATTTTTCCCAGGACCTTGAAATGCTGTTTTATTGAACACTGGTTTGTCCTATACTATTACTCTCTGGACCAATTTCAGGATTATCTATTCCCAAACATGTTCTATTATTCTTCCTCTAACCCTAGAAAAGCAGCTTGTGTGTCACTAACATGGACCCTCTTGCTTGGTGTCTGAGTATACATTTGCAGTGCCAGGGTACCCAGTTTCCCAGATGAAGGTCTACTTCTGGGTTTAATGTTCCCATTAGAAGCTATAGATCTTAACAGAGTAAAATAGTTGTTTGGAGGTTAGGTTCAGGGACTTACACAATCTAAGAGATGCTTTATTGTCCTTCACTGTAAAAATTGCTATTTACAATAATATTGATGATCTGTAGACAATAATTTTAAAGAGATCTGCTTCAGAGAATAGATCTTTATTTAAATATAATTTTATAACTACTGCATTGAAGGGTCTAAATAACCTTTCTTTGATTGAACTTATTACCTGATAAGTGTTTTAGGGTTTGTAATTTTTCTTTTTAAAAGAGTTAATGTGTGTGTGTGTTGTGTGTGTGTGTGTGTGTGTGTGTGTGTGTGTGCATGTCTACATACAGGCTTCAGGTATGTGCATGGATATGTAGGTACCTGTAGAGTCCAGAAGGGATGTTGGAAACCCTGGAGCTAGATTGTGTGAGCTACCTGATATCATTGCTAGGAACTAAACTTGGTCCTCCGCAAGAGAATCAAGTGCTCTTAATCCCTGAGCCATCTCTCCAGCACCCGTGGTGACAATTCCAACCAGTAGCCTATAACCTGATAAGGAACTCAGTTAAGTGTGGCCAGATAAATCCTAAGTGCATCATTAATTCTCAATTTACAAACACATTATATAGCATCACCTTCTTCAGGCTTCATCTCCTATCATCAAATCTACCATAGAATCAAATGTACTCTGCATTAGTATGAGTTCCCCTATGTAAAGACTTAATAAGAATCACCACCATCACATACAATTTAATGGCTTCTGAATCTGGTTAAACAGGCATTACAATAGTAATTTGTATATGTGATAAAACTGCTACAAAAAGCTGTCTAGGTAGTGGAAGAAAAGTAAAATCTTCATGAAATAAGCTGGTTCCCTACTCAGAGTACACAACTGTCTCAAAATCTTGAAGAGCAATATCAGTTTTCTACTGTATCTCGATCACCTATTTGGCTAAAATGATGTGATTATTCAACAATTTAGTTTGGGACATAAAAATACTGTCTTCCTGCCAGTATGTTCCCTTGAAGCCATCAGCTTTCAGAATGACAGTTGATGATGCTTATCTTGTTCATGTATCTTTTATTCAAAATAAGTATTCTGTCTGTGTGGTTGTGTTGAGTACTCTATCTTGAGCACTAAGTGAAGTATTCATGGGCTGCTAGTGACTGACTGACAAGTTCTGTTAGGAAATGGGTGAGCCACAGCACTCACCCGGTGTTGGACATGTCCTCCGGGGTCAGGTGACTCAGTGTCTGGGCTTGCTAAGAACAGAAGAGATAAGAGTCTACAGAGAAAAGAACAGGGGTTGGCAAGTTCATGTTGACTACTCAATACATTATGGATACTTATTTTATAATCTCCTTCAAAATACTACTTTGCTTTGGCTTTCCTAAGGACTGTGAGACAGAAATTAGGTAATGAAATATAATTAACACAAATTTGGTAGAACGACGCTACCTTTCAAGTCAAGAAATAGCTTAAGAAGCAGTCAACATCCTTTATTAAAATTAGTGTAAATCCTGAAGTAGACTTTAGCAATGAAAACATATGACTCTATAAAATATTCATAAGCATATAACCAAATGATGTACAGTTTCCAGCATTGGACAATTAGTCCAAAGTCCTACATATCTCAATAATATTTACCCTTGTTTGTAAGTGGATTTTGAAGAGGACCATATCCTGAAGGTCTTTATGTCTCCCAATCTCCATCACCCATGCCAATACAAAGACATTGATGGTAAGACCAGACTTTAGAGGAGGGAAAGGAAAATAATGACAGGATTCTGAGAATCATCTTTAGGACAGACATTGTGG
Organism: Mastomys natalensis; assembly: GCA_021653895.1. Classification (NCBI taxonomy): domain Eukaryota; kingdom Metazoa; phylum Chordata; class Mammalia; order Rodentia; family Muridae; genus Mastomys; species Mastomys natalensis. The sequence continues at coordinate 477,093 of JAJTUV010000268.1, forward strand.
TAGTTTGACTATGCTTGACCCAGGGAGTGGCACTATTTGGAGATGTGACCTTGTTCGAGTAAGTGTGGCCTTGTTGGAATAGGTATAACTTTGTTGGAGGAAGTATGTCACTGTAGGAGTGGGCAATGAGACCTTCCTCCTAACTACATAGGAGCCAATCTTCTCCTAGCAGCCTTCAGATGAAGATGTAGAACTCTCAGCTCTTCCTGCACCATGCCTGCATGGATGCTGCCATGTTGCTGCCTTGATGATAATAGACTAAACCTCTGAACCTGTAAGCCAGCCCCAGTTAAAAGTTGTCCTTTATAAGAATTGCCTTGGTCATGGTGTCTCTTCATAGCAATGAAACCCTAACTAAGACAGACATGGTACATGCATTATTTGTCTTGCGTGGCATGGAATGCACATTGTACTAATCAAATTCCTAAACTCTGAAAGCACAATTGTTCTGTGTCTTAACTGCTAGAACTAAAGAACCATTTTCTGAGGAGAGAGAAGGTAGGAATGATGCTTGTGGAGTGTGAAATCATACTGGGTTGTATCATTGTCTTGACACGTATTTTCCCATAGGGATTTCTGGGCTGCCAACAGAAACACAATCATACACAAAGAAGCAATGGAGTCAAAGTGTTGGGCAATAACGTAGGAGAAATAAGAATATGAGAAAGAGTTGGAGCACAGGAGAACGGAAGTATCAATAAGTCTCAAACAAGGCATTCTTCAGTTTTCCCTGATTCAATGATACTGAGTTTCAAATTCCTTGAGGATTCTTTTATGTTCACCAGGAAGTGTTTCTCTAGTCCTGGATCACTTCTGGTGGGTTTTTTTTTTTTTTTTTAAGTTCTTTGAGGATCTTGTACAATGTATCTTGATCATACTTATCCTCTTCCTCCAGCACCTCCCAGATCTACATGGCCTTTGAATCTACATACCTGACTTTGAATCTTCTTTAGAAGCACAATGACAACAAAACAAACAGCAACAGCAAAAAAAAAAAAAACCCAAACAAGCAAAAACTATCAGTTCCAATTGGTCCTGCCGTAGAAAGTAGAAAACATATCACTATATGGGACAGCTATACAACAGTGCCTCCACCCCAAAGCTCAGGGACTTTGCAGAGTGGGATTGGAAAAACCATAAGAGTCAGAGGTACTGAGTGACTAGAAGGACCCTGTTTAGATTCTAGACACTACAAGTAAGTTGCACATGTGAACTCACAGGTTCCATGACAATATGCACAAGACCTGTGTCAGTTCTTAACATTCAAATTGCCTCATGTTAAAAGAAATTCAAAGTAATTTTAATAACTTTTATTTAAAATTTTCTTACACACTTATTGATTGTATTTTCACACACACACACACACACACACACATGTTCACACACCTGCCAGGACTGTGTATGGAGGTCAGAGGATAGCTTGCAGAAGTCAGGATTCTGGGGACTAGACTCAGTTTCCGAGGCTTAGTGACAAGCACATTTACTTGTCGAGTTACCTGGCCATTTCTTAGACTTGAAGGCTTTTTCTGAGCTTCACCAACATGAATTTCTCCACATGAAAAGCTCAAGGTAGGCATTAAATCAAGGCACAGAAGTAGGTCAATAACATCACCGCTGACTTGAGTTCTAGCCCACAAACCCTACTCATTGGCACAATCCTGGCATGAGATCATGAGTCCTACTTGTTCCCTTGCCATTCTGAGACTTGCCATGGTCCAAGACTCTCCTAAGGATTCACTCGGGTTACTTAATATCAAAGCCAAAGAACTCTGTTCTCCACCCCTATTTTACCTAGTAGCCTTTCAAGATTTGGTCTTCCACACACAGAGTCCTACCTTCCATGGCTAAAGTAGTTCTTCAGAGGAAAGATGTGTAGACAAAATAGGGCACAGCATTACTCATGGAGAATGCACTAAAGTCAATTCTATTAATAGGTATCTTAGGCAGAAGGGATCTTTGCAAATGATTAATCCAAACCCTCTAATGAGTTTCCTGCATAAGAGTCATGCTGCTTACCCACCCCATAATTAGATCAAATTCTTATTATGAAAGTCACTTTGTATACATTATTTAAGAGTAGAGCTTCAAAATAGAAATTCATTACCCAATTAGCTTGTACTAGAGCTATATATACCATATAAGCTTAATGTATATATCATCTTATTCTTCCTAAGTTTTTGCTATTTTAAAATTTCCATCAGAGTTGCATTCTAAACCATGAAAAGATTAAAAAAACTACCAAGCAGGTAATTTCTATGAGTCACAGAATTACTGACATGGAAAATATTCTTCAAGTGCAATAGTGGTACCCATATATTGTCCGCAACCAACAACTGTCAAACTGAACTAAAGGTCCATTTAACAGGAGGGAAATCATGTCTGCTACTAGAAACTTCTCCAGTTTGACCAGGTTACTGAACTCACGAATCTCAGAAGAAAACCTACTAATGGCACTTTGCTTGGCCAGAATAGTTCCTAAGCAAACTCTGTAACTTATCATGAGGCAAATAGATGAGTATAGCTCTTGTCATTCATCAAAGAAGCTTCTCTTTTTAGCAAATGGAAACCATAGCAGAAACATCCTAACTCAAAACAATGCAGAACTCAATGGATCGTGGGGATTCTAACACCAATCGGTACATCTACATTGCAACTCCTGTACCTAACGGAATATTGTGAAAAGGGGCACAAAAAGATTGTAAGAGGCAGAAGACTAGAAAATCTGAGATTGAATCCTAGGCATGGCTAGCCAAACAAACCTTGAACAATGACATTTTCCAATTGAAACAGGTGGGGTAAGTCCCAGATGGGAAATCCCATGGGCTCTCACCCCTAGACAAGAACTACAGGCATCCAATGACTTCTGAGAGGAGTAGAGTTAGCCTATTTCAAGGGATCATTTCCCTAGCTGATTAGTGAATACAAACTGGCCAACCCTGAAATCATACACACATAAACAACAAAAATTGACAGAGAATGTTGTATTTATATATTTGTGCTTATATACATACATGCATCTAATAATAATAACCAAAGAAATCAGGCCATCTATGAGAGGGCAAGACAAAAGAGATATGGGAAGAATTGCAGGAAAGAAAGGGAAGGGAGAAACAATGTAATTATATTTTAATTTAAAAATAGTTTTAAATGGTTTAATATTTTCACTATGATCAGAGAACACTTGTTCTCACTGAAACCTAAGGTATAATGTTCTAATTTACAGAAAAAAACAAATCATGACCGGCTGACTCAGTGGTAACATGCTTGCCCAGCATATAGGAGGAGTTGGTTTCAATCCACAACAATGAGAGGAAACGCTTACTATAAAGATCCTATTATATATGTGTGTCTGTGTATCTGTGTGTGTGTGTGTGTGTGTGTGTTTGTGTGTTTGGTAATCATTGCTAAAATATAAGGAAAGTCAAAAGAACACCAAGGATGTTTGACAAAGCATAAAGGAATTACAATATTTTATATTTACCAAAAATTATATATAGTACACTCATACATACATTATGTGTAATATATAATAATATAGAATATAGAATATAGAAAGAATATAGAATATAGAATACATCATACACACACACACACACACACACACACACACACACACACACACACATATATTAGAATATCAAAAAACCCTAGTACCAGACCTGAGAAACCTGCTTCTGAATGATGGTTGGTTAGAGTAGTCCAAGTGACTCTCAAAACCGATAAGACCATCCAAGTAGCTCTTGGTTGTTCTCATAGGTTGAAAATGACTTGCTACTCCTGAAGACACTGAACGCTTAGGAGACAAAACTCATATCTATTGACTGGATCTATCCTGAAAGCCTCCCCTTCCTGCTACCAAGCTTTCATCATAACAAAAAGTACTGAACAAGCTTCCAAGGGGAGAGAAGCCATAAAAACTCTTCCCAGCTGTAACACCTATGAACAACAATTACAACATGATCTGTAAAGGTGCAATAAGTGGCACTCAAGAAATAGTGGTAACCAACATCTATCTAACTGGATTTAAGGCCCACTCAAAGAGTAGGAAAAATCATGCCTGGTACTAGAAACTTTGCCGGCTCTAGAGGCTAGTGAGGTCCTAGACCTTAGAAAAGAGTCTTTTCCCACTACTTTATTATATGAGCATAATTCCTTATTGTAAATATTATCCTTATGACAATAGACAAGCACAGTTACCAGCCCCCATTAGAAAAGACCCTCCTTATTGCAAATAGAGACTATCACAGAGAACCAGAACTGGATACAACGCAGAGATTAATGGACCGTGGGGAACAAGACACAATGGCTGCATCTACATTACAACTCCTGCATCTATGACTCGGGAGACATTGCAGAAGAGCAGTTGGAAAGACCATAAGAGCCAGAACAGCAGGAAGGATCCTGAGAGACATTCTTTCCGAGGGATAATAGAAACAAGATTGGAATAACGGTAATATCAGTAGGCATGCTAACAGGGAAGGGGGAAGATTTCACTGGGTCCTATCCCTAGACGGGGAATGTAGGCAACTAATGACTGCTCAGGTTCCTCAGGGATGCCCCCCATATGCTCCTTATTAGTTTACAATGCCCTGAAAACATATACATGAAAACAATCAAAACGGACTCAGCAGATTGTATTTACATATCTGTATATACCTAAGCATATATATGTAATAATGATAATCAAAGAAAAAAGAGGATAAAGTAGGAAAAAGAAGGAAGAAAGCAATATCAATTTATTTTAATTAAACTGTGCTAAAAGAGAATTCTGCTGTTGGGAGCACAAAGTTTTACAACCCCTTTGGAAATCAATTTGGCAGTTTCTCAGAAAATTAGGAATAGTTCTCTCTCAAGACCCAACTATACCACCCCTAGGCATATACTCAAATGATGTTCTACTATCCCACAAGGACACTTGCTCAACTATGTTCATAGCAGCTTTATTTGTAATAGCCAGAAACTAGAAACTACCTAGGTGCCCCTCAACTGAAGAATGGATAAAGAAAATGTGGTTCATTTACACAATGGAACAATACTTGGTAATTAAAAACAAAGACATCATGAATTTTGCAGGCAAATGGATGAAACTAGAAAACATCCAGAATGAGGTAAATCAGACCCAAAAGGACATGCATGGTATGTTCTCACATATAAGTGGATATCATCCATAAAGTACAGGATAGCCATGCTATAATGCACAGACCCAAAGAAGCTAAATAACAAGGAGAGCCCTAAGGAGGATGGTTAAGGCTTTCTCAGAAGGGGAAATAAAACAGATATTGGAGGTGGATAGAGGGAGGGAACTGGGTGTCGGAGGGGAGGGTTTGGGGAGGAAGAGATGAGATATAGAGAGAACAGGGAAGAAACAGTGGAAATTGATAGGGAATGGGCAATTTCTAGGAAGTGTCAGAGACCTGGGATGGTGAGGGTCAGGGTGTCTATGGAGGCAACTCTACCTGAGACATCTAGCAATGGGGGACATAGATCCTGAATGAGCCTCCTGTAGCCCAGCAGGACTCCCAGTGGAGGCATAGAAAAAGCAACCCTCCAACAAAACCTCCAACCCCAAATGTATCCTGTCTACAAGATGTGTGCAGGAACAAAGAACAGAGTCTGAGAGAATGACCAACCAGTGACTGACCCAAATTGAGACCCATCCCATGGGCAAGAACCAATCTCTGACACTATTCATGATTCTCTGTTATGCTTGCAGACAAGAGCCTAGCATAATATTAAGTAGCTGAAATTACCTGTGCTACAGTTTGGATTTTCAATTTCATTCCATTGGTCTACTTGTCTATCTTTGTACCAGTACCATATTGTTTGTATTACCACAGCTTTGTAATATGCCTTAAGATCTGAAATGGTAATCCTTCCAGGATTATTGTTTTTTATTAGAATTATTTCAGCTATCTGGAGACCTTTTGTGGTTCCTTATGAATTTTAGAATACCGTTTCTATTTCTGTGAAGAATAACATGGAGCTTCTGATTGGTATTGCATTAAATCTGTAAATAGCCTTTGTCAAAATGCTCATTTTCACAATGTTAATTCTACTAAATATGAGCATGGGATGCCTTTCCCCTTTCTAGTTCATTCGACTTATTCCTTCAGAGATTTTCTCGATAGAATTCATTCACTTCTTTGGTTAGCTTTATTCCTAGATGTTTCATTTTCTGTGAGGATACTTGTGAATTGGAAGTGTGTCCGTGATCTCCTTTTCTTTGGGTTTGTTGGTGGTGTACAGAAAGGCTATTGAATTATGCAAGCTGCTCTGTATAGTAACCAATTTGTGAATTTTATTTTTATTTTTAGAAGTATCCTAGTAAAATTTGGGAGATCTCTAATGGATACTATTATGCCATCTGCAAATAGGAATAATTTGACTTCCTTTTCTTATTGTTCAAGCCCAATATTGAAATGTAGTAAGGATAATGGATATTCCTATCTCACTTCTGACATTAGCGGCATTTCTTCAAGTTTTCCTCTTTTAAGGATTAGGTCTATTATGGATTCTATATATAACTTGTATTATATTGAGATTCTATATATAACTTGTATTATATTGAGATATGTTCCCTTTAGTCCTACTGCTCTAAGAATTTTATCATGATGTCATATTAGATTTTATCAACGTCTTGTCTGTGTCTACTGAGATTATTATGTGATTTTTGTCATCAAGTCTATTTATGTGGTTTATTACATTAACCACCATGTGCATATTGAATCACAGGGCCAAGCCTCTTCAGTGAAAGTCAGTGAAACCAATTCAGTATGATTAGTAAAGAGACCCATCCTAACAGAGTTCGTGTGAGTAAAAGAGAATCTGGAGTGATGATGTAAGATGCGTTCATTCTACGATAGAGACACTAGAAAGCATATCTAACCTTTGGAAAGCAAAAGCGTACTTGTTGACTCAAACGATGTAGATGGCTCTAGAGAACCTGAAGCAAAATAAAAGCAACAGGAGAAGTCCATATAGAAGAAAAACATCCTCATAGTGTGAGTAGCCACTGAAGAAATGGAGGGTCACAGAGTAACTCTCGAATCCGCTCTAATCCAGTGAGTCCAGCTGGTGGCAGCACTGGAAGATCAAACAATCAACTTGGTTTTTCCTCATGAATAAAGGTGAACTGGGGCATGAGAAAGGTCAAGTGGAAAAAGTCCAAATGACTGGATCCCTAGGGGTTTTCTTCTTTATGGATAACAAATCCTACCTTAGTCAACACTTCCTGAAAATTTTACCTCAAGAAAGCCATGGTGGACAGCCACAGACTCATGACCACAGTAAATTTGTGAGGAAAAGCTAGATCTGTATCTCTTTTCTCTTCCCCTTGCTTCAGACTATTCTCTCCATCTCTCCCCCCTCCCTCTCTCCTCCTCTCCCTCTCATCACTATAAATCAAAACTAAGGTAAGACACAAACAGTTGAGATGTCTATTCCCTTAACCATGTAAAACTTAACTCTGAAGATATGTAGCATGTGTTTCCCAAAATGGAGTTAATTTACTATCATGTTGTGGTTTCTTTTTTTTTTTTTTTTTTACATTTGAGAGATATACTTTTAATGTTATACACTTTTAATGTTCTCTCTTCTTATTTCATCAGAAAACATGTTAGACCCAGTATCATTAGCAATGAAACTTGTCAAGTGGCATCCTTTGAAGGAGGTGCTGTGACATGTAAATGTGACATGACAATACATGTGATAGAGATAACAAGGAGGAGGATGGAGAGATCTCAGTCCACATGGAATGCAGAGTGATACTCTGTCTCAGGAATCTACATGAAGCCAAAAGAAATCAAGTCAAAACAACAATAAAACAAAAACAAAAACTTGTCTTTTTACTAGAAATAATACTTATATGTATTCTCCCAAGTAGCACACCACAGGAGATTACTGTCTCCCCACTGAAGTTAGTATCACAACAGAAATGACAGATCATGTTTGTAAAGGGTGAACTTGGGCACGCCCATCACATCATGATAAAGCTAGATGGGACCACACTAACTTTCATGTAAGGTGCATGCTTGCCTTGTTTCATTCCTTTCTTTTAAAAAATATTTTAAATAGATTCTTCTGTCATATAATACATCCCCCTCTCTCTACTCTTCTCAGGTCCACCTTCAGCTTCCTTCTCCCCCAGATCCACCTCAACCCCGCCTCTGTTTCCTCTTCAGAAAGGAGGAGGCCTCCAAGGAATGATACCCAAACAGGACAAGGTAACATACAATAAGACAAGGCAACAGCCCTCATATCAAGGCTGGACAAGGCAACCTAGTAAGTAGGGAAAAGAGTCCCAAGAGCAGGCAAGAGGATCAGAGACACATCCACTCTTATTGTTAGGAGTTTCACAAAACACCAAGCTAACAGTCATCATGTGTATACAGAGGACCTGGTACAGACCCATGAAGGCCCATACTTCCCTCTTCGGTCTCTATGAGCCTATGTGAACTCTGCTTAGTTGATTCCAAGGGCCATGTTATCTTGATATCCTCCATCCCCTCTGATTTCTGCAATCTTTCTTTCTCCTTTTCCACAGAGTTCCCAGATCACCAAGAGAAGGGGCCCGATGGAGACCTCCAACTTAGACTCTCCACATAATGTCTGGCTCTGAGTATATATCTTCATGAATATGTCTCTGAAAACACCTTCGATTCTTCACTTGGAGATTCCAAGTATATGTGTCAAACCTTGAAAAGTTATATCTTCCACTCATATAGATTGTCTGGGTACTGTGGCATTAACACCTAGAAGACAAAGACAAGGAAGTAGCTGGTGTGATATAACACTGAAGCACAGACAGGAAGATATAGGTCACAATGGGTTAATCACATTATCCTTTAAATACTTTGGTAATCAATACTGAACACTTGCATAGCTAACTCAGACTATGTCATCTTTGTCCCCAAAGGTAGGGAGTTTGGTGGTAGTGCCACAGAATACTATAAGGTCATTTTATCAAGCAAAAAGAAATGGAAATTTTAAAATTTCACTTCAGTTGCTACTGCTGACACCCAGTATGGTCAGATGAGAGGAATCAAACTTTCTTTTTTCAAATAAACACTTTCTCAGAAATAGGATCCTCTATATCCATAATGTAGTGGTGATCTGTGCCCTTAGGATCTGGATGTACATGAGAAAGCTATATAGTGCCTCATTTATGGCCCACATCATGATCAGATACCATCCATCCCTAATTCATCCAGACCTCTGCAAACTTTCAGGGGATCTATATCACTTTGGCTATGGTAGGTGTCAACTTTGCCCTTCTAAGAATCTGTACCTATCTTTTTTTCTTCTTTCTGTTTTGTTTTTTAACTTGGGTAGATTTTACTGCTATTATTAAGATTATGAAATGCATCCTCATTTTTAGTTACTAAAGCAACTTTTAAAGCAGGCTTATTTTAATTATTTTATACCCTGCAACCACTTGATCTAAGCTGTGTAGAAGCCATAACTTCTAGTTCACCAGTCCAGTGGTAAGCTACTCATGGGTGCTCTAATGAATCCGTGTGTGTGTCTTTCTGATGCCACCACGTTCTCTCCAAGCAATCATGAGGTGCATGTTCCTCTCTCATTTTGCCAGGCCTCATACTGGCTTGCGAGAATGGAAATCTTTGGGCATCACTACTTCTTCTGGATCCTCTTGACAGATCTACTGAACCTATGTTGAAGTCTCAAAGCGTGAAGTTCAGAGAAGTGTCTAACTATGCTGTCCATGCAACACCAGAATGCATTCAAAATAATGCTCCACTGACATGGTAACATGAGAGTCCCATGAAGACAGATTTAGCTTCTTGGGAAATGCATACGCATCTTAGAATGGCTGTTACTTAGTTGGTGTTTCTGTCAGTGCTATCAGCCCACAAGAATGAAACTTCCATAAGGGCAAACATTTCAGTCCTTATTTTACAAAAAAATCATATGTCTTATATTTCCTAGCATAGAAATTGCTGCACAAAAATGTAATAACTATTCATTGAATGAATATTTATTACGGTAACAGGGAAAGCTTAGTTCCAATGCCTCAATTTTATGTTTTATATTATTTTCATTTTTAACCAGATCATAACAATTTTTACTACGTTTTCTACCATTATTACAAACTGCATAATGGGTTAAAGTGTATACAGACACATATGCACTCACATATATCACTTAAAACCTGATACGTAAATGTCAGAAATGTGGGGCAGAGACAAGCAAAGCCTCATGTCTCCGTCTTTCAGGTTATTCCTGTGACCCAACAGTGTTCCACACACCGTCATGCCTTTGGTTTCTTCTAAAAAGTCGTGATGCTTTTCTAATACAGTTACTCAAGAGTGAATCAGACAGTGTAAAATGTATTGCAGGGACATAGAGGACACAGCATTTGAGGAAGGTCTATAAATGATAATTCCTTTTTAAATTTTATTTAATTATTTAAATCAAATCATAATTTACTTATTTACACAGGGGTTATAAACATAAAAAGGCAGGATGTGGGGAAGGGAATGACACCGGAGCGTAGGTGTTCAGGGGGAGTACAGATACCTTTCAGAACAGGGTATCAGGATAATTCATGCAAGCATTATCTACGCAAAGAGCTTATCAGGTATTTTATCTTCAGACTAAATAGCAGTTTTCATCTTAAGAATCCAGTCCTGCATGAAAGAAGTGTGGGAAAGGTCTGAATGAGGAGAATAGAATTGTTGAGCATTGGACAGAGGGAGCATTTTAAAGATGGATTCTGCGGCATTGATATGATGCCCCTTTTGCCTGAATTACCTCTGACGATGCTCTTTTTCTGGCTAACTGTCAAGTGCCATGTGCTAACATTTATTGTCTCTACCCTGCCCTGGAATTAAAATTTTCAATAGGACTAATAATTCCTGATTCATTTTATTAGAAAGTTGTGCCTTTATAACTGTTTGCTTATTGCATATATGTCTATGGATTACATACGTGTGTGTATCTATCACAATATTCTTAGTTTTAAAAGGATTTATGTTAAGATTATACATTAATATCTTTGCTCTGGACATTATTTTATATCACATTCAGGGCAAACATTTGATGACATCATAAAGTTCATAAATCATGATACAGCTATGTCTTGTCTCTAATTTCATATATGAATAGGCATATTAAAAGGTTTTGCAAAACACAAAGCAACCTTAAAACACACAAACTTGAACAATCATATATAGTCTAAAATTCTCAACTTCTGTAACTCTTTAGTAGGAAATATTTACTGTGAGAGTTCACATGTGATTAATCCATATGATTCATAGGATTATTATTAAAGACTATAAGTTTCATTCTTAAATTTAATCACAGTTCTTATTCAGGTAGCGATGGATGTATTACGGCTTGAATATGAAATAGTTCCCCTACAGGTTGACATGATGGAGCATTTGGTCCCAGCTAGTGCTAATGTTTTGAGAACCCATGGTTACTTTAGGAGGTGGAGCATATTTTGGGGAAGTGTCACTGGAAGCAGACTATACATATAATACATATACACATATACCATATACATACTTCCTGTCTCCTCACTGTAGATGCGATGTGACCAGCTTCCTCCTACTGTCAGAGCCATGAGGTTTATCTACCATCATGTCCTTCCCACTATTTTAAACTATGTGCAGAGAGCTATGACCCAATATCAATCCTTTTGTCATGATACTCTGCCAGATATAATGTCATAGTAACCAGGAGAGTAATGAACAGGCTGTGCCCTTGTTTCATACAACATATCTTCCTTTAATATTAAACACCAAAATGTATAAGCCCTATGATAACGGCTGAGGTTCACAGGGCCTGACTGATCCCACTTTGTATTCCTGAAGCCTTCCAAATAGAATTTATTTTCTACGTCACTTTTCTGTATACTTTCTGAATCGAGCCACACAGGGTGGTTACTAATTTTCTAGGATCAAACACACTAAAATAACAGAAGGAACGTGGTTAAAAAGGAAACCTGGCAAACACACTCATGCAATGCAGCCTATCCAGTTCCTACTGAGAGAACCCAACTCAACTCAGACACTAAAAGTTTTCAATCTCGTTTGGTATTATAGTTGGTATAAAGTTATAATTAATTTTATTAAATTAATAGAGTTAAATGATTAAATTGGCGAATCAAATTTTATTACTTTTTATTATTTACATATCTTTTTCAAAACCTCTCTGATGGCTTGTGTGTAGACAGCAGGGACGTATGAATCTATTTTTATCACAGTGAATGACAGGTAAGGGAAAGACTACATAGAGATGCACATACTCATTCATGTTATCACACAGATCTGGTTACTGAACTCTCCCCTTAGAAGAGACATAGAACAAAAACCCACAGCAAGAGTGGGGACAGTTGAAAGATGATCTGGTTCAAATTGTTGGCCCAAGTTTATATTGAATATAACTGGCTATTTGTGGAGGATTCTGACAACCAAGGCTCAGCCTGGATTTCCACCTGCTCCTGACCCATTCCACCTTTCTTTTCTTGTCACAACAAAAGAGTGAAAAGCAGCACAGCTCATCCTATGCATCAGTGACCATGACAATCCTCCGCTAAGGCCAAATGCCTATAGACAGTCATCACCATCAGCATTGTAACTATACAATTCCATTACATTTCACTGGGAACATAGTGTCTCTCCTGACAAATGGTCCTGAGGTCCTGATGCTAAAATAATCGTTTGCACTTTGTTATCAAAATTAGCTAATTTTGTGAACACTTCTGCACCAAATAAAATGATGGACTCCACAGTCTTAAATCAGGGGTTTTGGCAGGTTCACATAGCTAAGTTAACAGTGAGAAAGTTCCTTAATGAACCATCTGAATCTTGAGCAGGGCTGATCCAAAAAACTGAGGATTCCAGTCCCAACAGTAAATGACAATATAGCATGTACAATGTAATCTAGGCACAAGGACTCACAGCCTCAAAATGGAAGTCTCATTAACTTTTCTCAAATTTCACAGGATGGGATATGATTCATTTCTCTTGAATTACATGATAAACTACAAGAAAGTTACCCTTTGAATTTAAGTTGGAAAAATTCCTGCATGAGAGGCTCTTTCATGTTGTCATGTAGTTGCAGTAGGAAGCATTTTTGGTTAACATAAAAACAAAGCAAACAAAAACCCACATTTTTCTTCTGTTGGTTATGGTAGGTTTCTTAATTTCAGTTTTCTTTTTATAACATCTGTTCATGAATCTTCTGCAAGTAAAGGTTGCAGCTTCTTATACAATTTCTCTTAGAAAAATATTTAGTTATTTATTTTAGTTTTGAGATTATAATAGAATCATATCATTTCTCCCTTCGATTTCTTACCTCCAAATCTTCCCATATACCTTTCCTTGCTCTCTTTTAAATTTATGACCCCTGTACATTATGTGTACGTATACATGCATATACATATACATCATATACATATACATACATATATCATATACATATACATCATATACATATATGCATCATATACATCATATATATCATATAGATATACACCACATACATACATACACATACATACACATACATATATATCATATACATATATATCATATACATATATACACATGCACACACATACTGATACACCTACACATATACATACATATACATTTGTGTGTGTCTGTGTGTATGTATAAAATATATGATATATATATTACATATTACATATTGCATATTGCATATTACATAATTCTATATACTATATACTATATATAAATATATATTTCTAAATACATAAGTGCATCCTGCTCAGTCAATGTTACTGGTATATATGTTTCAGGGCTGATCACAATCCCTGACGTTAGGGACCACTGAAGAAGAACTGGGAAGATTCCAAGAGTCAAAGGATAAGGGTATTTGCTATAAGACTGTATCTCCCAGTAATGCCAAAAAACTATACCTATAAAATCTCTCCAAAATGATTCCTAAGCACGAGCTGAGTAAGGATGACAGCAACAAACACACAAACGTGGATGGAGAAAGCCCATGAAGACTCAGTCCTACATCTGCACCTAAGGACTGCTGAGAATGGGAAAACATCTTCCCCGGGAAAGAGCACATTAGTTGTTATCTGCATAAAATGGTCATTTTTAAAACTTAAAAGTATACCTTTACAAGTTTAGTATTAGGCAATGTCTAATGACCATGATAATCAAGTATCTGATTTTTTTTTTGTAGGCTTGAATAAAGTTTTATTTTATCATCTCATATAGTTTCTCACATTTTATTTTCTACAGCCAATTATCTGCTCACTTCCTGTAGTATTTGTGTATATGGTGCTTGGGCCATATTCTTGATGACTTAAAATGAGAGTGGAATTGTCTCTTGCAATACCTCTTATCAATTCCCAGGGCCCAGTCAAAGAGTTAAGGATGACTATATTCTTTCTGGTTTCTTATCTGTTTCTTAGTTTATTCACTCAAAAACATTTCCAGAAACATCCATTTTGTTCCAGGTCAGTAGATCTTAGGAGCTGTTCTCAAGGATAGACCAGAGCCATGAACACTTGACTAATTCGGATACTGTTTGTGAAAACCAACCCAACTCGGATGACATCATATAGAGTAAGTTTGCTACCTGAGAGAACGTTTCACTGACCGAATACCGGGAATGGACAAGCAAAAGCAAAGGGGAAAAATACAGGAGAGTAAAGAATGGATAATGGGAGCTATTGCAAAGGACTGGAGACAGCTGTGCTCATAGATTTCTACATCTCTTTAGAGCGGTATATACGCCAAGCTAAAGCTACATGAAGGCATAAAACAACGCAACTCTCTCCAAAAGTTGCCTGCAGAGCACTCAATTTTGAGTACCCAAAGGTATTAGAACTGTCAAAATAGCTATGAGTGATATCCTCACAAACAATGGCAAAGTTTTCTACCTCCATATGATGAACTTCATTTATCCAGAAAAAAAAAAAATCCGAACGAACTTATTTGCGAAAATATGCTAGAAACACAAATTATTTGACACCATTAGTCAGAATCAATAATCCATAGTTAGCTACAAGAATTCTTAGCTCAGAGCAAACCTCAGGAGAGTCACCGCAAAGATCTCTCTTTGACATGTTAAGTGATGCACACGATTAGTGTTCCTTTCACTAAGCTCCCAAGTCTTATCACTATGAATAGAAATTTGGAACCATTTCTTATGCCATTTGCAGGGTTTGAAAAGTCAAGAAAGTTATTTGCCCAATGGACATTTGTAAGTGTGTGTGTGTGTGTGTGTGTGTGTGTGTGTGTGTGTGTGTGTGTGTGTGAACTACACACATCTGCTCTACAAATTTATGCCTGACACTTCATAAACTGACTAAATGACAGGAAGCCTTGATACACTATACAGAAAATGATTTCCCAAGAAACTATCTATTAAAAAGTTTACAATCCCCTCAGGTTCACACAGTATCCATTATTATCAATGCTATCACTCTCAACAGTATTGACCCTGTAGGTCCCATAGGTGGGTGTCATGGTCAGCTGTCTTGTGTGTTATGCACTTAACACTATCCTCAGTCTTTTCCCACTGGACTTCAGTCATCCCTGTACTCTATAATTTTTTTGGTGACCATTGCTATTTTCAGCAGATTCCAGGTATTCCCAAGATGTCTAACACAGTCTGGGCTAAGAACCAGCCTATAAAAGTCCTTTTCATCTTACGATGACAGAGTCACCTAAGACACTCTCCTCCACTGTAGATGTCCACAAGCCTTCGAGCAGCAGAATGGAAAGAGGACATTTAATCTATCCATAGTGTCCTGGGAGAAACCTTAAAACCAGAGCAATCATAACAATAAGTTCAACATTGTCTGTGGCTAGTCAAGACAGTAATTTAGTTGTGATATCATATTGGGTGGGGGAGGGCAGTGTCAAGTTCTAATTTATTTCAAAAGGGCAACACATATTAAAATAGTTTTTGAAACATTTGGGATAATCATTCCATGACCCATATTCAACTTCATTATCACCAAACCTTAAGCAACTTTCTTTTCTTTTTTCTAGCATTTATCCAATCGAATCTTTAAGGATTTATATAAAAGGTAGTTGACTTAAAATTGAAAGCTATTCCTGATGAACAATTGGAGTTACGCCTTAGGGAATACATTCCTGACTTAAAGGGTAGAACCATCCACATTATTAAAACGTGTTTAATGTTTTCCTCACCAGTGATGAAAATCTGGTTTCATTTACAGGTGTAATTTAAATATGTCTTAAATTAGTACAGCATAGTGAATCTCAGCTAGTGATCCAACAAAGGGACTGGAAAACTAGAAAACTACAGACTGAGTTAGTAAACTATGAGCTTTGTCATGTTCTCTCTGACATTTTCTCCTGGACTCCACTCTGAATCTCTATTTCTCACCCTTTTCAAGCTCAGAATAGCTCCATACTGTTCAGCACCAGCAGTAAAGACAAATTAAAAGGTTAAAAGCCTCGCCCAGCATGCTACTTTGGTTTTCCCACATACAAAATGAGGATTGTGCGCTGTTAGGAAATGTACACATCTGTGTATTTGTCTGTCTAGTTTAGAAACATAATGGGCATACATTTGTCTAGAGTAAATGTTCACTGCTTTCAGCAGCAGCCTTTAGGTGAGTGACCAGTGACCATAGCTGTGCTCACAGGCATGTGACAGCTTTTCATACATGTTATCATTCCCCATGTGTCTTCTGTACCTACTAAGCAGTGGAAAACTAGTTTGACTAAGGAAAAACAAGCAAAAGGCTGAGTGTGGAAGTTCCATCATTCTTTTGGGCATTCCATTTAGCAAAGTGAGGCATGAAGTGAATATTCTATTTCCTTGGGCCCAGTATTAAGATTTTTAACTAGGGTTATCTTGCAATTCTGTAATCTTGCAGTCACTTTTCAAACAACTGTTCCTCAAGACAGCATTCCTTCAATTCTCTAATATGCCCTTCTGAATATTGCTCATTTTCACAGTGATGGGAGCTGAGGGGGAATCTAAACAAATTAACTACTTCCTTTACAAACCCAACATAGTACGTACATGCATGTAACACACAGGGCAAGGATGGCTCTTTAAAGATTTGAATTATAATCGAGTCTGTTATCTGCTTTGACAACTCTTAGCCAGGAATATGGTAGAAAGGAAAAACTAGAGGTATGTTTCACCATAGAGGCAAAGGCTGTGTTAAGTCTGGATTGTATTATTTCTTGGGGCAGCTGTTCCTTCCAGGGGGAGTCAGAAGTCCTCGCAGCATAGCAAGAGCCGATTCTAAAGCAGTGAGCTCATCTAAGAGGACCCCAGAGGAAAACACTGACAGGAATGCCTCCAGCTATTAAAGCACCCCAGGCAGCTTGGTGGATTCGGCTTCTTCCTTACTGATGGAGAAGCAAAGTAAGTTCATTGCTTCTCGGTTTATTCTTACACTCACATGGGGACAGCAAAGGAGTAACGGAAGTGGAGAAGGGTTTAATATCGATATCATTAAAACAGCACTTGTGTGAATGAAAGAAGCTACATGTAGCATGAAAAACGCAGAGACTGAAACCTAGGAAGAAGCACATGCTCACAAAATGGTGGCTTGGGTGATATCTGGGAGTCAGGGTTGACATCAAAAACCTACCATAAAATCCCATGAAATACTCATGGGAGATAAAAACATGAAAGTTTCATTATCTTTCGTATGTTAGTACAAATTGCATCTACATGTTCTGTGACAACGATTTGAGCCAAAACATTTAAACAACCAAGACTAAATACAAAACCCATGCTCAAATGTAAGAGAAAGAATATTGGTGTTTATACATCCAAATTTAGAAATTTAGGGTTTTTTTTTTTTCCATTTAAGTTCCCTGACATCTCAGTGCTAGAATTTCATCTTCAATCAAGTCTCTTTGCAAAATTCACTGGCCCAAATAAGCAACACTAGACATTGTGTTTCATTTTTAAATTAGCTTATAAAACATGGGTTTCTTATATGACTTGTCATACACATTACATGCATGCCCATTCTCTCTATAAATCTATCGCTAGCAGCATAAAACTTTACATCCTTCTGAAACTTGATATGCACCATCCATAAACATCCAAGAAAAGCTGGGGGTGGGCATTATAAGCCAGTGTTAGGGGTTTTAAAAGTATCTTCATCATCTTAAGTTAAATGTAAGGACAGCTTTTGTTCTCAGGAGCAGGTCTCATGTATCATGCATGAATTCTACATCAAGTTGTACCATAAAATGTAGGTCATGTAATGAATTGTAGGACCATGAAGGAATGATTTGGTCTCCCTAGGAAAGCACTGGGTTTGAGATAGCAGGAGACCCAACATCCACCTACAGGTAGAGGGCGTGACTACAGGCTTCAGCCTTGAGAGATTTCCATATTCATGAGTTACCTAAAGGCCAGGGGGCATAGCTAAATTAAGTTATTCCTTTTCCCAGTCACTCCTCTTTTCCCCCTCCCTATTTAAGCCAGCTCTCCCCTGGCTTAACTGGGTTGGGGGGGGGGGGTGAAGACCATCTCTCACACACCATGAACAATAAAACTCTTGGAACCCACGGACTTCTCCTATCATTGGGGCCTGCTGTCGCCAAAGCTTCCAGCCCTTGGAACTCCAGACTTTCTCCAGTTATTGGGACTCACCGTTGTGGAAAGCCCCCCCACCCTCAGGGTTTCCACTGTGCAGTTCCAATAATGAAATTTCAGCTACATCTTATAGTCTTAAACACACACACAAATACACACACATAAATACATAAAATGCACACATACATGCAAAACCACACAAACACATGAATGCATACACATGCATTCACACACATGCATGAATACACATACATAAGAATACACAAGCATGCATGCACACGAATATACACATACATGGACATGCATGCAAATATGCACAACACATGAATACCACAAATGCAAACACATGCACACATATAAACATACACACCCATGAGAGAAAAAATAAGAGAGAGAGAGAGAGAGAGAGAGAGAGAGAGAGAAAGAAAGAAAGAGAGAGAGAGAGCTACCTTCTCTAGCCCTTCAGCCCTTTGACGAGTCTTAAGTTTTTCACTGTTGTAGATACACTGCTTTTGGCAACAGGGCACTTACTGTGCCTCACAATGAGAATCTGAGGACAGTAGCTTTGTTTTAGGTAGCTACTGATATGCTTAATACTATTCAAATTTCATTCTTTCATTTTTATTTTGTACTCTCCATGTCATATTCTCCATCAGTTTCAGTTTTTTTGCACGAAATATTTGCCAACTTCCTCCTATTTTTCAGGCTGTTATCCATGCTACAGTGATTATCTTTCCCCTGTCTGTATTATCAATCATTAGACACTGAATCTTTAAAGAGCTTTAAAAATTATCAACTTACAATCCGGTAATACAACACCTAAATATACTAGTCCTGTCAGTGGCTTCTTTAATAATTATTTAACTTATTGAACTATTGTACTTCAGACAAAATGAAAGACTGAAGAGAGTTAGAGGCAAGAAGCTAGTGATGGTGAGAATTCATGAGAGATACATTCTCCATAGGGAGAACTTGCAGAGTAAAATGAAAGGCAAGCAGCATGTCAACACACATTGTCTCCTGTTGCATTATTCAATCAATATTTATTATTGGCTAAAATATATTCTATGGTGTACTAGGACCTAATAGCATACAATAAAGCATTAAAAAATGTAATGTTAACTTATTCTTTTTAGAGAATGAAGGGAAGTATAAGGAAAGATGGTGTAAGCAGAAAATTCACTGCAAATGGCAATTATGGAGAAATGGACTTTGTATCCTGTCTGTGACATTTTTCAGAAAGTAAACAAAAAGACCCTGTAATATGAGTGTTGAGATACTTACAAGGAAAGATACTGGACAATAACTAGATACCCATATATCAGGTTGTAAACACACCTCAGTTGAAAGGATGTGGGGTCTTAAAGGTTGATTTCCAAAGCATAATTCATAAGAATCGCAGAATTGAAAATACAAAAATATTTTGAATATGATACCCATCTGTCTAGCAGGATTAGAACCCAGCAAGCAAGCTGCATCACACAAATGACTTAATAATTTCTATTTAAGTAGCTCTGAGAAACTTTTACGAAACTTCTAGCTACCATTTTGACTAAACAATCATCAATACTTTTAATGATCCCCAAGGTTGGGTACCTCTGAGTCTATCGAATGTGGCACTTGTCACTTTCCTCATTACACCAGAATGTTTACACCCATTTACAGATTGGTTTTATTATACTGGAGCATACTTCGGATGTGATTAAGATTTATAGAATCAAATGTATTGTACTTCAAGCAAAATGACACACTTTAGGGACATGCATTTAAATATTAAAGTTATAGGATGGAAAGTGACATTCAGGAGTGGGCCAGAGATTCATGTCTCTGTCTCTAGCCTTACAGAGATGGGCTGGCAGAGACACTATGAACAAAAGTGCTTCTGCTTATCATTCCAGAATTATTTTGTCAAACAAGACTTTGCTGTCTTTTCTACAATGCTGAGAGTCACTTAAGATATAGACACTTGCTTTATGTGACTCACATATCGTGGAATCTTATCTCAGTGGAGAAACTTAAAGGTTAGTAGTTATGCCCAAGAGCAACACGGCTCAGATAAGAAGGGAAAGAACATCAGATGACATTTCATGCTTTCTTCTCTAGATACAAACACTCTGGGTACAGGGGAACTGGAATGTCCCTGGCTTAGGGGAGTGATTTTTGTTTCACCTTGAAACAGTTCTCTACATATTTAGAAATGATGGCCTGATGTTTGAAGAATAACTGTCCAAGCCCTCTAACTAATAAAGATTGTTCTCACAAGATAGGGTAGAGAGTTTACCCTCATATTTGGAGTGACGGAACAGTTCTAAAACAGTGTGAACACAACCATCACCCACAAATATACTCCTCTCTAACCATTACTGTGACCAGTAGATAAAAGCTAAATCCTGTACAAATGAAATAGCTTTACACATGAAAGACCCTAAAGGCTCTTCCAGAAAACTTTTATGGCAGAGAAACACTTTCAGGAAAGTAGCAGGACATAACACTAACAAACAAAAATCAATATCCTTACTAGATATAAATAACAAATATACTCATAAGAAATTAGGGAAAGGATAACTTTTAGAATAGACTCAAAACAATTAAAATAGCTCTAACCATGCAGGTAAAAGACATTTGTAATAAAAGCATTAAGATGTTGAAGAATGTGACAGAAGATGGATAGATGTCTTATGTTCATGGATTAGTAGAGGTAATATTGTTGAAATTACCACTTTGCCATTAGCAATCTACAGATCAATAACATTCCCTCATCAAAATTCCTTCACAACTCTTTGCAAAAAGTGAAAAAATCTTAAATTTAATATAGAAACACACACATGAACACACACACATACATGCGTGCATGTGCACACAAAGAATAGCTAAAACAATCATGAATAATGGAAGAATTCCTTGCGGTATCACCATCAGATTTCAAGTTATATTAGAGTTATAAGAATAAAACCAACATAGCACTGGTATAAAAACAGACATAATGACCAATGGAATGCCATTACTTTGACATAACTCCACACACCTATAGACATGTGATGTTTTTTTAAAGAGGTCAAAAATGCACACTGGAAAAAAACATTCAACATCTTCAACAAATAGTGGGGCTGTAACTTAATGCCTGCACTTGATAAGAATGTAAATAGATCCATAGTTATCCTGCTGCTCAAAACTCACCTCCAAGGGGATCAAGGACTAAACACAAGGCTAGATATTCTGAATCTTATAGAAGAGAACACCAGAACACTTAGATAAGCTCATTTTGTTTCAAAATTCTAGTCAGAAGTCCCAGAGAAATTTGAAACAGGAGTTGCAATTATAAGGATGAACACACTTCTAGATAAAAAACGTTCTGGCTCTCTTTCTTGAAACCTCGGCTGAAGAAGTAAGTGTTACTTCTTCTACAAAGATAACGGTGTGAAATAAACAAACAAAGCAACAAAAACAACAAAACTTACAGGTCAGTGTTAGATGGCTTGCATTTCTGTGGAAAGGAATAATAAATGTGGAAATTATTGGCTGGTGGGACTTGTCAAAAAAAAAAAAAAAACATAGCAAACATTGGAGAGCATTGCTTAAATTGTCTCTTCCTCTGGATTTGAACAAAGGTGCTGAGTCTAGTGGACAAGAGACCTGTCTCAAGTACAGAATCCGTAGATAGAAGATGGCAGTAAGTAATAATTCTACGTTTTGTTTTAAAAACACACAAAGAATTTCTCATAAGCTTACAGAAATTGGAGAAATATACTCCCAGAAACAGGAGCTTTCAAAGCTCCTTCTTAGAAAATCAATAGCAATACCAAGCCGTGACATGCTGGGGTTTCCAAGGTATTTATGGAATCTTACATCTTTCAACAGGAAGGCTTTGATTTTAAGCCACTGTTCCAATGCTTCAGTGTATTGATTTTTTTTCCCCTCCCCATTGTTCAGGAGGTTGCTTTATTTTTATAAGAACACTGGAACAATGTGTCCATTAACACAGGAAAAGGTGTGTTAGAAATTATTGCTCAGGAAAATGTCAATCTATAAAAAAATAAAAGAATTTAATCAGTGTTATATCCATTCCACATATTTGTGACTCAGAAAGTTCTAGGCCCTTTTGAAATTGTTACTTTGTATCTTTACTACAAGTCCAGAAGCAAGCAGACATAGCAGTAAAAAGAAGGGAACTCCAACATATAAGGTAGTTTCCTACCCCATGCATTTCCCTTCTCTATACCAATAGTAACAATATAATTTGAATTTGAAAGAAAAAAATCATTTTTTAAAATTTGCAGTGTAATAACTTAGAGTTTTCAAAGCTTTGGGGAATAGTTCTGAAGCCTTCATGGTACTGGCATCTTCAAAACACTTCTGTCTTCCATTGCAACTAGGCTTTACAAATAGCCTCTCATAGGCTCTCTTCATGGTGCCAAGCCTCAACTCCTTTGCATGACCCCTTCAGTCCTGAGCCATCCACTACAGCTGAGGCTGCACCTTCACCAATGGCCTTCCATGGCCCCTCACAGTGTCAAGCCTCAGCTGTTCTTCATGACTCCTTCATGCCTTCACAACCAGCACCACCTGGGTGACCCTTACACATTACCAAGTCCAGCTGCAGCAAGAAGTATAACCTTGCCTATCTCTGGAACACAGCTTCTTTGTGCTCTCAGAAAACACTTCCCAGAAGATTTTACTTCAGTGATGCTGGTCTCTTCTTAATCACCACTAATTTCTTAGTTTCAGCTAACCAGCATCAATGGTTCCGGCAATGCAAAGGTTTTGTTTTAGTAGTTCTGGTATCTTGTTAATCACAGCTGATTCTTCAGCCCCAGCTAACCAAAACCACAGAATCTTCACAATCAAAACAGCAAAAGTATTGATAAAAGTCTTTAATCTTTCCTCTAAAATTTCACAAGCCAGGCTTTCATCGTTCTCAACATTATCTTCCAAACTGCTACAAAATATCCAACAGAGCTCTTAACACCCAATGGCTTTTCTAGCCTAAAGTTCCAAAGTCCTTCCACAATCCTCGCCAAAACATTGTCAGGCTGTTTCAGGAATATCCCACTTAGCTAGTACCAATTTGTCTAAGTCTGAATTTCTATTTCTGCACAAATATCATGACTAAGAAGAAAGTTGGGGAGGAAAAGGTTAGTTCAACTTACACTTCCACACTGCTGTTCATCATCAGAGGAAGTCAGGACAGGAACTCATACAAGACAGGAAGCAGGAGCTGATGCAGAGGCCATGGAGGGATGTCACTTACTGGCCTCCTTCCCCTGGCTTGCTCAGCTTGCTTTCTTATAGAACCCAAGACTACCAGCCCAGGGATGGCACAACCCACAATGGGCCCTCCCACCCTTGATCACTAATTGAGAAAATGCCTGGATCTCATGGAGGGATTTCCTCAAAGGAGGCTCCTTTCTCTGTGATAACTCCATCTTGTGTCAAGTTGACACAGAAAACCAACCAGTACACATAGATTGTGGTTCTTTGGAACCTATCTCTTCTGTGAGCCTGGGGGTGGGAATGGATATAATGTATGTTCATGTCACAGGGGTCTCTCACTAGCCTGGAGTAAGTACCAAGAAGGCTACACTGTCTGGTCAGGTGTCTCAGGGATTCATTCCCCAAGATCTACCACGAGACACTGGGATTTTAAGTGAATATCATTCGTTATACATACATACATACATACATACATATATGGAGTTCTGGGATCAAACTCACATCTGTATCTGTCTGCTTAGGAAGCAAACCTTTAACTGAATGGGCTATCAAGATTGGCTCCAGATACATATGTAGCAGAGGATGGACTTGTCTGACATCGATGCAGAGAGGAGGCCCTTGGTCCTGTGAAGGTTTAATGCTCTAGCATAGGGGGATGCTGGAGCAGTGGGGTGGAAGAGGGTGGGTAAGTGGGGTGCAAAGGGGAGGGGGGAGGGCAGATGTGGGATGGGAGGTTTGTAGAAGAGTAACCAGGAAGTGGGATATTATTTGAGATGTAAATGAATGGAATTAATAAATATTCACTGATTCTCACTTTTCTGGTTCCAAGAACTAGAAAGTGTTCATTGGTGGCCTTTCACCCCTGCCTTCATACATCTGTCCCAACTTCTTCCTCTCTCAATGAATCTGCAAGCCTATGTTGTTTTATACTAACTGCCTGAATCAAGAATAATATCACTCTTAGATGACCATCTCCTCTTCTTCTAAGATTGTCAAACTGGTGTTGATCCACAACGACAGATTCACGTTTTGAGAATTTTAATTTTGCTTAAAAAGTTTAAGCTGAGATATAATGTTTCACATTGAGCTATGTTTATTTCTTTTTGTAAATAGTGACTAAATAATGCTCAGTTTTGGCTATCTAAATATTATGTATGATTAGCTGACATGTATGTGGTTTCTTGAAATATGCAGTATTTGAAATGTTTTCTTTTAGGATAATTTTTTAAATATTTAATGTAAACTTAATGAGAGTTAAGGCATAGGTTTAAACTTCCTATCTTAGGTAGTATTGCTCATATGACAGAAGGCAATAAAGAATAAGTGTGTCAACTTGAAATAATAATAATCCTAAATGACATATTAATATATTTTCCTATTTTTTATATGATACAATGTTAGAAGTTTTTTAATGTTAATTATGTTAACATAATTTTAGTTAACTATCATATATTTCTAGCTATCATGTTTTTGAGTTTTGACCTGATAATAATACTGCAATGCATTTTGTTTCCACAAAATTTACTCTAATTCTCTGAATATCTCAGTTATTATGATCAAAAGTATAATCTCTAAAACTCTTATGTTGGCATGCTGATGAGCCTGGACTCCACCCCTCCCATAGTTAAAGGTTGTGGGGAGAGGGACACCATTCATGGGTGGTGTGGCCACTGGTATAACACCCCACATAAACAAATAACTGCAACCCAATCATGCAGGCAACCTTAACTAAATACTATGGGTAACAAAATAAGAAAGACATGAAAGTAGAAGGGAGATTTGTTAAGAAGGGGGATTTGGTGAAGGAAGAAGCAGGGAGATAAGAGAGAAGAATGAGAAGGATTCTAATCAAAGAACTTTATGTGTATGTACATGTGTGTGTGTTTGTGTGTGTGTGAATATGTGTGTGCCTGAATGTATGCATATGTGTGTGCATGTATGTGTGTTGGTGTGTGTGTATATGTGTGTATGCAAATGTATGCATATGCATGTGTATGTGTGTGTGTGTATATGTGTGCCTGTGTGTGCATATGTGTATGTGCATGTATTGAACTTATAATAGTGCAAGTGAGTAAATCAAGATTTTTTTTCTGTCAGAATGAGTCACTGATCACAGTTTTGAAAACAAAGGAAATTATAAGTGTTTAAAAATGTTTTATAATCACCTGTATGACTTTTCCATCAGCAACTTCTCCAGTTCCCAAACTGACTTGAACTTTTCTACCCAGGAAGCTTCTCTGCAGCCAGAGACTGGACTTGCTGCTGTGACTCTCATCTTTCAAACATTATGAAGTTATATTGCCAACCTAATCTATGATACTCAGCAAAGCTTTCTGTCATAACTGAAGGTGGAAGAGAAAGTTTCCCTGATGAAATCAGGCTAAAGAAATGTGTGACCACAAAGCCATCTCTACAAAGAATACTGGAATGGATACTTAAATTTAAAGAGAAAGATAAATGTACCTGAAAGAATACAGAAAGAAAAATAAATAATCTTAAGGCACTCAATAAGCAATCAAAAAAAAAAAAAGTACTAAGAAAGTCCTAAACATTAGAAATTCAACAAAACTTCAGGAGGAAATACACACCTCTCAGTAATAACTCTTAATATCAATAGTCACAATTCACTCATCAAATGACACAGCTTAGCAGTTAGATTAGAATACAGAATCTTCTTCTTGCTATCTCCAAGAGACACACCTTCCCATTAATGACAAACACTAAAGATGAAGGAAAAGAAAATGTACTCCAATTATTTGCAATTAGGAAACAAAAGGGTATGGTTATTCTACTAACTGACAAAATAGACTTTATACTAAATCTTGTCAAAAGAGATTAAAAGGGTTACTTTGTACTGATCAAAGGAACAGTCCGTCAAGAGAAAATATAATTATACACACATAGACATGGAATATAGGTTGGTTGACTCATTCCAATGGATAAACCTACATCCAAGATTATATGGGTAGCACAAATTAGACTTGGTGGGTTATAAAAAAGAAGGAAGAGGAGGCAAAGGAGGAGGAGGAATAAGACACGAAATTTGAAGGAGATGGGGAGAAAGAATGGATGAAGGAATTAAGATGAAGTATGTGGGTGAATTAACTCAAAATACATTGAATACATATTATTCTCAAAAATAATAAAATTATGTTAAAGAATAAGGTAATAAATGAGTAAAATCCATGCATTGAAGAAACCACAATTTCTGATACTTTAGTCTTCCATTTCTAACCTCCAAGAAACATGAGAAAATGAAATGTGTACAAAGTCATCTACTCTTGGTGATACGACTCCTAGAACACACGCGGTTTCTAGGACTGAACCTACTACATCAAAGCTTATGGACCTTTGAAACTTGATGTTCACAGTGTAGTATTCCTTTTCAGAAAGAGCATTGTGGTATCCATTTTATTATGTTACAAACTTGGTACCGATCCACAGAGAAGGCAGGAAGAAAGGAAAGGAAGAGGTGGGGGAGGCATGCGGAGGCAGGGAGGAAGCAATGAGTGGGTGGAGTGAGAAGCAAAGATGAACTTTTAGAGATTTCTAACTTTGAGCAGACATAGAACACTCTTAGATACACATCCTATCTTTCCTCTGATGTGTTTGTTCCATATATAGCATAGCTCAATGTGATTACTATTCTAATGATAATGATGCAGAATGGCTACTGGTTATTCACACATAGAATATAAGGTAAGAAACTGCCGATTTCCCTTCGAGTGGATGTTAGATGCAGAATTCATAGATATTTTCCAAAAGAGAGCAAATATTATGTGAGTCTTGCTAGAGATTTGAGCATGTAAAGAAGCAAGCTGTGGCTGTCCCAGGATGACCAACAGTAGAGAAACAAGAACAGTGTATATTACTTTGTGCTAGACTCAGCACTATGGAACTCTGAATAAACTTCAGTTTTGTACAAAGCCCTATACTCTGAGTCAACCAGATAGGATGAGGGCTATGTCTAGCCACAAATAGAAACACGGTGCTAGACCAACTCTGGGGATCTGTCTCTTGTGAAGTAGAGTTTCTTTGTTAGCTACTGTTGCTGTGATAAAACACAAGGCCCATGACAACTTATACGAGACGAGTTTATTTCATCTAAGGGTTTACAGGGAGAGTCCAGAATGGCAGCGACAGCATGGCAGAAGGCAGAAGACATGGCTGAAGCTGGAAGCTGAGAGCTCTCACATTTCAAACTGGAAGGGGGAAGTAGAGAGTAAATTCCAAATGGCACCTCTTTAAGCTCTCGAAGTCCACCTCCAGTGACGTACTTCCTCCAGCAAGGCCACAGTACAAAGCCTCCCCAAATAGGCTGACAACCTGAGACCAAACATCCAAATGCCAGAGACTATGGGGACCCTCTGTCTTTCAAACCACTGCAGTTTCCTAGTATATCTCTTGAATGACATCGTAGCAATAAGTTCAAACCCAACCTGGTAGCCAAATGTTAGCTACCACCACTGCAACATGACAATTTTGAGTTTTTAAAATCAGTAAAACACATGTTTCAGTTAGATTGAATTTCAGGAGGAAGATTCATGGGAAATTATCTCTTTACAGGAAAAAAATGGTGAATGCTATTGAAGTTCACTGCATGAGAAAATGAGCTTGTGTTGCTGAATGCCAGATCTAGATAAACTTGAAGAAGCTATGCTATTTTCCACGGTAATCCTTGAGCATGTTAGTTATATGATTTGGTATTTTTATAGAAGCATTAGGCAATTAATTTTGATTTGGAGTTGACAACTATACTCAAATGTGTTACTTTATTTTAAAACCGAAATATATCTAAAGACAAATATACACATAGTGTTATTGCTTTGTTTAATCATATTAGTTTTAATTCTTCATAGTTCATAGCTAATAGAATCCAATTACATCAACAGCATTTTCTCTTAGTTATCAGCCCAGAATATGCTCCCAGTAAACTATATACTATATATTGCACACACACACACACACACACACACTATATATATATATATATATATATATATATATATATATATATATATATATATATGATCTTGTAAATAGGACAAACCTGGGAATGACGAACAGAACTAGTTTAATCATTTTTCTTTCTCTTTGCAGGAGTCTACAGAACTGTTAATATGCCGGATTTCATTCCAGATCTCCATGGAGGGAATACTTTTCAATCATTGCCAAGGAACACACTGATAATAGTTGCAGTGTTCAAACAAAATTTAAAACTTACATAATTTACTCTGTTTTGCTAAGCACTTGTGATATCCCTCCAGCACGCACGCACATACATTTGCACACACACACCCAACACACACACACACGTCTTCTAATGGCACCACCTGGAACATTGCTCCAAATCCTGTCCATCATGGTTTTTCTTGCTATCACTATGTCCTATTTTTTTGTACTGCAGAGCTGTCACAGAAGTTCATACTGAAATCAAATCTCACTACACATGATTTCTGTAAACCCAGATCTCATCTAGGATATGCAGAGCCCTGCTAGGAACTCTCTGTACAACATGTGACATGACCACAGCATAGTCCCAATCATCATCATTATCATCAACAGCAGCAGCAGCAGCAGCAGCGCTAGCAATATGTTCCCATCCTCTCTACCTTTCACCGGAATCATCACTAATCTATGCATCTCTATCACTTTCTAACTGGAAGTTTAAAAGATGGAGTCTGCCATCTTAATAATCTTGTAATGAAGCATCTCTCATCTCCTGTATGTTAAATGTTCACTGAGAGATGTTACCCTGTGAGACCTTAGCTTTTATTTCTCTTTTTGAGTTACTTGATTTTTACAATGTCCCCTTTCTGTTTTCACTCTGATGTGTATCACATACATTGCCACAGAAGGGCGCGTGCCTCTTAGACCACAGTAGAGTAAAAAACCGAGATGCTCAGTTTTATAAAGAAACATGGTTTCTTCAAAAGACTTCCGATGAGAGAATTTGTTTTGTTTGTTTGTTTTTGTTTTATTTTATTTATTTCTATTGGTTATGCTGGAAAAGCATTTACTTAACCTTCCCATCTTAGTCTCACCTGTGCGTTCCCTAGATGCTGCGATGATGTCACTGTCTTTAGAAGCCAAGCTAAGTGTGAGAAACTGAAGTAGAAGTTGGTGTTGGAAGTTGGGTATCAAAGCATCAATCGGCACGGAATCATAACCATACAACTGGTATACTGAAAGTTTAATATATGCATAGCATCCTGATGACTATGTAATATGCACTAATAAAAATGGGCGTGGTATAGAAGAAGGAGACGTCATCCCATTTAGAATCCAGAGGATGTCTCAGTGAAGGCACACACTTGCCTACCCTCCTTCATTTGTTACCTTTCCCAATGCTGCCCACTAATGATACAAAGATGAACTAGTAACTCAGACCATCCCGTGGCAAACAAAAGCCATGTCACTGCAGGAGCTGATGAGGACATTGTTTTTATGGCGAACAAACACTTGAAATCACAGGCTGAACCGAATTCTCCAGACTCTCTCATAAAATAAGTTGATATCTAAACCTTGAACCTCACAAAGGGAGCTTATTCAGGAACAGGATGTATGTGGATGAAATCAAGTTAAGATATGGTTATTAGGACAATCCAATATGGTATTGGTCTCATAAGACAAAGAAGCACATTGGCAGAACGACCTAATACAGGCTCAGTCTTGTTTATGAAATAAAAAAGAGGAAGAGATGGAGAGCTTTTGGGGCTGCTTGGCAAGAATCTGACATGGGCCAAGGACAAGGAAATATGCGGCTTGTCAGGAATATGACATTGACCAAGGACAAGGAAATAGGCTTCAGGCAGAAAGCTGACATTAGGCTAGAACAAAGAAGTAATTTCAGGCAGGAATCTAAATTTTAGGCTAGAACAAGGAAGTAGGCTTCAGACATGGAAAGGACTTTGAGCTAGGACAGGGAAGTAGGCTCAGATATTTTGATCATCCTGATAAGCCCTTAGAAACAATGATCACAGGAGTACTCATGGAATTTTGTTTATTGCCTTGCTTGTTCTTTGACTGTTTGTGTTTATTGTCATGCTTGTTCCTTGACTATTTGCATCTATTATATTGCTAGTTCCTCAACCTAGAACTGACCTTAATATTTGCATGTAATTAAATGGTAAAAAGCAAAAAGGACGAGAGGGATGGGATGGGGGTCTCTAGGGAGAGAAAATGGGGAAAGGGGAAGGCATCTGAAATGTAAATAAATAAAATATCCAATAAAAAAAGACAAAGAAGCACAGAATTCTATACCCATTTAATTGTGCTACCCATATAATCTTGGATGTAGGTTAATCTATTAGAATGAGTCAACCAACCTATATTACATGTGTATATAATTATAATTTCTCTTGATGGACTGTTCCTTTGATCAGTACAAAACAACCCTTTTAATCTCTTTTGACAAGATTTAATATAAAGTCTATTTTGTCAGATAGTAGAATGGCCATACCTTTTTTGTTTCCTAATTGCAAATGATTGGAGTACTTTTTCTTTTCCCTCATCTTTAGATAGTATTTGTCGTTAATGGGAAGGTGTGTCTCTTGGAGATAGCAAAGAAGAAGATTCTGTATTCTAATCTAACTGCTAAACTGTGTCATTTGATGAGTAAATCATGACACACAGGAGAAAACAACAAGTGTCCAGATGCCAAAAGAACTGCCAAGGTCTTTCATCTTAGGTAGGGTTTTACTGCTGTGAATAGACACTATGACCAAGGCAACTCTTATAAGGACAACATTTAATTGAGGCTGGCTTACACGTTCAGAGGTTCAGTCCGTTATCATCAAGGTGAGCATTGCAGCATCCAGACAAGCATGGTGCAGGAGATGCTGAGAGTTCTACATCTACATCTGAAGACAGCTAGAAGACTGGTTCCCACATGCTTAGGAGGAGGGTCTCATTGCTCACCCCTGACAATGATGTGCTTCCTCCAAAAAAGCCATGCCTCCTGATAGTTCCACTCGCTGGGCCAAGCATATTCACGCCACTACAGTCTCTACCAGGGGCCGGCCTGAAAAGGGAGAGGAGGGCTTTAGGTGACCAAGGCAAAGGCTGACATCTGGACCTCAGAGTTCAAGTACTCACAAAATTATGAGAAAATAAATTCCTCAAATTTATGTCTCCCAATTTGGAATATTTAATTTTATTATCCTAGAAGAGTAATCCAGGATCTTATATGAGGGTGATGCATATTTTCCATATTTGTTTAAATGATGCCTTAACATTTAATTGTCATTGACAATGTTTCATGGAAATGGAGTTGTGTCACAAGCTGGAGTTATCATAAAGGAGCCTCCTTTGTGGAAATGCATCCATGAGATCCAGCTGTGAGGCATTTTCTCAATTAGTGATCAAGGTATGGGAAGGTCCATTGTGGGTTGTGCCATTCCTGGGCTGGTAGTCCTGGGTTCTATATAAAAGCAAACTGAGCAAGTCAGGGGAAGCAAGCCAGTAAGTAACATCCCTCCATGGCCTCTGCATCAGCTCCTGCTTCCTGACCTGCTTGAGGACTTCCTGACTTCCTTTGGTGATGAACAGCCATGTGGAAGTATAAGCTGAATAAACCCTTTCCTCCCCAACTTTCTTCTTGGTCATGATGTTTTGTGGAGGAATAGAAACCCTGAAATCATGGACATTCTGGTAAAGAATTCTGGAGAGCACAATGGATTCTTTTGGCAATTTCTCATCGCTACAGATATTACTTGTGTCTTACTTTCAGAAAAGAGAAGCTTTACCAACATAGTCAGAAAATGAGTAGTCGCCTATCACAAGGCATAAAACGTTCTCTCTGTGTTTCTTGGGTCTTTAGAGACTTTCAGGTTATCCTGTGTTAACAATGGTGTTATATTACCATAATTGAGTTTATAGATTTCCTTTCTCATCTCCTAACAGTCGTCCTGGTGACCAACATAAAATATTTCTTATAATTATACCATTATATGTCAACTAAAATTAGATCACGCACTGAAATGTATGCTTGTTCTCAAGAACTCTTTGCCATTTGTCATCTTGCCTGTTAACCTAAAGGGTATATATCAAAATACTCAGCAAATGAGGCATGCGTCCTGTGTGGCTTACCTTTTCTCCCAGCTCTGATTCCAAGACTTGGGCTCCTCTTGGTGCCTAGGAATGTTGAGATCACATCTCACCGTTTGGTTCTCTGGGTTATTCAGACCATGACTTTCTTGCATGAATTCCTCTGTTTTGAAAACTATGGAGGTTTTCCTATTTGTTTTATTCAAAGTGGGAGAGCAATGTTAAGGAAGACTGAAACAAAATGGAATAGAATTCAAATCCATGAACATTAACAGGACAAAATTGAACATGGTGCCTCCTCTAAGGAAGAACGTAGGGAATTATGTGGCTTTGTTGTTGTTGTTGCTGTTATTGTTGTTGTTTTCACAAAACACTATACCCCATCTGGAAAATAGGTAACTCATCAATTCTCACATTGTTTTCAGCTTCATATGCTTCACTTTTGAATAGTGTTATCAATATTCTTCATGCTTTGGATAACTAGTTGATAACACTTGAGTTTTGCAAATCTCCCACCTCTTTCAGGGTCTCACATGGTTTGCCTTAACGAGTACCTATTTTATTTTAACAATTGGGGTTTGTAATTTTTAGACATATTAAACTCTGTGCCTTGGTGGTTGGAGCCCTAAAGAGCTACAAGAATCCAAAGGCTTTTCGATCTTTAATGAAGTCGATGCCCCCAAAATGTTGTCAGAAAGCCCTTAAACGAAGGAGGGAAGAATGGAACAAATTTGAACATACCCTTTCCTCCCAACTCTGATTCCAAGACTCTGGCTCCCCTTGGTGCCTAGGGATGTTGAGATCACATCTCACCCTTTGGTTCTCTGGATTATTCAGACCATAACATTCTTGCATGAACCCCCCTGTTTGAAAGCTGTGGAGTTTTAGACATACATAATTTTAGACATATTAAAGCATTGAAGAACCGGTGTATGAGATCCAGTCTACAGAAGGCTAAAAGCATCTTACTCCCAAGACTACAGATGCTTTTCTCTTCTTTCCCAACCCCAAAGTATGATCATTTATTTTTAAGTGGGCTCAGACTTCAATATAGAAGCTCTTAGCAAAGACAACTAATGTGCCTTGGCAATTTGTACCTGGCTTTTTTTTTGGGGGGGGGGTGCTTCCTTCATTCTATTGGCCCAAAGTTCACATATCCTATAGCATCCTTTTTTATGTTTCTAAGTGCATTGTTTCTTCAGAGGAATATGCCAGTGTTTTCCATACAGGACATGTGGAGGAGCACGACACTGAATCTTGGGTGCTTTGGCCCTGGACTTCTTCCCTCTTTCGTTTAAGGGCTTTCTAACAATATTTTGGGGACATCATTAAAGATTGAAAAGCCTTTAGATTCTTGTAGCTCTTTAGGGCTCCAACCATCAAGGCACAGAGGTATAATACTTTGCTTCATGTGTAAACTTTAGTTGCACGCACCACAGATTTGAACCACGTAAGCTCTTCATTCCTCACCCACAGCATCAGCAGCTACTTCTGTGGCTAAGAGTGCAAAGGACACATATGATGTTAGTGTTTAGCATCTGCTTCAATAAGTTTCTGGCAGCTGATGGATGGGAATGTGACACTCACTTTCATGTTGACACAGTTTATGGTCTGAAAAGGACCATGAAAAAGATGAACATGCTTTTTCTATCTGGCCTTCATACAAGTACCTCTAGTTTGTGTTTGTGGGCACTTACTGTGTGAATGCTTTTATATGACACATGACAGTTCTACATTCTTATCTATACTGTAGGGTTGCCCTTTTCCTTTTCTATGATTTAGAAATTTGCTTAGAGTATTAGAATGCTCTAGTGTACCTCTCCTTAAGATCCTAACACCTCAGACACTCTGCGATTTGCTTTTTTGTCATGGTGTTTTGTCACAGCCAAAGAGACACTGAATTTAATATTTTTTTGGAGGGGGCAGGTGAAGTGTTTTAACATTAATGCCTGAAAATAAAGTGTCTTTCTGATTGTTTGTGCTGTCCTTATTTCATAAATATTTATTGATTTCCGTGACAAAAAATAGTTATAGTCAGAGTCTCCTGAAACACTAAACATAAGGAAAATTCAACAGAGATCATAATGACATATTAAGTCAAACATGTTAACAAATATATTCTCAGAAAGGCTAGGTAACTGTGGTTGCCAGTGGGTAGCAAGGCGACCTCTCTGTTCCACTCTGACATAACGCATACCTATCATGGAAATAGCATGCAGATTCATCAAGGACTTTAATTGGTTCAATCAGCTGACCTGTTCTGGATATATATCTGGTGGAAATGGGATCAGGATGGCTAACCGATCTGTACTTTCATATCCGTTCCAATGCATGGATATTGAATTAATCATTTATGTCATAGCTGTGACAAATAAAATGTGCATTCTTATATGGCCCCCAGATGACAAGAAACAAAAGGAGTACGTACATAATGAAAGCATGTCAGATAACAAGATTGTGCTCAGGATAGAGTCTCTCAGGAGCGAAGAGACATGCAGAAGAAAGAAAACACAGTAAACCAGAGGAATAGCTCAAACAGGCCAATGGTAATCAAACCAGAAAGTTGGCTTTCCGAAACATGCAGGACCTGGGGTGCTAGCACTTGCCTGATATTCAGGAATAATGAAGTATGAGTGATGGTATGGAAAGAGCAAGAGATATACAGATTTTCATTTCTTCTTGACACAACTTTGGTGGCTTTCAAACATCCAGAAATTTGATAAATTTACTCAACCATTAAAAATTATTTGCATACATTGATTGACATCCTTGTTTTGCTATATTTGGATGGTTTGAAGGACCTAATTGGGTATTTTATATGATATATTTTCTTCATGATTAAATGTAGCAAATGCTCATCGTCTGCTTTCATGTCTTTGATCTTGTTTTCCATCGTATTGCTCTCTGATGCTTATGATGTTCTCTGATGCTCGGGTTGCTCTCTGTGGATTATGATACTCTCTGTGATTCCCTTCCTCTCATTGTAACTGGAGAATCCACTGTTCTTTGTGGGGGGGTAATTTCTTAAGAAAAATAAGATCACTATATTAGTCAGGGTTCTCTAGAGTCACAGAACTTATAGGGTAGTATCTATATAGTAAGGGAATATGTTGATGGCTTACAGTCTGGAGTCCAACTCCCCAACAATGGTCAGCAGCAGCTGTGAATGGAAGCCCAAGGCTTTAACTCAGTTAAATCCTTGTGGGATTTAACAGTTGCTCAGTCCCACAAGGCAAGCAGGCAAAGAAGAGCAAGTCTTCCATCTTTCAATGTCCTTATGTAGGTCTCCAGCAGAAGGTGTGGCCCAGATGACCTTGAACTCAGAGATCTTAGTTTCCTGGGATTTATAGCCACTATGCCTCAAGATCTCCATGCCAAGATCCAGATCAGAAACTTGTATCTCCTGGCCTCAAGATCAGGATCACAGGTGAGCCTTCCAATTCTGTATTGTAGTTCGTTCCAGATATAGTCAAGTTGATAACCAGGAAAAGCCACTACAATCACCTAAAACCCTCTTCTTACACAAGTACTTCATACATATTTGATAAAAAGATAGATTGATTATTCTTCTTCTCTCAATATAAAACATTTTATTAAGACCCTTAATAATCTTTCGGTTTTATTAGAATTATGCTGTTTAGGTTTTTACTAGCAAGAGGATTTCTTTCCAGCCACTTTTCTGTTACTGATTTCTAATTTAGGTCCACTGGATTCAGAAGATGTTACCTGACATGGCTCTCGTTATCTTAATGAAGACAGCATCTTTATTGTAGCAGTGGATGTGAGCTGTAGAATACCATCTTCATATATATTTCTGTTTCTGACTGCTGTGTGGTTGTTTGATATTAATGTTATTTCAGCCTGAAATTTTCCCAAACATCCTTCATTGCCTATTTTTGGTCAAATTCTCTTATAGTTGACAAAGTTTGTAAATATATTTTGGGATTTGGCTATCTCTGCATTTTGATTAGTTCCTGTACCATACATGATAGTGATTACCTTTAATAAGTTGCATACTAATTTATACTCCTATATTATAGCCTGAACTATTATCTTTGTAAAATGACCCGTATTTTTCATACTTTGAAATAAATATTGTCTAACGTTAATATGACCTACCAATCTTCCATTTGCTTATTGATTGGCAAGGAGCCTTTCCAGTCCTGTCTCCCTTTGAGGTATCTCTGTGATTAGTTTTTTTAAAGAGTGCTAGTGTTATCAGGGGGCTCATCTCTAAAGAAAGATGATTCTATATCTCCCAGCAGCCATTGATGGTGTATGACATTTTTATCTCTGTCTTTTGAAGGATTTCTGCTAAAATTCCCATCACTGTGACTGTTTACATGAGAGCCTGCCTTCCCAGTTTCGGCTTTTGAGTTAAGACTTTATTTCTTCTTCATCTTGGATAAAGTGTCTTTACTCAGGCAGCCAGCCAAAGTCCACCTTTCCATTCACTGTCTCATGGCTGCCCAGCTTCTGACAGGAAGTCCGGTGGGGATACTTACAGAAAAGATCACTTCAGTAATTTTTTAATTAAAATGATTTTTAAAATTTCATACATGGTTTCTGTATTTTAATTTCCATCCTTCCCTCTTCTCCATCAATCTCTCTCTCTCTCTCTCTCTCTCTCTCTCTCTCTCTCTCTCTCTCTCTTTTTCGTGTGTGTGTGTGTGTGTGGTGTGTGTGTGTGTGTGTGTGTGTATGTGTGTGTGTGTGAAACTTAGTGAGCCCCCTGAGTGTTGTTGTTATATACATGTATTTAGGACTGACCAATTGGCATAAGATAATCTCTCAGGAGTCCCTGGTCAGTTTCCACAATTAAATGACAATATGCCCTGTTGTGGTATTTTCTTGTTTCTTGTTTACTGGGTTCCTAAGGACTTTGGATTTCAGAACTGATAGCTCTCACAACTATATAAAGCCCTGGCTGTGACCGTTTGAACTGAGTGTTCATGCTTGTGTTACTGAATTCCTTGGACACATCTGGATAGACAAACAGACCACTGGGTGTCTCTAAAATTCCCAGGTCTTCTACTTGTTTGTGTGATTTTTTTTTTTTTTGACTCAGAATGAATCATTTCTAGACTTATATTCTTTCTTTATTATTTCTACATTTTATTTTTTTAATTTATTCTTTAATCTTGTTTTACAGTCCAGACTTTATCCCCCTCCTGGTCAACCCTCAGACTGTTCCACATCCCACGCTTCCTCCCCCCATCTCCAAGATGATGTCGCCACCCCACCCCTGCCTCACTCCACCAGACCTTCCCACTCCCTGGGGCTCCAAGTCTCTCGAGAGTTAGGTGCATCTCCTCTGAGTCCAGACCTGGAAGTCCTCTGCTGTATATGTGTTGAGGGCCTCATATCAGCTGGTGTATGCTGCCTGGTTGGTGGCTCAGTGTCTGAGAGATCTCGGGAGTCCAGGTTAGTTGAGACTGCTGGTCTTCCTCTAGAATCACCCACCTCCTCAGCTTCTTCCATCTTTCCCCTAATTCAACCACCAGCTTCTGCCCATTGGTTGGGTGTAAATACCTGCATCTGACTCTTTCAGCTGCTGGTTAGGCCTTTCTTTCAGAGAGCAGTCATGATAGGCCCCATGCATGTCCATAATTTAAAAAAAAAAAAAAAAATTCTTCATTCTACCCAAAACATGTTAATGAAAGTAGTGATTTCTTTGTTTTGAACTTTATTGTTTTTTTCCCTTCCCATTTTCTCTTTGTACACCTATTTTCCTAGCTTCTTGAACACCTGTAATATATTTATATGCTTTATATGTCTCAGTCTTCTAATGCTATCATCTGTCCCCTTGTAATCTCAATTATTCTTCTTCCTGATGTTTTAAGGCCAATTTTCTAGCTTTGGGAAATACTTGGTACTGTAACAGATATTTTGAATCTTAAGTTCTCCGATCTTTATTTGAACTGTTTTAATTTGCTTTTGGCGATGTTCCAGAAAACAATTATCATGCATAGAATTAGTTTGATTCCATTTTGCAAAAAAAAAAAAAAAAAAAGAAAAAAAAAAAAAACGCTTTTAACGTGATCATGGTGAGCCTTGGACAGTCTTTAATCTATGGCTAATTGTCTCCCTTTCCTGAGGACTCGATTAGCTGTGTCTGTTTCAACAATGTCAACAAAACAGCACACGCTGAAAGGTTCACAACAGAAATTCATTCTCTTTTAATGACAGGGAATAAAAGGGGGGGAAAAAGCAGCTGTCACACAGCCCATCCCCATGATAATGGACAAGCTTTTCCATCAATGTGATGAATTTCTGTGCTGGTTTTTTTTTTTTTTTTTTACCTCAACTTACAATATAATTCAAGTGCATCTACAAGGTCTTGATTCTCT
Organism: Mastomys natalensis; assembly: GCA_021653895.1. Lineage (NCBI taxonomy): Eukaryota > Metazoa > Chordata > Mammalia > Rodentia > Muridae > Mastomys > Mastomys natalensis. Next base: position 516,254 of record JAJTUV010000268.1, read on the forward strand.
AAAAAAAAAAAAAAAAAAAAAAAAAAAATGTCACATTCTCAAGTACCAGAAACCCTGGCCCAAGCATATATTTGCAAAGCACGTAATACCTCCCACATTACAGCTATACCTTGACCTGGCGGTCAGTGCGCTATGGCCACAGAATTATCAGCAGAGTCTCATGCATGAGACTGTGTTGTCAGCAGGGTCTGTTTGATGGTCTACCTATTCCCTTCTGTTCTTTGCCAGACACTGGTACTTTACTCTCACACTTGTGTAGATCAGCACTTAGCGATGGGCCCAATAGACCCAATAGGGCTCAATTCCTTTAGCAATCACCATTTGGCCCTCTACATCTGCTTCTTGGTAAGTTCTCAGGACATTCTAGATTCTTTGGCTTCTGAAAACCCTCTAATGCAGTGAGGCTGCCAGACTCCACTGGTATTGGGAGCCTTTCCCAGCAGCCCATATGGTGCACTTGAATATAAGTAGTTCTTGTCTTTCTATTCTGTCATGGATTGGTGGCTTTTCCTTTGTAATGTCAAATGCCTCAATGCTGTGACAGCATTTCGTCTAGGAAAGTCTGACAGTTTAAAGGTGGGAGGCCATACCTGATGTTATTCTATAATAACAGAGACTGGGGATTGTCTTCTGTTCCCTTATACTTTATTATTAATCGTAACAAATACTTCCAAGTCACCTATAATAAGTTTCATCCAATATGTTTTGTGCCCCGGTCATTCCTTTGATAATTCTGTTTGCTTGCCAGAAACATTTCATCTTACACAAATAAACCTCTGCTTTATAGTTACATGCTGTCATTTTTTTTCTGTGCTAGGAATTGAACAGAGAGTCATGCTCAAACTAGGCAAACCGCTCACCTTCAACATATCTTTATGCTACATTTTGGTGGAAAATATTTAATGCTATTTTATAAATAAAAAAAATCAGCAAAAGGATGGGATAGTAGCGCAGGACATTTGGTAATTTATTATTAATACATTTCCTATATTTTTAATTCATTGTGTATGTTCTGTAGCAGTGCAGGGGACCAAACCGATGCACACCATTTCAAATGCTCTAGGACTTAATTACAACCCCTGTCAAACCAATTTCATGTTCAACATGATAAAATTTATGAATTACAGCCTTTCATAACAGCCAACATAATAAGCTATAAGTAACATCTCTTATCACTAAGAGACTAAGGCAGTAAATCTATTATCGGGTATAATCTCATAGCATGGTACAATGAAGTTGGCTAGTTCATGCTATATAGCTGAGCAATTGTAAGCATAAGGGTGTGGTGGTTTTAATTCTCCAGAAGTCAATGGAATCTGTATGTTTGGTCTCCATTGGGTGGTTATTTTGGAATGATAAGGAGGTATGGCCTTGCTAGTGGAATGTGTCTCGGAGAGCTAACTTTGAGATTTCAAAATACTTGCCATTCCCAGTATGGCATTCTGCCTTCTGCTTAGAGTTCCAGATGTTAGCTCTCAGCTGTTCCTGCTATCATTGTCTTCGTGTCACCATAACGAACACTCGCCCTCTGGAACTGAAAGTCCAGTTAAATGCTTCCTTTTATACGTTGCCTTGGTCAGGCTGATAGGGAGCAAGAGTGAGGTCAAGACATAAACAAATCCTGAAAATCTCATCCGAGATCAGCAGGAGTCAGACTGTTTCCTCTTTGCTTTGGGTCTGCATGTCCAGGAGCACATAAGTTACAGTCTGTTGGCCAAGTTTCAGGTTAAACTTCCTCTCTCCCTATAAGGACACGTCCAGCAAGCACCTGGAATTTCTCTTCATGCAAATGAAGCTTGCTCAGCTTGGCCCTAGCCACTGATGTACACTCACCACCCCCTAAACCCTTCCCCAGTCCCCAAGGTTTATATGGCCCTTGTTCAGCCCCAATAAAGAGAGCTGTTTCACTGAAAATCTTATTCGAAGAAGGCTATTTCTCCCGTTCTCATGCTGAGATCCTGTCTGACTCATCTGGCCAGCTAAACTTCATTCCTTGCAGTCCAGCCCTGTGTGCAATAGTGCCTGGATATCCTGAGGGCGGGACGGGAGGGGAAGCAGACCCAGAGCAACAACAGAGCAGTAGCTAGAACACAGTGCTGGGAAAAACTGTCAATGCCAAAATTCCTCTAAGCGTACAACGACGGCTCCTTTATCTTAAAGCAGGTGCATGCCTGTAATTGTTCTAAATCCTTCGAACTTGGTTTGATTCTCAGATGGTCCTTCGCTGACATTTATCCATCTGTGTTTCGTGATGACTTTGGTGTTCCACTTTGGTACTGCTGATTTCATCTATGATGTCATGGAGGGAGTGGTCCTCACCGCTGCATCCCACAGACTGTGCTGTCTCTCAGATTTCTTTAAGAGCTCTAGAAAGGTATCTAAAGCCTTAAGGAAAAGCTTTAAGAAAAGCTGGCCATCAGGAGGGATGTGTCTTATCAAACATTTCCCTGTTTACTGGAGTCTCTTAGTGGTTCATGGAGGCCTTTGATAAACTGGAGAGGCATAACTGATTCTGGACCTGCACCTGAGTGATCGGTCCTGATACTGTGGGCACTGGCTGTCATCATCAACTGTCTTAGGACAGTTGTCTTAACTTCTAGGAGACTAATCTTGGCAAGGGAGGAAGGCGTGTTGTTTCAGCATCGTTCCTCAGATTAAAAACTTTGATTCCACTAGAACTGTTGAAATTGGGACATAGTGAAAGTGGCTGATGTCAACATACCTGTGTTCAGGACAACCAGAAAAAAAAGTAGAATGAAAGAAAGAGAGAGAGAGAGAGAGAGAGAGAGAGAGAGAGGACAGAGAGAGAGAGGAGAGAGAGAGAGAGAGAGAGAGAGAGAGAGAAAGGAGAAAGTAAGGAAAGAAGGAAGGAAGGAAGAAGAGAAAGAAAGAGAGGAAGGAAGGAAGGAAGGAAGGAAGGAAGGAAGGAAGGAAGAGAAGAGAGAGAAAGAGAGGAAGGAAGGAAGGAAGGAAGGAAGGAAGAGAGAGAAAGGAGAGGAAGGAAGGAAGGAAGGAAGGAAGGAAGGAAGGAAGGAAGGAAGGAAGGAAGGAAGAGAAAGAGAAGGAAAGAAGGAAGGAAGGAGAGAGAGAGAAGAGAGGAAGGAAGGAAGGAAGGAAGGAAGGAAGGAAGGAAGAGAAGAAAGGAAGGAAGGAAGAAAAGCTACCTCTTGGCACTCTAAGATGTGAAAACCAACAGCTAAACCTGAATCATATTCTCACAAGTATTTTATTTGATCCTAAAAGATAACATTCATTGAAAAAAATGATTGTTTTAAGTAAAACAAAGATTTTGTAGGTTGTTGACTTTTAGTACCATGTCAAAAAAAAAAAAAACTTCAACATCTCTTTCCCTAGTTTCACTAAATTAAAACAAAGTAGCCCCTGAAACAGGAAAGAACTTGAGTTATGTGCAGTGTGCTTTGTAAAGGCAAAGAAGACTGCAGTGCTGTATAGCTCTAACCAAAGGGCCCAACCCTGTTTAGTATAACTTCAATAAAATTGTATCCATCAGCTTTGAAGATATGACTTAGCTATTACTATTGTAAAAGACTTCTTAAAAGCATATACATACATGACAATTACCTATAAAAATAACCAATAAAGCCGTCGAGACAGTGATTTCCATGTTGGTCTCCTTAAAAGGCTATAACAGTTTCAGAAAGATTCCTGTGACCATCTGGCATAAATGAAGGCATTTACCTGTATGGCATTATATAGGAATTCCAGAAAAATAAAAGTCAGTTGACTTGTTATAAAGAATAAAGTTTAGAAAAGAAAAGGCTAGACAGCACTGTTAGTGTCCATACACAGAGGAGCTATGTCCCATGCTATCCCCACAGCAATCTTGGTAAAGTGATCACTAAATTAGTTGTTGCGAGAAATATTAAAACGAGAGGGACTGACAGGCTTCCAGTGCAACTGCTGGCACCGGTGGGCCACAAGGCCCCAGAAGGGTGTTCTCATTTCGGCAGACCCTTTAGATCGCCCCTCCCCCCAGTGGTCTCCACCGGACTCGCTAATTTCCCTTGGCTTGGTAGCTGCCACGTGTAGTGACCACCCACCGCGCGGTAGATATCACAATACCCAGTAACCCAGTAAAATCAAAACTCTTGAAGCTTATAATGAACCAGTCAGATTTATATGTCAGTAAAATCTCAACACTTGAGATTCTCACACAATAATTTCAGGGCTAATTGATAATGATACAAGCTGCCCAACTAGATTAGACAAGTTATCCTAATTATTCTATCCCAACATCGTATTCATAACTACTTGTGGCTATTTAAGACTCCACGGGATCAGGATCTTCATCCTATCTGTCTTCGATCTTGGCTCCGTCTCCTGAAACACTCTCTCCCTCTCCAACTCTTAGCTCCGCCTCCCTTTTTCCTGTCCAATCACAGACCTCCTGCTTCATTAATATTTTAATGTAATTGGACAGGGAAAATCCTGCCACAATTAAGAATTACTTTATGTCATCAAAATAACAAGCAGTATCCTAAGTCTCCCATAGACCGTGTGTTTACATAGTTTTTCTGATGATCGAATTGCAAAAGTGGATTTTCACTCACTTCCAGATGGAAAATAAAATATCTTCCAAACCCTGGAGTAAATGCATAATGTCTCCTGGTTTTCCTCTGATAGCCTTTGGTTTTTTTTTTTTTTAAATAGCACAATTGAGTGACATACAAGCTACTTCTAAAGCTCCAGTCACATGAGCCTCATAAATTGAGGCAGAGTTTTTGTTATAGGTTGATTGTCATATTCCTGTTTCTATGTCAACGTACATTCATTGGTAACTCACAGTGTGGTGGTCGGAAACAACTGTCTGTAACACTTTACATTTATTTTGAAGCTCCTTATCACTCTTACACTTTGAATCCAAATGTTTATTGGATTCCTTCATATTTCTCATGCTACACCTTTCAGTAAATAGCTACTATGTACAAATGTCATAAACTCCACAAAGGAGGGACTAAACCTAATCATGTAAAATAGAACAAAATTATGCTGCATGTTTTGTTGAAATAATTAGCTTTTCCAGATTTCTTTAGAATTTGCTACCAATACAAAACTTGATATAGATAACACTTACAGATTCATTGTTCTTTTTTTTTTTTTTTTTTTTGTCATTGCTGTTTTGTTGGGGTTTTTTATTATTTTTATTGGATATTTTATTTACATTTCAAATGTAAATAAATACCCTTTGCCCATTTCCCCACCCACCCAGGAACCCCCTATCCCATACTCCCTCCTCCTGCTTCTATGAGAATATGCCCCCACCCACCCTCCTACTTCCACCTCCCCACCCACGATTTCCCCCACATTGGAGTGTCCAGCCTTCACTGGACCAAGGACATCCTCTTCCACCTATGCCTGACAATGTCATCCTCCCCTTCGTATACCCATGGGGCAGCAGATCCATTGTTCCTAAACTATACAAAAAAAAAAAATCTATTTTATTCCCGAATCTCAATGAATAATATATCTCAAATTTAGTCATCTTCCTTCCAACTGTCACAAGATCCCAGGCCTGCATCCAGATAGAGGATCTGCTAATGAGCTCCAGTGTGCTCCAGCTACCTGCTCTCATTCTTTAACAATTGGATCATGTGATTGGTCCCCATGGTGCATCCACACATCTATGCATGCACAGGTCAGGTATGAACCACACCCATCTCTCCTCCCATCCATCCCATTCCCCCAGTGTCGGGTGTTCTTCATCAGAATCTATACAGTCCGTAACTGGAAGAAACACAGAGTAACTCCCAGCCAATACCATGCCCCCTGCAATTTGTTTTATGGCAATAAAATACCACTTAATCCTGTCCTTTATGAGCAACCGTGCTCAGCATCTCAGACTCTGTTTTCTGTATCACACGGCACTACAACATTCATTATGACAACTTTGAAATGCTGAGGGCTCATAATTTACCATGTTTGGGTGGGTCAGACAGATTAGATGTTGGCTAAGGGACCACACCACACACACACACACACACAGCACACAGACATACACAGAGAGACACAACACACACAGAGACATACACAGAGAGACACAACACACACAGAGAGACACACACACAGCACACAGACATACACAGAGAGATACAACACACACACCTCACATACTAAAGGGTCAAGTAGTCCTTTCAATTTCCTGCCTGCTGCCCTTGCTTACTTTCCTAGCATTCTTCACTTCTTTATCTTCCAAAGTTCTTGTCGCCTATTCTGTGTTATAGTTCACCTCTGCTTTCATGCTCAGATCAGAGACACAGTTGCACTGGACTCTACCTCAAAGCCATTGACTGCAAGTCTAGTTCTGTATTTAGTGCTGGACCTTCAGTTCAGAATATAAGTCATGAAGTTTCAGTTCCACACGAGAGAAGGGTACCATTTTAGGAGAAGAGTTGATGCACAGACTGGGGAGAAAGCCCACTCATGCCATGGTGTTTCAGCCTGCACAACCATGCTCATTAGCATTTGGTGAGTTGGTCAAGTGCATTTGCAAAGAAATGAGATTCATGTCAGAGGGAGACAGCAGTTTCTCAACTCTGTGTTCAGTGAGACAGAAATAATGAAAATAGCCTTAGGGACCACACACACACCACATACACACACACCACATACACACACACCACATACACACATACCTCACTCACACACACACACACATCATACACACAGAGATACCTCACACACAGAGAGACACACACAGACACACAGCTCACACACACACACCACACACACTTCACACACACATACACATACCCCACACACATACACATAGCTCACACACACACAGAGAGACACACACAGACACCATACATACACCTCACACACACACACTTCACACACACATACACACACACCCACACACATACATATAGCTCACACACACACAGAGACACACACAGACACTATACACACACACACCTCACACACATACACACACCCCACACACACATACATATAGCTCACACACACAGAGAGACACACACAGACACTATACACACACACACACACCTCACACACACATACACACACGTGTACACCACACACATACATCACACACATACACACAGCTCTCACATATATATAGACACACATCACATACACACACCTCTCTATCTATCTGTCTATTTATCTATCTATCTATCTATCTATCTATCTATCTATCTATCTATCTATCACACACACATTGGTAGGGAGGAGAAAATAATGAGTGTTAGGCTTTTGATTGTTTGCTTATTGAGATAAGGTTTGTAGCCCCTGCTGTCTTAGAATGTATTATGTAAACCAGGTTGTCCTCAAAGTTGCAGAGATCCGCCTCCCACTGCTTCTCAAGTGCTGGGATTAAAAGTGAGCACCACCAAGCCCTGTGATTGTTAGGATTTTGTAAATATTGACTCTAAAATATAAGGACGCACATGCACGCATGCATGCAGGCACACACACACACATGCTCACACATACATAGAAGATAACTCACTGGAAAGGAATTGTGGTTGCTTTCTGGCCATTTTCACCTCCCGTCTTAGTGGCAGGCCTGATTTTCATTTCTTATTAGCATCGGATCAACAAGGGTCAGGACTGATTACTGGACTCTCAGGAGCTATTCTGTCACTCTGACAGTTATGTGCCATGAAAGTCTAGATACAATGAATGTCTGAATTCAAGTTGCTTTCTATGTGACCCCAGGCAACTATAGTGGTCACTCCATGATGAGTTGTTTCATGCTTGCTCTTCCTCCAACCTGATGGTCTTATGTCAGCATTGGTCACTAATGGGCAACCTTCATCATGCTTCCAGCTCACAGGCTAAATGCTTCCCTCATTGAATACCCCACATGGAGTTCACTCTACAGTGGCCCCAGGGGTGTGCATATTTTTTCCCCAAATATGTGAACGTATTACCTTAGCCATCCAGCGGACTTTGTAGACAGATGTAGTTGGTGACGTGGACTGCCCTGCATTATGCGGGTAGATCCAAGCTCCTAAGAAGAATCCTTATAAGAGGGAGGTAGTAAAAGTTGAGACACAGGAGTTAAGAGACAGGAGCAATGTGAAGATGGTCCATCAGCTGATAGATGTGCTAGGTCTCTAGAAACCAAGACCATCAAGGATACAGCTGCCTCAGAAGAAATGCACCTTAACTAAAGTTAGAATTAGGATGGTTAACAGTAAATCTGCATCGCTTTAAGCTACTGCTAATACCTATTTGATTAACATGTTAAACTACCTATCAGAGACAAATGCATGACAGTAATTCATTCTATGAATGCCTGTATCCTGTTATTATTTTACTGTATGTTGGAGGCTCCACTCAGCATGTGCTACTATTTTACCATAGACAAAACACTTACTGTAACAAGATCTTCTCAATGGTGTACTTTTAGCAATAGAGTAGTGAATTATTAATGCCTATTTGATCAGATAAGGCATCACTGAAGAGATACTGAGGAATTGGTACAGAGGCAGGAAATTAATTAATTAATTAATTGGAAAGTATAAGCAGTATAGTGCATAACTTGCTTGATCTACAGTAACTATTAACAGGAAGGCTGATGGAAGGGAAACTCGTTTTCTCTATTGAGTATCTACCTAATACTCTAGTGATCTCTCTACCTAAAGTGATTCTGAGAAAGATGATGTATAAAAGAGACTTCACAAGAATAAATGAAACACATAAAGGAATTCGGTTCTTGTCTAATTTTTGATGGACTCCTTCAAGTTTTGAGTGTAATGACTATGCAAATCACAGCACATATGAACAAACAGGAGGGCAAAATTACAGAAACCACTGTATTGGTTAGCACCTGTCTCCCACTAACGGTGTGAGTAGTCCATCCAATAAAAAGGAATTACATAAGTTTACTGAAACCAAATGCTGTTCCCAGTTTCCACTTGAAAGCATGGTATAAGAAATCTGTGTGGGACACTGGCATTCTGGGCAAGAAGAAACCCTTTACTTTAATAAAAAAGAACATTTCTTCTATGTGTCTGTCTATTCGATTCTAGATTACATCATCAGATAACATGTTTAACATTCATGTTCAATTTTACATTGTGTTCCAAAACAAATGAATTTTATTGTTGTTATTTGAGACGAGGTCTCACTATGTAATCCAGACTGGTCAATAACTTATGGAAATCGTCCTGCCCCAGCCTCTGGAGTACTTAGATTATACTCATGTGCCATCACACTCAGCCTCAGAGGTTTTTATTTTACACATTAATAGAATTTCATAGTAGATAAAAGTGAGAGGCAGAAATATATACCAAGACAAAAATATAGAAGCTGAAATACAGAAAGATAATGAGACAAAGACATAGAAACAGAAGTAGAAACATAAAGACAGACACAAGGAGGGAAAAAGGTGTAGGGGGGAGAAATTTTGAAAAAAAAAAAAAAGTAGGTATCATTAAGAACAACTTGACAGGCTACAGAGAGGTCTCAGGGGTTAAGAACACTCTCTACTCTTCCAGAGGTCCTGAGTTCAATTCCCAGCAACCACACAGTGGCTCACAACCATCTGTAATGGAATCTGATGCCTTCTTCTAGTGTCTCTGACAATAGCTACAGTATAGTAATATAAATAAAATATATAAATCTTAAAAAAATAAAGATCTGAAGTGTTTTTCTTGTTAAGCTTCATATGGTCTGTGAGTTGTATCATGGGTACTCTGAACTTTTTGGCTAATATCCACTTATCAGTGAGCACATACCATGCACAAGGTATATACCAGAGTTTTGGGGTCTGAGTTACCCATTCTAGATATTTTCTAGTTCCATCCATTTGTCTGCAAAATTCATGATGTCTTCATTTTTAATAGCTGAGTAGTATTCCATTGTGTAAATGAACCACATTGTCTATATCCATTCTTCAGTTGAGGGACATCTGGGTTGTTTCCAGGTTTTGGTTATTATAAATAAGGCTGCTATGAATATGATCAGCATGTGTCCTTGTGATATGGTGGAGCATCTTTTGGTTATATGCCCAGGAGAGGTATAGTTCAGGTAGAACTAGTTCCAATTTTCTGGGGGAACCACCAGATTGATTTCCAGAGTGGCTGTACCAGTTTGCAATCCCATCAGCAATGGAGGAGTGTTCATCTTTCTCCACATCCTCACCAGCATCTGCTGTGGCTTGAGTTTTTGAACTTAGCCATTCTGACTGGTGTGAGGCTGAATCTCAGGGTCATTTTGATTTGCATTTCTCTGATGACTAAGGATTTTGAACATTTTTTTAAGTGCTTCTCGGCCATTCGAGATTGTTTAGTTGAGAATTACCTGCTTAACTCTGTACCCCATTTTAAAATTGAGTTATTTGATTTTCTGGAGTCTAACTTCTTGAGTTCTTTGTATATCTTTGATGAAGATTTTTTTAAGGAAAAAAAAATGAATGATTTGACAAGTTCTTTGTATATTTTGGATAAAGATCTTAAAAAAAAAAAAAAGGATGATTTGACTTCTTCCTTGGGTCTCACAAAGGGAGCACCCTCTCTGCCTTGGAGCACTTTAGGTTGGTATTACAAATGGAAGGTCATGAAAGAAAGCATCTACTCCTTCTGACCATGTGGCATTTGTCCTCAGATGGTTTAAAATTCCTCCTGTGAACACTGGGAATGTAATTATACTATTTCTAAGTTTCATGTCCTATCATAAACATTATATTTGCTGTTTTCACTGTCTTCTTTACTAAAATAAAGTTAGAGGAGGAGCAGGGGGAGCAGAAGGAAAAGGAAGAGGAAGAAAAGGAAGGAAGGAAGAAGAGAGAGAGAGAGAGAGAGAGAGAGAGAGAGAGAGAGAGAGAGAGAGAAAGCAGTTCCCTAAATAACTAGTCACTACAGATAGCACACAGCTGATTGCATTGAGAATAACTTAAATTCTTTTGATCAAAACACGTAGCAACTGGCAGTAACCCTCCAGCATTATGTAAAGTGAATTTTAATAGACAGAGTAGACCTTTCCCAAATTTAGAGATCCTTGTGTCTCGCTATCTTGCTTGTGACAAGTAAGGTATTCATGACAACTAGTTTATAGATGGGTCAGGAACACATCCTTGTCATTCTGATATACAACTTATGTGCCTGGGATCATTACATGGGTGTGATTTGTCCTTTACACTTTAATGGTTCTTACGGATATGCAATATACTAAATGGTTACTATAATTCATTCACCTTTCCTCAATAAATCTACCATCCATACATGCTCAGTTACTCATGTCCTCCGTTTTTTATTATTGATCAGTTTCAATCGTCATCTATTTTAGATTAAAAAATATTATTCAGACATGATTTGATTTTAACATTTCCTCTGTTTTCTTTGGTGGTAGCTTCTTACTTTTGTTATTTTTCAAAAAAAAAAAAATAGTTCATCAAACAACAACAGATGCTTGCAAGAATGTGGGAGAAGAGAAACCTTTAGACATGCTGAGGAAATGGAAATTCATCCAGTCTCAGTGGAAATTGGTAGGAGCATTTCTTAAAAACCTAAAAATATAACTACCATATGATCTAGCTGTACCACATCTCAAAGACTGTACCATATACTCAAAGACTTTGAGTCACCATATCTATTACAGGGACACCTGCTCAATCATGTTGATTGCAGCACTGTACAGAATAATAAGTTTGGGTGTCATTATGTGATCATATAGAGAAAATACTGCATATAAATACAGAGAAATTTTATTCAGACATAAAGAAGGGTGGAATTGTGTCATATTTCTAGAAAATGATGTAATTAAAAATCATCATATTAAGAGCTCTTTATAGTTACACATTTGTATGTGTGTGTGTATACACACAAGTGTTGAATTATTATATAATATATAGGCAATGGCTAACAATATTAAAAGTCCTCTGGGTGTTACTTCATCAACTTGTGTCAATATTCCAACCAGTCTTATTGAGGAATTAGTTTGATACTCATGGCACACCATTTCCTAGCTCATAGCAAACATGTTACAGTTGGTCTCCATAGAAACTCATAGGAATACAGAGTCCACAGTCACAGCCTGTAAAGTTCAGTCCAGCAGTTGACGGAATATTTTGATAGTTCAGACTGAGTGTCAACCTCAAACACAATAGTGAAAGATTTTGACCCTTTGCTTTCTTCATTAAGATATAAAGGAAAGAATGTCATAGGTCTGCCATTCAAGACTGAGGTCATGGAAAAGTTTTCAAAATAGATAATACTATCGTTATTTTGAGGTATATAATTGACTTACATACACTGCACAGAAAAAAAAATAACATTTAAGAAGACACCAATATTGATTACCATAGTTTGATTACTATATACTGCATGGGTGTATTTAAATATAATATGCTATATCATCAAAAACAAGATGCTGGTGGTACATGGTAGTAACCCCAGAGCTGAAATAGGATGATCCCCGAGGCTCAGCTCAGCTCAGCCTAACTGGTGATTTATAACCCAATTAAAGTCCCTTTCTCAATGGTGTTCCTAGGGAGGACAACAAGTTTGTCCTCTGACTTCCACATGTATGCACACATACATATACATGTAAACACATACCTTACAAAGAAGAGGCCAAATATTACTGACAACCAAAAAATTAACCTTGATTTTAGACGCCGGTTCAACTATTATAAAAAAGTCATCACTGCTGGGCATGAGAGAAAAAAAATAAGGAAAGAAGCAACATCAAAGTCACATCTTTCTTGGTGCTTTAAGCAAGCAATGTAATTATTATCAAAATTCATATGAGAAAATTTAGGCCAAGATAGCTTTATAACTCATATTGATTCCCATGACAAATAAAACTAGAACAGGAGTGGAATCCAAACATCAGACTCTAGGGTTTTGTATTAAAAAAAAAAAAAGTCACTGAATTTTATAATGCCTGCCCCTAAGCTATGTGATTATAATTGTCAAGAATGAGAGATGAGATTAAATAGTCATTATTAATCAAACTTATCTAATGTCTCAGTCTTGGGGGTCTCACCTTTTCCCCACATCACCAAATCAGTTACTTAGTAACTGCTATTAACTTCCACTGAAGCAAATGCAACGCTTTCATAAAAAGGATTTCATTTGTTTTTATTTCATTTGTATGAGCCTTTTGCCCGCAGGTAAGTGCCCTGCATGCTTGCCTGGAACCTGCAGAGTCAGAAGTTGGCACTGGATCCCCCTAGCACTGGAGTAAGGGATGGTTGGGAGCTGCCTTACAGATGCCAGGAATCGAATCTGGATCCTCTTCAAGATGGAAACTTTTAAGTTCAATTGAAATCTTTGATGCAGTGTTTTCCCAAAGGAGAGACATGATTATTTTGCTCACTAATCCTGTTAAATTTTCAGTTGGACAGACTGGTTTGCAGTTGGTTTTAAATCTATTGGTCACTCAGGCAGATCAGCACGCAACATCGTCTTACTGCATCTAACACTTAACTCGGTTTCCATAGTGATAGTTTTGCATGCACCATGATTCCTTTAAATAGCCGGGGCATTGCGGTTTTGTTTTTTTTTGTGTGTGATGGCAGGGTTGCTTTAGGAACAGATAGAGCATCTGAAGCACTTGGGCCTTTAAAGATCTGAACATCAACTTCTTTTAAACTTTTCATTCTGACAGTGAATATGGCAAAAATCACCAACCGTTCTTCATAGTGATGTTATTTCTATCAGAAATACAGTGAGGATCGGGAAACAGCCTACGAAACAGAATTGAAGACTAAGGGAGTTTGTGCAAGAAAAATACACTAAAAATGTTAAGATCAGAAGGAGACAACCTCAAAAGAAACATATTTTGAAAGACAGTGAAGACGTGTTATAGAAAACCAGGATGAGCCATATAAGTGGTTAACCTTTTCACTCTTCAGGACTGTTGGCTAGTCAAGCCAACTCAAGCATCAGGGAACATTTTCCATGGCAAGACTCCCTTTGTGAATTTTGTAAGCTTTCTAAACCCTTAAGGCATCAAGGCAAGAAAGTGCTCCCTGACCCACATACCTAAGGAGCTCCAGGTGCCAGGCCCTACCCACAAACTTCCAAAACAGCCTTAAAGGCAGTTTTCTAACCACTCTAAGGACCTTCCCAGCCCTGAGGCCAGAGAGTCACCAGGCCCAGCTTTCCAAGGGGGTGGGGGGGAATCCTACCAATCCCTAAACTTGCCCCAACAATCAGGCCACCTGATCCCTCCAATCCCAGACTACGTTTGAAAGCTCCACCCACCCACCCCCCTAAAAACATATATAAACCCTGCATTCTATCCAGTCACCTGCTACTTCTTGATGGAACAGAGGCAGCCATCCTCCTGCGTTTTTCCCTCCCAATAAATCTCTTGTGTGAGGTTTGTTGTACAGTTGTAGGATGTGACTTTATGGTATTCCTTGACTCCCGACTATCCCCAGCTGGAGCAGAACTGTTACACTGGCATTGGGAAACTTTCCAAGCAGCTAGAGCAGAACTTGTTTAAGAGGAAGTGTTTCTCTTCAGAACTACAACACTTACTCTCTGTCATCTGCCCTAAATTCAGAAAGGTGGGCTCTTTCTGAACCCATCTCAGTGGAATCACAGTCTGAATATGGTGGTCATTTCTAACTAAGAGAGTGTGTGTCAGTGACTCTAATGTTGAGGAAACATAAAATACAGTATTAATGTGAAGCTATGACACTTCTTATTTGGTAAGCACTATGCTCTTCCTTTGGGGACAAAAAGAGAATCAGTCTACCATGTGTGCAAACAATTTGGCAACCGAAAGAACTGTAATTTTTTTTTTCAGTATGATCATTCCACTTTAAACACCGTGTCGGTTGTACCATTCAATACTATAAGCAGCAGTCCCATAGTACACATTTCTGTAGACGGGGAAAGTATGTTTAGAGAGGGCAAGTATCTTCTCCAACGACAGACAGCTCTGACAACAGTTGTGACAACTGGTGAGTTGGCACAACCTGGATGTGGTCCTTCTGTGGTGCCACATGTATATCCCACAGATTCCCTTATATTCTGAAGAGTGCTATGGGATAGTAACAGGCTTTATTTTCTTCTTAAGTCTGTAAGAAAGTCAACAGCTTTACAGACTGCTTCATTTTCCAGTAAAGCCAAGTTTCTTCCTGATATTACTTACATGAAAAACATCTTCTAAGAATACACATAAAATAGATAGACTTAAAATTAATTTCCTTTTAATATATAAGACTCCATCCTTTGCAAGGGATTGGAGGATGATCATTAGACATTCTTAAGTTTGTAGATGATGGCTTCCTAGTTAAGAGATATTTCATTTAATAAACTGAATTTGTAGTTGTTTCTGAATTAAACGTGTCTAAAGCAATTTCAAATATGGATCTCATTTTCCCATTTTCTATTGCAACACAGCTTTTCAATTTGTAGCCCTAATAATTTCCATTCTTGTTCAATGATTTATAGAAACTTTCCGTCAATATTTTCTCAGATAAATGAGAAAAATAAAGTCTCATAACCCAGGCCACACACGAGTGTGACTGCTTCTCCAGCTCCCTGTCTCTTCTTAAATGCGTTACCACACATATTGTGTGTGTGTGTGTGTGTGTGTGTGTGTGTGTGTGTGGACATGCATGTGTGCATTCATAAAGCACGATCGAGAAAACCATCTAACTATTTATCCATATTCACACCACCTATCCTTCCATTCTCTGAAGCCTTGGGAACTGCGATGATGTCTAAAAACTCAAAGATGAAAAGCACGAAGAAGACAGCTCCTGCCTTCCTCAGACAGCCGTTCCGTAAAAGAAGAGCCTTCTATGTTTTCCAATCGTGACAAATATAGTTCAGTTATCCAGATCGCACAGCTTTTTCATAATTTCGAATACATTTTATCATGAGAGTTAATAAATACTGGTTTCACGTTTACCACAGTGAATTCTTTAACACTGAGTTCTATTGTTTAGACTAGAAAAGAATCCTCTGTGAACATGGATGGCCATGCAGGTAAGTGTGACTCGCAAGGTCAGATTCATTTGGTCTATAACACATTTCAAAATAGCTTAAAGTGTATCTTCAAAGTACATGAATGAAAACCCTGCTAATATTTGACTATAGCACAAAACATTGAGATTAATACAGATGGGCAGACTTATTGTTCCTCTGTAGAGAGAATATATTGTGTGTTGTATGAATTTATCACCTGCTAATAAAAAAGCCTATGGCTTAGGCAGGAAATGAAAGGTTGGACATCAAGGAGGCAGACAGAATTCTAGGATAGAGCCAGGAGAGAGACAGCCCGGGAAGACGTGAGGAGATAGATGATTGGTACCTGAGCACAGGTAATCAGCCATGTGGCTGAATGTAGGTTAAAATAAATGGGTTATCTTTAGTTATGATCTAATCAGAGTAGAGCCTAGCTATATGGCCAAGGCATCTGTAAATCTATTTTGAGTCTGAGTCTTATTTCTGGGAGCATGGGGTTGTGGCCAGAACCAGGCCTAACTTCTACATTCCTCAATTTTAGAATTTTACATATTCTTATTTGCTTAGAGAAGGAAAGAGTGGCTATGTAAATATCAGTATTTGAAAGTGAAATCCATGTTTCCAGGAAGAAACATGCAAGAGACATGCATACCATTTACTAGAGGAGGCTAAAGGTCTCAGTTAGAATAGCTTCTCCTATTGCCAACCTATGTCGCTTTGATGCTCTAGAAAGAGTTCCTAGGATGATGATCACGAGGACCGGGAGGGGGGATTGGTGTCTGGGGAAGAGCAGCAGCAGCAGCAACAACAACAACAACAACAACAACAAATATATACCATTCATTCTTCTCATTTCTTAAATGGAGCAGAATATCTGATAAGGAGATTGTACACATTTGATTTTTATTCCTCGTTATATAACAGAAAACTAAAAATTATTGTCTTAGGAATAAGCCGCTTCGGTTATCAGGGTTTAAATGATGTGTCTTTCTAACTTAAAGTAAAACAGAAAACATGAGAAAAATGTGTCAATGATTTGAACGAAGGATTCAAAGTTTATTTTAGTGTAGATATCCTTATGTCTGGCAAGCACTCAGATTTTTTTTTTTCTCTTAAACCATATTCATCACTTCTCATACCCCAAAGCTACGCCCAGTCTGTAAGGAATCCACTTTCTGGACGCTCTAGAAAGTCACTGTATTTGGTAATTGAAATGGGAGAAAAAAAGGAAGAGAGAGAGAGAGAAGAGAGAAGAAGAGAGAGAGAGAGAGAAGAGAGAGAGAGAGAGAGAGAGAGAGAAGAAAGAGAGAGACAGAGAGAGACAGAGAGACAGAGACAGAGAGGAGAGCAGAGACAGAGACAGAGACAGAGAGAGAAAGGCAAAAAGCAATAGTCCTTTCTTTGGACAGATCACGTCTAATTGGCATAAGTAGCTCGGAATTAGTTCTGCTGTCTGGTCTGAGCCTTCACCCCACTCCAGGTAACCTTTATGCAACAGCTCTACTTCAGATTTCTACATTTAGCTGCTTCCTAAAGATCCCCACCTAAATTTTTAAAGTCTTATGAAGAACAGACCAGCTCTCTCTATCCTTGGTCCTCACGATCCATGCAATTTCTTCATAGAAAGCAATTTCTAGGCCAGACATAAGGATATCTACCACTAAAATAAACATCTAGGGGTGAGGGGGTGGGGGTGGGGGTTCCCTGTGACAAGAAAAAGAAAGAAAAAAAAGTAAGACTAACTTAAATGGGCTTTATATTGTTCTAAATGTTTTCCTTTTAAACAACTTGTACATTGCAGTAGGGAGTCAAGGAAAGTAAACAAAATTCTCAAAGATAAATGAAAATCATTGAAGATTGGAGGCCCTGACTCACACCTCAAAAGTCTAGGAAAGTTAATGATATCCCAGGGCATAGGCAATGTACTGTGTCAGAAAAGCAGACTCGTTAGGGAATAGAAATGTAAATTCTATTTTATTAGGCATGTACACAGGCAGTATTGGGAGACAAGGGTAGAAATTAGGTGAATTTGGGTCATGATATATAATGCCTTTTTGGAACAAGTAGGGGAATCTATAATTAATTCTAAGAGAAGGAGTCAGGGAAATTGCTTTGCATATTTTGAGCCCTAATTAAATCTCTGGTTACGAACATAAATCCTATTTTCAGCACCCAAAAATTAGACTTCCCAATATCTAACCTTCCAAAGGTACCTCCCAGTAAAAGCATTTCAAATTATGTCTATCACACAAATTAAAAAAATAGAAATCATGTGCCCCATTAGCCTCATTAATAAATTATAAGCATCTTTGGCAAGTGTATTACCTTTGTCCCAAATCATCTAAATGGTTCCTTAGAGAATATATCCAGTAAGTGGTAACTACACTGAGTACACTCTGTGGTTTGTAGCCCTCAAAACATTGGTATTCAGCAGAGCTCACCCAACTCTGAAAGTAACCCATCAGTTTGTGCTCCTCTCCCCTTGAAATTATACCAGGTTCCTTTCAGGTCTTGTAGCCATTTGGGTCATTCGAGGTCATTAGAGGTCAATGTTCCCTCTTCAGAATTTTATAAACACGTCTATATGACTTTCTTGTCTTTACTTCCCGGTACACGTAATTCTAACACTTGTGAGCCTGGCACCACTGAGAATCGAATCTAGACTTACTGTGTTCTGATTCCTCCTGTCATACTGCACTTACGATGCACTTAGGACTCTGCTGTGCCTTCATGATTTTACTAAACAGCCCCAAGTGTTCCCTAGGAGATGGATCTGTTTGTCTGCTCTTTAGGAACCAGCCCCCATACTGCTGCTTTCTCTAACCTGTACAGATACTTTTTTTGTTCTATTATCTACCTTTGGTAGCTGTTACTATTTTATCAGCAAGTTGCCATTACTGCTTTACAGAGAAGTAATCATGGCTGTCTTCCCCAAATTGCTGTCCTCCATTGATAACAAGAATGAGCGGGCTCCAGGATCATCTACACATAACCAGGTCAAATGCATCCACTTGATAACTTCAAATAAAGCCTAGATCTAAAACACCGAGAAAGATTATGTACTTGTACGTAATTACCCAAGTGCTGCCTCATCGACTTTCTTCATTAACATAAGTGCTGTTAGCACCTAATTAAATTTATAAAAACAAAAATTTCCTGAGTACTTTTACTGTGTAAAACACATTCTTGGGCAGTTTGGAAAAAGAAATTTTAAAATGTAGCTATGTCTACTCTGTTATTAAAATTCAATATTATTTTCAAAGGATCAATAGTCTATTGATAACTTTTTTTTTCCCCTCAGCTTCGGAGTTTCTCTAATGAAAGCCACATATTTGAGAACTCGGTTTAGGTTATTACAGATGTGAGGCAGAAAAGCAAGTTCCCCAGAAGACATTTCATTTCTATGTCTATTATCCGTTACCTCTTCAGCACTGTATTAAGGATTCTGCTAAGGAAATATGATGTACAAAGAACTAACCAGGCCTGGGAGACACAATAAAAATAGATGAAGTCATTCGTGCCCTCAAGGTTCCTGTGCTTGATCTGACTTTTACTCTTACTCGTTGGAACTAGAAGAGAGCTCTTCCTTGAGTTAAATTATTACTTACTTCAGTATGTGCTTTTTGACCTAATATCTTCATTTTATAAAAAATAAAATGCTCCCTCAGAAGAGAGGGGAAAAAATGAGAGTTTAACTTTAGCTAAGTGAAACTACTTAGACATTAAAGTAGTTGCCTGGAACCTAGATCTCAGTTGTCGTTCCATATGCTATGTCTACTAAGTGTCAGCTTAGATGAAATCAGAGGCAATGAGTGTCCATAAGCTCAACGTGCCCAGAGAGAAGACATTGGAGGTGAGGGGGACGAAGGCTAAAAAACACACACACATTCATCCCATGACCCCGTCAACTCCATTTTTGACAAACTCGAAATGAAACAACTCCAGAAACATCAAAACCAACTTACCTTTTAGAGTCCTTATTGCTGTCATAAAACACCACGACCAAAAGCAACTTGAAGTGCAAAGGGTTTATTTCATCTTAAGAGATTGTAGTCCATCATTCAGGCAAGCCAGGGAAGGAACTCAAAACAGGAACCTGGAGGCAGGATCTGATGCAGAGGCTGCGGAGGGATGCTGCTTACTCACTTGCTCCCTGCGGCTTGTTCAGCTTTTCTTATAGCACCCAGGACCACTTGTCCATGGCGTGGCACCTCCCTCATTTTGCTGTGCCCTTGCATATCAATGTTCAATTTTTAAAAATGCACTATAGGCTCGCTGACAAGCCAATCTATTCACGACCACATTATCCTCCCTGAAGTTATCTTTTCCAAAATGACGCTAGCTTGTTGACATGAAACTAACCAGCAGACTTGGTCTGTCCCTTGTCAATTTGGCACACAAATACATCACTACTAAACTATAATCTCTTCTTTCTTGTTGATCCCAAGGTGCCATATTAATAAATATTACAAAATAAAACACATTATTTTAAATAAAATTATTTTAAATAAAACTCAAAAGTCCCACAGTCTTTAAAAATTGAAACAGTTTTAAATTCCAGTCTCTAAATATCCAAAGCCTCGGACTATCCGAGTCTCTGTAAAAAATCCAAAAGCTCTTTAAAAGTTCAACATTGCTTAACTTTGGGAATCCTAGTAAAATCAAAATAGGTCGAATCCTTTCTTCTTTCAATAGAGAGGAACCGGGGAATAGTCGCAAGGAAATCAAGAAGAAAACAAATCCCAACAGTATGAAGTTCGGTGTCAGACGTTGGAGATTCCTTCAGGGTCCTGTGGGTGTCTCTAACTGGCTTGAGTCACTTCTCTGGCTCCACCCTCCATAACACACATGTAATGTTTCCTAGACTCGGGCCAGCTCAACTGACTGCGTGTTGCAGGCCTTGGCAGTAGTTCCATCACACTGGTATCTCCATAATGCTTTGGTCTCCACTACTATCAGGCTGTACTCTCAACATTTTCCCCTGGGCTCTCGCCAGGGCTTGCAATCCTGCCATACTGATGCAAAGCCTCAGCCCCCCTCCATGACCCCTTCAATCCTAGATCTTTTGCTGAAATGAGGATGCACGTTCTCCAGTGACTTCTCTCTGCCTCTCTCCTGGGACTTGAATTCAGCCCTATCTTGTAGCGCTAAGTCTCACCTTCTCTCCGTGAAACCTTCATGTCTCCATAAGCAGTACCAAGTGGACGACTCAGCCTACCACATCTGGCTGCCAGCACAAGGTACAGCCTTCTCCACCTTTGGATCACAGCTTCCATGTGCTGACCCCAAGAAAACAATTCCCAGAAGATTCTGCCTCCATGATGCTGGTCTCTTCTTAATTATAGTGGTTCTCTAGTCTCAGTGGACCAGTATCTATTGTCCTAGTTAAAGCAAAGGTTTTACTTCAGTGGAGCTGGAGTCTTCTTTGTCACAGCTGATTCTTCAGCTCCAGGTGACCAGACACCAGATTCTTCTTTTTTTTTTAAATTGGTTATTTTATTTATTTACATTTCAAATGTTATCCCCCTTCCTGATTTCCCCTCCACAAACACCCTATCCCATGCCCCCTCCCCCTGCTTCTATGAGGGTGCTCTACCACTCACCTACCCACTCCAGCCTCACCACCCTAGCATTCTCCTATGCTGGAGCATCAAGCCTTCACAGGACCAAGGGCCGTCCCTCCCATTGATGCCAGATAAGGCAATCCTCTGCTTCATATACAGCTGGAGCCATGGGTCCCTTCATATGTACTCTTTGGTTGGTGGTTTAGTCCCTGGGAGCTCTGGGGATCTGGTTGGTTGATTTTGTTGTTCTTCCTATGGGGTTGCAAACTCCTTCAGCTCCTTCAGCTCCTTCAGTCCTTCCCCTAACTCCTCCATTGGGGTCCCTGTGCTCAGTCTAATGGTTGGCTGCGAGCATCTGCATCTGCATTGGCCAGGCTATGGCACAGTCTCTCATGGGACAGCTATAACAGGCTCCTATCAGCAAGCACTTCTTGGCATCAGCAATAGTGTCAGGGTTTGATGTGTGCTGATGGGATGGATCCCTAGGTGGGGCAGTCTCTGGATGGTCTTTCCTCCAGTATCTTCTCCACTCTTTGTCCCTGCATTTCCTTTCGATGGGAGCAATCCTGGGTTAATATTTTTGAGATGGGTGAGTGGCCCCATCCCTCAACCAGGGACCTTGTCTAACCACTGGATATGGTCTCTACAGATTCTATCTCCCCTATGTATGGGATTTCGACTACGTCATCCCAGTTGGGTCCTGGGAACCTCTTGCTTCCCTGGCATCTGGGACTTTCTAGTGGCTACAATCTGGTTTCCCATCCCCACTTCTACACTCCTCTGTTCAATTTCCTGACCCTCTGTACTTCTTCACCGGCTCCTTCCACACTGGATCCTGCTCCTTTTAGCCCCCTCCCTCCCAAATCTCTCCTTCCTTCTACCTCCCATGATTATTTTGTTCCCCCTTCTAAGTAGGACTGAAGCATTCACACTTTGGTCTGCCTTCTTCTTGAGCTTCATATGGTCTGTGAGTTGTATCATGGGTATTCTGAGCTTGTTGCTTAATATCCACTTATGAGTGAATACATACCATGTGTGTTCTTTTGTGTCTTGGTTACCTCACTTAGGATGATATTTTCTAGTTCTATCCATTGCCTGTGAATTTCATGAAGTCGTTTTTAATAACTGATTAGTATTCCATTGTGTATATGTACCACCTTTTCTATATCCATTCCTGTTGAGGGACATCTGGGTTGTTTCCAGCTTCTGGCCATAATAAATAAGGCAGTTATGAACATAGTGGAGCATGTGTCCATGTTATATGTTGGTGCATCTTTTGAGTCTATGCCCAGAAGTGAAATATCACAAGAGTCTTTAAGAGACTCTAAGAAAACTTCCTTCTGAAACTTCATAAGCTTCCACCATCCACATCACTCTCAATATTCTTATCTTTCCAAACTACCACAGAAAACCCCAGAGCTCTGAGCAGCCAACGGATTTTCCAGTCTAAATGTTTCAAAATCCTTCCACAATCCTGCTCAAAATACTCTTCTCTATCAGAACAACACTTCAATCTCTGGTACCATTTTTTGGTCTGTTAGGTTTTCTACTGCAGTAATAAAAACACCATGACTTGTAGTTCCAGCTTGTAGTTCATCATCCTGGTAAGACAAGAGGGCAACTCAAGACAGGAACTGAGAGAGAGGCCATGGAGAAGTGCAGCTTACTGGCTTGTTCCTTATAGCTCATTCAGCCCAATTTCTTAAAGCACTTGGACCACTATGAGCAATGATCTCCCATATCCATCTTCAATAAAAAACAAACCAAAACAAAAACAACAAAAAACAAAAAGAACCAATCAACCAAACAAAACCCAACACACCCTAGGGTTTGCCCACAATCCAAGCTAGAGGGAGCATTCTGTAATCTGAGGTTCCCCTTCCAAAATGATTCTAACTTGTGTCACCTTGACCTAAAGCTAACCAGCACACCTCTGTGACTGAAAGGCTATGGACAATGTAGCACCAACTGAAGTATGTGGAATGTTAGGTCTTTTGTCCACAGGTTCCCTGGTTATCTAGCAGCCATGATATGCTTATGAGACTCATGGGAGTCTGAGTGACAGTTACTTTAAGCTTAATGAAAAGAAGACTTGAAGAAAATGTCTAGAAACCCATCAGGTGACAGAGTGGTGACCGCAGCTAGAGAAACTGTTAGGAGGGTTCTGTGGCCAAGCTAAGATGATGTGCCATCATCTGCTTCTGATCCCACTTGTGTCTCAAGCTGCCAAGGGAGGTTTTGCATCTAACCGCAGGAAGCATTGGGACACCAGATTTCTTGGAGCCGTTATCCACATCCACTATATCCACTTAGAAAGGACAGGAGTCCATTCAGCCTTAGCTGCAGCAGTGTTTCAGAATAGTTTATGGCTTTATGTGTTTAGACAAATATTTTCTATGTGTGTCTAAACACCTGTGGATCCCTGTTTCATTTTGAATCATTATGATGTGAATATAATTATTTTGTATTTAATCCTATAGAAAAGTTACCGAAGTTTAAATCAAATAGACTACTGCATATGAATGCTCACCTAAAAGTAGGCAGCCAAGGACTAAGGATATAGCTTAGTGGTAGGGGTCTTACCTAACATGTAGAAGACTCTGAGCTCAAGCTCCAGTACTGATATACTAATTATTAATTAATATAATTAATTAATATATTCAGTTTCTCAACTTACAAGTAATGACTTCATTGGCAGTTGTAGCTTTTACATAACTGACGATAAAAAATGAATTTCAAATGTAACAACTTCTAATTTCTTTGAATAGAGATTACTGTAGATCCTTGAATTTTTCAAAGACCAGACCTACCACTTGTAAAGTGCACTTTTTGCTATCTATTTGGGTAACAGCATGATAATCTAGTAATATGTGCTCTAAGACTTAATTCCATTAAATAACGATTAGAGAAAACAGTATATTGTGGTCTGTGTCTGTGAGCTCATCCAACCTTGTTCCCACCATTGCATCTTCCTTTACATTTTAGTCTTGTTTACACTTGTGCTTTAGCAAAATGCTAAATCATCACACAATATTGATTTACAAACAATCAACTCCACAACTGTTTAAACTAAAAGAAGTATTCTGGCTGTTCTAGATTCTTCTTAAACTTTTTACCTTTCAGAGGTTTGTAGTTACAAGGAAAGGCCTCACTGCTGAACTTCCACATCAGTAAACGCGCTGCACGCTGACCCTTCAGGAGAGGTCATTGGTTGAAAAGCTAATACAGAGAGGACAGTATTCTAGATATACTTTAAAGAATACAAAATGCTACAATGACACTGGATAATCTTATAGTTATATATTTATTTATTATCTGCACAGTATTTTTCTTTTCTATAATGAACAATCACCAAGTATTTACTTGGAGAGTTCCTAAAACTTTTACACAATACTGAAGAGAGTGAGGTCACAGTTACAAAGGCATGGATTCACATTCTGGATTCAATAGACTCAAGTTCTGAATGCAGTATTAACTGACTACAACTGAAATGTTAAGTGCCATGTTTGAAATTGCCAGGCTAACTGAGGGACAAAGTGATGAACCAGAGAAAGATTTGACAGCATGACTCAGGAGGACAGCACAGGAAAGAGAGGCTACTTAAGAAGAGTACAGGGTGAGAGAATCAATCAATTCGGTGCAGTTGAGTTCAGTTGAGTCAAGGCAGTCAGTACAGTTCCGTTCCTGGAGTTCAGAAGCAGACTTTCCAAGCAGAGCAATTCAGTCAGAAGCCAAGAGAGGCCCCTTGAATCAGTCAGCTTGGAGACAGGTTTTGAACCAGAACAGCTGAGTTGAATCAGCCAGCACAGTTTCAGAATTACAAAGGGTGAGCTTATTCAGCAGTAAACCTCCGGGACAACAATTGACATCAATTGTTGCATAAAGTTACTTTCACATCTGGTGGGAAGAGGAGACAAAGAGATAAGCAAGAGAAAAGGGTGGTTGTGGCATTCGTGCCTGTGTGCGTGTGTGCATTCGCGTGACAGTTTCACTGGTACAGTTTCACAGAGACAGGCTGCGGGGACAGCAAGTTAGACACAGTCGAAGACAGAACAAGCCAGAAGATACTGTCAAAAGACAAAACACAACAATTCACTGAGAAGCCAAAAGATGCCAGATTGAATCAGCTTGGAGAATTAGATTGTACGGCAGCTACAAGCTTGCAGGCCTAGGCCTAGAGATACAACAGCGATGGAACTGCTCTGGTCTCATCCCAAGCAGGGTATGTGCACAGCTGGAATACATGAGTCTCTTCTCTTCCTTTCATCTGAGGAAATAAAGGTGAAATTTACAATGAGCACTGTGAACTATTATCCTCTGGCCAACGTTTTCAACGTAATATATCAAATTGCAGTGATTTCAGAAGAACATCTTAAAATATGTTAGGCAAAGGATTCTGATCATGACTTTTTATTTTATTTTTTTTTATCATTTATCATGCGTTTAGAAAACACCAGGTACAGTAACACAGCACCATCACCATCATCTTATCCTAGTAACCTTACACTGGAAGAGATCTCAATTAAAAAAAAAAAAAAAAAAAAAAAGTTGGGCTGTTTTAACGTTCTTTTGCATAACAGTTTAATTCTAGTGCTTATAGAGGCACTATACGTTGCAGTCAATATTAATCCAAGTCTCCTGCTATATGGAATTCCATTATTGGTAACTTTCCACCACCCTCCTTTGCCAAGGTTTGCAATTATAATCTTTGTATTTTGTTGTCTTTTGCATTGCTTTTTTGAGACAGGGTCTTGCTTTGTACTCCAAGATGGCTTGGAACTCAGAGATCTTCTTGCCGTGGCTTCCTGAACATAATAAAAGCACAGGGTTTGGGTGGGCATATTTCCTTGCTTATCTCACTTCCCTCAAACCCCAGGCTGCTATCAGATCCTTGGTGATCACAGGACCCTAATGGGAAACAGAGATGCTGAAATTTGCACTTGAGGATGCTGCCCAAGCAGAGCTTAATTACACAACATATAGAGTCCCTGTGTGATATATTAAATCCTTCCTGGATTCATAAGCAGGTTCCTTAGTGAGTTTTGTAGGTACCAACAATTCTAAAGTACACTGGACATCTGGTCTTCTCTCTAACTCCTCCACTGGGAACACTGGATTCTGGTTCCCATATACCTCACAAGCTCATGTCACTGTGGTGTAAACCACCTAACTAGGAACTGTGATTGCCAATCCTATCACTGTATTAAAATGAGACTTCTCAGCCTTTATAACTTATTAAAGAATCAGTCTTATTTTTCCACAGCACGAGAAACACTTGTAAACTCAATGGGTTGTTTTTAACTGCTGATCTACCACTCAAACATTTTACCACAATGTCAATCAGAGTGTAAACTTATGATTACCCAGAACTATGCATTATATGAATGAATGCTGGACAATGTCTACGTCAAGTCCAGGTTCCTTATATCTCTAGCTTCCCTGAGCCCAAAAGTAACTCAGCAGCCATATCCAGTTTTCCTTAGGCCCTCACTCCTTACTTTTACACCTTACTCCACTTTACTTACTCATATTTATTTGCCTGACTTCCACAACACCGGACGGAGGCATTTATCTCAGTTAAGCCATGCACCTGCACCTTCAGGAGCATGCTGCAATTCCAGTGGCGTGGTAGATGATTCACGGGATATGCGGCAAGCCTAGAGTGGCCTGACTGTATTAGAATACTCCCAGGATTCTAAGCACTGCATTAGGGCCTGTAACAAATTGACCTTATTTTTTTTTTTTTTTTAAGTAATTTCCTTTTCATTTTTTGAGACTGCAGTTATATCACTTTGCCCTTACTTCTCTTCCCTCCCACCCTCCAGTTCTTACTTTTTCAAATGTATGGCCTTTCTTATTTGTGTGTGTGCGTGCATGTACGTGCACGCATGCACTCACATAAATGCAACCTACTTTGCCCCGTATAACTCTGTTCATATCTAAAACCAGTTGGTTTTGGATAATCAATGTGTGTTCTTCCCTAGGGAAGACAGTAATTTTCCAACCACAGAATTCCCCACTTTGTCGATGGTTGAGGACACCTGCGCTTCCCCTGTCTGCATTAGTGTCTCTTGGTATCATCCAGAAGCTACACCTTAATTTCAAGTTTAAATTATACACAAGCTTTGGAATGTTCTGTCAGTGAATGCTAAAACATTCACCCCCACATATTAAATGTTCTGTACTCTTGCAGCTAACTACACTCAAAACCCAGAGTTCCTAAAGTCACCCTGAAAAATGTAGAGAAGTGAAACCTCCATGTATGTGGTTCTTTGATCAGGATTACAGTAAAATATCTGAATTATTTTAGCCTTTCTCCACTTGGATATAGCTTGGATCCTATAAGAAGTGGGACATCCTTTAATCGATTTTATGCTCCTCTCTGGCAGGATGCTTGGTTGGGGTCATTGATCATAGGCTGTCAGGTGTTCTTCAAAATCCAAGCTGCA
This sequence comes from Mastomys natalensis, assembly GCA_021653895.1. Taxonomy (NCBI): domain Eukaryota; kingdom Metazoa; phylum Chordata; class Mammalia; order Rodentia; family Muridae; genus Mastomys; species Mastomys natalensis. Next base: position 544,187 of record JAJTUV010000268.1, read on the forward strand.
CTGACAAGGAAGAATTTGAAATTAAAAAGCAGAGTGCAGTTCCTTTGTTCCTCCTGGAGGGCATGTTTTCATCAGCGTGTTCCAGGTGCACTAATTAGGTTATCAATCTAGGATTTGCAGGCAGAGACTGAGACACTAATACAATTTAAACCCAAGGGTATCCGAAGTGATGAAAGCAACTGTCTAATGCATATTTTCACTTGTCTTTTTCTCCCACAGTAAGTTTCAAATTAAAAACTTAAAAGCCAGGGAATTATTTATGTATAGCACTAAGCAAGATCATAATAAAATTCCACCATTTTACGAGCTAGTGCAACAATATCTTGATCAATGTGCATCACCTACACCAAAACTTGTATACAAATCCATTCAGGTACTAAGATATGCAGTACACTTGTATTTTATACCAATGTCATTATATTAAATCGCTATGGTATGATTTTGCTATTAATATCAATTTTCCTAATTGTAATATGACACGTCACAACAATTAAGGGATTTGGGGCATGAGAATGGAATTACAAGTTACAGTGACATTGTTGTGACATGGGCAGCATCAATGTAACTATGATCTGGGAAATGTCAGGTGGTAATATAGTGGTTCGAATGAGAATGGCCCCATTAGGCTCATGTTTGAATGGTTGCTCCCAAGTTTTTTAGAACTGTTTGCAAAGTATTAGGAGGTGTGGCCTTGTTGACGGAGGGTGTCACTGAGAGGTGGGTTTTGAGGTTTAAAACGCCCATGCCAGGCAGTCTCACTATGCCTGAGTGCAGCCTGTGGAACAGGCTATGAAGCTCCTCAACTACTGCTCCAGCAGCATGGCTGCCTGCTTCCTGCCATGATGATCATGAACTAATAACCCCAACAAACTGTTAGCAAGCCCCCTCCAAATACTTTCTTTTGTAAGTTGCCTTCATCATAGTGTTTACACACAACAATAGAATAGCAACTAAACAAGTTTCAGAATATTCGCATATAACTTTTCTTTTAAAATAAGTATATTACATCTTACACATGTAGCATATTTCTTCTCTTCAATAGTTATGTTCTATAAAAAGAGAATTTGTTAAAATCTAGTCTCCTATGGTTCTTTGTGACTTTATTTGGAAATGGGGCTTTATAACAGTAGTCAAATTAAAATGAAAACACAGGTTAAGTCCCAATTAAGTATCACTGGTGTCATCAGACACAAAATTAGACAAAGACATTAGATGATGGGGACAGAGGAAATGGAGGCAGATGGGGAGGAGTTTGACAAGAGACCAAATGACAACCCATGTGGACTGTCAAAAACTGTCATCATGAAGGAAGCATCCATTACCTCTTGTGATCCCACCTCCTAGCTCTCTAGCTCCTCCCTCAACCCTCCCAAGGAATGGCCTCCATTTAGACATGAGCTTGTATGCACTGTCCAGAATCATATATAAAAAACCCAAGAGTGAGGATTAAAAATAAAAAAGAAGTGAATTACTTCAAACCCTGAACACACATAGCTGATTGTACTTAAACCCAAGGGATTCATACAAGCGGTGCAGGTCCGTGGATGGGAATGCAGGCTCTCTTCATAATCTGCTCATCACAGTCAGCACCACACTTTAGAGATGCAGTTACTCAGTACCCAGGTTTTAGCAAATGCTAACTAACCTATCCTAAAATTTACTATGAGCACTTTCAAATTAGAAATGTAGAGCATGTATCTTCAAATAAATGGAAATAAATAAAATGTACTTTTAAAACAGACCATTTGAGGAGAAGTTTGGGGGTTCAGATAATTATCAAATGGAAATATAACAAACGCTTATGGCTTTTTCTAAATAAAACTAAAACCTGGCATACTTCAGCAACTATCTACACAATTCCTATCACCTATTTTATGATCATAGTGTGTCTCTTGGCTCAATTCCAACTTTTCCCCACCTAGCCCTCACAATTCTTGCCAAGTTAACCCTCATGCTATCATTTTTCCAACTTGTTCTTTCTTGTTTTCTTGTTCCTCTTACCTCAAGCACTGTTCCTAAGATCTTTAACTTAAACCAGGGAGAGTAAGGTAGATTGTGCTATAACAACAATAACAACAACAAAAGAAAATTGAGGTATTTAATGAAAGATTCCCATAAATGTCTCCAACAATCTAAGGTTTCCCAGAAAGTCCATCTCCATGCAATTGGTCAACAATCCAGGCCACGGAGTCTTGTTGCAGGTTCTTCAGCCAAAGTACAGGTTTGCTGCATCTCACTACGTCCATCCTGAAGATCTGCTAACAGGCTTCGTAACCAGCTTTCAATCTGAACTAAATTTCCTTCAGTTCCTACTCCTTAGCTCTTGAAGACATCATTAAACCATCTCACTTCTTAAGCTATAAGCATATCATGCCACTTCTCATTCTCAGTAGAAAAGGTCTTCCACGCCAAACCAGTGTTTTTCTTTGTTCCTTGTAAAATACAAACATGCATAATATAACAAGTGTTAAAGAGCTTATCTTTACTTGTTGCCATACTTTTGTGTTCTTAGCCACCTCAGCCCTATGAGACGCATAATTCCAGTTTGATCAATGGTCCTTAGACACATGACTGCAGTGGTCAGTGTGCCACTTGAATAAGTCTGAATTATAAACCTAGTATACCTACCATAAGCTGTTTCTTGGTCAAGGTCCAGCCCTGTCAATTCTTCACGTCAGCATAGAACTGGATCCTACCAGTCCAGAATAAAGAAACTTTGGAAATCCCCCGATATATATAGTTCAAACAGTTAATGTCCAATCAATGGTATAAATAAAACAGTCTCGAACTATCCATAACTACAAGATTTACAATTTCTGTCAACAATACCTGACCCAGATCTTAGTCATCTTTCAATCATGTTAAATAGAACCATAAATTCTAAGTAACTGTATTTCAAATATATCATCCCTGGTCTAATATTTATAGAGAAGACAATGTGGTCCTTGTAAATGAGTTTATATACTCAAAGCTCCTCACTGACAGGTCTCAGAGAAACTGACCTCCAGTGTCCTGTTAGCTTGGTCATCAAGGGCCATCTACCACATCTCTACATTTCTTTTTTCACATATACCCACTCTCGTGCCATTCCTTTAAGAATGTAGTCAGAAAGATCCTGTGCAGCTCATGGGCTCAGTCCTCACACTATGGCTTCTTGCTGTATCTTAGTGCAGAATTATTTTCCTCTACTTAATGCACTTTCATAACAAACACCACCCATGGCAACTGCCATTCCCCTGGAATGCCCTCCCTGCTGTCTTCTCACTCAATGTTCTCCTTGCAGGACAGCTGTGCAGTAGGTGGCTTTAACTTTGTGGTTTACAGAGCTGCTTCGTCTCCTTCTTCACTGAGTGGCTTGGTAGCACTCATTTCTTTTTCAAGATGATCCATAAATGCGGTGTAAAAAGGCAAATTTCACCCATCAGTGTTTTCAACCTTATAGAGGAAAATATTTTAAATTGTGACAAGGAAATTCCCTCCCAGATCACACACCAGAGAGGGGAATCATTTCCAGTTCTGACATATTACATCTTAGATTTCAAAACTCTGAGGCAAAGAAAGTAACTGGCCATGGTCAAGCCAGCCTTTCTGAGCTGAGACTTTATTGTGGAAAGTATCCAGAAGCTTTTTTATAGTAGGTAGTGCACATACATGTGTGCACCTGAGTGTGGACACTAACACTTGAGAAAAGATCTCACTCTATATCCAGGCTGATCTGGTACTTACTATATAGCTCAGGGAAACCTTTAACAGTGCTTCTGCCTTGGCCTTCCAAAGATAAAGATTATGAGTATGCACCACCACATCTATTACGTTCAAAGAGACTTCACAGCACACTCAAGAGTTTCTCCTAACACAAATGGTGAGTGCAGGAAAAACTAGGAGAAAAAATAGACTTAATTTCAGAAAATAAGATATGATGAGACCTTTGGGAATGCTGTATTACTCTTAGTTAGCTTATTAATGATATAACTACCAAATCCTCTGAGTTACTAACAGAATCCTTTCACTGTAGTCAGTTGACACAGGAAGCTGCACCAGAGCTTTGCATCTAAATCCAGCATCATTACTTACCTAGTCATTCTGAAGAGATTACTCAATACCTGAGTGCTAGTTCAGCTATCTAAAATAAACTATTATTAAGTTTTAACTTATTAGAAGACAAAAATGCAGTAATGCGTTGGCACAGTATTTCATAGGAACTGGTATCTGAGAAAGCTACTATACACATCAAGTACACTAAAGATTCTCCCTGTAACTGTGCTAAGATAAAAACAGCAGGCATCAGAGGTTCATGCTACCTCATGCGTCAGTGTCCTAGGATAAGAAGGAACTAACAGGAAGCTACCTGGCACCTTATGCAGGAACATTCACAGATGCTTTCACAGCACAAGCTTGCCTTGATCGGAAGCTCCATGGCTTCCAGCATCTGTGTCAGCATTTGCAAGTCCCTTTTACCTAAGGACTAGTTATTTGCCTTATTTGGGACAATGTTACTTTTGTCCTTAATCTACCCAAAAGCCTGATTTAAAACACACACACACACACACACACACCACACACACACACACACGCACACACACACAAAGCATGCATTACTATCGGCTGCACAACTCAAAGTCTCACTTGAGATATTCGTGACAGGACATCAGAAAGCTGCACAGCAGTCAACAAGTGAGGGAGTAGCATGTATGGTGCCCAGAGGAGGAGCACTGTGCTAACTTTGAAAACACACTTAAAAACACAGCCTCTGGGATGTTTTCATCAAAACATAGGAACCACAGGCAGGATATCAATGCTTTTCATAGTTCGGGGAAATTAGACTTCTGCAATTATTCCTTTCAGTTTTCAGAGTAGGCTAACAAAAAAAAAAAAGGGGGGGGACTTGCAAAGTATCGTCTCCAATATCATTGACACATTCATGCTCTTCACACTCTGACTACACACACACACACCCACCCAAGGATTTAGGAGAGGTGTCATTTTTTTCTAGTCATGTCCCAGGAAGAAGACATTTTGATATATCAAACTAACCTTAAATTTTAGTCTTATAGTTTTGCTAAAATTATCTATATATCATATGTATGTGTGTGTATATAGAGAGAGAATATGTGTATACATGATACATATATTATAGATATATAATATACACATATAATAATGTATATATTTTAAATAATATATATATTTTTAAAGAATGTGGAGAATAAAATATAGAATTTTTCAGAACCATAACCAAACCAAGAAGCCTGCCTGTGTCAAAGTCAATTCAAAATTCCAAAAACAATTACATCTGCTATGTGAAAGATGAGGTTCAAAGCTTGTTGGTTAAGAGTTCTTGCTGCTTTTGTAGAGGAGCAGAGTTTTGTTTCCAGCACCCAGTCAGTTGACTCACAAATGTCCTTTAACTCTATCTCCAAGAATGTCACACATTCTTCTGGTCTCTGCAGATACCTGTAACTCATGTGCTCAGACGCACATGCATATGTACAAGTGCACATGCACGCATACACACACACACACACAATCCAAGAGATATTTTTTTTACAAGGTGGAACCCAATAATCAAGGTTCTTAATTTAAACTCTTGCTTTATTATATCTTCCTAAATTAGATTAAGTCTTAAAATAATAGACCATCAATGGCTCTGATGCTTGACTGCTTTCCAAATGTGTCCAGTGTCCACAAAAAGATTACCTTTGATATTTATTTACACACTAGGGCTCTTATTTTTTATTGTTAACAAAATAAAATAATCTTTAAACTATTTCTCTGCACCTAAATCCTAGGATTTTCTGATTCTAAGCAACAGAATCGCTGAGTAGCAAGGACAAGCATCCCTTTGAGGAGTCTAACATGTCAGGGAGAGCAGCTGCCTGCACACTGAGGAATGCAGATGTGGGGGGACGACCTCCATCTGGAGCTTCAGCAGGGCATCTCCCTGACAGAGCCCTAGCTACATACATGCTTGTCTTGCTCGCATTTCCCACTAATGTCTCTGGGAAACTTCAACACCAAGGTCAAGCAAAGACACATGGTATCACTACTGCATCAAAGTCTTCTGTCAGCAACCAAGACAAGAGGATTTCTAGAAAAGGAAGTCAGGCAGCTTGACAGCAGCAGTCTGCAGTTCTCCCAGGCTACAGCAACATCTTATTTAGGAGAGGATGGTATTTCCTGCTGTTAGCTTTTATTATCCCACCATAGTTTGTCTTTGGATACACTGCAGTGTCTTAAGAGGTGTGAGAGGCCATTAAGACCCTGCCTAGATAAATTCGGTCAAATAAGACAGGGCTTAGCTGGCTTTCAATTCGCCATACAATATTTCTAACGCTGTTTTTCCATAAGAAATTCAGAAGGTGCATATTTGTCAAGCTCTTTTCTTACATCTATCCACATCTTACTGTTTATCACTCCTTCCAAAAGTACTACCCTGATTCAATCAACAATCACCTTTTGCCTCTTATTACATTTTTTTAATCCACATAGCAGCTTTAAGCTCTTTTAAATCACATACACATAGTTGTCTCATTCGAAATCTTTGCTAGCTTCTTAACAGAATAAAACCTAAACTCCCAAGCACGGTCCACAAAGCTCACCCTGACCCAGCTCTGAGCACTTCAGGCATTATTTCATGTTCCTCATCTCCTCACTCTGCTCTCACCCTTACTTAGCCTTCTAACTGGTCCCACAGGTATGAAGCGCTCTCCTGTCCCAAGGCCACCACTTTCATATCTCTTCCACCTTTCTGGAAGCTATGCTGCCATCATTATTTAGAGTTTCTACCAGATTTTACCCTAGTCTATTTTCAAATAGCACTGCACCTGTGCTACACACCTACCTAATACAAGTCATAAGAGTTGGCTGGCCTCTGCATGAGCACATAAGTGCTCCTGAACACATGTGCATGCACGAATACCACACACACACACACACACACACACACACACACATGACAATGCTTTTAGAAACAGATGCAGTACAGACTTCTCTGACTAAAAGTTTTTCTTGCATTTCACGTCTAAAGTATTTCTATGACAATTCCAATTATGTGGATACATGCAAAAACTACACTAAAAACATCACCATCTCCAGTTTAATTATTAATCGCACCTTTAGCAGCTATTACACTTGGGATGTTTAGAGGTAAATAAAATCTTCCAGATGAATGAATTCAGGGTCACAAATAAGAAAACTTTCTGTAAACAAAACTACACTAAAAACATCACCATCTCCAGTTTAATTATTAATCACACCTTTAGCAGCTATTACACTTGGGACGTTTAGAGATAAATAAAATCTTCCAGATGAATGAATTCAGGGTCACAAATGAGAAAACTTTCTGCAAATATTACTTGGCACCCTTCTCAATTTAGCAGGAGCTAAGGAGGAGGAAGAGACATGACAGACAGAGCTGAAGCAGAGAATCTTCACAAAGCAAATCGTAAGCAAGGGGCCAGAGAGACAACCCACAGTCAAGGGCACCAGGTTTGGTTCTCAGCACCCATTAGGGGCCTCAGAAGTAGTATCTCTAACGCCAGTTCAGGAGATGCAATGATCTCTTCGGGATTCCTCATGTACCAGGTGCATACAATGGAGCACACACATATATACATACATAAATATATACATACATGTAAGAGAACATATATGCATATAAGCAAACACTCTTATACATACAATAAATAAATCTTTAAGGACAATTTTAAAAGCAAATAATAAAAGCATTTACAAAAATTCACATGGTTCTGAAAATTACAAAGTAGAGAAAAGGAAATCATTTCAATTGTAAATCACTTTCCACTGGAGGCCAGACAGATGGCTCAGCAGCTAAGAGCACTGACTGCTCTTCCAGAGGACTCGGGTTCAATACCCAACACTCAATACCCACATGGCTGCTAACAGTCCTCTGTAACTATAGTTAGGGGATTCAATACCCTCTTCTAGCTTCCTTGGGTATAGCACACACATGGTACACAGGCATATATGTAGGCAAAACCAAAAATCATACACATAAAAAACTTTTAAAAGAGAAACTTTCCACTAACGTATGAAATTTTTAAGAGGAGAATACAAAAATGTATTCCGCCATGAAATTCATGATGCTCCTTCTCTCATGCTCCTCCAGGCTGTATGAGTCACAGAAGTCAGAGATATGATCAAGTCAACGCAGCATGACAGGAAAGGGAACAGACTCTGCATGGATGTGTCTAAGCGACAAGACAGCAACTGAGAGAACAGTTTTCTCAAAGAGGCTAGAATATCTCAAAGTCAGAGGCCTCATGTCAACAATTCCCCTCCTTTTCAAGCTTTGATCCAAGCATGTATCAGGTCAGGAATCAGCAAACGCATTCATTAGTACTGAAAAATTCCCTGTGTGAGAGGGAGATTATGGTCTTAGGACATCTTCCCAAGTATGACACAACTGATTCAATACTGTGTTCAGTATTTCTGAGAACATGGTGGTATTATATGATTGATGAGATATTTTAAGGTACAATAATAAGGTACAGTAATGATCTCTTCACAACACATAGGGAAGTTCAGTCTATTATTGCCAAGGTGGGAGCATGGCAGGGTCTAGGCAGACACAGTGCAGAATGAGCTGAGAGTTCTACATCTTGTTCTGAAGGCAAACAGGAGTAGACTGGCTAATGGGCAGGAGGAGGGTCTCAAAGCCTACCCCTACAGTGGCATACTTGCTCCAACAAGACCACACCTACTCCAACAAGGCCACACCTTCTAACAGTGCCACTCCCTAGGCCAGGTTATTCAAACCACTACACCCAGTAAAAAAGAATACAGTAAATTTTGACAGTAGTCAAAACTGCAATAAAGTTAGACAAGATTCCTATAGTTTCCAATGGGCTTCATGACTGAAATGAGTTTTTAAAAACATAGAGCAGAATAGACTAAAAGGGAAAAAAAAAAAACAACACCTGACAGTTCACAAATACACTGCATATGAATACATGCATATACAGTTTTGTATACATAAAAAATTCTTCCGTATTAGTGACTAGGCACCTAGAGAAAACAAAATGCACCAGCTTTATAAACTAAACTTACAAAGTAATATTAAATAAAAAACATATTTAATGTGTTTCTAATTTATGGAAAAGTAATGCTTTGGACATATGAAACCTGTTTAACTTTCCTCAAAAGATACACAATCTATAGTGACTGTTATGTATTACATAAGAAACAGGCCACAGAAGGGTCTGTGTGCTAAAGGCCTAAGACCTAACTGCTCTTGGAGAGGTGACTGCATCAGGAGAGCTTTACTTTTACCAACAGCTCAGTCAGCTGAAGGGATTGGGAGGTGGGTCCTAGTGGAAGAAATGGGTAAGAAGGAGCAAGCCTTCAAGGGTATATCTGTGTTTGCACGCATGAGCAGGTATACACAGATATGCATGCACCCTCCCTCTCTTGAGACACTCCCTTGTGTCACACTCTTCTGCAATGATAAACAGCATCAGCAATCCCAGAAACTCTCTCACATTCCCAGAAACAAGCAAACAACTGACTGTGGTCTGAAGCTTCTGAAGCCATGAGTCCAGATTTTGGGTTCCGTCAACTTGTTTATCTGCGGCACCATAGCAACAAAATCCTGACGCTGATGCTTGGTAAGAATTACCTATTCACCACCCTTTCCTTGCTGTGGCACGTTTTTCTAGTAACTTCCTCTTTCAATCAAAACCCCCAAACCAATGGGGCTTAGTTTAGGTAGTGACTTAGTTCCTGAATGTATCAGTGATAGTGAAAAAGATAACGGTAATAAAGAGAAAAACTCCTCTAATGGTATCACGTGTCCCTGTAACTAAGTACTTTTTATACATGTGGATGTGTGTTGGTGTGCATGCACATATGTGTGCATGTGTGTGGATTTCGAAGGACAGCCTTTGGTTTTCTTCCTCAGGCAGTGTCCACCTTGCTTTGGGGAGATGGCAGTGTCTCACCAAGCCTGAGATTCAGAGCCCCAGGGACATGCCTGGCTTCCCCTCTCCAACACTAGGACCACATGGAACTTTAGTCACAGGTCTAGCGTGTTTGAAATAGTTGAGAGGGACTGCACTCTGGCCCTCATGCTGGCACATAAAGCACATTACCAAATGACCCATCTCCTTGACTCCACTGAATACAATTTTTGACTAATTTCTCAAAATCATTAAAGCAGCCTATCTCTAGTACGACGGATGACAGAGACGCTTAATATGCCCTCTTAGCTCTACATTTAAGGTATCTAAGAATATTGTTAAACCTGAGTGGGAAAGTCATTCGACAGACTGACAAACCACTGACACCCACTGACTAAACAGTATGTAAACACAGCTCTTGGTTATGTTTGTATACAGATGAGGGTTCTTTTCCTTCATGTATTCGATTAACTCCTACATCCATGATAGGTAGATTACTAAGTTAGACACAAAAATGATTTTGCATCGCTGACAACTGCTTCCTAACATTCATGAGCCCTTAGTGACTATTACCATGAAGGATCTACTGTAAAAGAGGTGGTTCCTTATTTTCCAGAGGCATCTTTTATTTTGTAAACTGGTTAACTACCACCATCTAGGAATGCAAGAGACATTCAACTGCCTTGGTCATTATCCCTGAGTGTGATATGCTGGCAGCTCAGTTACGCTGTATTCTTTTACAGTACGGAGCAACATTGCAAAACAAAGTCTCCATCTTGATGCCACTCCAGCACTGCTTTCACGTCGTGTCTAACTGCCTGAAGTGGATTTCAGCATTTCTGCTGCTGTCATTACAGCCTCAAAAACCAATACGGATGGAAGCACAAATTTTGATATTTTTCTATGCGCATTTTGCCAAGAACTGAAACACTGGTGGCGTGACTTTCCTGAGTTAAAATGCAATTGAAGATTTTGTGTCAAAGCGACTTCTCCAGCAGATTCTGTGTGTTCTGGGTGAAGGCTCTGACTCTGTAGCCATTCATTAGACGCACCACTTCCTCTGCTGTGTTCTAAGCTCTCCCTGATGCAGTACTCCTGTCTTCCTAGTACTCCTGCCTGTTCTCATCTCTCTCGCCTGTATTCCATTTCTGATGTTTTTCCAGCCTGACACGTGTAATCATCCTTGAAGTCTACTCAATATTTATTATACGACAAACGTTTGCCAAATACCTTTCAAGTGTGAAGAAGACATTGCTTTCAGGTGTGAATACATCGAAAGAATCTAACTACCTAATGGGTCACTCAAAGACTGGGCTAAGAATCCTGATTAAATCAATGTATACAATTTCACACTCCACTAGTATTTCAAAACCCTTCATAAAAAAAGACACAAAAAGGTCCAGCAAGGAAATATTTTAATGCAAGTTACATAAATTCTGTAAGATAGGGATGAAATATATTCATCTCAGAAACCGAGAAGACTAATAGTGAAACAAGAATTTCCATTTTCAAAGTTAGCAGGAATTTCTAATGTATATTGATAATTTAGTATACTTTTGGGTACCTAAGTTTGGAAGAAGAAATTTGTAAAATAAACAATGCCTCAATAAAACATATAACCTTATACAGTAAAGAAAGGACATTCATTTTCCACCTACCAAATATTGTCTACATTTTCAAATATTAAAAATACATGCCACAAGAAAGGAAATAACAAATAATGATTGGGTTTTAAAAAAAAAAAGAAAAAAAGAAAAAAAGAAAAAAAAAAGAGCAGTAAAAAAAAGGCCAAAATCTGAAGTACTCTATCATTTCTCATATTGTTTTATAGAGCTGTGGATTAAATGTAGAGTCATAACAACATTATTTGTACCCTTAGCTTAAAGCTAGAATTTGGAAATACAAACAAAATAAAAGCCTTTTGGGAAATACTAATGAGAAAAAACATCCAGACAGCAAAAATGTCAACTAGGATAGCATACAGATATAAAGAATGTCAAAAACACATTCTTTAAATTTTTTACAAGTTACATTGGTTACATAAGATACCATGAGCCCAGTCCTTTCAACTGTGTCTGAAGCAAAACACATTGCCAAAAATGAAGGTAAGATTACTGAAACATAAACAACTGGGACCATGAAAAAGGCAGTGTGCCAGTGTGCTGAAGTTGCAAACTAGTAACCTAGGCAACAAAGAAGATAGAACTGCTGTGAGCACCAGTCTCAAGATGGAAAACCAAGTAAATGCAGTATACTGGGCTCTAATATAACATCTTGAAGTGAAAATTAAAAATTCAAGTCAAGAAACAGATGACTGAATCATGGATAGCAACATACAGTTATGACAGTTAAAGAAAACTAAAATTCAATGTAGAAAGGAACACAACTTTTAAAAATAAAAATTGTTAAAAAAGGTAATTCATCCGATTGCTCCTTTAGAATAACAGGACAGTGTGAACGTTAAAGAGACAAGGCTGAGAATGTTCTAGAACTGTTGATAAAAGCATATTCTTAACTATTTGCAACATAATAAGACGACAGAATGGAAAAAAAGGATTCTGTGAACAGCCAGTGGGCATAGGAACCCATGAATGAGTTCTAGCAGTATACTGGATAGCACAATCACCGTGACAAGTTGATTTACTGTACTCTTAAAAACTGCTGAGTGCATCTTTCATAGTCTCAGTGCAGAAAAGTATGTGAAGAAATACATTATTAGGCTTAATTTAATCATTTCATAGCATATTCATACATTAAAACATATTGTATACCTTAGTATATACGCTACTTTTCTATTTTACTTTGCTAAAGCTGGAAAACAGTAAAGTATACCATAGAAAGAGTGTGAAATATATAGCTGATATCTCACAGGAAACAATAAGAGTCAGAAATGTACCAGGAACTACCTTGAGGATGAAACAAAAATATTTTCATGCTAAAAGTCTTTTATACTCTGTGGTGGTTTGAATGAGAATGGGCCCCATTGGCTCATATATTTGAATGTCTGGTCTCTAGTTGATGGCACTGTTTTGGAAGGATTAGGTGTGGGCTTTGGAGATGTGACACTGTGGGTAGGGTGTGAGGTTTCAAAAGCCCAGGCCAGTAGCCTCAGTTTCTCCTCTCTCTGCCTGCTGTGTATGAGCCAGATGTAAGCTCTTACTGCTGCTCCAGTGCCACACCTGCCTGCCTGCCTGTCCTGCCTACTGCCTGCCTGCCGGCTGCCCTAGTCGTTCTCACTACCATGAGAACTCACCCTCTGAAACCTTACCAAGCCCTACGTTAATGCTTTTTTGTTTTATAAGTTGCTTTGGTCATGGAGGCTCTTCACACCAACAGAAAAGTAACAAAGACAAATTTCTAAAGGAAATTATGAAACATTTCCTTATGATGAAGTTACTCTATAGGAAAGCAATGTGATGTAAAATCAAGATAGAGAAAATTCAAACTCCACGTGCAGACATGAATATATCACTGAATGACTACAATTTTAATATGTGAGAATATAAAGGCTAGAAGTAGTATGAGGAATGACTGTACTAGGTAAAGGTGAGGTACTGTATCAATGGTAATAACTTCCAGGGTTCATTCTGTGCTTAAGAAAAGGATCAATATCCTTCACATATAACTTCAGGCCAATGACAGCTGAACGTACAGAGAAGAGCTTCTAAACAAGGAAAAGGACGAAGGGAATACCAACAAAACAACACATTAAAGTGAAGGCACTTTATTACTGAACCCAATCTGTAAACAGTGGCCCTAAACATGTGTACAATTGACAAACATGCTGGATTTCTAGTCAAAGGCATTTCAGTGGAGATCAAGTGGCCAAATACTGGTAAAGGACTAAAGCAGACCACTGTGCATCTAAACACAAGTGTTGAAAACACCCACAGGCTCAACAGAACTATGACTATGACGATAACTCAGTACACTAAAGGCCACAGCTGAAAACTCCGAACACACTTCTCTTAGACCTCAACAAAACAAATACATTAAAGACGTTAAGTGGAAAAAAGGAACAAACAAAATCCAGTGGAAAACAAACATTATACAATTCTAAAATAAACAATTCCAAACCCAGAAGAAATGTTGAACAAAGACCACATTGAAGCTGCAACTATTTTCCCTGTCTAATCAAAAATAGCAATTATTAAAAATGGCATTCTCAAAAAAATAGATGGCACTGGCAGGCCTTGCCCTTCTTCCCCATTCCCTCTGCCTTGTTAAAAGCCACTAAACTACATTTAAAAACATTAAAGCTGGCCACCAAGGTCTGTTCCCTTATTTGGCCACTTCCTCCTCCTGAGGCTAGCACACAAGGTCCAGCCATCACAGTGTTGAAGTCTAGCAATCAAAAGCTCCCTTTGGCTCACTTAATTAAGATGCCCAATCAAAATATACAACCCCCCAGTCCCACATCCTAGCCCATTCTAACCCAACCCCCACTCCTTTTCTCTTCTTAAAAACTACACCTGTGAGGTCATTTGCTGCAGTTTGTCTGCCTGTGTCAGAGGGCAGACACTAACTTTTCATCCCTGCTTAATAAAGAATCTGTGTGACAACACGTGTTTGGGTGTGGTTTGTGCCTAATCCGGGGGTCCGAAAATCTTAACCATCCTGTTCTTTCTACCTTTCCACCTCCTCAGATCTAGAATTCAGATGGAGAAGATTTCCATCTTTGCAGTTCAAGGAAACCAAATTCCGAGTTGGCTTCTATCTGTTGGAAGATCTTTGTACGTACAGCTATCACCTGGAAAGCTATCAATGGAGGGTGTCAGCAGTGAGTAAGATCACATTCCCAGTTTCTCTTTCAATCTGCCAAGTCAACTCTGATTCACATTGAAGGACACGGCGATGCCTCCCCAAGGTTTGCCTGTTCTTCACTGCTCCAGGGGTTAGGAAACTGACAGGGCTTACCTTTAGGGAGATTTGGGTGGAAGGGCTCGCCCTTTGACATCTTGCCCTTTGTCATCTTTGTCCTCAGCCTTGGCCTCGGAGATGACCAGCTTATTCTGCAGGGAACACAGCAGCTGGAGGTAGCTCTGGTTCCTAAAGGGACAAAGTTCGTGGGAAGTGACAAGGAGTCTTGGGTACGCTGCCTGAGGCTCCAACCCAGGATTCCATCCTCACCTCTGCAGCTTCTCCTGTTCCTGTCCTGCTTGCTGCTTCAAGTTTTCAAGTTCCTGATGTGATCCGTCAAGCTTCTCCAGAGCCCTCTTCCGGCGTCTCTTTACCTCTGCAGAAATCTTTGTCAGATTCTGCAGGCGCTTCTGAAGGGGTGAGAGTGCAGGGATATGACTCACCAAATGCTCCTATCTTGGTGAGTGCCATATCTCCCATCTATCTCCCCTGCTTAGCCAGAGCTTGAGGCTCAGACTCCCTGACAGACAGAGATACTTTATCACTTCAAGACAGAGAAGAGCCTAGAGAAAAGTCAGAGCCCACCTGTTGCAGCACCCACTGCTTCTGAGCTAGCTGAAGTTTCTCCTCAAGGACTCGCTTCTGCAGGGAGAAAAACGACATTCCTTCTTAGGTTTGATTGTTTCAAGAGGGCACCGAGGTCCAGCCCGGCTTATCCGTTCCTCCCTCCTGTCCTTCATTCCCTCAAGTTCTCTAGATATACCTTAGCCTCGAGTTGCTCAAAAGCCTTCTGAAGCTCGGTGTACTTCCGGTGAGCCTCTTTCACCTGGGGCAAGGCCTCAGACAGGGCACATTTTATGACATCCACATGATCCATGTATGTAGCCTTCATGTCCTTCCACTCCTCCTTAGTTTCAGTTGCCTTTTGTCCTAAGGTGGGCCACAAAGAAAACGTCCATGAGTGAGGCTAGCCTATAGCCAGCCTTCTACAGCTCTCGGCCACAGCCTTCCCATTAGCTAGACGCAGCCATAACTCACAATTCTCCCCTTCAACCATTCAGACCGGACCCTACCACAAACCCAAGTCTACTCACGACTTGTATCTTCAGAAGCCAAAGCATCTGGGTTCTGGTCAGTATTATCCTCCTGAGCCAGAAAGGTCTGTAAGAAGTTCACTACTTGAAGCTGGCTACAAAGCAGCTTGTCCTTCTTCCGAGAGTTCTGTTTACAGTGGGGACAAAAGCAGGGACTAGCCTTACCTTCTAGAACCCAAGGTGGTCTTCCATTTTGTTCTTCTCCTTGGCTGCCCACTACTTCAACAGGCTATCCCAGGACCAGCCCCCAATCTTCTGAAACACTGGGTCCCACTTTGTACATACCCTCATAAACTCCTCCATGATCTTGGCAGGTAATTCTGCTTCCTCCTGCAAGCCTACAGGTTCTAGAACGCCTGCTGCCTCCTCCAGAACCCTGTAAGGCATGAGTAAGATTGTGCTACCATACCACACTAGCTCTAAAGGACATATGCACTGGGATCTATGTTGGGGAGTGGGTCAATGCTGAGTCTACCCAAGGGTCTGAAGGAACTTCAGGCTGCGATCAGAAGCACCTGAAGAACATACAGAGCCATGAGGAAATACTAGGGGATAAGACTGTGCAGACGTGACTAAATTTTTTAAATAGAGAGTGTCACAATGGATAAAAACTGGATGAATCAATTTGAAAGTAGCAGGGGCCTATGTACAGAAACAGAGAAAAGCCAAAGGTCAGGCAAGCCTTGGAAGACATGCTAGCAATGGCTGGTCTCAGAAGGCATGATGTGTATGTAACCCAGCCTTTCCAGATTGACTGGAACGATAATCCACTAGAGGACAGAGATAAGGATAAGAAAAATACCAATGAAAAAGGTTGTGACAGAATGTCCTAGAATGGTAAAGGACTGGTTAGGAAATCTGTAATGGAACTGACTCTTTTAGAATACTACGCCACAGGGCTAGGGGGTGGGTGGGGTGGGTGGGTGAGGTAATGTCTCTCAAAGGCAGCATCCGACATAAGGTGACCTACGGCGGCCATCCAGAGGTATCACTCCGCATACAGAAATAAAGTCCCTGCTTTGTCATACTCCTGAAGCAGAATGCCACAAAGCCCCCTAACAGACATCACTCCGAAACGAGACGTTGTCACATTGGCAGATTCTGCACTGAATCGAGGCGACATCATCCCTCCAGGGCCACACTCATGGAGTTGGGATGACACAGTCCTTTCGGGCTGCAATCCTAACTGAAACTGCTCCTCAGGGCCTACACGCCCGAATCCCACTCCCCCACCCCAGAGGCCGTACTCCTTAGCTAGAGGGACCAGAGTCCTCAGAAGTCGTACTCCCTGAACTCAGGGCCACACTGTCCCTCCGCCGCCACGGACCGAGCCGCCGCCCCAGGCCCTCGGCTTCCACACTCACTCTTTGGTCTCAACGGCGGTTTTCTCCGCAACAGCGTTCTTCTCCGCGTCCGCCATCGTTCTGGCCGCCCACCACGCCTTTGGATTCTCCGAGACTGCCCGCCTCGGTGGAGATTGGGTTCTGGGTAAGTGGGCAGGACTCTAAGGAGACGTCAGCTCTCTTCATTGGTCGGTGAAGATTCCGGTCCCGCCCCTCTACGCACGCGTGGATGTTTTTTGTGGTCCGTGGGCCGGCTGGAGCTTCTGAGCCTGCGCAGTAGGAAGTATTGATAGCTGAAGGCTAGACAGTGAGAAAGCAAAATTTGGAAGCTGTGGACACCGGAAATGGCTATTATCTGTTCCAGTAGTCACGCTTTCCTTTTTTTTTTCTTTTTTATTTTTTTTATTTTTTTTATTTTTTTATGTACTGCTGCCGAAGAAAGGAAATGGGCCTCTCCTCCACGACGCTGAAGAATACTGATCTTATAAGTAAATAATGTGAATTCAAAGCATTGTGCTTTTAAAGACCTTATCAGAGATCCCAGCTGGGTCTCTTATGTGGCCAAGTCACAGCTGAAACTGAGGTTGGTAGACAGAGTAAAGGAGGGAAAGAGACAAGGCTGCTCCTAGTGATCCCAGGGCCAGCTGCTTTCTTTCTTTCTTTTTTTATTGGATATTTTACTTACATTTCAGATGTAATCCCCTTTCCCCATTCCCACACACACACCCAGGAACCCCTCTATCCCATCCCCCCTCTTCCTGCTTCTATGAGGATATGCCCCCTCCCACTCCCACCTCCCACCGAGGATTTCCCCCCCACACTGGAGCGTTCATCCTTCACTGGACTTCCTCACCCACCTATGCCTGACACTGTCATCCTCCCCTACATATACAGCTGGAGCCATGGGTCCCTCCCTATGTGCTCCCAGGTTGATGGTTTAGACCCTGGGAGCTCTGGTTGGTTGGTATTGTTGCTCTCCCCATGGGGCCCCCAAACCCTTTCAGCTCCTTTAGTCTTCTCTCTCACTCCTCCATTAGGAACCCCATGATCAGCTCAATGGTTAGCTGTGAGCATCCACCTCTGTATATTTAAGGTTCTGGCAGATCTCTAAGGAGACAGCTGTATCAGGCTCCTGTCAGCATGCACTTCCTGACATCCACATCAGCGTCTACCTTTGGTGACTGCACAAGGGATGGATATCCAGGTGGAGCAGTCTCTGGACGGCCCCTCCTTCAGTTTCTGTCCCACACTTTGTCTCCATATTTGCTCCCATGATTATTTTGTTACTCCTCCTAAGAAGGGCCAAAGCACCCACACTTTGGTCTTCCTGCTTCATGAGCTTCATGTGGTCTGTGAGTTGTATCTTGGATATTACGAGCTTTTGGGCTAATATCCACTTATCAGTGAGTGCATACCATGTGTGTTCTTTTGTGATTGGGTTACCTCACTCAGGATGATATTTTCTAGTTCCATCCATTTACCTAAGAATTTCTCGAATTCATTGTTTTTAATAGCTGAGTAACATTCCGTTGTGTAAACGTACCACATTTTCTGTATTCATTCCTCTGTTGAAGGACATCTGGGTTCTTTCCAGCTTCTGGCTTTTATAAATAAGGCGCCAGCAGCTTTCTAAAATACTCAGCTGAGTCCTGAACAATGTCTAAGGAAATTTCCTAAAGGGGTTTTTAAAGATGCTTTGGAGATTAAAGCAGAGTCAATATTAGTTACCATTTTCTCAAATTGGTATTGAAGGATGCACATTCTATGGTGACAGATACACCACTGAGACTGGCAATAATTAACCCTCCATTGAGCACTGCTGTGGCACCATCTAACAGATTAAAGCAATGAGGCTTAATAATCTCTGAAGTATGAGACCGACAAAACTGCCATAATGACGATGAAGTTGCAAAAATCACCAAGCAATAGGTTTGTCTTAGAATTTCTGATCTTCGCTTAGTTATTACCAGGCATGACTATAAGAAAATTCATGACTAGATAAAAAAGTCACTGTTTAGAACAGAAATGGATGTTAAGACAGCAGACAAGCTGCTTTAAGTACATCTATCTATATGTTCCAGAGACAGAGTTAACAGAAACCAAGATGTGCTACAGATATGGGAAAGAAGAACGCTCATGTTACTGCTGGGAATATAAACTCACATATGTGTTTTGAAAACAATGTAGCATTTCCTCAAAATGTTAAACATAAAATTACTGGATGATCCATAATTTCCCAAGTATAACTACAAAAGAAATCAAAATACAAACACAAAAATGCACACAATACATGAAGTCTGTAAGAGCTAAACGTAGAACAAACCCACCATGACACAAGGAATGAAAAGAACTACTTTAAATGTAATACAGTTTGACAATAACAAAAAAAAAATGGGGTATTAATGCATGGGAACCTAGCAATGAATCTTGAAAAAATGAAGAAGCCAGATAACCCCCACAAATTATAGATTTAATTATTTTTATATGAAATATCCAAATAGGGCAAATCTATGAAAGCCGAGAGTGAATTAATACTTGACCAATAGATAGGAGAAAGGACAGAAAGTAAGGTAAGCACAAATAATTGAAAGGAACTGGAAAGGAATAAAAAGTTTCTTTTAAAGGGTTCAATAAAACTGTTCTAAAACTGGATTACGGTGACTGTTGAATGAGATATATAAAAAGTCATTTTTATGCTATAAACAAATGTCCAAAAAGCCATTATTTAGAGATGTGATACTAGACAAAGACCTGCCAACCTTATAGAGATGGACACACTACCTTGTAGCATGTGAAATTACATGGCCTCAGTGTCAGATTAAACATGGAAATCAAATCAATAAGCTTTAAAACATAGAAACCACGCAAAATGAGTCACAGAGCATCTTTTTAAACAAATGAAACAACTTGGGTTGAACACTAGTGAACTGAGACACAAAGTGCTTATAGCTTGACATCCTTTTAAATAAACTTCCTGAATGCGAGACGATGAGGTAAGAAAGAAAGCAAACAAACATCGCAAGGACTCACAAGGACTCACAAAACCCCCCATGTGGAAATTTAATTATAAATCCAAAATTACCAAAACCCCTCAAATCATTTTGTTGCTATTTTCATAACTGGCTGTTACAACTGTTATGGATCGTAATATAAATATTTGTGGTTTTAATTGACCTTTGGCAACCCCCTTGAAAGGGTCGTTTGACCCCCAAAGGAGCTGCAGCCCACAGGTTGAGAACCACTGCCCTAACACAAGAACTGTGAATGAAACGGTCACTGTATACCATAATTACTTAATCCAAGACCATTAATAAAAAGAATATACCATAAGCAGCTGGCAAAAGAAGAAAGAATGCTACACGTAGAAAAACAAAATTAATGAATATAGGAACTAAGAAGGGAGAAGGACAGGAACTTCAAAGTACTTTTTGAAAAAGCAAATTAACCTTGGTTTTTATATGCAGCAAACAGCCTTCAAAACTGACAGGTAACTAGAGGCATTTTTAGCCTGGAAGTGGAACTGATTTTTCAGACTTACGCTCTATAAGAAAGATAAAATACATTCGGTATGTGGAAAAGTGACACCTGACATGTGAATATGTACAGAAAAGTAGAAAGTACCAGAGAAGTTAACTATATGAGGAAATGTCTTTTCTTAATATTAACCATTTATAAAATATTAATGGATAGGTTCAGATACGGAACAGATGTCATAATACACACAGATTTCTAAAATATCCTCTAGTCATAAGACCCAAATGTCGAGCACTTTAGATCTAATGTTCTCTATGTATGTCCTATAGTCGAAGTCCGGTATTAGCAAAGAGAGGCACTGAAAGGAGATGGAAGGAGACCAATGGTGGAAGGGGATGTCTCAGTGGGCCCATGCAGAGGCATCTCTTCCCCCTGAGGGACCAGCCACATGACGGTTTAGCATAGAATAGAGTTTATTCAGGGCATGGAGAGGGGAGCCAGAAGGGTAGTAGAGGCAGAGAGAGAGCAAAGAGGTAGAGGCCAGCCATGAACACATGGAGAGAGGGGGAAAGGAAGGGACAGAGAGAAGCTAGAGGCAAGAGATCAAGAGATCATGAGGCAAGAGAGCAAGAGAGTAAGAGAGGAGGGGCAAGCAGCCCCTTTTATAGTGGGCAGGCCTACCTGACTTGTTGCCAGATAACTGTGGAGGTGGAGTTTAGACAGAATACTAACAGGCATCTCTCATCAAAGAGTGTGATTTTTCCCATCACAAAAGATTTTAATTAGCTTGCTTGCTTGCTACACGATCCATGCCAACGCAAAAGAACACACTCAGGAATAAAAGAAAATCTAATCCAGCCTGAGTTCGACCATCTAGTATATGGATGACCTTGAATAAATAACTTAATTGAGAATTTAATTTTGTCATTTATTAAGGAGACTAAGGCTAAGAACATTTCTTTATAATAATTATGAGAACATTTCTTATGGGAATCCATAGACGGTATTTGAGTATCTCTCACTTTTGTTTGACATGGAGTAGGAGTACTAATGCTTTGATTCCTATGTTTGTCAGTTTCCTGTAGGAGTCATGTGTTCATGAAAGCAGAATTAGTTAAAACAGCAGAAACTTCTTGGGAGGAATCCTATTATGTAATAACTTCGGGAATGTTGCAAGGAGCAAAACATGAATTAGACTAATTTTTCAGTAAACTCTCTTCCGGTTGCGGTAACATCTTCCGGTTGCGGGAACATTTCCAGTGAGTCACCACATTGCCCTTTCGAGGTTTGCTGCCACTCGTTTTTCATCCTCAATTTGATCAATATGCTTAACGCTCTAATTGTGACTTTCACTGAAGTCACAATTAAAGAAATAGCAGCCCAGATGCTTAACATCTATCTCAGAAACAATATCACCGACCTTCCATGAACCGCTACTCCAAAAGTTGGTGTTAGCACAACGTTAGCTACAGCTGATCTTTCTGGAATTTCCAGACCAAGGTATTCCATTATGTTTTAGGGAGGAGCTCCTTATTTAGCATCTAAATTGCAGCTCCTCAGGCGATTCTTGTCTTGGGTTCCTGGTTCCAGATGGATAGATTCTGCCTGACACACAGTTCCATTCCCTATTCAGTCTGCCATCCCTCTTGCTATGTTCAGCATCTGTGCAATTTGGATACGGACCACCGGACTTGAATTGCAAGCTCTTGTGAGAAAGGATGACTCACGGAAAGCAAATCCCTTCTTCAAACCCATCGAATCCTTCCTAATCAGTCTAGCCCTCCAGCTTTTTACTCATTATTTCATGGCAGAGATGAGCCAAAACATCATTAGGGAAGCTTGAAAGTTAAAGGAATCGTTTTTAAGTCCCAAACTCAAGGTGATGGCGTTATAATGATTATCCATTGAGTTTGTTCTGGTAGCTTTCCACCTACTTTTAAAGGGATATATATTGCTTTATCTCTACAAATCTTCAAATTCACTTTGAAAAGAATCGTCTTACCCTCAATCATTTAGGTAAAGGCTAAGTTGATTTGGCTTCACCATTCATTGGTGAAGCACAGTAGAAATAACAGCCTAGACGCTTAAACATCCATCTCAGGCTCTTCCATGAACTGCTACTCAGAAGTGTTAGCATAACCTTAGCTACAACTGCCTTCTGTAACTGCAGTGGGTATATGAGATCCAAACATAGTGACAAACCTAGTGAGACCTTGTCTCAAAAAAAGTTAAGCCTGAATAGATAAATGCAGCCTGCCTAATTTTGATAACTTTTTACTTTTAATCTTAAGATAATGTAAATGTTTCTCTTTCTTAGTTATAAATTTTAACCCATTTGACTGGGATGAAGGTGACTTAAGACAGGTCTAGAAAAAGATGTCCAGAGGAGTAACCCATCAAGAGAGACTCATAGGCAGAAAGAACAAGGAAAGAATCCAGTATCTCTAGCCTATCTCATCCATGTCTGTCTCTGCTATGGCATTACAATACTCCTGTATTCCCCCTGGGGAATTTTTATGTAATCATAAGAGAAATAAGCTGTGAGTTCTTGGGTAAGTTAAGAGTTCCATCCATCCATCCATCCACATCCATCCTCGCATCCATTCATCCACACACATCCATCCACACATCCATCCATCTATCCACTCACTCATTCAGACATGAATGTACAATTCCTTCCAGAACAGAGTATTTCTGATTATCAACAGGTGCCATTCTAAGAGTTCCATTCACTTTTAAAAGTATATAAAATACAACATCATTCCTTGGATTTTCCCCTTTCTTTGTCTCTATTTATCATTTAAGTATTCGATGTCCCAAAGCAATTTGGTTTGTACAGTTGTGCTCATTTTTCTGGACAAGTGAAACTCAAAGCTGTGTTTGTTATTTTATTATAATAATATACTGGGATAATTCAAAGTAAAGATGTGCTGGATATTCCTGTTAGTTCTTTGGATAGTTTTAAATTTGCATAGGATTTGAAACTGTGTCTCAGAATGTTGCTTAAGCTTCCCCAAATTTCTGAGCTCACATAATCCTCTGCCTTGACTTCCTAGATGTCTGTACCACACTCCTATGACACTATATCGGGCTCATTTTGCCAATGGTGTTCCTCCAAAAAAATTAATGTGAAATAAGTCTTAACCCAATATATCATAGTTTTATTTTATGATGCCTATGTTCACATATTTGGTTTTAATATGACCCTACAAGCAGGGCATAAAGATTTTTCTCAGCTGTTGAGACCAGAAAGTTTGCGTTTCTTACACTTGGAGACAGAGCTATGATGCATAGTAAGTAAGAAAGAGGAAAGATCTAAAACTTTCTTGCCTTATCAGAAGGTTTCCCTCTGGCCCCTCAAATGGCTCCCTTGGGCTAAGCAGGAACTCTAGGATCAGGCAAGATGAGCAAATTGAAAGCTCTTAAGAATGAGTTAACACTTTGCAGAGATTCGAAATCACACGTTATAGTTGGCGCTACTGCTAAAATATAGGGCTTAGAAAAAAAATAGCCCAAGAAAATAACAAAAATGTCTGAGAAACAATTAACATTATTATTCAGAAATCCAGCAGGACTCAACGGAGGAAAAACAATCATCAAATGCCAATATAGAAGTAAATTTCATATTTTAGTTTTTTGACGATTTCAAAGTAAGTATTCTAATAATGCTTTAGAAATCATGTAGAAATTCTCTCAAAATTAAAACAGGGAAATTCTCTGCAAATAAAAAGAATTTACACAAAACAACCAAAGAGGATTTCATATCTGAAGAACTAAACTAAGTGAAATTATAAGGAAAATTTATAATTTTCTGTAAACTAACACATACCTATAGCATATAGTTAATTACTTTTAAGTGTCAATTTTTCTAAATAAACAAATTTAAGACATGTCTCAGAGTAGCTTAAAGTATATGATAAATTATGAGTTTTAAAAGATTTATTTATTTATTTATTTTATGTATGAGTACACTGTCGCTCTTTTCAGACACATCCAAAGAGGGCATCAGATCCCATTACAGATGGTTGTGAGCCACTATGGGGTGGCTGGGAATTGAACTCAGGACCTCTGGAAGAGTAGTCAGTGCTCTTAACCGCTGATGCTGAGCCATCTCTCTAGCTCTGTTTTTTTTGTTTGTTTTTTGTTATTGTTTTGGTTTTGTCTGCTTTTGTTTTGTTTTGTGGGGATATTTATTTCTAGCATAATGTATTTCAATTTGTTTATTATTTTGTTATTATCATATCATCACATTGTTATTATTATTTAAGGCACTGCTGATGTCAGAAGAGAACATTGTGGGCTTGGCTGTCCTGTGACTTCCTGTGCTACTTTTCATTTTTTTTTTTTAACCCCTGGAGTGAAAACAAAATATTTATTTTATGAATGGTTAAACAACCTGAAACTGGCCATTTATTTTTTTTAATAAAGTGGTTATTTTCTTTATTTACATTTCAAGTGTTGTCCCCTTTCTTGACCTCCCCTCTGCAAACCCCTATCCCAACCCCCTCCCCTTTGCCTCTAAGAGGGTACTCCCCCACCCACCCACTTCTGCCTCACCTCTCTATCATCCCCCTATGCTGGGGCAACCCGACTGCACAGGACCAAGGGCCTCCCCTCCCATTGAAGCCAAATAAGGCTATCTACTGCTACATATGTATCTGGAGCCATGAATCCCTCCATGTATGCTCTTTGATTGGTGGTTTAGTCCCTGTGAACTCTGGAGGGTCCAGTTATGTTCTTCCTGTGGTGTTGCAATCTCCTTCAGCTCCTTCAGTCTTTCCCTTAACTCTTCCATTGGGGTCTGCAGGTTCAGTCTGATGGTTGCCTGTGTGTATCTGCTGCTGTCTTAGTCAGATGCTGGCAGAACCTCTCAGAGGACAGCCATACTAGGCTCCTGTCTGGGAGAATTCTTGGCATCAGCAATAGTATTAAGGTTTGGTATCTGCAAATGGGATGAATCACAAGGTGGGACAGTCTCTGGATAGCCTTTTTTCAGTCTCTGCTTCATTCTTTGTGTTTCCTTCAGACAGGAACAATTCTGGTTTAAAAATTTTAAAATGGGTGGGTGGCCCCATCCCTCAACTGGGGACCATGCCTATCTACTGGAAGTGGTCTCTTCAGGTTCTATCCAGGACCCAGTGGGGATGACATTAGCATTAGCTACTTGTCTTTCAATGCTTATTTTGAACAAATGCGTGTGTGCTGTTCTTACCTGGTGAAGACTATTTTTTTTTCTCTTTCGACATTCCTTAAATACCTGTAGTTCTTTGTCTAAGGGTGGGGACCCATGAGCTGTCCCCCTTGTATGTTAGCATGTCTGTTGACAGTGTCCTTGTTCAGGCCTTGTTCAGACAGTCATGTTGTTGTGCTTTGTGGGGATAACTTCCCTGACATTTCTAGGAGAAAAAAATCTCACAGCAGACACCCTGTTCAACTAACTCTTACAGTCTTTTTGTCTCTTGTTTTGAGACATTCCCTGAGTCTTAACAGCAGTAGCTGTACTGGAGATGAACACCAAAAAAGTTACTTATTTGCAGTATTTTGACTGGTTGTGGTTTTCTGTAATGATCTCCTGCTGGGACCAGCCCTGGCGGGGATCGGGGATCTTCTTTCTTGTTGGTTCTTCTTGAGGCAGAGGAGGGGAAGAGCATCGGTGGAGGGTAAGACTTTGTCTTATGCGATATTTAAGGTTGCTGTATAATAATAAAAAGTTTACTTATCTGCATCTACGTTACCTTGCTACTGTAGCTAACCTGCCTTCTGTGATCTTCTGGGGCCAGCTTCTAGCACTTAGCCTCTCATCTTAAAAGAGCAAAGGATTAAGTAAGCAGCTTTTGTATGATCTCAGCAGGAACTGTCTCTAGCTTTCAGCCTGCTAGTAGGAAGTCACAGGAAGAAAAAGGAACACTTTGAGAAGTGATTATAGTGTTTATTACTAAGTTGTAAAAAGTTTCCTATGAAAGCTGTCTAAGGGAAAAAGCAGAAAGATCCTAAACAGGGAAAGGGAAAAATTATCCTTCTCATCATTTTGTCCTCAGTACTTATACATCTTTCAGAATACATGATTACATGTCAAAAGTTCATCACAGGTTCATAAATAAAATCAAATCATAAATTGAAATAGAAGTTTACAACAGAGAATGTTTACGTGCATATCCATTAGGAGTAATTATCCGGCTAAACATTCACCACCTGTCACAGCTTCACAGGTTCAAAGAAAGTTGAAAGCCATAGCTAAGTTATAAGTGAAGTTTTGTATAGATAAACCCAGTCAATATTTTATCTTCTGTCCTAGCACCTATAAGACATCATTAGTTCCCTTTTTATGACCTTTGGCTAATTGTTTTATAACCTCTTGGAATGTGCTCTGAGTACAAGAAAGTCTGTTTACTATCTAAAAGGCAGTTAACATGGTGACACTGACAGAGTTCTTGCAGTTTTGACTATCAGAAAATGATCTAATAGCAGTCCCACTAAAAAAAAAGAGCTTAATAATTACTGATATAATTTTAGGAATTCTTATAGGATCATCATTAAGGCTTAAGAAGTCATCTATTTGTCTCTATATAGCATCACTACAAGACAGTTCATCTTCGGAGATCTGCTCAAAAGGGGTGGGCTAATACCAAGCAATTGTTATAAATGTTTAATAATAATAGAAAAAGCATATCAATAGCAGGAAAATTTCCTAAAATGAATTTTATTGGGCTTTGCCTATAAGACGAATCTGTCGTGGGTTATAATCTGAAGCAGACCGTCTCAGGAAGATCACCTGCTAGTTATTAGCTTGTCCTATTATGGTTCCTGATAATCTCCATCTGTTACGAAGAGAAGTTTATTTTATCCTCCTGTTTGACATAAGTGTTCCAAGCCTTTTTCTGTTACTTCTGGTAGCCCTAGCCTTTAGCCAGGTGGTCCTGCACCAGCCTTGGTATACTGCCTCATTACATTTTAGAACTGTATCATATGGTTATGATTCATAGCCTGCATGGAATAAAACTATCTTTTACAGCAGTTGTTTGTAATCGTATTAAAATGAAACCTCACACTTAGCAAAGGTCTGAGCTAAGTTTCTGCTAACTCCACGTTCATGGCTGCATGGCAAATGTCGTGAATTTCCTCATCTTTTGTAATTGATGTGCTATAGCTACGAGATAGTAGCTTCTATTTTTCCCATTCCTTCAGCCCCTAGCAACAACTATTCCACACCCTATTTCTAAATGTGTAATACTTTTAGTGCACCCACATAAATGGGATCATATAATATTTTTTCTTCCTGTTATGATTTTACTTCATTCATTATGGTGGCATCATGTTGTAGGACACAGTAGAGTTCCCTCCTTAGCCTGAAAGTCACATGTCTACCTGATTATTCTACTTAGAATCACTTGAGTATTCTGGTCTGCTTGTTCTTGGTTAATGACATGGTATGCCTTATTTTTTTAGGAGATTCAATTTGATTATCTAATTTATTATATTGTACCAGGAAAAAAATGCATTATTGAAGGACACTAAAATTATACAGACAAAATTTAGTCCCAGAGACCTGGAATGTGAGAGGCTCCTAGGACTCAATGTGGGTGACCTTAGCCAAAATATCCTACAGTGGGGAGATGGGACCTGAAGAGACCACCTCCAATAGATAGACAGGGCCCCCAGTAGAGGAATGGTGACACCAACCCACCTTCAAAATTTTTGACCTAGAATTGTTCCTGTTTAAAAGAAATGCAGGGACAAAAGTGGAACAGAGACTGAAGGAAAGTCCAACCAGTGACCAGTCCAACTTGGGATCCATCCCATGGGTGGGCACCAACCAAACTCTAACACTATTACTGATGCCATGTTATGCTTGCAGACAGAAGCTTAGCCTGGCTGTCCTCTGAGAGGCTCTATCAGCAGCTGACTGAGACAGATGTAGATACTCACAACCAAGTGTTGAACTGAGGTTGGGGACCCCTATGGAAGAGTTAGGGGAAGAGCTGAAAGAGCTGAAGGCTATGGCAACCCCAAAGAGAGATCACCAGTGTCAACTAACTCAGACCCCTGGGAACTCCCAGAGATTAAGCCACCAACCAAAGAGCATACACAGGCTGGTCCAAGGCCCCAGCCCCACCCAGCCCTGGTACATATGTAGCAGAGGAATGCCTTATCTGGCCTAAGTGAGAAAGGATGTGCCTAATCCTTTAGAGACTTGATTCCCCAGGTAAGGGGGATGCCCAGAGGTGGGGCACCCACTCAGAGGTGAAGGCGAGGGCATATGGAGTTAAGAACTCTTGGATAGGAGACCGGAAGGAGGGCAACATTTGGGATGTAAATAAATAAAATCATTAATTTTTTAAATTATTTAATAATATTTTTTTTTTAAAAAAGACTGAAGGCCAAATGCTTCTGTGTATCAGAAAACTGTAGAGAGTTGCTATGTGCTGTGCCTGAGGATGGTGCTGGCTGAGAGTGCTCCTTGTGGTAAACAAGTCCTCATTTGGCTGTACAGCTGTGCAGGGGCAGGGAATGGTCATTCGTGGATGTATGGAGAGATGATACGTGGCATATGCTCAGTGGCCTTTGCTTAGCTATAAGCCTGGTCCCCGGGATAGGTGGGGCCACCACCTCCAGAAAGCTTCAATCCTGAGTAAACTGCATTGAGAAGGAACCTTGTTGTCTTGCATCTAATTTCCTGCTGGCCAGGAAGGGCACCGGACAGAAAACAAATTCACAAACCCAAAGACTTCTCAATGAGAAGGAAGAAAGGCCAAGATGTGATTTGTTTCTACAAAGTTGGCTGTGTAAACTAGAAAAAAAATAACAAAGAAGCAGTGACCATATTTAAATTTTCAATGTGACAACACATAATGAAATATTACTTACTAAGTTATGCTATGTCTTTATGAAAGAATTACATAAAATGAACATCACAGTCCCTGAATGAATAGCAGAGGCGATGGGAAATGCATGTATTTCCCCTTAAAAAAATATAAATTCAAATAGAATTGAATGTGTCTTTCCATTGCATGAATGAAACTTAAGCTTGCCTTTGCTGTCTCGTATTGGGTGATCACGTTCTTATGTATCACATTGATAGGTTTCTAGATTTGTAGAAACACATCCAGAGCAAGAACAGGAGGGAGTACTCAAGCCTTAGGGTGAGGAAGAGGAGGCAGAGGCCAGATGTGCAGGGATGCCTTTGATTGCATCATTGCTTTGCTACGTTAACCTGGGCCTTGACACTGTAAGAAGGTGATACTAAGTTTGAGGGAGAGAACACCATGAATTATCAAAAGACCAGCACCTAGCATCCACTCCATCCAGCTGCCTGGTTTCAGATGCATTACTTGCACAGGCTGAAAGGTTTAAATGTAAGAGAAAGGGAACAATCTTACTGACCTTAACAGCATCCTAAACAACTGATAGTGTCAGAACTTTTTATTGTTGTTGTTGTTGTTTATGTAATGCTAACATTTTCACTTCTAAATATCAGAGTAGGACCTAGCGAGAGAAATGTATTCTGATATTCTGGGCCATGGTTGTAGAGGCTGAAGCAGAAAGTTTAACCATCTGCTGCTAAGCTTGCCTCCAGCCATGGGCAGCCAAGCACACTTCCAAGTCCCTCTAATGCTTCAGAATTGTCTTTAGAGGACCTAGAGCCAACACAACGTCCTTGTGGGAAGCAACAATATTATATTGAGGAACAGAAAATTCTTCTTCTGTATTTGTGCAAGCTTTCTCTAATTAATAACTGAACATGTCCCTTGGATGAGGCAAAGAAAATATTGCCTTTATTCCTTTTGAGGAGATTGAAGATACACTTCAAAAATTATGTGCTGCATGCTATGTTGATGTGGTCAGTCTACATGGATGTGGTCGGTCTACATCAATGTAATCCCTTTATATTGATGTGATCCCTGTGTCGTGATATGGTCACTCTACCACTCTCCACTGATGTACTAAATCTACACTGACATGGTCCTCCACTCCACATTGATGTGGTGCGTTCATTTAATTCAGTGGATGAAGACTAAGATGTTAACTCGGAACGAAATGTTCTAGGGTCTAAGCAATGATGGAGCAGTTCACTGATGTCAGTCACCATCTTGTCTCCGAATAAAGATTCACAGCTCCTTGTTAAATTGAAGGCAAGCAGATCCAAGATACGCTTTGGAATGTCAAGTGAGTTTGAGAGCTAGGAGTTGCAAACTAATGGTGACTCAACCTGTCAACTCGAGAAGTTCCTTTTGGTGCTTCATCTGTGTGGCATGTAAATTTGAACACTGAAAATAGGGGTGAGCACTTCAGGAGATAATTCTTACAAAAGACATAGTTACTGCTTTGCCCAAAGACACCATTTTCCAGATCTTTTCTATCCACAATGAACCTTTAATTCTAAGCCATGAAGTACACATGTTTACTATTTATGGAAACATTCACTTTAGTTTTGAGTGTTAAAAAAAGTATCCAGTGGATATATATATATATATACACACACACATATATATATGAATTCATTCATATATATTGTGATATTGTGTATCATTCTCTCTGGTAATAATTTCCAGAGTAGCCTTTTACAAGATTTGATTAACTCTAGGTTTAGGTGAACACAAATTCCTAGTTATTTGATAACTACAAATAAATAGACTAAGACCTATTAAAATGAATGTGAAATTGCCCGGACATCATAATAAAACAGCCCCATCTACTTTAATAATATACTATAATAACAACAAAAACAACAACAATAATAATACTAAGAGATACTTCACTTCATCCTGTTATTCCATTATATTTATAAAATTATGAAGTTATTCTGTTACCTCATTTTCTGTAAGAATTTATTATTTGAAAATCAATATGCCATCCATTAAACAAATATTTTTGGGGTGCCAACTATTGACAGTGAGATAAATGTTTCTACTAACAACAAGGCTATAGGTACTAACCTTGCCTGTATATAGTTTAGGATATAGTAATAGATTTCAGGTAGTAGATAGGTAAATATATGTAGAAGTGCAAGTGATAAAGACACCAACACAATTCTATAAAAGTCAGTGCCAAGGGAAGCTACTTTATATCAGGCAGTCAGAGAAGGCTTCTTTGTGGTAGAATTTAAGTATAAATTCTAGAAGGATAAGAAAATACCAGACAGGTGAATAATAAGAGGTACATTTGAGGGCCAGAATGTAGCATGTGTGAAACAGAATAATATTAAAAAGAAGAAGGTCTGACATATTTCCAGTGTGCTCTGAGCATGTTCAGAGAGGGTAGTGAGAGCATAAAATGTATCCAACTGGCTATATATATGAATTCATATATTGTGTATCAGTTAAATGAAGAGCTGGATCATATAGAGCTAATAGGCCATAAACAAGGTGGAGTTCATCAAGAAAGGACATAACTCCTTAAATCATTTTAAATTAAAATTAGCTGCCAGGTTACTCTATGGAGAGAGATAGATAGTACCTGTGATCCATATATGCCATCCTTACTTATGGCAGAGGTGAAAGAGATGATAAATAAAAGACGGGAGATTTGTGAATCTGACTGGCCTATTGTCCAAGATCCACTCAAACCACTAAGGTTGAAGGTTACCAGTTTGCATGTTAATATATTCATACCGCGCCGCATGATTAATACAGGGTTGCTTCTTCCGAATACTAGGAAGATGTTAACTGCAGAGTTATAGATAAATGCTAGACCTAATTCCTAAAGAGGAAGTAAAGATTCCTCAGAAACACAAGATACATCTAAATGAACAGAAAGTAAATCATATAGACTAAGAAGCAGGAATTTGGGGGCTGAGGGACAAACCAAAAGTCCTCCTACACAGACTTTTGAGCTTCTATGAGGAGAGTTTGTAAAGTCCTCAGCATATTTTTTCTGAGTTAAATATATATAAGTATATGTTTGTATTTTATATATATTATTTAGTATACACACACACAACATATATATACATACATAACTATTCATTACATTAATATACATATCATATACATATACATATACATATGCAGTATTGAAAATGCTGCTGTAGTCATAATCTCATCAACTAACCTTAAGTTGCAACTGGAGATAAAGCCTCCTGCACGTGGGCAATCATGTCAACAAATGGATCTCCCTTCCTTGGGGTGTTACAGCTACAACTCTCTTTTATTTGCATTAATTTATTCACTTTCCTGATCCCAGACCCCCTCCTCTCAGCCCCCCACATAGCCCTATTCCCCTCTGCATCTTCTTCTCTGATGAGGGGGAGCCCCACCTGGATACCAACTGACTCTTATGTAAAGTTCTATGGCAAACATGCCAAGGATATGAAAACTAGGGGAGAGTTGTGGAGGCCTCACTCTCTCCTGTTTTTACACATAAACACATGTGCAATGTTGCTCATAGCACTGGATCACCATGGTAACCAAGATGCAACAAGGAACATTAAGAGGCTGCAATAAGATGGTTGATTCTTTTATACCTTTCCAGACTTACTAGAAAATATTTTAAAGATTTATTATTATTATTAATATGTGTGTGTAGTGTGTTGTTACCATATATGTGAGAATGCCTGAGAACCACAAAAAATGTCAGGTTCTTTTGGACTATTGTGTATAACCAAACCTGAGATGCTGAGAACCATAGTTGGATCCTCTGAAAGAATATCAATCATCTTTTACTACTGAGCCTTCTCTCCAGACCAAATAGAAGGCATTTTAAAACCATCCCAAAGTTTATGTGGTAAGGAAAACTGTCATCCCAGCACTGGAGAGATAAAGACAGAAGGATCATCCTCTTTTTTTTTCTATTGTTCTTTTGAGCTTTTGTCAGTGGTTCATTGGCAATTTGTACCAAGACTTGCAGTACAGTTTCAGAAATGGCAAGTCTCAACTGCAGAAATAAGACATCTCAGGAAAATAGGATCCATCCAAATCACACCGTTCTGCTCTCGATCTTCTGTGGATTTGTTCTTCCAGAGTTTAACCTGCCTAAAGGAATAACTTGAGAATACACATTGCTTTTGTTTTCTCTCTTTGAAAAATTTTCTGTGAGTGCAGCTAAGATTGTCTTCCTGGGTTCACAGTCAACCAAAGCCAGACATGGACTCGACTGTACTGATTGCATTTTAGAATGTGTTCATTTTTAACAATGCTGAGAGGAAAGCCCATCTAAAGCTTCTGTCATTGAATTTCTTCTTCCTTAAATACCTTGTGATTGGAAGATAGTCATAAAGTGAAAGTGTGTGGCTTCATGTGAAGGTACATGTATGTGTATTTATGTGTGCATGCATTTGCCATGTACACAGCATCATTTTTTAGACAGTACCTCTGCTTTATTTTCTATGCAACTCATAGAAATGCTAACAGTTTGGTCAATACTTGATAGAAAGTAATCATAACTGTAAGTTGGCATTTGAGTGATGAGCTTGATACCCTTTTTCAAAAAATTAATTTACCTTTTCACTTTCCAAGCCAATTCCCTCTGGTCCATCTCTTCCCAGTCCTGCCTCTATAAATCCTTTCCCCCATTCCCTCCCTCTTCTCTCAGAGAAGGGAATTTCTACCCCCTTTGCTTCCCCACCCCACATTTAATCACAGTAGGACTAAGTGCATCCTGTCCCTTAGGCCCAACCAGTTAGGGGAAGGGGATCCAATGGCAGGCAACAGAGACAGCCTCCACTCCAATTGTTAGGGGACCCACATCAAGACCATCCATCAGCTTAATACTCTTAAGAAGAAAGCTTTCTGAGAAACAACCCTTCACAGGGACTTTCATACTTCTCCTCTCTCAGAAGGATGTGAAGTTCTGGGATCAGTAACATTTGTTTTAAGACAACTGTGAGGTGGCTATTTTAAAATAATGGGTGTCAAGGATGTGGATAGTACAGTGCTTACAATGTGTGGGTATTTTATCCTTCATGGAAAAGGGAATTTTTCGGATATGATTAAGGATCATACCTGGAATGTCCTTACAAGGCAACTTCCTTGGCATTTATAAACACAGTAAAGAGATTCTCCTGTCTCATGACCCAGCCATCTGTGAAAAGCCTCTACTTAATAACAAAGTCCCACTGGACGCTGAGGTCTCAGTAAATGGGTTTCATAGAACACAATACTTGTAAAACCAACCCCTAGTCAGATTTTAATAGTCACCTGGAAAGCCATAATACCCAAATTATAAACCACTAACTCCCCCATTTACACACCTACTTCCTATCACAAGAACTCGTCCACAACTTGACAATCAAAAGGTAACAGATACTCATCATCCACTATTCAATATTTTTTATAAGCCCAGACTAGATGTCTGTGAATTTTGTCTATAAATACAAAGGACAATTAACATAAAACCCTACCATGGGCCCTGCTTCAGATGCAGGGCAGAGGAACGTGACCCATTACAGGACTCTGAGGACAGCCATGACTGAGACAGCTATGAGATCAGGCTCTTGGTTTTCCACAAGATGAAGTTTGTGAGGAGGTTTAAGAGAGGTTACCTTCAGAAGCAGCAGTAATTCAAGTAAGAGCATCCAAAGGCTCTAGTGAGCCCTAAGCCTCATTCATCACTGCTGGAGGGAATGAGTCAGCTCCAAGCCCTCTCACACATAAAGTAATTCTAAGCATGGCTGCAGTTGGTCAGTTTTCTGTGCATTTGGTAACTTCACCGGAGCCTTGGGCAAGTTCTCCAGCAGATTCCAGGCAAACCGGTCACACAAGAAAGAGAAACCAGTTTCTATACAGGGATCAGGAAGATATCTTGGTACCTTTTCTGAGGTCTGGGTCTGTCTCCTCAAGATGCCTACAAAATCACTCAGGCTTATGATAGAACCTGACTTTCTGATGGCAGATGACACGATGATGATCTGGTCAGATTTTTATTGTTGACTTGACCGGACCTGGAGTCAAAGCTTCGGCTTGGAGCTCTTGTTGATGTTTCTTAATGTTGGGTTGTGATCAGGAAGTACAAGTCAAATAAGCCCATCTTGCACAAGTCTTATCATCAAACCAAAGAAGCACATGATGGGTTAAAACTTTTCTCTACCTTATATCATTCCAAAAATTTTTGAAGTAAGTTATGGAAATAACAATGTTTAATAATTTTATAAGGACAAATATGTGTGTTTGTGTGTGTGTGTGTGTGTGTGTGTGTGTGTGTGTGTGTAAAACCTGTTTCAGGTACCCTTAAAAATTATCCACTCCAAGCCAACCCTATTTTCTCCCTATCTTTTTCACTCAAAGCTTATCTCAGCTCCCATATTTTACTTTAAAAATAGAAACACATCCCTAAAATAGAAAATACATATAATGTATAAAACAATACCCTTAAATATCTAAAACTGTAAAAGCCAATTTGTTTTCAGTAAGCTTGTTCATAGATCTCTCAATGCTGTAACTGTAACATTGGTTTGTTACAACTTTGTAGTTACAGTTGACTCAACATGCTCACTGACTCTAAGATGTCTGTGTAGAGAAGAAAGGAGATTTCATCCTCAGATCCATTTTCCTTCTGTGAGACTATATCTTGGGTGGTGTGGTGGGTTATATTGACTGCCAGATAAATCTCTGAGCAGTTTTCTAGATTGTTTAATCAAGGTGGGAAAGACCCACTGTAACTACCAGACGGAAGGAGAAAGCTAGCTCAATACCAGCATTCAGTACTTTCTACCCCTTGAGCTTTGTTTGATGCTGGGTCACATGCAGAGCTCCTAGGTCCTGTTAGGAAGCCTGGGCACCACTGATGGCAGGTTCCTTGACTGTGGGCATGCTGGGTGGGCAAGCATTCTGCCAAGAGCTGATCCTCAGCCCCCAAGAGACTGGTGTGACCAGTGAATATGGTTTCCTCATAGGAGAGCAAAGAACAGGAATAAAGTTCAGATTAACCCTCTAAACAGCAAGACTTCTGAAAAACTGGAAGCAGCAAAGGAGCAGCATTCTAAACAACAGGCTACCCAGACCTGGTACACAGCCAGCTATCTTGCCTCGAATCACCACAAAAATAAAAAAAAGCTTGTCTAAGACTACTGGGATCTAATTTGCTTCGTGAAATGTAGACTTATTAGCTCAGCTTGTCAAATATGATCAGATGTGAGTGGAAATTTGAGGAGAGTGATTTTTCTTGTAGCCAAAGGGAAAAGTCAGAGACAACAATTTTTTATTCAAAAAATATAACAGTAACTGGAATTATTTTCTCCGTTTGGATTTTAGTTTTGTTTAGGGCCCAAAGCTAAAAAGAATGCTCCTGTGGTCTAAAGAGAGGTTGCCTAGGCCCGTGAGTATGTGGGAAGGAGTTAAAAATAGAGAATAGCAAGCATCCTTGCATCCTTGGAGAAGCAAGGGAAGTTGGGCAGAATAGAAAGACGGGTGTGTTTGAGCCAAGAGAAAGCAGTCAGAGGCGTTTTTCAGAAGTTTGACATGTGTCTTCCGGAGTTTGTGGCACTGACAGGCTGCTGTTAAACGCTTCCTTGAGAAATCAGAGGTCTGGGACTGACAGGAGCTGCCTCTGGTGGTGGAAGGTTTGGGTGGGGGTGGGGGTCGGGAAGCTCTGTGCATTCAAAGACGGCAGGAAGGCAGTCTGTAGTTTGGGATTGGAACATCTACAGGCTGACCTTAGGCTGGAGTTAGAGTCTGAGTGACGTCATCTCATCCAAGTGCCTTGGGGACAGCGTATCTCCAAAAGAGACTCTTTGAAGGCAAATGGACTCTGTAGCACTGAAGCTGTGTCGGGGTGGTGGTGGGGGAGGGGGTAGGGACTGGAGGCAGCTAAGTAGTCAGTGGAGAGTCTGTTTGACCTGTCTCAAGGAGAGCGTACAGGGAAGGCCTAGTGAAGAAATATCCTCAATGAAAGAATGAGCCTGTGTATCTATGACGAGATGAAGGAGTAATGAGAATGTGGCTTATGTACTTTTATTCAGCCAAAAAAGAAACAAATGCCCTTTCCAGAAGAGCAGCAGTTGGAGTTCACAGATTAGAGAAAAGAGTCAGACTCTGACAGACAGACTTAGTACGTTTTCCCTCATTTGTGGTTTCTAAATGTTAGCAGAAGCACGAAGTCGTTTATGTATGTACATAGGACACGGAAGTAGAAGAGAGTCCAGAGGGAATGAGCATGACTAACAGACAGGCAGGGGAGAAGAGAGAAAGACGGTCAAAGCACAGAGCAGAGCTGTGGGAAAATGACTCGAGGCAGGAGACTCGCAGACCTTTTCCATACTTTGCACTCCGGGAGCCAGAGGCAAAGCAGGCAGAGGCAGCTGTGAGGGTGGTTGTCTGAGGAGGAATTCCTGCAGGTAGGTTTCTGAGCCAAGGACAATGAATATGCCATCAGTGGGGAGGTCAGGCTTCCTAATAAGCCCAGACAAGGACAGACTGTAGAGTTCTGAGGGCAGGACGGAATGTAGAGATTGTGAAGTATAGTAGTTCTCTCTCTTTCTCTCCTCCTCCCTCCCTCTCCTCCCTCCCTCCCTCCCTCCCTCCCTCCCTCTCCCTCCCCTCTTCTCCTCTCCCTCTCTCCCTCCTTTTTCTTCCCCCCTTTCTTCTTTCCCTACTTCCCTGTCTTCCTGCCTCTCTCCTCTCCTCTTGTCTGTCTGTCTGTTTTTCTTCTTAATGGAAGTTCCCACGCTGATTAAGCATTCTTTCCCATCCAGCCACAAAGGGACCTTCTTTGTGATACTCTGAACATTTTAGTCATGTTTAATGATTCCTGATTCCATGCCTGGTTGTGGCTGTGCTACAGAATAATTACAGTGCAGACTGTAATGATAATAGTAACAATAATAATAATAACAATTTATAGATAATCGGACTGTTAGTCACTTAATAAACAGTTTACCAAGTCTGGAACTACACCCATACAATATGTGAAATTGCCTGGTATGGTATTGAAAATGAGATGCACTTTGATGATAACCGTGCTGATAGTTACAGCTTTTGTTTTACCAGCACATGTCTTACCAGCATAGTGGTACATACTTGTGCTTTAAGCACTCAAGTAGCTGAAGCAGGAAAAGGATAGGTTTGAGGTTAACTTGTATTACACAGCAAGCATCTCTCTCCATGTTTTTTTGTTTTTTTTTTTTGTTTGTTTGTTTTTTTAACTGTTCTGTATGGTTACAATATACGTTTAGGCATCAGATAAAGTTCTGAGAACTCTTCCTTGAAGTCAACATCATGAAACCCAGCTTGTAGTTGAGGAAACCAGAAGAGAGAAAAGTGGCTTCCCAAGTTAGCAAAACCAGCAACTCCCAGAGCTCAGTTTTACATGAGTAGTCTCCATACCCCATCTTGACTTTGTAATGTCCACGACTTAGATACCCATGTGGTCTTTTTTTTTCTTTTTAATATTCATAGACACAACCTATATTTTGCAGAGAATAAAATGCTGACAGCCACTCTCAAAAACTGCTTTATGAGGCCTAGTGACCTTCACTGTGAGCTGTATACATGGCAGAGTAAACTTGGAGTATATACTTCTATGGTTAGACATAGCTGTGAATTTTTGTATTTGAGGAGAAAATATGGCTGTTTCCATTGATGTGTTTGTGAGAGTATGTTATGTGTCATGTATGTGTTTGCAGCTGTGCACAGGTATGTGTGCACATGCATGGTAAAGCCAGAAGATAGCCTTTGGTGTCTTCCTTCAGTGTCATTCACAAAGTCTCTCAGTGGCCTGGATCTCATCAAGGAGACTATGCAGGCTGAGAAGAATGTCTCAGGGATCCACCTGGCTGTGCAGCCCCACACTGATAATATAAGCATATGCCACCACACCTAGTCTTTTTACCTTTACTCTGGAATGGAACTCAGGACCTGACGCTTGCAAAATAAGTACTTTACCACCTGAGCTCTCTCTCAGATGCAATTTTTTTAAAGAAAATATACCACTATTCAAATATTTTTATGAACAGAATATTAAAAAATATTTTAATTATATGCTACTATCTACTAAAATATTCAGTTGTAATTACATTTTTATTGTTTATTCACAAAGGAAATTAGTATTAAAAAATAAACGACTCAATAAATAAGTAATGCCGGATTATAGCAAATGTAACAAAGACTTTACTTGCTTATCCTGGAGTAAAAATCCTATCATCGGAAGGTCAGAGAGCACATTTGGAAGGAACAAATATCAAGAACAAGACCAGGCAGTTGAAAATTAAAGCCCCATGTAACACTCAGTATGACATTTTAGAAGTCAAACGGAATACAATTTAGTTCAGACTGGACAGCTATTGTCAGCCTGGATCGCTGTTTGATCTGCAATTTATATTGAGTTGAGTCGGAGAGGATTCTTTTTTTTTTTTTTTTTTTCCTGCCTCAGCTTCTTGGCTTTTAACACAATGTTTCACAGATGTCTGACCTTTGGGTTTTAATGTGATAATGTGCTCCCAACCGACAAAAAAACCGGAAAGCTGATTGTCAGAACAGAAGTGGTTTTTCAAAAAGAATGATCCCAAGTTGTGGACATAAATGACATCATGTATTTTTTATTTTTTTCTTTTCAGAATGCCTGGGCACATCAAATGTCAGCATCCTGGGAGCATTTCAAGAATGGTAGGTAAATATAAGAGGCAGCGTGTGTTAAAGCACTAAATTTGTTGCAGTTATTTATTTGAAAAAACAAAACAAAACGTTTTTCATCATTGGGAAGTGCTGCCCTTCTCATCCTATGAGCCTTGTCTTATCTTTTGGAGCTTTATTGTTTTGCTATCCCAGGGCTGGATACTCTGCTTAGCCCTGTTCCTATCAACAGTATTTACTGTCCTCACTAGCTATCCGCCTTAAACTCTGCTTACCTCCTCTCTAGTACACTCCGTAGGCTTGAATTTGCTGACACTTCTCCCAGCATTTTGTCACAGATTTCCACATTGATAACAACGAGAGCAAAGTCACCTCTGTTTTCTGTGACCTTGACAGCTTTTCTTCATTTGGACCTGATGCCGAGGGTGGAGGGTGGGGGGTTCCTCTGGAGGAACAGAACCATAGAATGTCTGTAAACAACAAAAGAGAACTATTAACCCTTTTATAGGATAGCAGCTGAAAAATGCAACATGGCTGGCTTTACACTGGAAAGGCTGAGAACTCTGTAGCAATCAGTCCATAAATCTGGAACTTTAGTGGTCTCAGTCTGCTGCTAAGTGCCTGGATGGTCCCTGGAGAGTTGCTTGTCTTAGAGGAAGGCCAAAGCAGCTGATTTCTGATATCAGATGTTGGTGAAGGGTGGTACCAGTGCCAGGATAGGTTCACTCATCAATAGGAAGTTGAGAGGAATCAATATTGCTTTCCCTTCTGATATCTTTATGTGTATGCTGCATCCAGAAAATATCACCCAGCACTGAGAGAAGATCTTACCTCCTCAGTCATACCTTCCTGGAAATGCCTTCACAGCCCCGTATAGAGAGGCTGTCTTAGTTGATTCTAGCTCCAGTTAATTAACAGTCGATATCAACTCCCCCACAAAGGTTCATGAGCTGCAAGCTTGGTACCCACAGGGACAATATTGAGCTATAAGAAACATCAAAGGAAAAAAAATGGTGCAAGGTATTTGGGCCACAGGACCTCTGCTTCAGAAGTTTGGACTGCTCATCTTGTAAAGAGGGCGTATTGTCCTGTGAGGGTATTGTTCTTGAGAATGTAATATTCCAGAGCGAGTGTGCCATGTGCATAGTGCCTTCAGCATGAGGCTTCATTTCTCAACTGAGTTGTCTCTGTGAGAGCCTCTCACTACCACGCAGATGTATGTAGAAGAATCTTGAGCTCGTATTTCAAGTTACACAGCTTCAGGTATTGTGTTACAGCCACACAGTGAACCCCAACAATGTCAAATTGCCTTGTAGAGGAGTGGAAGATTTTGAGAGTACTTTTGAAATCCCATGTAACATCTCATGTGTTTGGACATGTGTGTATTACTCTTTGAGTGAGAATCCATGATCTGTTCTTTTAACATCCTTTGGGGATTCTGAAAGTAAGAGCAGCATGTCTTCTGACTGTGCCTACTACCGTTTAATCGTCGTTATAATTAGGTAACACTCTTCTTTGTTTTCTGCTCTGGTATCTCAGGGAGATTTTCCTTTAACCCCATCACTACTTACTGTCCTAATTCCTCTCTCTTCTTTCACAGGTGTTTTTCCTGGGTTCTAGAATGCCTTTCCCTTCCTATAGAGGCCCTTTATTTCTCCCTTGGTCTTTGTTTTTCTCTCAGAAGTCCAGATCCACGAATTATCCAAGTTACTTGCCCTGGCTGCTTTTTTCTTACCTCTGTCCATGACCTTGAATTGTGTGTCTCCCTTGGACTATCTTTTCTTATTTTCCATTTCTTACCACTCTTTCCTTCTGTCCAATATCTTTTTTTTTTTTTTTTTTTTTTTTTTGGCCTTTCGAGGCAGGGTTTCTCTGTGTAGCCCTGGCTGTCCTGGAACTCACTCTGTAGACCAGGCTGGTCTCGAACTCAGAAATCCGCCTGCCTCTGCCTCCCAAGTGCTGGGATCAAAGGCATGCGCTATCACTGCCCCGC
The DNA here is from genome assembly GCA_021653895.1 of Mastomys natalensis. Classification (NCBI taxonomy): domain Eukaryota; kingdom Metazoa; phylum Chordata; class Mammalia; order Rodentia; family Muridae; genus Mastomys; species Mastomys natalensis. The sequence continues at coordinate 586,367 of JAJTUV010000268.1, forward strand.
TATTTTTTTTTTTTTTTGGTCTGTCCAATATAATAACGTCATTTTCCCTCATTCCTGTACTGTAGACTTAGATTTTTCAAAACCTGCTTCTAATAAGGATACTTAAATGCTTTAATGTCCCTTCTAGCCCACCACCCACCAGAGACAGTGGAAAGGTAGGGTTGATAGGGCAAAGGAGGATGTGGATCTCTTTAGAAATAGTGTTTTGGAGCAAATCCAATCTGCGTTGTCAGGATATCAGCAGTTCAGTTCACATGAATCAGCAGCAGCTCAATCCAGAGGAAACTGCAAGGCTCTGCCAATCAGTTCGAGTTCACGGAAGCAACAATAAACCAGAACACCAGCAGAAGTTTTTGGTGTATTTCTCTCTATCAAGATATGACTAATGATGACCAGCAAAGAGGAGCAAAGCAAAACCATATCACACCGCTTCCTCAAAAAAGGCCAGTGTTAGCGGAGGCCAATGATGACCAGCAAAAGTGGCAAAGCAAAGCAACGCCATACAGCATCATCCACTGTCTGTTGGGTTATATTTATATCCTTTCCAAACATCACAAGTTCTCTCAAGCATCCACTCTAGCCAAACATCACATGTCCTTTTCCAGGCTGCTTCCAGAAAAATACCACATGTCTGTTTTCAACAAAACAACCTCTCATAAGACAGTTTCCAGAAAAATATCATGTGACACAACTGAGTCTCCTACCAAACCAGAAATTTCCACTTCACTGTACTAGCCAAACAGCGTTGGCCTGCACGTTCCTCAATACTTCCTCAGGCATAAAAACCAAGTCTCCATGTGCTCATTGGTGTATTCTTTCTTGTTGCTGACTCTGACTATCTGCCAGTCCAGAACTCAACTGTCATGGGCTGCTAACCATTCCGGATGCTCTCTCACGTCCTCTTAATTGGTGTTGATCCACAATTTATTTAGATATGAAAAGTCCTCTTCCTTCTGATAGATTCTTTTTGTATATTCCTCCATTAAACCTGTTTCCCCATTTTAGTGGAAGCATTCCTTATCCTTAATGTTTTGACTGAATGAGCATCACTGATCTCTGGTTTCTGATGATATAGCATGCCTTCCCATCATCCTTCACTTCCTCCTCACAACACTTCATCTCCACACCTTGAGGAGGTTCACATGACAACTAAAGACTCAGTGTGTTCATGCTCCAGTTATTTAATGTGCGTTTTATTGATATCTGATTCTAGCCATTTCTTTGTGACGTTATTTCCTCCCCCATCCAACCCTTGACAGGTTTTCTTACACAGCTTTCCTCCTTCCAGGTATATTTTATACTTTTTCATTCTCTACTTCTTTTTCAAAATGTCTTTCAGCTCTGTCTCAGCACAGGAAGACACACATCTTTACTGAGGGTGGTTATCACTATGTATCCTCAAAATACCACACAGGCAATTCTCGTTTAACTACAACACTGTGTCAGGTGAAGCCACAGTAGAGAGTGGAGATGTTAACACCATAGACATGGTTCTGCAATGTTCATGGTGCACTGATGTTATAGAAGAAACAGTATAATCATTACATCGTGAAGACAGCTGAAGTAGATAAGACGTGGGAGATGGAGGTGTACATGCCTATTTGATGATTCAGCTCCACAAGAGGAGAGGGTTAGGACATCTTAGTCACTGATATCTTTGTTGTCCCAGCACTTCTACACACGACAAGGATGACTAAGAAGCCGAAGGAAAGACTAAATGAAACACCAGCTTTCTAGAAGGTGCCAAAGAGTTAACATTCTCAAGTGAGGGGCAAACAGCCACTAGGGATTATGGGAACTACAGGGAAGTCAGTATGACAGATTGCTCCATGGACTAGTTCATGTTAGTGAGTTTAAAACTCGTAGGTCATCAAGGCTGTGATGCCTTGCCATCGGACAGTGGCATGATGAGACTTACGCTTTAGAGAAATAGTTACAACCTGAAGACTAGACTCGACTGGTAGGGGGTGTGGAGGAAGTCCTGGAGAGCACATCGTGGAGTACAACTGAGAAGACACTGCTGAGAAACTGCCTGTACTCAGAGGGAATCAGACATTCCTTCACCTGGAGAACCATGGCAATCTAGAAGGGAGGAAAGGCGACAAAGAAAACCTTCTCTTCCCTAAAATGCAATCTCACTGTATTTGAAAGGAGATATGGCATACTTTCTGTGCGTTTGCAGGGCAGATATTCTATCTCTGCATCTCTGTATGGACAGCATCACATGTCCTTTTCAGAGAGGTCACACTACTCACAGTTAACAATACATCTCCTGAAAATCGCTCCTCCCACTTCCAGGGTGGGTACAATCGAGGCACACAATCTTTTCATCTTGTTCAGAGACAATCCTGCCTAGATCTTACCCATTGTGGGGGGTACCTGTCCTCATGGCCTCTCTTGTTTATATCCAGACATTTGATCAGACTTGACTTCATTAGCAGATTTCATCAAGAGTTGTATTATTATTATTATCAATTATTATTTATTATTTATTATTATTATTATTAAATGTATATCCACCAACAGAACCTTGCTGAGCAACACCAATGTCAACATCAAATGTAATGATTCAGAAGCACCTATCCAAGCTCATGTGTAAACCATGATTCCATGTATGATCACTGTCAATTAATTATTAACTGTCTGTGGTGGTCCTACTGAGAAATATGCCTCATGAGGTCAGGTGTTTGAATACTTGGTCCACAATTAGTGTCTCTTATGGTGAAGTTACTGAATCTTTAGGAGGTAGAGCCTTGCTGCAGGAAATATGCCTCTGGGGATGGGACTTGAGAGATTATATAGCCCAGCCTACTTTCATATCATTTTCTGTTTCTATTGTGCCTGTGAAATGTTATCAGTCAATTTCCTGATCCAGTCACCTGTCACACCATCCTTACCACTAAGGTGTTCTATATGGAGCCAATAAATAAATAAACTCCTCCTTCTGTAGATTCTTTCTGTCAAGGTGCTTTGTAACAGCGTCAGGGAATTAACTAATACACTGGCCACTAGATTGCTATATATATTTCATTTAAATTGGAAGGCAGTTAACGTATTAAAATATATGTATACGGCTTTAACGCAGTGAGCTCTACACTACCACTCCTGTCTAAAAGAATAATTCCTCTGTTTTTACAATGGAAACCCTGCTTCTATTTAAACTGCACCAAAAGTACTGGACTATTTATCAAAAGGAAATACAAAGAATACATATAATGTTTGCTAATAACAAACTGATGTTTGCATAATTCAGTCAGGCTGAAGAAAGTCACTATTAACTTGCCAGCAAATCTCGTTTGACTGAACACTGCATTTATAGAGAGGAGGAAATCAATTTTATCAGTCACAGCATATTTGGATGAGTGATCAATGTAAATTTTTGAACATGTCATTTCTCACTTTTTCTCCAGAGAAGTAAGATCAAAATTTTCCCATTATTAACTGTCATAAAAAAAAAAAAAAAAAAAGGCATTCTTGAAATTCACTTCTGGGAGGATAGTGATTGAAGGCCAGATAGTTGGAAATGCAAAGATGTGCTTATTTTTTTTTTTTCTTCTTATAGAAATTCTACAAGTAGCTTATTTCGTGCCCTTTCTGAATAAATAAAACATTTTATTTTTTAAATAAATAAAATCTCATTTTAAAATCATATATCTCTTCCTATAGTGTTTTGTTCTTCAGCACGAGGAAGTAACAATCATTTTGCAATAGAAAATCCATCTGTCTTCTAACCTAACACGCAGGGAACACTGAATACCGTGGTGACAACCGCTGTGATTCTGTGATATCCTCCCGGAGGGGAGATGTCCGGCTAATGAGAAAGAGAGCGCTCTGACTGATAAATGGAGAAGATTGAGATGCCTCCCAGAACATGGCATGTTCCCGCCAGAAGTGTGTGGACGGCGAGATAAATAAACAGGAAGGGTGACCGTTGCCTCGTGTAGGTGCCTTGTGTGGACTCTGCTTTGGGTAGTTGTCATGGATGCATCATATCCTCACACTCACTTCTAGGATAAGCAAACATGTCTCTGTCAGTCACTCCGAAAGAAACCCCAGTCGGCAAGAAGTCGCTGTCTCTCAAAGCATGCCCAAGAATACGAAGCAATAACAAAACGAGTCCAGTTTATGTCATAAGCTCCGGCTTTGTAAGTCTAAAATCCGATAGGGCACGTGTGAGATGAGGTAATTACTTTGATGACGTCTTTGGCTCAAAGTATTAAAATAGACTGCTCTGCCACATTGCTAGTAAATGTGTTGTCACTGAAGACGTAGCAGGTATAAGGTAATTGTGGCCTCCATGCTACATCTGAGAAAAAAAGAAGAAATCCCCCATGTGGCACTTGCCCTCTCTATGTACATAGCAAAGAAGTGACATCTTTAGAATAAATATTTTTTTTTCTTAAGCATCCTACTATCATAACCATAAATATTAACTGTGGCTTCCGCATCTCAATTTTCACATGTCTCTGCACTCTGGATATTGGGCATTGTTAGCATTTTGTCTAAGCTCTGCCCCACAGTTACCTGGCAACAGCCAGGTATCCTGGAATCATTATAAAAGGGGCTGCTTGCCCCTCCTCTCTTTCTTGCTCTTCTTCTTGTCTTCCTGCTCCTGCTCTGGCCTCTTGTCCCTTCCCGCCCCATCTCTCCACATGCCCATGGCTGGTCTCTACTCTCTCTCTGTCTCTCTCTCTCTCCTTTTCTCTGTCTCTACTACCCTCTTAACTCCTCTCCCCATGCCCTGAATAAACTCTATTCTATACTATAGAATAGTGCCTGAGCATGGGCCTGGGGGGCACTCCCCCCACACCTCACCACACATCCACCAAAACATATCCCATCTCTCTTTATCCTTTTATAAACACATCAGGCATGATAGAACATTTATCCTAGCAATTACAGATACCTGACATATAGAGAAAGAACTCTCCCATACCGAAGTTTTAATTGGCTGGGACCAAGGGAAAAGGTGCAGGCACCATTGACTGAAGGACATTTGGGCTGTCTTCTCCAAAACAGAGATTTAAAAACAAAACAAAACAAACAAACAACAACAACAACAAAAAAAAACCCCAAAACATGTCTCATATCAAGGTTTTTGCTCTGTCAAGGGTCTGATAATATGTGTTAGTAAAAGGACAGAATTTTCCCATTGAAGACAAAAATAACTGTGGCCAGTTTGTCTTTGGGACAGGATGGCATCACCTAGGGTATGCATTTGTGGGCTCTTTTGTACATAACAGATAAAGGACAGCCATGTTCCACAAGCAGGAGACAAGCAGAGAGTTTTGGTAATAACTGGCTTGAAACTGGATCAGTAAAAAAATCTGTTGTCATTTGTTCCCAAGAGTGTCCCCATTTTCATTTCACTCTGGCTTCAGTTAGAGCCCCTTTAAAAGAAATCAAGGAGATCACAATTTATTTTTTCTCTCCCTCTGAATATCTGGTTCTGTTTCCACAACAAAGGATATAAGGATACCACAAATGGCACCTTATACACAGAATTAAAACAAATAAGCACACAAGCAAGCAAACAAACAAACCAGAGCTAGAGAGATAAGTTGTCTTTAAGAGATCAGGGTTTCTAGCATCCATATCCGGTTATTTATAACCACCTGTGTCTTCAGTTTCTCCATATTCTGATTTCCATAGAACCCATTAGCTTATAGCAAACAAACACACACACACACACACAAAAATACATCTGTAAACAGATAGTTTCTCATTGATACTTAATTATCTTCTGTTGCTTTTATATTTTTCATTTTTTTTTCTTGATCTAGGTTTTCAAGTTGTTGTTTCAGAGGGTGACATTCACATCCACACAAACCTCAACTTTAATCACAAATAACTATTTCTCAATCAGTGCTTTTCTTGAGACACAGTGCACACGAGCTCCTCTTTTGGCTCAAAGCCAGTGAGCACAAATGTGTCTTCAGAGACATTTTCAGTACACATCCTAGTACCATGTGACCTATGACCAGAGAAATTACTTTGCATTTTCTTCTCAGATTGGTTGATTTCATTTGATACCAGATCTATCTGCAAATATAGGCAGCTTTCAAAATATTTATGCAAGGAGAGTAGCGTGAATAATTTGGAAATCACATTTTCTATGTTTACTTGTTAATTTTTATGGGCTTGGTAATTGCTGTTAATGGTTTTTTTTTTGTCATCCATGTTATAATATGAAAGTTTATTGTTACATTAGTAAAGTCAATAAAATAATATACAATTTAAACTATGAAAAACATGAATAGCCATCTGCCTACTGACATGTGATTTAGAATGAAAAAACACTTGCTCTGTTTGTGGTTCTCTGAGTGTGTGAATGTGTGTGTGTGTGTGTGTGTGTGTGTGTGTGTGTGTGTGTGCAGATAGGCCTGATAGGGTAGACTAATGACACCTGGTACATAGAAGACTGAGACAGGAAGATCATTGGTTCAAGGCCAATCTTCCCAACTTAATGAGACTGTATTAAAATGAAAAGGTAAAAAGAAAGCTGTTTTTCTATTGTTGCTATTGTTTCATTTTTTTTTGTTTTGTTGCTGTTTAAAGTGGGCCAGTGACAGAGCCCAAGCCTCCAAGACCTAGACTCAAAGCCACTATCATTGAAAACAAGAAAGCTATTGCAAGCTAACTCAAGAATGTAGCTTTGGGAAAAATACTGAGAGAGGTATACATCTACCCAGTGTTGCCCTTCAGACACTCATTAAGCATCTCTGATCATGGCTTCCTTCTTCCTGTGTTCTTTCAAATAGCAAGGGAAATTGTACCGAGGTTAAAAGGGACCATCCATTGACAGGATGCCTCATTTGTAAACAGGAAGAGAATGAGTAATGTAGTGTGACTCAGCACGCAGAGCTGAACAAGAGTTTTAGGAAGCCAGTTACAGTAGCACTTGAAACTTCATGAATCAAAAATGAAAAAAGATCAATATGTTCTTCTATTTTTCTCTTCTATTTTTGTTTATGACTTGGGTTTTTGTTTTGTTTTTAAGACAGGGTCTCATGTAGCCCAGGCTTGTCTGTAATGACAATCGTATGCCACCATGTCCAACTTCAGGAAAAATTCTAAGAAAAAAAAATTTATGACAGAGAAATTTAGTCGTAATTCAGAATTGGTATTCAATGAAAATGTTCGCTTTTTTTTTTTCCTCTTGAGAAAAAGACTTAGCTCTTAATTCCATACATAAGGCAAGTAAACATGGCAAACTTACATATGATATTTTAGGCTTTTCTGGATGAAAAATTTACATATGAACGTCTTTCTGTTTTTACAGATGTCAAACTGCCTCTCACCAAAAGGCCTTTGCATACACTGCTATTAGAAGCTTTCGGGCCTTTACAGCATCACATGGTTAGGTTACCTCCTTTGCCACTTGGCTTAAACAACTCCCTTAGAGGCAAACCTTTCTCTTTTATAGTAGGAGTTGCTTAGGGGACTGATCCTGTGCTGTCTGCGGATGGGAGAATGGCTCCCCTTAGACAATAACTAACCCAGGCAACCCTGAACCCCTGTCTATGCTCCTGTCCTGTCACAAGTACAACCAATTGTATTAGGTACACTTCTTATTGCGGGACAAAATACCCAATGAGAGAAACGTGTGGAGCAAAGGGTTTATTCTATTTCATGGGAGGAGAGCACAGTCCAGTATATTTGGGAAGACATGGTGACAGGAATAAGAGGTAACTGGTCACATTCTGCCTACTCTCAGAATTAGGGGATGTTGGTACTTGGTTTGTTTTCTCCTTTTGAGAAAAAATCATCCTCACCATCACCAAAATCACCATCATCACCATCCTCATCACTATCACATTATCACCACCACCACCACCACCACCACCACCACCCAGTATTCTTTCCACGTTAATTAATCCAAGCTAGGGATTCCTCAAGGGAATGCTCTAGGTTGTGTCCAAGGTAATCCTAGAAGCTGTGGAGTAGACAATATTAATCTTACTCTAACTGAAGTCTTAGCGGTCCCTAGTAATGAGATATAAATCATGATCCAGAAGGAAGCACGTCACTCTGACAAGGACTCCTCATTTATACCCATAGAACCTGGGAATATATGTGGCAACTGATTTTTTTTTTTAATACGTGTTAAAATAGAAGAGGCTCACAGTTGGGTAAGGCTAAGCTTGTTGATGTGCAGCCAGAAGCAGAGATTTTGCAGTAACTGTTGCAGCTCTGTTTGCCTTGTTACTCAGCTTAAGCAAAAGAAGAGGTGGGCCCATAATGAGCAGGGTGATCAAGCCAGGTCTGCTTTGATTTCATGTGGCAGAAGAGATACATAGGAAGGCATAGGTTGACTGATGTATGAGTGGTCCTGTCATGTAAGAATACACTCACTCTTGGAGGAGAGGGGAGAATCTTGTCACAACTTTCAACATAGTTGCTGAATGTTTAGGAACAAAGATAGTGATCAGAGAAAGAGGTCCCTCTTAGTAGCCCCAAATGCTGCCTTCAGAACTGAGTGAAACATGTCAACTGTAGAAGACACATTCAGAGCATACTGATCAGTGAAATCCTTTTTGGTGAAGGTATACTTTGTATATTTTAAGATATTGATCCTTCTGCTAACCTGTATGTGCTGGCCTTGTGTAGTAAAATGAAATAACTTCCAAGAATGAACCAAGTGGATCAATAGAGACTCAGACATCCCACATGGCAAAGATGTACAAGCCAGGGGGTAGCTTTTAACCCAAGATTGAATCCAAATCACTGCCAGCAAAGTATGGTACAAAGGGGACGGCAAAGATGCATTTGTACAATTATAGGACTTAGTTTCAGAAAGACTAAGTGACTGAAAATCCACTGGGACGGGGAATGTGTGATACACTGGGAGATATAGTCAAAAGGACAGCCCAGAATAGCTCAGCGTGACTGTACACAGCCTTCTCCATAGCCCCAAGATAGAGAAGCTCTTATTTTTGAAACACATTATCTCTTGGACTTTATCTAAGAGAGTGAATCCCAGTATGACTTTAAAGATAATTGGATACTGTATTGGTTAATTTTCTTGCCGATGTGATAGGACACCCAGACAAACAGCCACTTAAGGAAGAAAGGGTTTGTTTTGGCTTCCATCTCCAGAAGATACAGTGTATCTTGGCGCAAAGGCATACAAAAAAAAACGTAGGCAGGAAGGCATGGTGATAGAGGAAGGAAGTTGGCTGGTCACATTTGTATCTGCACACAGGAAGCCAGGGGATTAGGAACCGGCCTAGTGATGTGCTTCCTCAGCAAGGTTCCACCTCTTAAAGGTTCCACTGTAGGAATGTAACACAACAATAATTTGTAGCAAGGAGATGTAGCAGTTCCAAGTGGACCCCTGAACTTCTTCGTGTATGTATCAAGTTCAGCACATTGCTCAAATACAGCGGGCTGCTAAATTTTATCAAAATAAAATGATGGTGTAACAGATACAACCCAGAATGCAGAAAGGGAAACCAAGAAATCCAGTGTTGTCAATGGCCTGGGCAGTGCTAGCTGCTCACTTTTAAAAAGCTAGTATTTTCCCAGTTGGATTTTAGCGAATCTGTGGAATTCCCTTGTCCCTTGTGTTCATGTCTCCACCACTCCATCACTAGTTCCTGACAGGGTGAGGCATGACATCTTTATGCTCTCCTTGTTATTTTCGTACATGTAAAGAAACAGGGAACTTTGATTATAAAGCCATACTTACGCAGCTTCACTGACTCCAAGGTAGTAGGCAGGGCATATCGAGGCCTTGTGGTTTCAAGGATGATGTTATCTGGGGTTTCAATCACCAACATCAGAAAAGAAAAACAAAAGACCATTGTAGTCTCTAACGTCAGTCCCAAGGAGCACCGTTGGTTGTTATGTATTTGTGTAGTTTTCAAACAGCGTTGTTCTGTTGTTAGTAATGTATGCCAGAGATATGGGGGGTGGGAGGTACGATGACAAATTTTGAGAAATAAGATTTTTAGCACTAGAAATTTAGAAACCCAAGCAACCTTTATTAGTGATTCCAACTGGGTGTTTTTGAGAGAACCGAGGTTTTAACCATTATCTGATTCTAATTATATCCATCTTCATAAAGCATTTTTTTTTCAAGAGCACTTTACTCTATAAGCAGTCAGCTAGTCATTATTTCTACCTGTCATCTCTAATCTGTCATCTATTACTTTGTCATCAATTTGTAATTTATATCTATTACCTCTTCTCTGTTATCTCTCATTATATATCTACAAATGCATGCGTAGGAATGTACACATATATGTTTACGTCTATCTATAAATTTATTATTGATCAATATTAAAGCTTTTATATGTGTATTTTAATTTTTAAAAATTATTTGATTTATTTACATTCCAAATGTTGTCCCCTTCTCAGTGCCCACTCCAAGAGTTCTTCACCCCATTCCTCCTCCCGTTTGCCTCTGAAAGGGTGCTCTTCTCCCCCCACCCAACACCTCTCACTTAGCAACCTACCCATCCACCCTCATCTCAACTCTCCAGCATCCCTCTTCCCTGGGGTATCAAATCTCTACAGGATTTGGTGCACTCTCTTCCACTGAAGCCAGACAAAAGCAGTTATCTGCTACATAATATACTAGAGGCCCCAGTTGGTTCAGGTCACTCCCACTGACTCGTGCCCATTTGTCAGAGGCCTGGCTGTTTCTGCTGGATTGTGCCACCTGTGCTGATTCCTATTTGATGACATTTTTGAACTGGACTGCTGGTATCATTACAGAGATTGGAATTACCTCAAAGAACTACTTCAAAACCTGTCCATCCCCTTGTCCTATTTACTATCTTTTCTCCCCTACTTTTGGATGGTCCGCTGGAAGGGGGGATCAAAGTGTTTGAGAACCTTTATTAAAAGTAGGTTTTGAAAAAAAAGTCTAAGCCTACACATTACCATGGGAAGTGAATTCTGGTATCTCTCTCAGAACCAGTCTCTATCCCATCCTCTTGGCTTCATATTGCTCAATTTGGTGAGAATGTCCTATATTTTTGGGTGCTTCTCTTACTCTTACTTGCAAAGGTCTGTTAAAGTCAGATATTTTTAAAGCTGTCCCCACCTCAGTTCCTAATATCATTAAACTTTCTCTTTCTCTTTGACATCAATGGAGGACAAAAGAAAGACCTTCAATGTGATCCATCAGACACAAACATATGGGGTAGTCAGTCAGGAAGCCATTCCTACAGAGCTCTGAGCAGAAGAAACCTCTGTGCAGAGGCACTCCTCCATGCTTCATACCTGGATATGTCTATTATTTTAGAACAATGATCTACATAAGATTATTCCTTAAAAAAAAAAAGCACAGTATTCATTGGAATCCACTCTTGCCTTGGGATGTGAATCAGACTCCCAACAATTCATATTCTCAAGGACTGAGCATGGATTTTAACCTTAACAGCACAGCTGTGACCAGAGGCATTTATAGAACATGTGCCTTGGGACTTTTGTCTCTTTTCCTATATTTCAAGCCATCCCTGGGTCCCTAGAAGGGCTGTTCATCTTTAGTTTAGCTTTAAAAATTGAGTGAATGAATTGCCAGTTGACAGGTGCTGTCCAAACTTATTTTCAATCCTAAATGAATTTTTCCCTCACAAACTTTAAGAAAAATAAAGAATATCTTCTCTCCCTGCAGTGTTAAAAAGCCATTAGCTAATAGCAAAACTAAGTTCAGGAGTCAAGTCTCCTACTTGAAATTAGTGGTTGCAGTGTTATATCTGAAATAGTACTCTATATAGAATATTTAAAAAAGCAATGGTATTGAATGCTTTCTTCAGTTTTGACCTTGTTATAACTAGTATCCCATGAACTCAATAGGAACTCGGCCTTCCTCGAGAGTGACCTGCCTTCCATGGCTGCTGCTTCAGGTAGTAAAGAGGAAGGAAGAATTGGAGAGGCACAGGTGCAGATGTGTGAGGGAAGCAGCTTAATGAAAGGGAGAGAGTCCACATCTGTAATGTCAAGAATCACAGAACATGAAGGTGCAGGTCCTTGGCTGGCTGGAGCCGTGAATGCTAAGGGGTTGTCTGTAGGGAGCACAGTTTATTAGAGTAAACGACCTTTATTTGATTTCATTCCTCAAACCAGTCACAACCTCCACGCAAGTTTTTATGACTTTGACTTAGAGGTACGGCCTGTGGTGTGGTTATGTACAGGTGCCGAAATGGTAGCACAGTGCCAGTGATCCTTTAGGGTTGTGTAATCGCCCAGCCTGCTTTCATTAAGATATTTCTTTTTTTTTTTCTTGTATATACATTTTATTATTCTTTATTAATCATTTTATTTATTTACATTTCAAATGATATCCCCCTTCCCAGTTACCCCTCCACCAATCCCCCATCCCAACCCCCTTATCCCCCTCCCCTCTGCCTTGGTAAGGGTGCTCCTCCACCCACTCACCCTCTCCTGCCTCAAGGACCTACTCACACACGTAGGCTTAGATTTTCAAAACCTACTTCAATAAGGGTTCTCAAATGCTTTGACAACTCCCCCTTCTAGTCCACCATCCAAAGGTAGGGAGAAAGATGGTAAATAGGACAAGGGAATGGGGACCTGTTTAGAAGTAGTTTTGGGGAATGATTCCAATCTCTGTTTGTCAGGAGGCCAACAGTCCATTTCAAAAGTGTCACCAAACAAAAATCAGCACTGGCTGCACGATCCAGCAGAAACAGCCAGGCCTCTGCCGAATCAGCATGAGTCAGTGAGAGCAACCAGACATGCCTCTCTCAGCGATCATTGAAGATGTAAGGCCAACAGAGTTGCAAGCCTCCTGTCACTGTCCATTGAGTCCTGTTCATACTCTCTCCCAACATCACGTGACCTCCCATGGGTCTCGACTCAGCAAAACACCACGTGAGACTGCATCACATGACACAACCAGAAACTTCCACTTCATACACACACACACACACACACACACACACACACACGCACGCACGCACGCACGCACGCACGCACGCACGCACGCGCGCGCGCGCTCAGATTGTCTCTGGATGGTTATTCCTGAGCCTGAAATAGGGAATGCTAACATGAATAAACAGTCTGGAAAAGCACCCATTGCTTTTCCCTGGTCTTTCCATACACAGGACGATTGCTGCATGAAGCCCTCTTCTGCACGTGCATGAAGAGGTAACTGTGTTTTTTTGGTTTTTTGGTTTTTTGGTTTTTGGTTTTTGTCTGTATAGCCCTGGCTGTCCTGGAACTCACTCTGTAGACCAGGCTGGCCTCGAGAGGTAACTGTGTTTTAACTAGCACATGTAATGTTTTACATAGTCTTCTGAAAAAAAAAAAATCTGTTCTAGAACAAACGTCTCAATAAAAAACTGAAAGTGAACGCTAGCTTCTGTTCTCAGTGCTTTTCTGGTGGTTTACTTCTGTTACTGTTATTTGCTTTTGTTTTCTATTTTATATGTATCGTGGTAATTATTTAAAAAGGCCTCTGGCTCAGGCCGACTATCTAAGCTGCAGCGGCTCTGCCTAGCCCAACTGCCATGTTTCTCGGCTGGAGGCCACGTGCGTGCTGTAGCTAGAACTGGCCGGCAAGAAACACCAGCCCTGCCACCCACTAGATGCCAGCGTGAGAGATGGCTCTGCCAATCTTCCATGCTGTCTCTGCAAGGCAGGGCATTGCTCAGACCATTCCG